>CM065123.1:24672500-25872500 GCA_033026305.1 Cirrhinus molitorella
GCACAAACATAAACACAAACACAAACACAAGCATGAGAGTAAAGATAAAGACAGAGACTCTCACGCCTTCAGTAACAGTCCTGCCAGTGGCCGCTCCATTCGTTCTCCATCTCTGTCTGACTGATAATGGTGTCAGGCAGCGAAAGTAGCCTGAACTAACATTAAAATACACATTCTTTTAAGCATTTCTGATGTTTTTGTTCACATTATTATTATTTTTGCCTATTATTTAGTGCTCTGAAGACATGGAAATTGCCATAGTACCCAACATGTAATATATGTCAGACCTTAAAGGTAAGTTCACTCCAAAATTAGAATTTATTAATTTACATAATTGATTAAAGTGTTTGTACAGTACACAATTAGGAAAAGATTGTTCTGCAGTGTCATATGATCACACATAAAGCTGTCTGGTTTGTGGGCTCTTAAGCGCAAACACACACAGAAACACATACTCTCACCACCCAGGACCATTGGGGTTACTTTCTGCCACTGAATCTTAAGATAAATTTAAACACACTTTAAGAACTTTTAATGTTGGGAACATTTCACATTGTGGGCTCTATGGTTAACTTGCTGTGAGCAGTTTTTTAAATGGGTGCTTTATTGCTTTATTGCTTTATTTGCCACTTAAATTGTGAAGGGTCAGTTGAATATAGTACATGTGGTCATTTTTTTTTAACTGAACATTACGGTTCCTTTGAAAATAAACTAATTTGAGCCATAAATCATTTTTACTCGCTTCACCTTTATGCATAAGCCTATGTTTTTGTTGTCTCCATTGGAGGAATTTTACTAGGAAGGTCTTTTTAAACTGATGTTTTGTTTGTGTTTTGTATATTGTATAAATCTCTATGGTATGTTCATGAGTTTAAGCTTCAGTTTCAAAACTAGAACTCAATTAGATTAATGGGTTAATGTCATTGTTTCTCAGATGAACATAGCATGTTCATTTATATGCTTCTTGTACAGAACAATCTGTCTAGTGAATACAAGAAAACATAGATTATCAAATGAACATAATGGTGTTGGTGTGTAAGATTATTGAAATTAATGTTTGTGAAGCACACTATGATTACCCTGTTATTAAAGGGATAGTTAATCTCAAAATGAATGTTCTGTTATTTACTTACCTCAAGTTGTTCCAAACCTGTATCAATTTTCTATTGAACACAAAAGATATTTGAGGAAATGTGCATAATCAAACAGTTGCTGATCCCCACTGACTTCCATAGTATTACAAAAATACTAGTCTATAGAAGTCAATGGAAAGAGGATTGATTATCCACATTCTTCAAAATATCTTATGTGTTCAACAGTAGAAAGAAACTCATGCAGACATGACAGTGAGTAACAATTTTCATTTTAGGTAACCTCTTTCTTTAAAAATAAATACGAACATAATAATGGCTTAGACAGCAATAATGTTCCTTAGATAGCCAAAATGTTAATTTTGTGCTTTTATTGTGGTTAACCCTCTGGGGTCTGAGGGTGCTTTGGGCCCCTGAAGAAGTTTTGACATGCCCTGAGCATGCCAAAAAGCGTTTGTGCTTTTTTCAGTATCTTAAAGACATATTAATGGCTTAAGTCTGATTACATTGTAATCAGCACAAATTGGGCTACAATAATGTGTAAGTAACATGAATGTACATGTTTGTGTTTTTGAGAAAACAGCGTTTGTGTATTAGTTGTCTCTGTTCCCCATTAAAAAAAAAAAAAAAGTTGTAGTTGACTTTTTGAGTCAAGTCACCTTATTTATATAGCGATTTTACAATACAGATTGTGTCAAAGCAGCTTTATAGTGTTTCACAATGTTTGTTAAAACATGTAAGTAACCCAGAACCCAGAAAATTACACTTAATCAGTGATGGGTAGTAATCTGCATTCTGTAATAAGATTTAGAAAATTAAGTACTTGTAATTAGATTAAATGACATTTATAAAATGCTCGTAATCAGGCTATATAGGCTATATATGACCTACTTTTATCGTCCAACCATGGTTTTATCTCTCTATTAGTGCTACTGGATCTTAGTGCTGCATTTGATACTATTGACCACAACATTCTTTTAAATAGACTCGAAAATTATGTTGGCATTAGTGGTAGTGCATTGGCATGGTTTAAATCGTACTTATCTGACTGCCATCAATTCGTGGCAGTGAATGACAAGGTATCATATCGATCACAAGTGCAGTATGGGAGTACCTCAAGGCTCAGTGCTAGGGCCATTACTTTTTACACTTTACATGTTACCCTTAGGAGATATCATCAGGAAACATGGTGTTAGCTTTCACTGTTATGCTGATGATACTCGCCGAACAGAATGCATAGTTGATGTAAAACACTGGATGACAAGTAATTTCTTACTGCTAAATTCTGAACAAACACAGGTGTTAATGGTTGGGCCTAAAACCTCTGCAAGTAATAACTTAAAACACGGTCTAATACTTGATGGCTGCTCTGTAAATTCATCATCATTAGTTTGATAGCAATCTTTCCTTCGAAAACCACATTTCTAGCATTTGCAAAACAGCATTTTTCCATCTTAAAAACATCGAAATTGCGACCTATGCTCTCAATGTCAAATGCAGAATCATTTATTTATGCGTTTATGGATAGAGTATTTTCTTATTGTGGGGCAGATCATTTTCTTTAGCACCCAAACTCTGGAACAATCTACCTAACTTTGTTCGGGAGGCAGACACACTCGGTCAGTTTAAATCTAGACTAAAGACCCATCTCTTTAACCTGTCTTACACATAACACATTTATATAATTCAAATCCGTTAAAGGATTGTTAGGCTGCCTTATTTAAGTCAGCCAGAACTGGGAACACTTCCCATAACACCTGATGTACTCGTTGCATCATAATAATATCTACGCTAATATTAGTCTGTCTCTTGCTTATTCCGAGATCATCATTGCCACTCAGAACCAGTCTGTATCCTGATCAGATGGTCACTGCAATCCCCTGATCCAGTCCGTATCCAGATGGTGGATCAGCACCTATAGATGACCTCTACAGTTACAAATTGTTTGTTGGTCAGAGGAGAACTGACCCCCCGACTGAGCCTGGTTTCTCCCAAGTTTTTTTTTTTTCTCCATTGTGAACCGAGTTTTGGTTCCTTGCCGCTGTCACCTCTGGCTTGCTCAGTTGGGGACAATTAATTTCCAGCGATATTGTATACAAATTGAACTGAGCTGGATGATAGCATCACTAAATTCAATGATTAACTCGCTTTAACTGAAAAATGGTAACCATTTCCTTTTGCATTATTGACACAGTACTTTCCTATTTGATAAAAAGCTGCTTTGACACAATCTGTATTGTAAAAAGCGCTATACAAACAAAGATGACTTGATTTGATATAGGGGACGTTCTACTAGAAATGTACATTTGTACTTAAAAAAAAAATTGTAGAAAAAAATATATCCAATTATTAAATCTGAACATTGAGTCACATAGAGGACATGTTAAACTATGAGAAAGACACATCATTTTTATGATTGAAAAAAAATACATTGTTATATGTATTTCACACCTAAAATGTCAGGCCCATGTTAGAATGGTTTCCTAATGAATTTCCTTAATACAAAATAGCATTTTCTTATTGGTCGCATGTCCCTGATTGCATCTAACATGGTTTTGTAATTCCTATAAGAAATATAAGCAACTTTTCGGTCAACGGTAGTACACAAAATCACGGAATACTCGTACAGGCACTCATATAGTTGAAAAAAATTGACTTAACTGAATAGCGCAATGTAAAGTAACTGTGGTTCCACGTCATATTACAGCTCAGTAATAAGAGAGTATTACTAGGGTATCATCTACATTGTTATTTAGGAAATTACATGGTAATAACAGAAAATTCATGTAATTTTTTGGGTAATTGTCACAGTTCACCAAGAATGAGAGAGATGCAGGTAAGATAAACTTTATTTTACAAACACTAGTGGTTGAAGTATTGTGCGGATTCTGTGAGAAAACTGGTCGAAACACAGAGACAGTCTTATCTGCAGATCCTGGTAGAAGAACTCAGTCCATAAATCCAAAGGAGAGCGAAGCTGAACTTCCTGAACATGTAAGTGTCCGTAAATCCACATGGGAGGTTGAGCATTCCAGGAGTGCGTAACTTTGAAACCAGGCAAAGCTCAAGTGGGGTGAGTGTGCTCAAATAGTGAACTGGTGATTAGGTGCAGGAGATCAGTACTCCTGTGATTTGGGGTGTGGTTGAGAAAGATAGGGCTGGTGCATTTGTGACAGTACCCCCTCCCCCACGGAAGTCTGCAGTCCGGAAACGAGGATGACCGCGGCCTCTGGGAGCGGGCGGTCTGGGTGGCATTGATGGAGTTCCTCCAGAAGAGAAGGATCGAGAATGTCGTCTCGGTCTACCCAGGATCTTTCCCAGTCGACAAGATATTGAAGACGGCCATCTCATCATCTGGAGTTTATGATTTCCTGGACCTGGTAGATGGAGTCGTCGGTGGTGATCTCGGGCGGAGGAGGTACTTCTGGTTCTGTGGAGGGAGGAAGAACAGGATCAGTGAATGGTTTAAGGTAAAGAGACATGGATGGTTGGTGATCATCCGGATGGGTAAAGAGGAGCGCCCCAACGATAGACATCCGCCTGGATCTTTTGCCGTCGAATTTGCAAAAAAAAATGCGCCAAACCCTGGAGATGAATTGTGGTCCTCTATCTGAAACAGTGTCTTCGGGTATACTGAAGTGTCTAAAGACATTATTGAAGAGAGCCTCTGCAGTTTCGAGAGCCGTAGGGAGGCCTTTGAACAGTATGAGTTTACAGGCCTTTGAGAACCTATCTACCGCTAGGATGGTTGTGAAGTCATTAGGAACAGGTAAGTCGATTCCCAGATGGGACCAGGGTCGGCGCAGAATTGGAAGCGGTACGAGTTTACCCTTGGGCAGACGACGTGGGGTAGAGATCATGGCACAGACCGAGCATCCCTTCACAAATCGGCCAACATCCTTAGCCATGTTGGGCCACCAATACCTTCCCTCGAGGAGTGAGAGCCTGCCTGGGTGACCTGATCCTGGAGAGGCATGTACTGAGTCCAGAAGGGAAATCTGCAATGATATAGGTAGGTACGTTCAACCTTCTGGACCTCCCGGCAGAACTGGCTCCTCTTCGGTGGTGGTACGAATGTCATCGTCGATGGGACATACAAAGAGGTCTGGAGGGAGTATGGGTTCAGGTTCTTCAGGTATGGAATCAGGAGAGTGGATTCTGGAAAGAGCGTTGGCCTTAGCATTCTTGTTTTCAGGATGATAGGAGACAGTGAAGTTGAATCGAGTGAAGAATAAGGCACAGCGAGCTTGTCTGGGATTTATGTGTTTAGCTTCTTGAAGGTACTGCAAGTTCTTATGGTCGGTGATGACTTCAAATGGATGTGTAGCTCCCTCCAGCCAGTGCCGCCACTCTTCAAGGGCTAATTTAATGGCAGTTCTCTATTGCTGATGTCATAATCCTGTTCTGCCTGGGATAGCTTCTTAGAGAAGGCACATGGATGGAGTACTGGGGTTCACCTCTCCATTGGGATAGTACTGCTCCAACCCCCAGGGAGGAAGAGTCCAGTTCCACAATGAATGGTAAAGAACGATCTGAATGGAGAAGGCCTGGAGCAGTGAAGAAAGTGACTTTTGGCTTCTGGAAGGCTTCGACTGCCTCCGAGGTCCAGTTGAGATCTTTGGGTTTCTTATGTAAAAGGGAGGTGAGAGGAGCGGTGAGTTCACTGTAACCAGAGATGAATTGACGGTAAAAGTTTGCAAACCCCAGAAAGTGCTAGAGATCTTTGATGGAAAGAGGTTGTGGCCAGTTCTTCACAGCTTCCACTTTCATGTCATCCATTTGGATAACTTCTGGTGTGATGACGTACCCAAGGAATTGGATGGTAGGTTGGTGGAACTCACATTTCTCCAGTTTGAGATACAGAGGGTATTGACGGAGCAGACCGAGTACTTGTTGAATATGTCTGATGTGTTCTGAGATATTGGAGTTTGGTCACAGCAGTCTTGCTAAAGACGTCCTGGAACGCCCAATACTCCTCAGGAAGGTCTACTTGAATAGAGGTGTCAGGACTGTCAATGGTGGTTGATCCAAGGATGATGGGTGGAAGGACCTGAAAGCGGTAGTAGACAATGTTGAAAGCAGTAATCATCACATTGTACAGTCCTCCCTAAGCTCCAATTGATGTTCGGTTGGTGTTTGGCCATCCAGGGGCATCCCAGGACGAGATCGATGGCAGATTCCTCCAGCATCAGCAGGGATATGGTTTCCTCATGAAGACAGCTGACACAAAGAGTTAGTTCCGGAGTCCTCTACTGCACCAGTCCGTTGCTCAGTGGTTTACCCTGAACAGTCGTGATCTGATAGCGTGTAGGATTTCTTTGTTGAATATTGCAGGTGGATAATAGACGTGAGGATGTGAAGTTTCCAGAAGATCCCGAATCAAAGAAAACTTTTACTGGGAAGGATTGTTGTAAACTCAGAAGCAAAGACCAGGAGACTCTTGGGTATCTTCAACAGATTTCTTTACTGAGAACGCATAGCACGGCGCAGCAGTCATCAAAAGTCTAAGGCAGTGATTTGTAGTTTATATACATTTAAGGGTAGGGATACGTAGAGGTGGAGACTATCTAAATGAAGTATGCAAATGCATAACAGGAATCAGCCCGATACCAGAATTTTCCCAGCCCTGATCTCATCAGCATAACAGTGTCATTCAAATGCATAGGTGCTAGAGCCCTGCATTTCAGCCCAAGCCCGATGGGCCTCGACTTATTTACGCCCCTAAAGCTTCTGGCAAATTTTTACGTCATAGCTCAGATGCAGGCTGGGCATCGGGCTTGTTTTAGGCTTCTCCTTCTTCTATATTTTAGACATCCATAAATTAAAAGAAACTAAGAGAAGTTGATGATGGTAAACTAAACAAATATATTTCATAACCCATTACAGAGTCTACTCATGCATGTACACGCGTCACGCACGCATGTTTCCAGACATTTACGTGTAATGGAGAACATAAAGAGAAGAATCGCCAATGGTGAACTTAAAACTGTAAAAAAAAACACTAGAGGAAAGGCAAAGTTCTGGGCAGCTTTTCAAGTAGTGACAACCTTAAATGACAAGCCAACTGGTTATGCACAATGTACAAATTGCAAGGGTGTACTAAGGTATGATAAGAAAACTGGATCATCTCATTTACAAAGACATTTTGAGCACGGAGGATGCAACGGACCAGGCAGCAGCAGCAAACAAATGAGTGTGAGTGAATGGACAGGTTCTGTGGCGAAATAATAATTTTTGAGATAGGAAAACCTTTTTTTTGTTTTGTTTTTTTTTTTTAGATTATTTATACTGTATAGCCTGTTTATTTATTTATTTTTATTTTACTATTATTTGGCTATAGTTTTCTTTTCCATGCCGTTGCCAGCAGCAGCCTGCTCATCTTGTCCAAAATACCTTTGTTCTGAGATGGTGATAATAAACATGTAAACTAACATTGTGATATGCTTTGTTTTATTTCTATGAATTTTAGTCAAGTTCTATGAATTTTAGTCAAGTCAAGTGTTGATTTAAGAGGCTAAATCAAACGTGGTATAAATTGACGGCCGGCCACGTGTGCTTTAGGTCGTTGTCTCTTTAAAAAAACAAAAACTTACATTTAACAAACAAACAAAAAAATACTCCAAACGTTTTTCTAAATTAACTTAATAAAAGGCGGAAACTAAATATATTCAGTTTGCCATTATATACAAAACTGAACTAGGCCTATTTTAATAGCTGAAACACTATAAGGTGGGAGAAAAAAGACAGGCACGGGTCGGACTCGGGCCAAAAATTTGGATACGCTCTCGGACAGGGGCCAGGCTAGGTTCTAATAGGTGCTAATCCAATCAGCCTGACAGTATTTCCATACCTTCACATTATCATAGAGACAAAGGTACAGCTGTGCCTTGAGTTTAACCTTACTAAGGAACAAGCCAAATGGTCAGGAAGAGCATAAAGACAAAAGGTAATTATCTCAGACACCTGGGCTGCCTAACTTGATCTTTTTAGAATGTCATTATTTTTGTAAGAGCATAAAGAAAAAAGGTAATTATCTCAGACACCTGGGCTGCCTAACTTGATCTTTTTAGAATGTCATATTTATCTTAAAAGTTAATTACAATGTACTTTACCTTGGTTTTTCATGTGATGCTATGTCAGAACATAGGATCAGCATATTTTAAACGGATTCTTAAATTTGTAATCCCACAATTCTCCCTTTGAGAGTTCTATGGTAACTCTCACATAACACAAATCTTGCAGTCATGTAACTTGAAGAAGTTATATAGTTACATATAACTTATTCTGCATCTTGTCCTTGATTTACTTTGCGTAATGGTTATTTTCAGAACCATAACTGTTGACATATACGACTAGGGATGGTAACAGGTTGTACAAACTACATAACACAGAAAACCTCGTAGCATAAAATTGGAAGTCCTGAAGTCCATGGCGCCTAAATAACTGTGAAGTGTGTTTTCTGTAGTCCATTTCCCACTTAGATTTGCTCAGATGATTATTTGTCCCGCTTATGAAGAAGACTTTGCATATACAGGTCCTTCTCAAAAAATTTGCATATTGTGATAAAGTTCATTATTTTCTGTAATGTACTGATAAACATTAGACTTTCATATATTTTAGATTCATTACACACAACTGAAGTAGTTCAAGCCTTTTTTTTGTTTTAATATTGATGATTTTGGCATACAGCTCATGAAAACCCAAAATTCCTATCTCAAAAAATTAGCATATCATGAAAAGGTTCTCTAAACGAGCTATTAACCTAATCATCTGAATCAACTAATTAACTCTAAATACCTGCAAAAGATTCCTGAGGCTTTTAAAAACTCCCAGCCTGGTTCATTACTCAAAACCGCAATCATGGGTAAGACTGCCGACCTGACTGCTGTCCAGAAGGCCATCATTGACACCCTCAAGCAAGAGGGTAAGACACAGAAAGAAATTTCTGAACGAATAGGCTGTTCCCAGAGTGCTGTATCAAGGCACCTCAGTGGGAAGTCTGTGGGAAGGAAAAAGTGTGGCAGAAAACGCTGCACAACGAGAGGAGGACCTGCGGAAGCAGTGGACTGAGTCTGGAGTAGAAACATCCAGAGCCACCGTGTACAGGCGTGTGCAGGAAATGGGCTACAGGTGCCGCAGTCCCCAGGTCAAGCCACTTTTGAACCAGAAACAGCGGCAGAAGCGCCTGACCTGGGCTACAGAGAAGCAGCACTGGACTGTTGCTCAGTGGTCCAAAGTACTTTTTTCGGATGAAAGCAAATTTTGCATGTCATTCGGAAATCAAGGTGCCAGAGTCTGGAGGAAGACTGGGGAGAGGGAAATGCCAAAATGCCTGAAGTCCAGTGTCAAGTACCCACAGTCAGTGATGGTCTGGGGTGCCATGTCAGCTGCTGGTGTTGGTCCACTGTGTTTTATCAAGGGCAGGGTCAATGCAGCTAGCTATCAGGAGATTTTGGAGCACTTCATGCTTCCATCTGCTGAAAAGCTTTATGGAGATGAAGATTTCATTTTTCAGCACGACCTGGCACCTGCTCACAGTGCCAAAACCACTGGTAAATGGTTTACTGACCATGGTATTACTGTGCTCAATTGGCCTGCCAACTCTCCTGACCTGAACCCCATAGAGCAGTGGTTTTCAAACCAGTCCTACAAGCACCCCCAACACTGCACATTTTGTAGGTTTCTCATATATGACACACCCATTTCAGGTCTTGCTGTCTCTACTAATGAGCTGATAAGTTGAATCAGGTGTGATAGATGAGGGAGACACAAAAAACGTGCAGTGTTGGGGGTGCTCGTAGGACTGGTTTGAAAACCACTGCCATAGAGAATCTGTGGGATATTGTGAAGAGAAAGTTGAGAGACGCAAGACCCAACACTCTGGATGAGCTTAAGGCTGCTATCGAAGCATCCTGGGCCTCCATAACACCTCAGCAGTGCCACAGGCTGATTGCCTCCATGCCACGCCGCATTGAAGCAGTCATTTCTGCAAAAGGATTCCCGACCAAGTATTGAGTGCATAACTGAACATAATTATTTGAAGGTTGACTTTTTTTGTATTAAAAACACTTTTCTTTTATTGGTCGGATGAAATATGCTAATTTTTTGAGATAGGAATTTTGGGTTTTCATGAGCTGTATGCCAAAATCATCAATATTAAAACAAAAAAAAGGTTTGAACTACTTCAGTTGTGTGTAATGAATCTAAAATATATGAAAGTCTAATGTTTATCAGTACATTACAGAAAATAATGAACTTTATCACAATATGCTAATTTTTTGAGAAGGACCTGTACACATACCTGCAACACAAGAAAAAAACAGCAGACCAGCAGTATTTATGCATAAACATTTTTATACTTCTGTTGATCGTAGTGTTTTTCTCAATTTAGTTTAAAGTAATTTGACACATACGGACCAGTGAGGTGGGGACAAAACTACTGAGAGGGGAAGAACCTATGAGGAAATCTTCACCACAGGATTGGCCCGAGGCCTGTTGCACTTCGGTTCTTCCCTGGGCTCCTCACTGGTCTGTGTGTTCTAGTCTGTCCCTGTAGTTGGTGTGTGAACTTTACTGTTAGATCTCTCCATCCTCTAATGAAACATCAGTCATAGCAAACATCATAACCCATAGACGATGGGTGAGTGACTGGAGTGTACTGTAGTATAGCTTTGAAAGCTGTGAGTGTACTTAACCAACATTTTCTCAATGGAAGGAAGTGACAGTCACCTTCCTGTAGTTTTATTTACAAAGAATCTTTCATCTGTGTGGTACATTACTGGGGAAATTAAGCACTCACAGCCCTAAAAGTTAACACTTCGGTGAAGTGGGGAGGGGCTGCTTCAGAGTAGTAAGTAGACTGATCAAGAGCTGAGTAAAGCTGTTAATTTCTCCAAATGCCTTCTTGCTTTTCCTACACTCTTTCATCATGTGTCCAGGTTTACCACAGTAATGACAACTACCCTCCCTCTTAGGACATTTACGTTTCTGTTGGTTCTCTGTGTTGACCTCAAAGGATGCTGCTGCAATCTTTACTCTGGCTTTAGCATCAGAGTCTCTTTCCTAAGTAGCATGTCCAAATTGTTTTGCAAGCTTCCAGTGGACCATATTAGATCTAAGAATGGCAAAGCATATCTGTACTCTGATAAAAGGCCATCAAACCATGTTCGAACTAGTGGTCCTTTATGATTCAGTACCTTCTCTGGAGTGTCAGCTATTCCACTATATGCTGTAGCTGACTGGCAAAACCTTGTCAGTGTACTCACTTACAGTTTCTTCTTTCCTTTGCACACAGTTAGTGATTCTGGACCAGTCTATTTTGGGTCCCATGATATTCTTTAAAATTTTTAAAACACCTTCTCTCAAATTGCCTTTTCTGGCATGTTGTATTTCAGAAGTAACCGCAGACTCAAACCTGTTGAATTCAGATTCAGTTAGAATTTGTGACATCAGCTGTGTGACTTCTGCTAACGACATGTTGTAGAGTAGTAAGTATTTTGCTGATCAGTGCTCTTCTAAATTCAGAAAAATTTGTGCGTGCTGAGGGTAAGCTCTGGGATACTCTCTCTATATCTTTAGGTCTTAGAGCTTTGGCAACAGTGTGTACTTGGACAACAGAAGAGTTGGGAGGAACATTTCCAATTCCCTCAGTTCCCTGAGATCTTCTCCTAGCACCACATACTTCAACTGCATTTACATCTTTCTCGATTCTTCTAGTATTGCCATAGTCTTCTTGTCTACATGAAGACTGTAAATCAGGATGACTTTCATCTGACTCTTGGTGGTTTGAATCACTTTTGGTTGAGGCCTTGTTGTGGCCCACATTTTTGGTGAGACAGGACACTTGAGTGTGCAGCTGTTTGTTTTGTCCTTTTAATTTAACAATACACTGAGCTTGTTCTTGTGCTATCGCTCTCTGTGGCAGCAGATAATGCCTTTTAGGTTTTTCTTTCTAAAACATTCCCCAAGTACCATTTTGCATTCTTCAATTGACCATATTTTTTTTGGATCAATGCCAAATTTATTTGTTAAACCCAATCTTACTGACTCAGTCACTATTGAGTCCTTATGCTCTCCTAACAATGATTTAAACTCATTGTCTGTCCATAAAGAGGTAGCTAGTCCACATTTCTCAGTTGTTGGAATCAGCCTAGCATTCCTCCTCAACATTTTGTAAAGTCTTTCTGGCACAAAAGGTCACTTCTAAAACTTCCCTGGCAAGCAGAGGATGAATTTGTTAGCACGGAACAACTGTTTTTAACCTTCCCTGGCAAAACAATAGCCTCTCTGCCAAAGCAGAGGATAAGCTAGTTAATACACATCATAATGTATTCCATTTTCCCTCTTAAAGCAGAGGATAACCAACTTGTCAGCACACTGTAATAGCTGTTAACCTTCTCTGGCTAGACAGAGGATAAACCTTATAACTAGTCTGTTAACCAAACCCTGCAGCTGTTTGTTTACACTTCTCTGGCAGTGCAGAGGATAACCATATGTACTGGTCTGTAGTGGTTCTTTGGATAGAGTAACACTTACTAAATCGTTGAGCTGAAAAAAAGGTTCTGAAATTCAGTCTGGAACGATGGCAGACAAGAAGCTCTATCCGGGTCACGGCACTAAACCTGTTGTAAATTCAGAAGCGAAGACCAGGAGATTCTTGGGTATCTTCAGCAGAGTTCTTTATTGAGAATGCGCTGCATGGCACTGCAGTCATCAAAAGTTTAACTACGGCAGTGATACATTGTAGTTTATATACATTTAGGGGGAGGGATACACAGAGGTGGAGACAATCTAAATGAAGCATGCAAATGCATAAACAGAATCAGCCCGATGCCAGAATTTTCCCTGCCCTGATCTCATCAGCATAGCAGTGTCATTTAGATGCATAGGTGCTAATCCAATCAGCCTGACAGTATCGCCATGCCCTCACATTGTCATAGAGACAAAGGTACAGCTGTGCCTTGAGTTTAACCTTACTAAGGAACAAGCCAAATGGTCAAGAAGAGCATAAAGACAAAAGGTCATTATCTCAGACACCTGGGCTGCCTGACTTGATCTTCTTAGAATGTCATCATATTTATCTTAAAAGCTAATTACAATGTACTTTACCTTAGTTTTCCATGTTATGCTATGTCAGAACATAGGATGAGCATATCTTAAACAGATTCTTAAATTTGTAATTCCACAGGATCGAAGGGCATAGATTAACACAGCATCATCATATCATACTAACCGCTGAGCGTGGAGGATGGACTGGGCAGGTTTGCAGGAGGTGGTCGTTCTCTCTACAGTATAGGCACAGCTTTTGTTGGATGTGACGCTGACGCTCATCGGAGGAGAGATGATATTGATCAATCTGCATGGGTTCTGGTGCTGGGGAATTGCTGGAGGGTAAGGTGTCAGAGGGAGTACTTTCCTCAAGGGAGATTGCGAATAGATGTTGAGAATGTTGAGAATAGATGTCTTTTTGCATAAAGTTTTCAAGTCCCACAGAGTCATTGTACATTGCCATCTGCTGTTGGAGTTTGAAGTTTAAACCGCATCGATATGCCGAGAGGAGTGCAATCTCATTCCAGCCACTAGATGCAGCTAGTGTGCGGAAACGGACGGTGTACTTGTGTATGGACTGCTCGGCTTGCTGTAGTCTGTAAAGTTCATCATGCACAGAGAGAGAGGAAATACAAGTTCCAAACACATCTTTAAAATGTGTCACAAATTACTCAAGGGAACATATTACCAGACTTTTAGAGTTCCACAAGGACTCCGCCCATTGATGAGTCCTTCCTGATAGCAGGGAAATGATGAACGCTATTTTGGCATGATCTCTGGAGAACTGGTGAGGAAGCAATTCAAAAAATATTTGACATTGTAGTAGGAAGCCATTACACTCTGACACCTTACTGCTGGTTTGGCCATTGGACAGGCGGAGGCAGATGGAGTGACTGATGGTTGGAGTGCAGCACGGAGTGAATGGACAAGTTCAACGAATGGATCTGATGTGGTAGGGTTTCCGGTCTCCATCTTGAGCCGAAAAGTTCTTCTTTATTGGGCTGGTCTTCTGTCACAGTTCACCAAGAATGAGAGAGATGCAGGTAAGATTAGCTTCACTTTATTTTGTGGTGTTGTGTTTAGTATTGTGCAGGTTCTGTGAGAAAACTGATCGAAACAGAGTCTTATCTGCAGATCCTGGTTGAAGAACTCAGTCCATAAATCTAAAAGAGAGCGAAGCTGAACTTCCTGAACAGGTAAGTGTCCATAAATCCACATGGGAGAATGAGCAGTTTTTGGAAAATAAATCTGGAAAATAAATGATTAAAATGTATATCTATAGACATTGTCTTTGTATTACAAATTTACAACATTTTTATACAACATTTCTTGGTTATTGTAGTTATCTGTACATAACTATATCTGTATTTTAATACAATTATTCCAGGTAGAATTAAAATAATCTCTAAATACCTTTTAAATTTCAGATGTTGTTTCTGTAAAAAGAAGGATAAATCCTTTAAAAAAATGTGCTTACTGCATTTTTATAAATTATTTCTTAGTTATTGTATATGGAAAAAACTGTACTTTAAAAGTAAATTACTGTAGATCAGAACTACGGCCCACGGGCCACATACAGCCCGCCAAGCGTTTTCATCCGGCCCGTGAGGCAGTTGAAACAAAATGGCTAATTTGATGCAATATCAGTAAAATCTCATAGATGGCACTGTAGGATGTAGTGCGGTATATATCTGCATCGCTTAATATTAGCCGCATCCAAACTGCAAAGCTCCGATACAAAATAGAAAGTCAAAATACGCATCCTGTGTAAAACTTGCACATTTGTAAATAGTTACTTATTTTAAAACGTGAAAGTGTGAAAATGCCTTGGAACTGTTTAAAAAATGCTTAAAATGCTCTGTAGACTTTCCAATAGGAGAACAAATGCCAGTGTTTTCCTTCTGCTAATGGACACTGTAATTTCATGGGGAAAACAAGGAAATAATTGGTAATTTTATCTTGCAAATATTATGTTTCTGCTTTTGTGTTCCTCACACATCTTTAGTAAAATTAATATAGTATTTTTTTTAATTATAAAAAAAAAAATAGTTTTTTATTATTTATATTTCAAGGCGAATTATATAAAACAATTAAGGGCAAGCTTAAAGCCTACACATTTGGATTGGTAACGATAAAAGGAAAGTGAGTTTGTATTGCACATTTTCCATCAATGATGTTGCTAGTTTCAGATTCGGTTTAAATATTTAGGCTGGGTGTTTATAATGTTTATACTGAATGCCATTTAATATTTGTGTTTGTTTTTTACTTACTCTACCAGACAAATGTTTTTGAACAGTAAGATTTTTAATGTTTAAAGAATTCTCTTCTGCTCACCAGTTATGCATTTATTTGATACATACAGCAAAAGCTAATAATTCAGCTTTGAAATCACAGGAATAAATTACATCTATAAACTATATTTAAATAGAAAACTTTAATTAGTAAAAATGTTTCATTTTTTTCTGTACTTTCTGTATTCAAATTAATACAGGCATTGTGAGCAGAAGAGACTTCTTTAAAAAAAAAAAAATCTTACTGTTAAAAAAAAAAAATTACTGGTAGTGTATATTTTTGTTCCTTTTTCTGTTCTAAACACTGATAAATTTATGTGATTTTCTTGTAGAGTGAGAGTAATACAAATGCATGCTTGTAATGTTTGTAATTGTTTCATTTATTTTAAATTATTTCTGAATTAAATGATAAAATATGTCTTACATCAGTCGACACAACGCAACTTATCTGTGTCATAAAGTACTCACAAAAAATAAGGTTGAAATGGTACAAAAATATAACTTTCATGTATGTAAAACAGTAAAACAGTGTTAAGTTAGAAAAAAAAAATCTTAATTTGTCAAAAATCCTCAAAAGCTTCATTTGAACACATTATGCGGCCCCTCGCTTGATGTGAAAAACCTGATGTGGCCCTCGAGTCAAAAAGCTTTTTTTTTTTCAACCTTCTGGGGCTTTTTGGGGGCCTTAACATGCTCAAAAAAAATAAATTAATACAAATTTGCACACACGTTGTAAATCCACGGCTATCAGGATGCCGCAGAGGCTGGGACCCGTGCGTGGCACAGGGGTTCTACAGTGCCCCCTGGAGCACAGTCAGAAAACTTGATGTATAGCGCACACATACTTCCAAGTATTCATATGAAACTCGGTACACATATAGATCTCATTGAGCCAAACAACTTTCGCACTCATGTCATAGGCTATGCACAACAGGAAGTGAGCTATTCAGGGCTGTGTAAAAAACACATGCTCTGGAATTTGATATACTCCTCCATCTTTCCATCAGAGTGTCACCAAACTTGGTCAAATAACTGGCCACCAACTGGCTGCAGGAAATGTGTCATTTTTAAAATGATGGAAATTTAAGATCTTAATTTTACTCGATTTGCTTCAAACTTCATCAGTATAATGTCAAAACACTGCCGATGAGAATCTGTAAACAGGTTGTCGATACATTAAAAGATGTTTCCATGGCAACCTGTCAAACTTTAACATTTGTTTCCTGTGTTTTTGAGGCAGTTAACATGCTTAGAAAGCACACATATCAACATTAATGATAGTTATACACTGGCAAAAGCTCATAAATGGGCGTGAAGGAGTTCATTAGCTACGACCAACAGGGAAGTTAGCTATTTTGGTTTAAATATGGATTTTTGGAAAAATCAGGCTGTGGAATGTTAAATACTCTTGGAAAACCAAGAAATTCACAACAAACTTTTTCTGCATGATACTGTAGAAAACTTTATTTTCTTCTTTAAACCAAAGATCCAGAAGACTCTTGGGTATCTCTCACGGAGGTCTTTATTGAGACGCACTGCGCGTTGCTGCAGTCATCAAGAAGTCTGAATTAAGTCAGTGATACATTTAGTTTATATACATTTAGGCATTCATAGGCGGGCCTTAGAGGTGTTGACACAGTACACAGAGGTGACTTCCTTTGATCAGATACAAAACAGAGGAGGCAGGAAGTTTCCCCCAAATATAACACCTCAGCAGCCTGATATCACCAAATGGTTTTAGCACCATAGTTGCGGGAGCTAAGACTCTGTCAACATCCCAAGGATAAGTTATGAGAATTAAAACTATGTCAACATCCCATAAACAATTTGAATTCAAAGAGGAGGAAGCTTAGTATAAAGTATAACACAAATGGAATAACACTAAAGGTTTTTCAGTTTATATTTCTACAATGCAAAATGCTAAATTGCCAGCGGATTTGGGATATCTTGAACGGTGTTGACATGGTGATTTATTAAAGTAACAGTAAAAACGATAACCATAATTTTATTATATCTTTAAAATGCAGCATTCAAACTCTTTCAAACTTTTTTCATACAGAGAACTAGTCATTCTGATCAAGTATGACAGAATTCAACCAAGTCCAAAGCTCCATGAATTAAAGAAAATTAAAAAACTAATAGACATCTCATCTTACTCTGCCTCTATGTATATGTGTGTGTGTGTGTGTGTGTGTGTGGTGGTGGTGGGTGTGTGAGTGTCAGAGTGAGTGTGGGAAGGGGGGATGGGTGGAAAGAGAGAGGGAGAGAGAGTCAGAGAGGGAAATAGAGATGGAATATTTAAACTCTCGGTGGTTTATTCATTAAGATGTGAATTATTATTTTGTTTTAACTTGTAACGATGTAATCGCTACTTTTGTTTATTCTCTAATTTGTTGTGTTTTTTTCCTTTAAAATGTATAAAAAATTGTTCGTTTTCATGGCCGGGTGAAATATTGCTGGGAGCCGCTAGAGGGCGCTAAGGCCTAGTGCATTTCCTCATTTAAGCGCGACCATTTCAGTGTGAGTCAGTTTGGTTGTAGGCAACACGCTACCTGCCGACTCAATAGTCCTCGTTTGAGAACTTTTTAAGTTGCTGCTCAAATGTGAGTATTGTCCGGCTATGTTTATTATGTGATGCATTTAAAATTGTTGTTATTGATCGGGGATGTTGTGATTTCTTTTAGAGAGGACTCTTTTCTTTCACTTATAAACACTCGTATAACTCAGGTGGTTTGGACCGCCATTCGTTGCTTAATTCACCACATCACTTGAGCACCAAGGATGAGTTCACGGCATGTCTGCTGAGCAACGGGGAGTTTGGATCGTGTTCGTTGGGTGCAGTCTGCTTAAATTGCGACATTCAAATCGCCGACGCCATTAACAATCATCTCATTCATTGGGCCTATTGGATTATTACATTGCATCGCACTCAAGCTCGTTGATTCATACTCGTCTCACCTTCTTCAGTTCATCTCATCGGCCGCATGGACTGATAATGACTGATAAGTGGGTTTATTTCATTGACTTTGCAGACAAAGACTGCCAAACGGTATAAGCATTTATTCATTTTTTTTGGTGGTGATTAAATGTTACTATACACTGTGGAGAATTAAAAAAAAAGGAAAAAAGTGTATTTGTTTGAAGGAGTGGTTCTGTGTTTATTCAGTACCTATCGAAAATCTGCGAACCCCCTCAGACAGAGTAACTTCCTTTTTAGCATGAGGGGTTGCAGATTGGCGCCCGAACAGGCACCGCAAGGTTCCTTGTAATAAAAATATAAAATTTCGATGGTACTGAAAAGCCCTTCTCAAACAAATAGCATAAATCGCCATTTACAATGGAAAATTATTCAGGTTCGTTCACCACAGAGACTCAGTAACAAATCTTATAGATACCTTTAGTGAGTTATACTTGGATTCAGAGGAAGAAAGAGAAGGTAGAGATGTGTCCACAGAGCAGATAGGTGAGTTGCCGCCTAAATCTGATGACTTGCCCTTACCTCCTCCGCCACTTGAATTCTATGAGGATGAATTGCAGCATAACAATCCAGAAAATGAACAACGTATAAGTAGTATTGAAGAACATCTGGTAGATCTTGAGCATAGAGTCAGTGAACTAGTTCCCACTGAAACATTGAACATACAGTTAAAAGCATGTGAAGACAGGTTTAATTATCGGTTACAGAGAGAGCTGGATTGTCTTAAACAGCAGTGTTATACCCGAGTTGATGAATTGAGCCAGAGCATTGTGGATTGTTTAAAGCGCTGAGACCGACAACTAGATCAGCAATTCAAAGCCATCAAACCCATCACATCTACTCCTGTCTGTTCCAGTACTGCTACCACTCAGCAGATGTCTCAAACCCCATCCAAGAGTGCTTCACTTACTCAAGACGTCACAAAGCAAGTAACATATTTTTCATCTCCAAATCCACATCCCACAGTTAAAATGGAATTGCCCACATTCAGTAATTTAGATTCAGAAGACCCCATTGATTTTATTGATCGTTTTGAAGAGTACCGTGAGTTGAGACCTCTGCATCATGAAGAGTTGTTAGCAGCGCTATCTGTGAGTCTTAAGGATACTGCTAAAAGTTGGTGGAGAGCAGAGAGGCAAAATATTAGAGATTGGCCGTCCTTCAAAGAGAAGTTCCTTTTTTCATTTTTAAACGAAGACCATAAAGAAGTTGCTGCTCAAAAGCTAGCAAATTATCGACAAAGGGTTAATGAAAGCATAAGAGACTTTGCTTTTAACTATAGAGCGATGACATTAAAGATTAATCCTGAGATGCCTGAAAATGAGTTGGTGCAAGCAACGCTGAGAAACTGTAATCCGAGATTGGCTTCACTGTTGAGGGGAACTGTAAAAACTGTGAATGATCTGGTTCGTCTCGGGACCCAAATAGAGAAGGACTGGACAGAGAGCAAGAGGAGATGGAATCAGGTAAAAGATGAGGAGCAGAAGAGGAAGTCTTCTAATGGAAAAGGTCCCCAAAATCGTGTCATGTTTGTTGATCCTGCTTTTAACTCTCACTGCAATAATGTGTTACAAGCCCCACTAATTTTAAAGCACTCATACTTCAATAATGAGGAAGAGTTGAAGTTGATCGACCAGGCTGTGGAAAGCTCCAATGCTTCAGCTAAGGTAAAGAATCAGTTGAAAGCTCTTATGTACAATTGGCCTTCAGTGTGTACTCACCAGCTTGGACGTACGAGTTGCATTAAGCATGAGATAAAAACAACTGATGAACTGCCTTTACGGAAAAAAACATACAGAGTTTCAAGGGCTAAGAATGATTTTATTGAAGAGCAGGTTAAGGAGCTACTGCAACCGAAGATAATCAGACCTTCTACATCACCCTGGGCTTCACCTGTGGTAGTGGTAGATAAAAAAGATGGAGGATCACGGTTATGTGTTGATTATCGTGGGCTTAATGCAAAAACTCACCTCGATCCTTATCCCATGCCTCAGATAACGGATATTCTTGATTCTCTCCAGTCAGCTAAAGTGTTCAGCACATTGGATTTAAAGTGTGGATATTGGCAAGTCGAGATGGATCCAGCGAGTGTGGAGAAAACTGCTTTTGTTACAGCTTCAGGAATATATGAATTCTTGTGTCTCCCGTTCGGCCTCAAAAACTCAGCAGCATCTTTTCAAAGGTTAATGGAGCAAGTTCTGAGGGAACATAAAAACAAGTGTTGCATGGTTTACATTGACGATATCATTGTCTACTCCCCAGACCTACAGACTCACCTACATCATCTCAAACAAGTGTTTCACAGTTTGCACAAGGCCGGTCTCACACTAAACCTCAAGAAATGTAAGTTCATCCATTCCTCACTTGATTACCTAGGTCATACCATTACAGCTGATGGAGTCAAGGTGAATTCAGACAAGGTGGATGCAATCAGGACTTTTCCATCTCCCAAGTCCTTAAAAGAGGTACAACGCTTCTTAGGCCTTGCAGCATGGTACCATCGTTTTATTCCTGATTTCTCCACCAAAACAGCACTGTTACATGCACTGAAGAGAAAAGACGCAGAGTGGAAGTGGACCGAAGAATGCCAGCATTCATTTGATCTCATCAAAGATGAACTGACTAGAGCACCTGTTTTAAGTACGCCTAACTTTGATTGTTCTTTTAAAGTACAGACTGATGCAAGTAATGTGGGCTTAGGAGCTGTGCTGACACAGGAAGTTGATGGCCAAGAGAGAGTGATCGCATATGCCTCCCGGTTGCTACGAGGTGCAGAGAAGTCCTATTCAACATCCGAGAAGGAATGTCTAGCAGTCGTGTGGCACCATTATCTGGAAGGCCGAGCGTTTGAGGTAATCACAGACCATGCATCCTTAGTCTGGCTCTTCCGGCATCCAAAACCCTCATCTAGACTGGAAAGATGGACAGTTAGACTTCAGGGATATCACTTTACTGTACGGTACCTAAAAGGGCAATGTAATGTAGTGCCTGATGTCTTATCCAGGAGATACTCAGCGGAATCACCAGCCGCGTTGCTGCACACACCAGTTAAGCATGGTTTTAATCCTCTCACTTGTGATCTGCCACTAGACTTGTCGCAAATGGCTGACGAACAGAAAAAGGACTCAGAGTGTCAAGAGATCATGGTTAACGCCAAGAAACAGCACACCACCGATCTTAAGAGGACACACTATGTCATTAAAAATGAAGTTTTATTCCGGAGTGTTCCATGCCCCAAAGAAGGCCAGAGGTTGCAGGTAGTTGTTCCTGCAAAATTGAAAGAAGTAATGTTGACTTATGCTCATGACAGCCCTCTGAGTGGTCATTTAGGTAAATTTAAAACACTTTTGCGTCTTTTAGAATTTGCTTACTGGCCCTCGATTCGTACTGATGTATGGCAGCACTGTAAAGAGTGTAGGAAATGTCAAGTGTACAAGCCCACAAACTTGAAACCTGCAGGGAGTCTACAAAGTGTGCCCATAGTCGAGCCTGGATTTATGCTTGGGATGGACATTATGAGCCCATTTCCACGGAGCACCCGCCAGAATGAGTGCCTTCTAGTCATTGTGGACTACTTCACCAAGTGGGTAGAAATTTTTCCCATGAGAAACGCTAAAGCTACAACTATTGTGAGAATTCTTATAGAAGAGATCTTTACAAGATGGAGAACACCAGCTTTCATCGTGTCTGACCGAGGAACGCAATTCACCTCCAATCTCCTAGAGCAGTTGTGCAAGCAATGGCAAGTGACACAAAAGCTTACCACGGCATATCACCCACAGTCAAACCTCACTGAACGAGTCAATCGAAGCCTTAAGACCATGATTGCCATGTTTGTTGAAGAGAACCACCGTACTTGGGATCATTGGTTATGTGAGTTCAGATTCGCACTTAACACTGCCTGGCACGAGAGTACAGGACATTCTCCCGCAGAGATCGCACTAGGACAAAAGCTAAAAGGACCTTTGCAGAGAGCTTTACAAAATCCCCCAAATCCAGACCAACCAGCTTACAGTGTTCTTGACAGGCAAAAACTGCTGTACGAGACCGTAAAAGAGAATGTAGGAAAAGCACAAGCCAAACAAAGTAAGTACTACAATCTTAATAGAAGAACTCAAAATTTTAGTGAAGGAGATTTAGTGTGGGTACGAACGCATCCTCTATCACGTGCTGATGATGCCTTTATGGCCAAGATCTCTCCCAAATGGAAAGGCCCAGCTAAAGTTACAAAGAAGCTAGGTCCTGTGAACTATAGGGTGGTAATGTTGTCTGATCCCAAGAAGATACATACCATACACAGAATTTAAAAATTTGCCATGGTCAAATTTTTAGACCCCAGGGAGGGGTATGTAACGATGTAATCGCTACTTTTGTTTATTCTCTAATTTGTTGTGTTTTTTTCCTTTAAAATGTATAAAAAATTGTTCGTTTTCATGGCCGGGTGAAATATTGCTGGGAGCCGCTAGAGGGCGCTAAGGCCTAGTGCATTTCCTCATTTAAGCGCGACCATTTCAGTGTGAGTCAGTTTTGGTTGTAGGCAACACGCTACCTGCCGACTCAATAGTCCTCGTTTGAGAACTTTTTAAGTTGCTGCTCAAATGTGAGTATTGTCCGGCTATGTTTATTATGTGATGCATTTAAAATTGTTGTTATTGATCGGGGATGTTGTGATTTCTTTTAGAGAGGACTCTTTTCTTTCACTTATAAACACTCGTATAACTCAGGTGGTTTGGACCGCCATTCGTTGCTTAATTCACCACATCACTTGAGCACCAAGGATGAGTTCACGGCATGTCTGCTGAGCAACGGGGAGTTTGGATCGTGTTCGTTGGGTGCAGTCTGCTTAAATTGCGACATTCAAATCGCCGACGCCATTAACAATCATCTCATTCATTGGGCCTATTGGATTATTACATTGCATCGCACTCAAGCTCGTTGATTCATACTCGTCTCACCTTCTTCAGTTCATCTCATCGGCCGCATGGACTGATAATGACTGATAAGTGGGTTTATTTCATTGACTTTGCAGACAAAGACTGCCAAACGGTATAAGCATTTATTAATTTTTTTTGGTGGCGATTAAATGTTACTATACACTGTGGAGAATTAAAAAAAAAGGAAAAAAGTGTATTTGTTTGAAGGAGTGGTTCTGTGTTTATTCAGTACCTGTCGAAAATCTGCGAACCCCCTCAGACAGAGTAACTTCCTTTTTAGCATGAGGGGTTGCAAACTATATGGCTACTCTTTAAGGCATCAATTTGATTCTATTGTGGTTTGATTCTGTTGTGGTGGGTTCCTGTCTGTGTATATATTTCTGTATCCTCTCTCCTCCACTAATTTCTCTCCATCAATTCTTCATGTTTCAAAAGCAGTATCACATTTTATACTTATTTTCATGACACTTTGTAACAGTACAGGTTTTCTGCAAAAACATCAGAAAGTAGTTTAATGACTAATTACTGCACTGAAGAACACTGACACTGATCAAAGATGAATAAAAAGGAATTAAACGAATCTTATTGAATTATTCTTATAGAGACCTTGTCCTCTGGTGTGACATATTTTCCTATGTTGTGACAATACAAGCATCACACTGGTGGACACACCATAGGATGATTCAGCCTTTCGTATGAATTAATGACCATGCTGTTCCATGCTAACCTGTCATTAGTGGTTATCAAGAAAATTTTGATTTTTAGGGCCCGAGCCCAAAATGGGCTTAAGGCCCTATTGATCCCCTAAGGATTCTTTTCTTTTTTTTTCCTTAGGATTATTCTTTATTAGGGCACAAGACCAAGGGGCGAAGTGCCCTATTGTTTTCCTTATGATTATTCTTTATTCTTATTAGGGCACAAGACCAAGGGGCAAAGTGCCCTATTGTTTTCTTTAGGATTTTTAGGATTATTCTTCCGGGATTATTCTTCCCACAGAGGCTGGGACCCGGGCGTGGCACAGGGGCGCTACAGCGCCCCCTGGAACACAGTCGGAAAACTTGATGTATAGCGCACACATACTTCCACGTATTTATATGAAACTCGAAACTCAGTACACATATAGATCTCACTAAGCCAAACATCTTTCGTACTCTATGTCATGGGCTACGCCCAACAGGAAGTGAGCTATTCAGGGCTGTTTAAAAACACATGCTGTGGAATTTGATACACTCCTCCCAGAATTTCCATAGGATTGTCACCAAACTCGCATGATCTCAAGACATTGGGGATGCTAAATTGCGAAAAAAAAATTTGATATCTCGAACGGTTTGGTCGTGGCGAGGCGACAAAGTTATGGCAAAAAATGAGAAACAGGAAGCGTCTAATAAGTATTGCATACATTGTCTGATTCTGATAAAACTTCATCAGTTTGTTTGTTGTATGATGCCGATCGCATAGATGTGACTATTAGGAGTCCAAGTTATAGCGCCACCAACTGGCTGCAGGAAATGTGTCATTTTAAAAATGCTTTAAATTCAAGATCTTAATTTTACTCGATTTGCTTCAAACTTCATCAGTATAATGGGAAAACACGGCCGATAAGAATCTGTAAACAGGTTGTCAATACATTAAAAGCTGTTTTCATGGCAACGTGTCAAAGTTGAACATTTGTTTCCTGTGTTTTTGAGGCAGTTAACATGCTTAGATTTCCGTGAAACACAATACACACATCAGCATTAATGATAGTTAAACACTGGCAAAAGCTCATAAATGGGCATGGAGGAGGCACTCTATAGCGCCACCTTTTGACAATATTTGGGGGTTTGTTTTTCCTACAGTCACCAAACTCGGGACATATATTGTTCACTTTAATCCGGACAACTTTCTAATTTACATCCATTAGCCACGACCAACAGGAAGTCGGCAATTTTGGTTTGAATGTGGATTTTTGGAAAAATCAGGCTGTGGAAAACTCCTCTTAGGAAAAATAAGAAATCCACAGCAAACTTTTTCTGCATGATGCTGATTTGGGATATCTTGAACGGTGTTGACATGATGATTTATTAAAGGAACAGTAAAAACAACAACCATAATTTTATTATATCTTTAAAATGCAGCATTCAAACTCTTTCAAACTTTTTTCATACAGAAAACTAGTCATTCTGAGGAAGTATGCAATAATTCAAATCCAAAGCTCTATGAATTAAAGAAAATTAAAAAAACAAATAGACATCTCATCTCACTATGCCTCTGTGTGTGTGTGTGTGTGTGTGTGTGTGTGGTGGTGGGTGTGTGAGTGTCAGAGTGAGTGTGGGGAGGGGGGATGGGTGGAAAGAGAGGGAGAGTCAGAGAGAGAGAGAGAGAGGGGAATATTTAAACTCTTTGTAACAGAGGGAAGACTGTAATACCCAGGATGAACACCGGATGGAGTCATATGCTAAGATCTTTTAACCCATCAGAAAAAAAAAAAAATACATTCACAGAATCAGTTGATATGTAGTTTACTTTTATATAATTACAGAAACAAATACATAAAATAAGTTAATATGTCCTTTACTGGTAATATAGTTTATGTAATTCACGTTTCACAAATGCTTATAGATCACTATTTTTTTTTTTTTTTTTTTTTTAAATGGTTATGGATCATAAAATGTGTTATTAACAATTTACGATGAGGTCTCTTTTTTTTTGGTTAACATTAATTAATGCATTAACTAATATGAACTAACAATGAACAATATATTTTTACAGCATTTATTAATCTTTTTTAGAGTTAGTTAATAAAAATATTCATGTTCATGTTAACTCACAGTGCATATAAACTAATATTAAAATACAACTGTGCATTTTAATAACATAATACATGTTGAACTTAATAATAATTAACATTAATAAATGCTATCTAATTATTTTTCTTGTTAACTTATATAATTAACCTATTCACACATGGAGGTCACTACAGTAGACAGATATTTGGAAATATCTGGTGGACTCACCATAGGGCGATTCAGCCTTTTGTATCAATTAATGACCTTGCTATTCCATGCTAACTTGTCAATAGCGGTTATCAGGAGACATTTTCATAATTTTCTATAAAGATAGTTTCCCTCAAGTTGTATTGTTCATTTTTTGTGTGTCTGTGTTGTAGCATCTGGACCAATCAGACACACAATTATTTGTTACATTTAACAAATCATCTCTAAAACCAGCGTGCCAGTGAAATGTGGAATTCTGGTCTTCAACCCCCCCAGAGCAAATAACAACCAGTCGCCGTAGCAACCACTGATAACCTCAGTTTACGATGCCAAAGTATGCAGACTTTTACTTACTTCTCCCCATAGGAAAGACATTATGCTCATAGAAATAGACTCTTCCCTATTTATTCACAGACAAACCTTTCTGTGAACGAACACACATACCCCATATATCACTATGTATGTTATGACTGTTCAGATACCTTGTCTTTTGTTTTATTAACTGTTTTATGCATGTTTTATGGTAGATTTCTATGTAGTATAATCGTGTTTAGTCTCGTTGAAATTTTATTTTGATTATCTAAAAGATGGTGTGTATTAGATGTTGATACCTGCGTGACATATTAGTGTTCTAAGAATCCTTAGTATTTTTTGCCTGAACCCCTATTGATTTACATATGCAAAATGCCATGCCTCGGGAACAAAGGGTCATAAAACGAGAACCCAGGTTCTAACCTCCCGCTGAGAAAGTCAGCCTTCTCATTGGTCAAACCCATTTGGGAAGGTGTGACTCTCTCCAGACTTTAAAGGGCTCACGCACAGTTCCGCCCTTCTTCTGCAAAATCTTCAGATTGTTTGTTGGCCCAGCCACATGCAGCCTTCTTAACCATAGAAATGGTTTTTGACCACAAGACTCAAACCTACAACACTGGAGTTTGTTTTCACTCATGCCTGGAGCTCATCATCATGGAAATGTCCTCGACCAGACATTTCTTCCTCTACATTTCTGGATTGTGCCCTACGCATCCGCTGTGTCCCACAATGACAGCAAACTCCATTTCACACAAAGCCATGTGCTCACCCAGGAGGGATGACTCCTGAGCACAACAAACTCAAGGACAACCTCAGAGTTTCAAGAAATTGCAACTCCAGCCATCAAATGGAACCATTCCCCCTTTGAGCTAAATTCACGACAGAAATGGTGGAGGAATGCGGGATGACGTTTAAACATTATTTGCAAGTCAGAATCAAACTTGTGTGTTTGTCTCATTAATTTTATTAACGTATTACACATGCAGCTTCTGATAAAATCAGATAGACTATAGCTTGAATGCGCCTTACTACAAGCAGTAGGAAGTTCCTCAATGCTATAATGCATTTTTAAATTGTACCATAAGAAACTAACCTGATATTAGCGAAGGAATCCTAATTTCTGTTAGTGGGTTGTAAACCTTATCTGATGACGAAATCTCAGATTAGCAGCCGTATAAATGGTATCAAATAAATCAGTCTGATCTGGGCAAAGGAATCCCCAGTCAGGATGATAGCAGGATTCTGTACGATGGATGGATCTGTAATCCCACACAAGGAGGGTAATTGGTGATGGTAAAATAACTAAAGTAAGGTAAAAGTCAAGTTAGAATGTCCTTATAGCTCCAGAACACTAAAGGAAAGGTAAATAGGCTGACTGATTTAATTACATTTCAAGAGTAATTAAATTCAGGGTAGCTGTATAGGGATATTCAGTTTGAAACAAAGGTAAATCAATGACCAAAAGTCAATAAAGTCAAAATAAAGAGTAAAAGTAGGGTGTCCTTATAGCTATAGGAATCCTGGATTTTTTTGTTGCATGGTTTTCAACAAATATTTAGTCAAGTCAGCTTTATTTATATAGCGCTTTTTACAATACAAATTGTGTCAAAGCAACTTTACAGTATCAAATGGGAAAGTAATATATCAATAATTCAAAAGAAACTTTAAACAATTTTAGTTTGCGGAAATTAATTCGTTCCAAATTAATAAATTGTTCGTCCCCAATTTAGTTTTCCCCAACTGAGCAAGCCATAGGCGACAGTGGCAAGGAACCAAAACTCCATCTGTGACACTGATGGAGAAAAAAAAACCTTGGGAGAAACCAGGCTCAGTCGGGGGGTCAGTTCTCCTCTGACCAATAAACAAGTAGTTTGTACTCCCATACAGACCTGTAGAGGGGGTCTATATGTACTGACCCACCATCTGAATACAAACTGGATCAAGGGAAACTGCAGTGGCCAACTCTTCAGGATTCATACTGGATCTGACCTCGGAATAAGCAGGAGACAGACAATATTAGCATAGATTCCATTTTTCTTGCATCAGGTGTTATGGGAAGTGTTCCCGGTTTCGTTTGACCTAATTAATGCAGCCTAACAATCCTTTAACGGATTTGAATATTAGAAATATTTGAATGTGTTAAGTGTAGGCCAGGTTAAAGAGATGGGTCTTTAGTCTAGATTTAAACTGACTGAGTGTGTCTGCCTCCCGAACAGAATTAGGTAGATTGTTCCATAGTTTCGGTGCCAAGTAAGAAAATGATCTGCCGCCTGCAGTTGATTTTGATATTCTGGGTATTATCAGATTGCCAGAGTTTTGAGAACGCAGCGGGCATGAGGGACTATAATGTGATAAGAGCTCCCTCAAGTACTGAGGAGCTAAAGCATTGAGGGCTTTATAAGTAATTAGCAAGATTTGAAAATCAATACGATGTTTAATAGGAAGCCAGTGCAGTGTTGACAGAACCGGGCTAATATGCTCATACTTTTTGGTTCTAGTAAGAACTCTAGCTGCTGCATTTTGGACCAGCTGGAGTTTATAAAGCATGCAGAACAACCACCCAATGAAGCATTACAATAATCTATCCTGAAGGTCATGAAGGCATGAATTAATATTTCTGCATTTGACTTTGAGAGCATAGGTCGTAATTTCACTATGTTTTTAAGATGGAAAAATGCTGTTTTACAAATACTAGAAATGTGGTGTTCGAAGGAAAGATCAGAGCAGAGCAGCCATCAAGTATTAGGCTGTGTTTTAAGTTATTACTTGCTGAGGTTTTTGGCCCAATAATTAACGCCTCTGTTTTTTCAGAATTTAGCAATAAGAAATTACTTGTCATCCAGTTTTTAATATCAACTATGCATTCCATTAGTTTTTCAACTTTGTATGTTTCACCAGGCCTTGAAGAAATATAGAGCTGAGTATCATCAGCGTAACAGTGAAAGCTAACACCATGTTTCCTGATGATATCCCCTAAGTGTAACTAAAAGAGAGTGTTTATAAGCCCACTAACTCAATTAAATTTTAAATTTAATTAACTTCATCCTGGCTAAATGAAATGAGAAATGACCAAAAATCAAATTTTAGCCAACACTCCTCCCAAAAGAAAAGGGTATATGGTTTTCTGCGGAGAGTGAAACCAAGAGTGAGGGAGTGGAGAGAGGGGGGAGAGAGAGAGAGAAATTAGTCTAAACTAGTGATGGGGTCTTTGACATGCTTTTTGAACTTGTGTCAACCTTTTATTTCTTGAATCCCTGATTCAGAAAAATAAACGGCTGAAGTCGTGTGATTCCAGTAAACAAGGCATCTTTACACGTCATAGCTTTTCCAAATTGATTTGAAATTTCAGTGGTTCGACGCTAAGTCTCATGAACCAGTGTCTATGATTCGTAGTTGACCTTGTATCAATCTTATAAATTTGTACACATTTAGTGACGCATTTAAATGGAGGAGACATATTTTAAAGTCTCCTATTAGTCTGGTTAACCAAGCTTTCATTATATTACTGAAATATCACTTATCAATAAGACTCTTATTATTTCAAGGTATTAGGGATTTTCGATCTCCTTTAGTTGATTACACCTTCCATAAAACACTTTCTATTGGTTTATTAAGGTGTTAATTGAGTCAAATTTTTACTGCACTTCCACTGTTCTAGTAGCAGGGGTTCCAGCCCAGAGTGCTTCAAAACAGTGAACCATATGTGGCACAATGGTTTCATTTGGTTTGAAACTTTGAGAAGCTTTATCTCTCCCATCACTAGTTTAAATCAAAGTCCCTTAATGGGAAAAGTCCCAAAGTCTGTAGTCTTTGGTTCAAATGTTACACTCTACACTCACACGTGTCTAAGCATGTTAGCTGGGTGTTAACAGCTATCGTCTGAGGTGGAGGGCTTTAACTTGAGTGTGTTTAGTGCTGCTAAAAAGCTAGCTTTGGCTACACGCAGTCGTTTGTTTACATTAAGGTCTAATGAAGTGAGGGGTGCTGTTATCAGATCTACCCAGGAGTGTCTGCTCACACTTTCTTGGGGTCCTGAGTTGCTAAGAGACCCATGCATGCTAACAACAAAGCCCAAGCAGAGCAGCGATTGGTCCGTGCTGTGAGCATGCACAGGAAACTCACATGTGCTCAGACGAGGTGTGTTCAGTCATGGTGTCCCATGTAACTCGTTCACAAATCAAAACAGCATCTTCACTTCACAGACAAATGGCAACATTACTAGTTAGCTAGGCTAGAATTATACCATTAGTTCACTATTCAATTGGATAATCCTAATGATTACAATTATATGCGATAGTTATAAGAGACCTTAATTCTGAGAAATGAGGCTCAAATCACCATTAAAATAATTATACTGTAACGAGATTCCTTCATCGCCCAGTTCTAATATCAATGCAAGTGTGATTTATTCACCATGCAGATTAATTAATGCCACTACTCTGAGATTTTTTCTCAGAGAAGACTTACGCATTTAAAACTGAAAGTGGGAATTCCTTTGCCCAAAATCAGAATTTATTTATTGTGGTACCATTTAGACGGGATGCTGCTCTGGGATTTCTTCGCCAGAGAAGGCTTAGTCTATTAAAACAGAAATTAGGATTTCAATCGCTAATATCTTTATCGTATTATTTAACGTTTATAGCATTGGAAAATGTTCTACTGCTCGTAAACGTAAGCTATATAAGGCCTTAAATCAGGAAAATGTACTGGAGACCCCGGCAGAGCACTGTGATGGACATCCTTCAGCCTAAAGCAGCCTACAACCTGCAACGGCCAAGAAAGGAACAGCGGAACTGTAACAAATGGACACTTCACCCTGAACAACCAGAAGCTGACCAGCATCGTGTCCTCCTTGGCCCACACCCTCAAGGGCCTCAGACAGGAGGTAAATGAACTGAACCTGCAAGTCACAAAGTTCCAAAGGGAACTGACACCTGCTCAGCAAGAGAAAGAACAGAACAGATGCAAGGAACCTGACAGGATGGAGCAACAGAGAGAAATTACCAGTCTTCAGGAAGCTCTAACAGCTGCCAGACACAGAGAGCAGCTTGAAAAGGCCACCAGACAAGACGTGGAAGGAGAACTGTTTTACACAAAGTTGCTGTTAAAAACAGCCTATATAGAACTTAATGAGAGAGACACTAAAGTTAAGGCCTTAGAAGGCCATCTGCATACAGCCAGAGCTGAAGTTCAGACCCTGACCCAGCAATTCGGCAATATTAAAGAGGAGCTTAACATGATTCAGAGAGAACTGAAACAGTCTTACAGACTGTACATGAATTCAAGTAAGAGACCCCCTGCTGCATGTCACACACCCAGCAGTGCAAACCCCCGTACCTCCATAAACAGATATGAAGGGGGACCCAAAGCTTTTTGCTTGACACCTCACAAGTCAGTTTCCAGAAAACCTCTGCAGCCGCAGAAAAGGAGTTAAGTCAGACAAACCCTGAAAGGACACATGAAGTGACACTCAAAGAACTCCATCGACTGGCCAGAAACATCCCTGCATTCACGCCAGAACTTGCAGGAGACCATGATGTGCATGCCTACCTGAGAGACATTGACTTCTACCTATAAAAATAGACTTTATCTGCTTGGAATCACCTCTAGCCCAGAGGTGCAATGCTTCCTGGCTCGACAGCCAGGACACATCCTATCCGACTACCAGCAGCTAAGGCAAGGCCACCTCAGAAAGGGTTCGTAAGATCCCAACGACTCTGACCTACCAAACTCAAAGGATCAAGTTAGCACCAGAAGGCCCTGGCAGGACTTCAGCGCAAGTCAGCACCGAACTTACATTTAAAGTATGTGGAAACACATGCTTGGAAAGAAGCAGGTGTGTGCCAGCGAATTTAAGATTTGGCTGTGTGAGTTGGCGAAGAAGCACATGACAAGGCAGAACTGTTTGTGAAGCCCCGGAGGGTGGATTTATTTAACAAAAAGGCAAGTGAAAGAATAAAGGTAAGTGACATGCTCGGTGCTCTGGTGCTCTCTCTGTGTCCTCCTTTTCTTCCCTCTCCAGGTCGCAGTGTCAGTGCTTCCCCCTCGGGCCCAGCAGTCACGGCGTGTCATCTGGAGGAAACGGAGAAACAGATAAGCATCCATGTAGTGGAGTTGTAACTCACTTACTGGGTCTTTGAGAGTCTCTTTTATAGGCCGTGGTGATTGGCTGCAGCCATGACTGATGGGTCCGGTGTGACGATCCCCAGGTGTTTCCCATGTGTTGTCACCCCCCCCAATAAACTTTCTTCCAAATAAATAATACCTTAGCTCCAGGACTGCCCACTTGATGGCGAGAGCTTCCTTCTCCACCGCGGCGTATTTCCTCTCAGTCTGGGTCAGCTTCCGGCTGATGTAGATGACCAGATGCTCCTTGCCCTCCTGGATTTGCGAGAGCACGGCCCCCAGTCCCATGTCTGAAGCAGGAAGGGGCAATTGAAGTCTGGGGTGCAGAGAACTGGTTCCGAAGTAAGCGCCCCCTTGATCTTCTGAAAAGCCTCCTCCGCCTCATTCGTGCAGTTTACCTTCTCCGGTTGCCCCTTCCTGGTCAGGTCTGTCAGGGGGGCAGCTATAGAGGAAAAGCTGGGGATGAAACATCGGTAATATCCCGCCAACCCCAAGAAAGCTCGTACCTGGGTTTTTGTGGTAGGTCTTGGTGCCTTCTGGATGGCTGAGATCTTCTCCTCTTGTGGTTGGACCAGTCCTCTTCCCACTCGGAATCCCAGGTACCTGGCCTCCGAGAGAGCTAGATGACCTTTTTCGGGGGTTGGCGGTTAGTCCAGCCCGGCGGAGTTCGGATAGCACCCTTCGGAGCTTGTCAAGGTGGTCCTCCCATGCCTCCGAGTGGATTACCACATGCCGCTGCATATGCTTGGTGTGGTCGAAGAACAACGTCCATCAATCTCTGGAACATTGCTGGAGCCCCGTGTAAGCCGAACGGGAGGGTCCGGTATTGCCAGTGTCCATTTGGGGTGGAGAAGGCGGTCTTTGGCTTGGCCGTTTCAGAGAGAGGGACTTGCCAATACCCTTTTGTAAGGTCCAACGTGGTGATGTATCGGGCCCTCCCCAGGCGTTCCAGAAGCTCATCCACCGTTTATTGGATAATAAACTGGATGATCCCCGACTTCTGCGCTCAACTCAGAGGACTGTAAGAGACTGTTGTGTTTTTGTGTTTACGGAAACATGGCTCAACAACAGCGTTCCGGACTGCGCCATTCAGCTCGACCAGCTAACATGCTATCGAGCGGACAGAGTGCTCGTCGAGGGAGGTAAGACCCGCGGCGGCGGACTTTGTGTTTACACCAATGATGCGTGGTGCCGCGATACTGTTGTGGTCTGCAAACACTGCTCACCCCTGGTGGAGTTTATGATTATTAAGTGCCGGCCGTTCTATCTACGGCGGGAATATACAGCCATAATACTTGCTGCAGTATACATCCCTCCCAGCTCCAATAACAACAACAGGAGTGAGGCACTGAATGAACTTTACCAGCACATCAGTGAGCAGCAGACAGCCCACCCAGATGCTTTTCTCATCTTGGCTGGGGATTTCAATCATGCAGACTTAAAAAGTGTGTTTCCTAAAATACACCAACACATAGACTTTCCAACACGTGGAAACAACACACTGGACTTTGTTTACACCACACAGAGAGGAGCTTACAAAGCCCTACCCCTCCCCCACCTTGGTGCTTCGGACCACATCACTGTTATGCTAATGTCAGCATACAGACCGCTCGTTAAAGTCACCAAACCAGTTCAAAAACAAATTCAAGTGTGGCCAGAAGGGTCGTCAGAGGCACTTCAAGACTGCTTTGACACCACTGACTGGGACATGTTCAAACAGGCTGCTACATACCACAACACAACAGACCTCCAGGAGTACTCAGAGACTGTCACTACATGCCTACATCACCAAGTGCATTGAGGATGTAACAGTCAGAAAAACCATCACCGTCCGGCCCAACCAAAAACCGTGGCTGACAGGGGAAGTCTACAGACTTCTAAAGACTCGCAATGCTGCCTTTAGAGCTGGAGACGAGGCGGGTCTGAGGAAAGCTAGAGCCAACCTGTCACGCGGCATCAGAAAGGCTAAGAGACAGTACTCCAGGAGGATAGCCCATCGTTTCAGTGACAGCAGAGACACCAGGAGCCTGTGGCAGGGGATTCAGACCATCACGGACTACAAGCCCCCGCCGCGGACCTGTGACAGCACCACCCCAATGCTGAACGAGCTGAACGCTTTCTTTGCTCGCTTTGAGGCACCACTGCACAGAAGACTCCACCTCCTCCTGACGACCAGATGCTGACTCTGTCCACAGACAGCGTGAGAAGATCCTTCAGCAGGATCAACGCACGCAAAGCTCCTGGTCCTGACAACATCCCTGGACGTGTTCTGAGAGAATGTGCAGCAGAACTCACTGATGTCTTCACAGACATCTTCAGCATCTCCCTGAGTCAGACTGTTGTTCCCACATGCTTCAAAGCTACCACAATCATCCCAGTCCCGAAGAAATCATCTCCATCCTGCTTCAACGACTATCGCCCAGTCGCACTTACTCCCATCCTCATGAAGTGCTTCGAGCGACTAGTCATGCAGCACATCAAGTCTGTCCTCCCCCCCTCCCTGGACCCCTACCAGTTTGCATATCGGTCAAACCGTTCGACCGATGACGCCGTCTCCACTGCCCTCCACTCAGCACTCACACATCTGGACAAAAAAGACTCTTATGTCAGAATGCTGTTCATAGACTTCAGTTCAGCATTCAACACAATCATCCCTCAACAGCTCACTCATAAACTGTCTCAGCTGGGACTCAACACATCGCTGTGCAACTGGCTGTTGGACTTCCTGACCGGGAGACCTCAGGCAGTACGGGTCGGCAGCAACACATCCAGCACCATCATTCTGAACACTGGGGCCCCTCAAGGATGTGTGCTTAGCCCCCTCCTCTTCACTCTGCTGACCCATGACTGCACACCGACACACAACAGCAACCTCTTCATCAAGTTTGCGGATGACACGACTGTGGTTGGTCTCATTAGCAACCGTGATGAGACAAACTACAGGAGTGAAGTGAGCCGCCTGGCCGGATGGTGCGGTGACAACAATCTCTCTCTGGATGTAGAGAAGACGAAGGAGATTGTTGTTGACTTCAGGAGAGTGCACACTCAGCATGCTGCTCTGACCATCAACGGTGCGACCGTGGAAAGAGTGAGTAGCACTGTTCCTGGGTGTGCACATCACCTCTCCTGGACTGCCAACACCACAGCACTGACCAGCACTTTCTTCGCAAACTGAGAAGAGCCAGAGCCCCAGCCCCCATCATGTGCACTTTCTACAGAGGCACCATCGAGAGCATCCTGACCAGCTGCATCACTGTGTGGTATGGCACCTGCAATGCATCCTGCCGGATGAAACTTCAGCGCATAGTGAGAGCAGCTGAGAAGATCGTTGGTGTCTCTCTCCCCTCCCTCCAGGACATTTACAACACCCGTCTCACCCGAAAAGCCCTCAGCATTGCTGGTGACCCCACCCACCCGTCACACAGCCTCTTCAGTCTGCTGCCATCAGGGAGGAGACTGCGCAGTCTTCAGGCCAGGACCAGCAGGTTGAAAGACAGCTTCATCCATCAGGCTGTCAGGATGCTGAACTCCCTCCGACTCTGAGACTTTTGACACTCGGGGCATGGGGTAGCTGTCGAAGTCAGAGATTTCGTTGAGGTGCCGATAATCGTTGCAGAACCGAAGGGTGCCATCCGGCTTCGGGACCAAGACGATGGGGCTGGACCATGGACTCCGGGATGGTTCAATCACCCCCAGCTTCAGCATCTTCTGTATTTCCTTCTCTATAGCATGCCGACAAGCCTCAGGGACCCGATAAGGCCGTTGCCTTACAATGACTCCTGGGGGGTGTCTTGATGTCATGCTGGAAGAGGTTGGTATGGCCGGGGTTCTCTGAGAACACATCCTGGAACTGACCGACCAGGTGCCTCAACTCTGTCTTCTGGGTGGCGGACAATTCAGGGTTGATGTCCACAACCACGGGTTCGGTGAGCGCAAAGGCCGCCAGTTGGTCCTGGTTTCCAACCCATCTCTTCAGGAGGTTGATGTGATAGGTTTGAGTTGTTCTCCTTCTTCCTGGTTGTCTCACTCTGTAATTCACAGCTCCAATTTTCTCTTCTACCATGTAGAAGAGAAAGGCTGCTGCTCCCCACCCGGCTGGACAACAGGAAGAGCTCATTGGCGATGACTTTCAATGTGGCTTTTCTCAGGGGGACTGCTTCCGGATACCGGGTGGCGTAGTCGACGATGACCAGGATGTGTTCATGTCCCCGGCCTGACTTAGGTAACGGCCCTACGAGGTCCATCCTGATGCGCTCAAAGGGCACCCCGATGATTGGCAGCGGAATGAGTGGACTCGGGGGAGGTTTTATGGGTGACGTGAGCTGGCAGGCCAGTGAAACCGATCACGGATCCGCTCGATGGTGTTTTGAGCTCCTAGATGACCTGCCAGCGGGTGGGAATGAGCCAACTCCAGTATTACCTCTACCTTGGATTTTGGGATGACGAGTAGTTGTTTTTCCTCCCCCCTCCACTGGGCGACACAGTAAAGCAGGCCGTTTTGGACAATAAAGTGTGGGAGAGGATGAGGAGCAGGTTGCACTTCTTCGTTGTCGATCCGACTGACCTGTTTCCAGCAAGCCGGAGGCTTGCACCATAGGTGCGGAAGCCCTATTGTTCCCGTAAGGATTATTCTTATTATTATTAGTAGTAGTAGTAGTAGTATTCTCCTTTCGACCTTCCGGGGGTTTTTGTAATAACTTTTGCACAGACTGTCTGATTCTGACGAAATTTCATCAGTTTGTTCGTTCTATGATGCTGATCAAATAGATGTGAGTATTAGGAGTCAAAGTTAGAGCGCCACCAACTGGCTGCAAGAAATGTCATTTTCTAAATGCTTTAAATTCAAGATCTTAATTTTACTCTATTTGCTTCAAACTTCATCAGTATAATGTCAAAACACGGCCAATAAGAATCTGTAAACAGTTTGTTGATACATTAAATGCTGTTTCCATGGCAACGTGTCAAAGTTTAAAATTAGTTTCCTGTGTTTTTGAGGCACTTAAGATGCTTAGAATTCCATGAAACGCAACACACATATCAGCATTAATGACAGTTAGACACTGGCAAAAGCTCATAAATGGGCGTGGAGGAGGCACTCTATAGCGCCACCTTTTGACAATATTTTGGGGCTCGTTTTTCCTACAGTCACCAAACTCGGTACATATATTGTTCACTTCAATCCGGACAAATTTCTAATTTACATCCATTAGCTGTGACCAACAGGAAGTCGGCTATTTTGGTTTGAATGTGGATTTTTGGAAAAATCAGGCTGTGGAATTTTAAACACTGCTCTCAGGAAAACCAACAAATTCACACCAAACTTTTTCTGCATGATGTCAAGATACTGAAGATGCTAAATTGCGAGCGGATTTGGGATATCTGGAACGGTGTTGACGTGGTGATTTATTAAAGTAACAGTAAAAACAACAACCATAATTTTATTATATCTTTAAAATGCAGCATTCAAACTCTTTCAAACTTTTTTCATACAGAGAACTAGTCATTCTGAAGAAATATGCAAGAATTCAACAAAATCCAAAATTCTATGAATTAAAGAAAATTAAAACACAAATAGACATCTCACTCTGCCTCTATGTGTGTCTGTGTGTGGTGGTAGTGGGTGTGTGAATGTCAGAGTGAGTGTGGGGAGGGGGGATGGGTGGAAAGAGAGACAGAGTCGGTGGGGGGGTATTTAAACATTTTGTAACAGAGAGATGAAGACTATAACACCCAGGATGAACACCGGATGGAGTCATACGCTAAGAGATCTTTTAACCCATCAGAAAAAAAAAATACATTCACAGAATCAGTTCATATGTAGTTTACTTTTATATAATTACAGAAACAAATACATAAAATAAGTTAATATGTCCTTTACTGGTAATATAGTTTATATAATTCACATTTCACAAATGCTTATAGATCACAATTTTATTTTTTAAATGGTTATGGATCATAAAATGTGTTATTAACAATTTGCAATGAGGTCTCTTTTTTTGGTTAACATTAATTAATGCATTAATTAACATGAACTAACAATGAACAATATATTTTTACAGCATTTATTAATCTTTTTTAGAGTTAGTTAATAAAAATATTCCAGTTCATGTTAACTCACAGTGCATATAAACTAATATTAAAATACAATTGTGCATTTTAATAACATAATACATGTTGAACTTAGTAATAATCAACATTAATAAATACTATCTAATTATTTTTGTTGTTAACTAATATAATTAACCTATTCACACATGGAGGTCACTACAGTTGCCAGATATTTGGAAATATCACACTAGTGGACTTACCATAGGGTGATTCAGCCTTTTGTATCAATTAATGACCTTGCTATTCCATGTGTTAATGAATTTACCCCGTTATCTCTCGTCGCCACCTAAACACTCTCAGTTCCTTTTTCATTCATGAAGACATTGTCCCGTGGAAAGAGTTCATGAACATGAAGCCAATTGTCTGTTCACAAACTTCTTCAAAGTTTATTATTCCTCCCACAGATTATATAGTCACATCATCACGGGTGGTGCAGTCGTATATCCAATGAAACATGGATTACATACGTATGGTACACAATACCAGGAAACATCTGTAAATTGGAAGCATAACAGGAAGGTCTGAACATAATAGAAATAAACTTGGCGAAGGGATGCTGAACCCTTCGAAAAGGCCAGAACAAACTCAATAACCTTCGGGCCTATAGCTCCTTCCTCATTTGAACATTTGAACTCCAGAAGGAGATATACATCTGTGCGCATGTGCATATAGAGAGCACAGACATTGAGACATAAAGAGAAAGCTAGAGAGAGTATAATGTAATCTAACAGTTCCCCCATTTGTTTATATAATAAACACCATAAAAGCTCTCTCTCTCTCTGCCCAATTCCCTTTTCCTTAACATTCAATCAAGATTTTTCTTTTTCCTCTTAAGATTTAAAGTAAATTTAACAGTTCTATTCATCAAGGTACTTGCAAGCATCTTTTACCAACATGTGAACCAAGACAAAATCATTCCGATCATAACTATTCCCTTTTTTTTGTAATTCCTAAGCATATTCAGCAAACATTCATCAATCAGCATCATTATTAGGGATAGAGGTGCAACATGATACTTTTACTATAACACACTTTGCCCTTTTTGACAAAGTCTATTGTTTTTGCAGTGCAGGTAACTGTAAACCTGGTATCTTTTCTTTGGCCTCAGGCTTAACAATATGTTTCGCTACCACATGTTCATAGCAGATGTATGGTATATCTTCATGATCTAGTCAGCTTTCCTCACCCATATTCACAAGGAAATATGTACAGGTGAACAGGCTTCCAATACAGCCAGGTATATTACCAATTTTACAGCCATGGCCTTATCATTTTAGTGATATTCTTGCGAGTTCTAGTTTCCTTCCTTCACATAATTTTCTATCAAAAACTAATAGAATTGATTGCAAAAAAATGTCAGTACTTTGCATTGCATAATACATTGTTCATATCTTTGGTTTATAAAAACGTACAAATATCTAGATGTCCGTAACCTAACTATGAGACCTCAACAAAGAAAGTCAGTTGTGGGCCATTTCTTCCCACTCATCTGATTTGTGCTACCTTTTTAAATTCTCGCCTGTGACAATAATGTATCCAGTGTAAGAGTCAAAATGATCTAACAAATTAACTTTTAAAGTCTATATATGCTAGACCTATGCAGTGACCCGAATCAGCTAAGACAATAACATTATCAGTAATGTCATACAGATAAATATAACAAATCTTTTGATAAATCTAAATCATATCGTAATCTCTTCATTCCATGCTATTTCAGTATGATATCAGGATCAGGATGATGTCTTGCATTCTCCTTTTTTTTTTTTTAAGACACTGAATTGTTCTTCAATCTTTCCTTGATTCTGGCAGGCTCTTTATCAGTTGGAGCAAACAGCGGGCTTTTAAGCCACCAGTTGAGTTCACTCTTTCTCCTCGTTGGTCCACTTTGTGGACCCTTCTGCCCCTGCCAGAGTTAGAAGCATGTCTGGTTTGAACCTAGGATGTTCTGCTTTTCCACAACGTTAGGGAACACCGAAACCATGTATCTCGCTCCATCACTCGAACATTAGTGGAGTAAACCACGCTAGGCATCAGCAGAAGTACATCTACCTATGAAAGGAGACCTTAAAATGCTTTTGTTAGGGACAATGTTATAACACATGTTTACTCATCACCCAATTGATCCTTATTGTAGTGACCTGTGAAAAAAAATCTTTGGACTGAGGGTTATCCACTTTTCCTATAACACCAGTAGTGAAAAGCTATATCAATCCAATTGCAGTCAATATCATTTATTTATTTTTGTTATTTGGTTTCTTATATTTCCCCCTTTATATTACATCTAAGTGATATATATTGAATTTCAATCCAGATCAATTATTTCTTTGTTGTTTCAAGGTGTCAAACTATTAATCACATAATTTCTTAAGCATGCCCTTTTATTCAGGCTTTTCACCCATTAATGTCAGGTTTCTTGGGAAACACTCAGCCCACATGTGACATAAGCACAAGCACAATGTAGTAGTACATACATTTGACACAGAATCAGTTTGAAGAAGTCCACCATGACATCCTAAAAAAGAAAAATTAAGTGTGGGGTGGACAGAGCAAGCCTTCTTGCTCTGCCTTCCCATGTTTTACCCTGCGCAGGAGTGGCACCTTTTCTTTCTGCCACAAAAATATCCCAGGTCAGGATTATTAGCCAAAGTAATCCATGACCATTATTTTATAATGGGCATAATCTACCTTGTATGCCCACTTTGAAAATAGGAAAACAGCTATGTATGGCAGTTTGTCTGCCTTGGTGCACCATCACTCACACACTTTCACACACCCTCACACATACCTCTGGCCAGAGCATCATCTCTTTTTTGTCACTGCCTCCCAAGACAGTAAACTAAATGAAGAATTTATATTATTAGGGTGGAATACCAAGAAATCTACTCAACTAAAACAATAATGACAGAAGCTACTCAAAGGAGGCACTATGGCATTCCCCTTGTGACAGTGTCTAAATGTTGAGCTAACAGTTGGGCAATGTCCATCACCATGGGGTTGAGTTTCATCTCATGGTCATAAACTGCAAATTTTTGAATATGTTGTCCATGTAATCTTTTAGGCCTAGGCATGCCATTGTTAAAAGGACCACTGTTCATTTGTAAAATACAATTTATCTTTCTTCTCTGTACTTTTAGTTTTGTTTTCTCATTCTAATGCTCATGAGCTGCACTAACATTTGGAGATCTCCACCTAATCTTGGATCCATGGTTAATAACATTAACATCATGTAACCATAATCTCTGGGTAGGACAGCATTTGTGATTTAATGAATTTGGAAGTTTAAAGTGATTATTTATGTTTAAAAGAAATATCCATTCACAAAGATGGAGTGACCAGTTTCATTCTTTTAGCATTCATATTGTATTCTTGGACACTTTGTGCCCATCTATTTCCATTTTTACTATTTTTTTAATAATTTTTTTTAAAGAACACAAGAACATCTATGTTTATCAGCTTTACAATAAGATCTGTGTTTAACACAGTCTAGAACTTTCTCCATATGTCACAACAACTCCTCTCTATGCTAAATCCAGTCCAAGTTTTAGCTGATTGAGAAATCAAGCAAACACTTAACAACTTTCTATGGGGCTGGACTGGGGCTTATTAAAAGAAAGCAGTGCGTTGTTAGTTTAACAGAATACAAAGAACTGCTATAAGACCAAAGAATTATGAAGTTGCAAATTTATACAACGAATCAAAATTTGAGGCGGTCTCTGTAGTGATCATTATATATGCAGTACTTGCCCATGAGGGAAGAGATGAAAGTGTCTTGTATCATCAGTCAGATGAACATGTTTTGCTTCAGTGTCTCTGTTTTCATGCAATGTCGTCAAGTCTGTAATGCAGAGATGAGGCTCTGGTGGGGCATAGGAGTCTTGACTCAGGATTTAACTCCTCCTGCATTGTCTCAGTCTTTCTCCATTCTAGCCCCTCCCAGACGTGTTGGGCCATCGGCTTTTGCTGTTCTCCACAGCCATAATGTATCTTTCTTCATGTTGTATCATCCACCGGCAGCTGTCCCAGAAGTCGTCTGGTTTCTTCTATAAAATGAACACTCAAGAGAACCGCATGGTAAATTCTGACCAAAGCTGCATTATAAGCAATATGTACTTTGTCATCTTGTGCAACCTTCCAAAATTCTAGCCAGGAATCTCAGCCAGATAATAATATATATAGCAGTTCTTAATTTTAGTTTAATAAAGCAAGTTCTTCTTTGCAGGAAAAAAGCAAGCAATTCCTTCTTTGAATAATGCAGAAAAGAGCAGTAACCTATTCTGACTGATATGAGCACATCATATTTCTAAAATCCTTGTAAAAACATCAACATGATGTATTATATTATATCTTTAGACTAAAATCTTGTTAATAGTCGACCAATGTCAGGGAAAAAAAATTATCTTCTTTTCTTATATATTTTTATTATCCAGAAATTTAAAGTAGTCACTCAATCTTGTTTACAGTCATCACAATGCACAAGTTATTTTGCACAAAACTAAAGTCTCAATCTCTCAAATGTATCACATTTAAGCTGTCCCCCAGGGATAATGGACATACATCTAAAGATAACAAGATGTAAGGCAAACTATATCTTAGAAGACCTGTATTTAACATCTATTCATACTATTCATAAATTTATCAACATAATTCTCTTGTGACTTCATTTAGAGCATTGCCTTTAAGTTTTTTTTGGAGCAAATACAGAATTCAAATCCTTTTTTAAAAAAAAAACTCTTCAGCAGCCAAATTATCTAACTATAGTTGTACAAATCTGCTCTATACATTGCCATCATGTTGGCTTAAAGCATTGGTGACTGACAATGCTTATTTCAAATTCACTTGATCTAACACAGCAGAGACAGAACAAAACAAGAGTAGATTAAATTCAAAACTTAGTACAAGTTCAACTAATGGTTATCCACCATTCTAAACAATTTGCTGAAACATACTAATCTGCTGTTTTATCCATCCTGTCCAGATCAAGTGAAAAAAAATTAGAAGAATTGATATTTACCAGTTTATTTGTTTTAGTGCCTTGCAAGGACTTCACAACACCAATTCTCTTATTTCATTTAGAAAATCATTTAATCTTAGAAGGACTGAGAATATCTCAATTTGAGAATAGGTAACAAATTAGCTTTTCATGAAACGTCCATTCACTTTTGAAGAATGGGTAACGAAAAAATTTACTTTGGTAAACATCTGTTCTCCTTCCCACCTATAAAGTGTGGAGTAACCAATCGGTCATAATCCGATACTATTCTTCCTCTATATCTAATAAGAGATATCTCATGAGGTTTTATGTCCTTTTTATATATTTTCCAAAAGAAAGCTTCAAATTCAACATTATTCATGAAATCAATTAAGGAACCGAGAACATGTTAGGCAAGAATGGGCAATAAAATCTTTCACAAAACGTCTATTTCATAGTACTAATAGAAATAGGAATACCGAAAGCTTCCCACTCTTCTTCCCACATTCAAAATGTGAGGAAAACAGATTAATGCCAAATATGGCACAATCAAAACTGCGAAACGAGAATACGATCCATTTCTCTTACAGACAGGAAGAAAAAAAATTAAACTTATTTCTTACCTGTCTTTTTCGAGAAATACCCGGAGATACGAGCCCCCATTTGTTAATGAATTTACCCCGTTATCTCTCGTCACCACCTAAACACTCTCAGTTCCTTTTTCATTCATGAAGACATGGGCCCATGGAAAGAGTTCATGAACATGAAGCCAATTGTCTGTTCACAAACAGACTTTCTTCAGTCACATCATCACGGGTGGTGCAGTCGTATATCCAATGAAACATGGATTACATATGTATGGTACACAATACCAGGAAACATCTGTAAATTGGAAGCATAACAGGAAGGTCTGAACATAATAGAAATAAACTTGGCGAAGGGATGCTGAACCCTTCGAAAAGGCCAGAACAAACTCAATAACCTTCGGGCCTATAGCTCCTTCCTCATTTGAACATTTGAACTCCAGGAGATATACATCTGTGCGCATGTGCATATAGAGAGCACAGACATCGAGACATAAAGAGAAAGCTAAAGAGAGTATAATGTAATCTAACACCATGCTAACTTGTCATTAGGGAAACTGTGCATATCTATCTTTATAGAAAATTATGGAAATGTCTCTTGATAACAGCTAAAGTCGTATTGTTCATTTTTTGTGTGTCTGTGTATGTTTAACTCTGTTGATGTCGTAGTGTAACCCTTTCATTGCTGACAGCCAGACAGCCAGTGCGGTACCATAAATCCATGTGTCCACTGTGCACTGTTTTCCTGATTACACCAGGGTGGCGTTTGCACTGAGGGCGAGGGCCCGCCCATCGCTGCTCGCAGCTATATTTTTTTCTTTTTTTTTTTTTTTCAACCTTCCGGGGGATTTTGGGGGGCTTAACATGCTCAAAAACTCTTTTTGCACACACACTGGAATCCACGGCCATCAGGACGCCGTAGAGGCTGGGACCCGGGCGTGGCACAGGGGCTCTACGGCGCCCCCTGGAACACAGTCAGAAAACTTGATGTATAGCGCACACATACTTCCACGTATTCATATGAAACTCGGTACACATATAGAGAAAAATCCTTAGAAGAACAATAGGGCCTTCGCCCAGTTTGGGCTCGGGGCCTAATAATCCTAAGGAAAACAATAGGGCACTTTGCCCCTTGGGCTTGTGCCCTAATTAAAAAACAAACAGACATCTCATCTCACTCTGCCTCTATGTGTGTGTGGTGGTGGGTGTGTGAGTGTCAGAGTGTCAGAGAATGAGTGAGGGAGGGGGGATGGGTGGAAAGAGAGACAGAGTCAGAGAGGGAAAGAGAGGTGGAATAGGTGGAAACTCTTTGTGGTTTATTCATTAAGATGTGAATTATTATTTTGTTTTAACTATATGGTTACTCTTTAAGGCATCAATTTGATTCTATCCCGTCCGGTGGATTCCTGTCTTTCAGTATCCCCTCTCCTCCACTAATTTCTCTCCGTCAGTTCTTTGTTTCAAAAACAGTATCATATTTTATACTTATTTTCATGACACTTTATAACAGTACAGGTTTTCTGCAAAAACATCAGAAAGTAGTATAATGACTGTAATTACTGCATTTAAGAACACTGACACTGATCAAAAATGAATAAAAAGGAATTAAACAAATCTTATTGAATTATTTTAAATGCTTCTTATAGAGACCTTGTCCTCTGGTGTGACATCTTTTCCTATGGTGTGACAGTATATTGTTCATTTGTTGTGTGTCTGTGTGTGTTTAACTCTGCTGATGTTGATAAGGAATCTTTTTAAGTCTAATCCTCCAATTCAGCTCATTCTCAGTGCATAAAAATGCAAAACAATGCATAGTATCAGTTAATATTTACTGTACTGTCAGAATACTTTTACATAATTATTGTAAAAATACTTAAAGAGCATTAAAATATATATTTTTTTAATTTTCAAAGGAAAATCATTTAAAAGTTCTATACATATCACTTTCTCACTGATAGGATAATAAATCTTTTAAGTCTGACCCTTTACTGCTCAGTTCATTTCATTAGAATTTTGGAAACACACTTTATCATATTTTTGTGCCTATGCATTTATTCAAATGACACCAGTTTCGTAGAATTACTCATAAACGAGTTAGGTCAAAAGTAATCTAAAATTAATCAAAAAGTAGTCTGTTTATATAACCTAAAATGTGTAATGTGATTTGAGTTACTAAGTACAATTTTTTTGTAATTTGGAATCAGTAAAGGACTACAGTAATCTATCCAGCACTGCCCTTATGCCTTAACCTGCATATTCTTTTGTGGTCTATTTTGATTGTTTGGAGTCATAGACATCACTATGATGTAGTTTTACTAAAACTTTTCTGTTTCAAATATTTCAATCCTTTTCTTACCTAACTACAACACAGCAGACATGTAATTAAAGGTTTAGCCATCTGTTTTACCAATTTGGCCGAAAACATGTCCGTTGCTAAATGCAAATCTAACAGACAAACAGTAGCCGAGTCTGATGACCAATAAAGGAATCTTAATGTTAAACATTCATTATTAGGGGCCAAGCACCGAAGGTGCGAAGGCAGCTATTGTGTTTGTTGCCGTTATTATTCACCTTCTTCTTCTTCCACCCCAAAGTCTATGGCAGCCCACAGAACCGATTGCAGGAAAGTTGTAAAAACGAAAAGCGCGCAAAAATGGATGTGAAGCTATATCTCCGCAACGGTTTGGTGTATTGAGACCGAACTTGGTGTGTGTTATAACAAGCATGACCTGAGACTACCTGCAGCGTTTCGGCGCAGTGCCACCTAGTGGTCAGGAGATGCGAAAAATGGCTATTTTAGCTAATAACTTCTGAATGGTTTGTTCAAAAATCACAAAACTGGTGTCTTTAGATTCGGCCCATCAGGCCGAGTCGAAAGATACCAAATTTTCCCAATTTGGCCATTTTGGGCATCGGCCATTTTGAATTTAGTTGTAAATTGCTGTATTTTAAGAATGCATTACCGGATTATTTTGAAAATAATTACAAAAATGTTCGGCTCCATGCCCTGAATGTACACAAAAAAATTGGGAGCAGCGCCACCTTGTGGTCAAAAGTTATAACAAAATTTTGAAAAATGCTAAAAACTTTTGCTCATATTAGCCTATTGTAATAAAACTGAGTTTGATATATTCCTTGGATTATGCCGAGAACACCGATACCGATTATGCCAATATTGGCTGAACTTCCTGTCAACCATTTTGATTCATGTTGAAAACCTACTTTTTCGAACTCCTCCTAGGCCGTTTGTCCGATTTTCACCAAATTTGGCGCAGATCATCTATAGACAATCAAAATGTATGTAATAATAATAATAATAATAACAATAAAACATTTAGCAGATGCTTTCATGGAAGGAATCAAAATCAACAAAAGATCAATGATATGCAAGTGCAGTTACAAGTTTCAGTTAGCCTAACACGTTGCAAGGATTTTTTTTATTGATTTTTTGTTAATTATATAAAAATAAACAGAAAACAAACATAATAGAAAAAGAAGTGAGCAAGCTTAAATTATATAATAAATAAAAACAAATAGATGGAATACAGAAGAAATAAGTTAGAGAAGCTAGTTAGGGTCCGAGCAGCGAGGAGCAAGCCGGAACGGCTTGCACCGAGGTGCTAAAGCCCTATTGTTTCCGGCATGTTTTTTCACTATTATTATTAGGGCCCGAGCACCGATGGTGTGAGGACCCTCTTGTATTTGCTCCGTTTATTATTATTATTATTATTATTATTCTCTAAGATTCGTTGCATTTTTGTGGGCCTAAACGTGCTCAAAAAGCCATGAAACTTTGCACACGCCTCAGAACTGGTGAAAATAGTCATCTGATATAGGTTTCAGAAATGGGTGTGGCAAATTGCCTCGACAGCGCCACCTAATCTCATTCAAGGAAGTGCCCCGACCGCTACGTTTCACGCACATGCACGAAAATTCAAATTTCGACGTTTCGCCATGAAAAAGGAAGTTGTTATAACTCAGCCATAAAATGTCCGATCTGCCCCAAACTTCACATGTATGATAACACTCCTGACCTGAACACAACTCCATATTCATATTCAGTTACAGTCATAGCGCCACCTGCTGGCAACAAGAAGTGACTTGTTGTACGCTGTAACAAACTCCTCCTAGAGATTTAATGATATCAATATTATAATTGGTCAGTCTAATCTTAAGGCCTGTGTGATGTTAAATTGTGAAGATCTAGAGTTTTCGTTGGAGGGCGTGTTCGTGGCGGCGTGACAAACTTCGATGTTTCACCATGGGAATACAAGTTGTTATAACTCAGCCGTACAATGTCCGATCTGCCCCAAACTTCACAAGTTTGATAACAGTCCTGGCCTGAACACATCTAAAGGCCAAAATTCCATTATAATCATAGCGCCACCTGCTGGCAACAGGAAATAGATTCTTTTCCACTACCTTAACCTACAATGTCCGATCTGCACCAAACTTCACGTGTTTGCTAAGAGTCCTGGCCTGAACACATCTACATGACAATATCCAGTTATAGTTATAGTGCCACCTGTTGACAGCAGGATATGTCATGCTTACTCTAACTCACTCATGCAATGTCTGATCTGCACCAAACTTCACAGGTTTGTTCAGAGTCCTGACCTGAACACATCTATGTGCCAATATACAGTTACAATAATAGCGCCACCTGTTGGCAACATCAAAATCACTCAATAACTCAACCATACAATGTTCAATTTGCACCAAACTTAATATGTCTGATGACAGTGCCGACCTGAAGATATCTATATGCCAATGTCTAGTTATAGTGATAGTGCCACCATCTGGCAGCAGGAAGTTGGGTACATATAGAAGGAATATGTCAGTCATTTATATTTACCACATTAAATGCATGAATTGGTCAACGTTTGCTGTGTTTCTAAAGTCACCGGTCGGCGGTGAGCCCGGGTGCGAGGGCCCATTCATCGCTGCTTGCAGCTTTAATTATTATTATTATTATTTTTTTCAGTTTCTCTTTTAATGTTCGTGCTCATTTTTAAGGGCTTTAACATGGTGGAAAACTCATGAAATTTGGCACAGAGATCAGACCTGCGAAAAATTGTTACTATTAGTAGTGCTTGAGCTTGGGCGTGGTCGAGGGGCTCTACAGCGCCACCAAATGCAGGAAAATTTGGGCTTGGGCCAGGATGAAGTTTCTCCGATCTGCACGAAACTCAGTATGGTCATTGGTGATGTCATGACGGGCTAAGATCACTTGGTTTTATCTGACTCCGCCCAACAGGAAGTCAGCCATCTTGGATTGAATTTGCAGTTTTTTTAATTTTCACACGCCATTTTGAGGGACTTTCCATGTTTAAAATTACACGAAAGTCAACTGAAAATTTTGTCTTACGGTATATTTTGATTTAGTAGTGCAAATTTGTAGAGACTTGTTTCATCAGCTCCATAGCGCCACCTAGTATGAAAATGCATGTTTCATACCTTTATTTATTGCTGTGGTTGCCACAGACTTTGTCTGATCCTCACGAAAGTTCATAGGGACATTGCCATTTGTCATTGCCATGACAAACAAATTTCCACTTCAACTTTTTAGCTCCACCCAACAGGAAGTCGGCCATTTTGGATTGTTTGAAAATGGCATGCTGTCTTTTTCGAAATACTCCTCCTAGGGGATTGATGTAAATGGCACCAAAATTCGGTACAATCATGTCAAGACATAGGAGATGTTAAATTGCGGAGCTTTTATTGATAGCTCAAACAGTGTTGCCACGGCGATGCGTCAAATAAGCATCAAAAATATGAAACAGGAAGTGGACTCTATCTTCTTTGTGCATCAAGTGATTTACTTCAAATTGGACACACATGTTTGGCTTTGTGGACTGATCGCATTGATGTAGTTAGTGTAGGTCATAGTTGTAGCGCCACCAACTGGTAAAATAAAGTAAGACATTAAATGCAGGCTAGGGTCAGGATGAAGTTTCTCCAGTCTGCACAAATGTCAGTATAGTCATTAGTGACGTCATAAAGGGCAAAGTTAATTTGGTTTTATTTGACTCCGCCCAAAAGGAAGTCAGCCATCTTGGACTGAATATGACATTTTTTAATTTTCACACACCATTTTGATAGACTTTCCATGTTTAAAATTTCACAAAAATCAACCGAAAATTTTGTCTGACTTGGACACATATATGTGCCAATATACAGTTACAATCATAGCGCCACCTGTTGGCAACATGAAAATCACTCAATAACTCAACCATACAATGTTCAATCTGCACCAAACTTCATATGTCTGATGACAGTGACGACCTGAAGACATCTACATGACAGTATCCAGTTATAGTGATAGCGCCACCATCTGGCAGCAGTAAGTTGTGTACATATTGAAGGAATATGTCAGTCATTTATATTTACCACTTTAAATGCATAAATTGGTCAACGTTTGCTGTTTCTTTTTTTTTTTTTTTTTTTAAGATTTATTTTTGGCTTTTATTATTATAGGACAGATCAGGAAGGACAGGAAGCGAAGTGGAGAGAGAGAAGGGGGTAGGGTCGGGAAAGGTCCTCGAGCCGGGAATCGAACTCGGGACGCCCGTTGCGCAACGGCGCTGTATGTCGGCGCACTGCCCACAAGGCTATCGGCGCCGACAACGTTTGCTGTTTCTAAAGCCACCGGTCGGCGGTAAGCCCAGGTGCGAGGGCCCGTTCAACGCTGCTTGCAGCTTTAATATTAGTTTTTTTTTTTTAGAAAACTAATAGAGTGTTTCTTAAAGAATATAATTAGAATAGAGAATGCTAGAGTTAGAGGGTCAAATAAAAAATTATTAAATTCAATTGAAGTTTATAAAGTGAACAATTCACTATTAGGCCCATTTTGCCATAACAATCATGCATTAATAACTCCATATCATTCCTGAACACAAAATGAAATGTGAAAGGCACTCTGAAGTTTCTGATTCCAGCAAATTGTTGAGGGCATTTTCTGCATCCTCTTCATCCATTATATGGAGAAGTGGCTCTTCCACTGGCCCTCTGAGCAGATGTCTGCTGGAATGGAGCCATTTCACATCTTGTGTCATTACTGGGAGTTCCTTCATTTCAGAATATTAAAGAAAAATGTGTCTTTAATTTTTCTTATAAATGTATTGTATGTTAAGATGTATGTGTATGTGTGTGTGTTATTTGAGATGTACATCACTGCTGCTAAGCATAGCTTGTTCTCCACTTCGAAGGGAATCCTGTAGTGTTTCTGCACTGTAATATACATAACTTGGTTAATTTAAATGATTAAATTAAATGAATTTAAATTAAGTTTTATTTGAATTAGTGAGATGTAATGGTGGGCTGGAGTAAATGTCCACCATCTCTGTATGTCTGGGATGTGGAAGACAAAAACATAGATAAATATCACCTGCTACAACATCATAAAGGTCAATTACCTTAACTGATAATTGCAAGATGTAAAATCAAAGTGTGCTCCCAAGACAAGATGTACAGCATACAGGAAAACAACAACAAAATTCTCTCTGTGAATGTCAAATAAATAAATAAACTTCCTTGTTCCTTATTTACCAACTAAATCACACCAATAATTGGTTGCGAAAAATAATAATAATAATAATAATAATAATAATAATAAATAAATAAAAAAATGATTAAAATAATGCAGTGCTGGTCTACTTCATAATCCACATGGGTATATAGTAAAGCCTAAAATAAATAAATAAGTATACTACAAAACTGTTCTGAAATAATTATATTGTTCAAATATTTTAACATCGACAAATGGGATTAAACTAATGATATAGTTACATTAAGTAACTATATAAATATCAAACTATTTATATTTATGAATAATAAACGTCTTCAAAACTTCACCACAAAGCCCATTTACAAAACACAATCTGAAAATGAATTCTATGACAACAAATTCAACCTTCAATAAGATGATAAATTAAAGCACAAATTAAGTATTTAGCATCTAAATGCTTACCATAATATATACGATAATTATTTACCATATGATAGCAAAAACATTACAGACAACTCACCATAATCTCCATCATACTTATCTCGTTGTCAATAACTTCGCCCCTTGTGTGTGTGGTTTTTGTTTTTGTTCCTGTTGTTATTCTTTTTGTATAATTCGAAATGTGCAATGTTGCCTATATTTGCCTTGTGCTTTTGTTTTTTGATGAAAAAAAAAAATAAAAAAAAATGCTAAAAATAAATAAATAAAATAAAATAACTCCGCCCGTCACTTCCGGTTCTGTGGCTGTGGAACTGCGGTTCTGAAACTGGTGCTGCTGCGGGTCTGCAGTTGGATATATCTCGATTTTTCAGCCATTTCAATTACAGCCGTCCTATTATGGCATTTATTACTGGTTGCATTTAGTCTGATGTGCCATGCCATGCTTAGCTCCTCGTTTCGCCGTTTGGAGTGCTTGGCCCCGTTAATTGCTGCTTGCAGATATATTTTTTATTCATTTTTATTGTGCAAATGTCTGCGTGATATTTTAAGTATGTTGGGGGCTATTAAAAATTGGGAATGGGTTCTCAGTGAATTTCGTCATAGGTTTGCCAGATGTGACGTTAGTTCATGTTTCCTGGTGTGAGGGTGTTGAGGATAAAGTAAACGTGAATATATTGCCGTGGTTTGAGGACTCATTCAGTGTGGCAGTGAATCAGGGACCAGACACACATCAACCATGCTGCAAATGAAATGGGTACGGTAAGATGGTTTTGGTATTCATTTAATGTTTATGTGTTCTCTTTGTAATAAGGTTCAGTCGAATATGAAATGTTCAGCCGTTATTACCAGCCCTAAAGCATTAACGCTATTTTTGCTTATTTTTACCATTAGTAGCAGAATACGGTTCAATTACAGTTTGAAAACTTTCCTCTTTGTCGCAGACAAAAACAAAAAGTCTGTTTTCTCTGTCGACTTATGTTGATAAATGTGAAATGAACTGACGCGCACTTTACATTTTTTTTTTTTGCAACATCTAACTCTTTTAGTCAAATGTCGAATGTGGTGCATTTGTAATGACTGTAACTGTACCCATATATTCTCCGTTATGTCTTCTCTAACGGTGTGTCTGTATGCAGGTATTCTCTGTTATATATCTTCTGTCGCGATGCTCTGTGTGTGAGACTTATGTGATCAGGCGGTCCGGCAAGGCAAAATCATCAGATGAGTCTTTCTCTGGATGTAGGTTTATACTTTTTTTTTTAATACCAGAATGTGTTTATACTTGAATATAATGCTTAATGTATAAATTATTGTACTATTATAAATGTAAACTGTATGCAATTAAATAACAAACATTATATACTTTTTTGTATGGGCTTAATAAATCTAAATGTGCATTCAGTTTGCTAATTAGAATGTACAAAAAAAAAAAATACATACATTTTGGTGTTAAGTGACATCATAAGGACTCTATCTGTTTTATTTAGATCCTTTAGGGGTAGCATAACATGGCCAGCAATGTTATGGAGTTACTACAACTAGCTACTACCATAAATAACTATGTACTGCATTAGTTCATTTACTAGACATACCTAGTAAAGATACATAGATTTACCCTACAGAAAGACTTAAATTCAAACTTGCTGCGTACATCTTAAATTGATAGAAATTGAAACAATAACCAACAGTGATCTTTGTAATATTTTGTAGAATGATTTGTTGTTGGTCTTTCCTTAGTTGTGCCACCATTTGTAGTGCTGTTTTTTGTAGTTCTTTGGCATTTTGAGCTTTTTAGAATGGAGGCTTTCAATGAATCAGTAATATGAGTTCCAAATATACTAACTTAAAAAAAGCACAGAAACCCCAGAATTCAAGTATTGTTATGTCCTAATTTTTATCACAGTTATAAAACCACTATTGTGTAAGCTGAATAAATTCCTGAGGAACCCATGGCAGTTTAGCCTTGGACAAAGTAGACCTATAGATTGACATAATGACAATTTCAGCTCTATTGATTACATATATTCTTACACAAATGCTGCATATAATAATATCTTACTACATATAATCTTCCACAATCAGTTGCATAAAAGTCAAGACAAATGTTATCAATTAACTGCTTAAAACCTTGCCTTGATTTAACACTTAAACAAAACAACAAATGCATATTTTGTTACATGATGAAACGTTTACTAGTTAATTTGCATTCATATAATAAAAATAATAGAAATTTTGTTTGTTTATGATGATATGTTAAATGTATGCATGCAATAACTTTATGTACCCAGGCCGTGTGAAATTATAGAGGTTTCACATTAGTTTGATTTTAGTTGTTTTTTTCTGTGTATCTTGGACGGCAGCACTGTGTATTTGGCCCGTTTATGTACAGATAAAGTTTATGTGCAGACTAGTTTATATAATTTAGTCAATCTTAAACAAAAGAAGAGCATTTGACCTTGCTTAATCCATCATTCAATGATTCATTGTTCTTGCTACAATTAAATTTTATAACATCATTTGTTTGTTTAAATGTTCCAGTGTAACTACATTAACATGAAAATTCAGTGTTTTTTTTTCATGTCAATTCACGAAAACTGGTAGCAGTACTGTGCCAGGAACATTTAATGATACAGCCGCTTTCTGTTGCGCTCTCAACTAGTGATAGAAAATTAAAGAACTATTTGCTGTGCTCTACCTTGAGGGTATTGAGATGCGCAGAGAACATTTTAGCTCCTTTACCCATGTTTGAGATTTTACAGGTGGGAATGATTGAACTGCATACACGTGTCTTCAAGCATAACAAGCATAACAAACGTTGGATTTTGGTGATATATTTTGGTTAGATACAAAATATCTCCTTAATCTTCATGTTCTATGTCTCTTCTCTCTTTCTTAAACTTTATCCTGTCCCCATAGTTCTTGCTGACCACCCGTTTAACAGCCTGTCAGGTTCCTGCAAAAACAGGTGCTTTGAACTAGTTGAAAGTGAACCTCCGAACTGTCGCTGTGACAACCTGTGTAAAACATACAATACTTGTTGCTCAGACTTTGAAGAGCATTGCCTGAAAACAGGTAAGACCTATCTACTGTTTTTCCTCTAATTTGTAAGATACACAAAGTCTGAGGCTTTATGCTGTAAAATGAATTAGACATATTTAAGATTTTGCATTGTTAGGTCATGTTAGGAAATAAGCACATTTGTGACATTTGATGTCTCATTCAAACAGATGGTCATGTTTCATTTGCGTCACAATGCTCTTTGGAACATTCTTAAGTCATGCTGATAACATATATCACAAACTTGGGGCATACCAAATACTAACACATTTTTAATTAATGTTTTCTCAAATTAATTAAGCATTTTTTTTATTTTTGTCTTTGTTAAAAAGACAGGCATCCTTCAGATTAATTGTACCAGGCTACTGTAACAGTTTCCTTTATTTTGTATTGCTTTGGTTTTGTCTATAAGAAATATTGTATGATTTTTTTGTGTCCTCAGCGGGAGGCTTTGAGTGCAGTAAAGAGCGCTGTGGTGAAACTCGTAATGAGCAGCATGCCTGTCACTGCTCAGAGGACTGCATGGCCAAAGGAGACTGCTGCACCAACTACAGATCTCTCTGCAAAGGTAAGAGGTTTTCAAAGAGTTTCTGCAAACTAAAAAAAACACAAAAATCATGTGCAACTAATTTTAATGTAATGTTTACAGCAGAGCTAGTTTAATCAATCATTACTGTTTTTTGATTTTGATTTTGATTTTCATTTACTGATTTTTTATCCAGAGTGTGCATCTTGCATATTTTAATCATTTCCTATCAAGTTCTTAAGACTTTTTTTGCCAAACCACTACAGTTATAAAAAGTGGGCATGTTTGTGTGTAACTGTTGAGCAAGAGCCAGATATATGCAAGAGCATGTTACATGTGTTTGCATATGTATGAATTTCACCTTGTGCTTTACTGACTGACTTCCTCCCTGTATTAGGTGAAGTTTCTTGGTTGCAGGAAGAGTGTGAAGAGATTAAAAACCATGAGTGTCCAGCCGGGTGAGAAACACGATAATGATTTCAGTGACAAATATCACTGAATGGGCTCCCCATCCATCCCACCTTTTATATTCAACACCAAGTCTTCAACACTTATATCTTAGGTCACAGCTGTACTTTACATCAGACTCAACTGTACTTTACTAGAAGATAGGGAATTGTTTATTTATTTAACGTTGTGAAGTGTTAAATGACTGCAAACACTGTGGAGTTAAAAGATGAAGCATATACCTACCTGGGAGGACTGGGTTGTTTGCATAACAATTAATGTTAATGTATGCAACATTAATTGTGACTTTTTGAGCCTCATCATATGAATAGTGCCTATGGATTAAGTCTGTTCTAAAAGAACAGTCAAATTAAAGACTTACCTGTCCACTACAAATAAGGACAAATTGTAGCGACAAATATGAATTTAATTTAAAAAGTTTGTAATTGGTGTACTAATATGTTTTTCTTTGTATCTAGGTTTGTTCGGCCACCTGTCATCATGTTGTCTGTTGATGGCTTTCGTGCATCCTACATGAAAAGAGGCAGCATGGTGATCCCCAATATCGAGAAACTCAGTAAGACTGATGCCTTGTCAATAAAATCAACAAACAGAATATAAATGAAAATTTACTAAGCTGTCAATCAGTAACTGCGTCCCAACTGACACACTATACACTATGCACTTATACACTATGTACTTATGCACTATGCATTATGCACTCAACCATGTAGTGTATGAATTTTATAAGTTTATTTTGTCATTAATATCAGTATATCAATCTGATAACCCTTCCCCCTTCATAACATAATTAACAACAACTTTATTTATAGAGAACATTCAAACACAATGTAAACTGATCCAAAGTGCTGTACAGTGTACAAATAAATCAACCAATAAAAAAAAAGTAATAATAATAAAATTAACTACACACATACAAAGGCTAAAGAGTAAAAATAAGATTTAAGTTTAGACTTAAAATTGTCCAAAGAAGGAGCAGACCTCACATGATAGGGGAGACCATTCCAAAGCTTAGGGCCAATCACAGAAAAGGTCCGATCACCCTTTGATTTATATCGACATCATGGCACAGTTAGAAGCAAATGACTCGTAGATCTAAGTGCTTTAGCATGACAATATGGCACAAGAGGTTCAGAGATGTATCTTGGTGCATAGCCAGACAATGCTTTATAAACAAACAAAAGAATTTTAAAATCAACCCTAAATTTAACAGGAAGCCAATGAAGGGATGATAAAACGGGGAAATGTGATCCCTCTTTTTAGACCCAGTCAAAAGCCTTGCCGCAGCATTTTGAACAGCTTGCAACCATGACAATGAAGATTGAGGAAGACCAGAATAAAGAGAGTTACAATAATCTAATCAAGATGTAACAAGTGCATGAATCACAGCTTCCATATCCTTCCTTGAAAGAAGATGCTTCAACTTTGCAATAGATCTCAAATGGAAAAAAACTTGCTCTAATAACAGCACTAATTTGTTTATCAAAAAATTAAGAGAATTCACAAATCACTCCAAGGTTTTTGATTTGTTTGCATACATTAGTTGAAAGTGGATGTAGCTGAGCAGTTTTTTCCACATTTAACTGCAATTTTTTTTTTTTTCGGTTAAGTGCATCATCCGGGTATTTAAAGTGCCATTTTTATTTTTGGAATTTTCCGTGTGAGCACACTACTTGCACTATTCATAATACAAACCATTATAGAATAGTGGATAGGTATGCAATTTGGGACATACCTAACATATCGGTATATGTCTGTAATATATTGCATATATTAGCATTTGCTGAGACTGTATGCATATGGATGAAGTTATACTATCCAACTTAATATATAGAGCTCTGTGATGATATAGTTTATTTATCAACAGTGTAAATAGCCACCTCTAATCACTGGCCAGGAGTTTACAGCAGTCCATTTTGCCTGTGGTAATCTCAAAGTAAACATATTTATGTATTCCATCTGTGCTAAATTACCTAATTTGTTGACTAAACTGTTGCCTTTGATTGATTCTAATAAAGACTTAGTTTCTCATTTCTCTTGTAGGATCATGTGGAACACACTCACCATACATGAGACCTGTGTACCCCACCAAAACCTACCCGAATTTGTATACAATTACAACAGTATGTATTAAGTTTGTGTACTTTGTGTTACATTTTTTGTTTAAGTTTAAATACCCCTTTTCTGCAAGATGTTTATATTTTAAAAAATGATGGGGAAAAATTAAATTTTTTTTGGTAGGATTCAAATTATACAAAGGGGTATGTTCATACTTAGTGGAAACACTGTATATGATTATATTATTTCTGTTGCTTTATAACCATTTCCTTTAAACATATTTCTTTTCTTTTTTCTTTGCTTTAGGGGCTTTATCCTGAGTCACATGGAATTGTGGGTAACTCGATGCATGACCCTGGCTTTGATGCCAACTTTAACATCCGTGGGAAAGAAAAGCTCAATCATCGATGGTGGGGAGGACAACCTGTGAGTTGCCCTTCCATATCTTTTTAACTTACGTTACCTTAAACTAAAGTTAAATCATGCTGAAATAATATGAAAAAAAACTGAGATTTGAATTTGGAGGGGGGGAAATTATATATATATGATATATAGTCTCATTGCACATGTTGTAGTGTTCATATTCATATTGGTATAATTTATAGGCTATATTTATTTTGAAAAATACATGTAATTAATTATATTATATCAGATAATATATTAGATGTTTTAGCAGAGTCTGATTTTGATTGGAGGGCTCAAAAAAGTGCCATATTCATTGCCTTGGAAAGAGATAAGAGTCGATTGTAACTAGTACCTCAATGGCACAGCATTTTCAACATCAAGCAGTGGATTATGTGCATAATGTCAGTGAGGTTTTTAGATCTTGTGCAAGCTACATGAAAACAAAGGGGACATCTGTCAGCCATTAACCCAGCAGCTGGAGCCAATTTTCAGTTTTCACTTAACTTTATTTCTTCTGGCCTATTCTTTACCCCACTGACTGAGCTGTGACGGTAAATGAGGCCATCATAGATGGAACTTACCCAGTCTCGTTGTTGTAGTTTTGCCAAAACACTTGTGAAAATTACCCAACACATAGAATTGTCTCTCATTTGTGAATTGTGATCCCTAGAATTTGTTTGGTTTAGCAATATGATATATGAAATGAAAGACAGATTGTTTTTTCTTAAGAATATGAAAGAAAAACTCATTTTTTCCACAGAAGACACAGAACAACATGTTTTGTTTAAAAACTTTTTTTTTTTCTTCCATTTCTAGATCTGGATAACAGCAGTGAAACAGGGAGTAAAGGCTGGTACGTTTTTCTGGCCAGTGTAAGTCAACATTATCCAAACTCAAATGCAAACAATGTCTTTTTGAAGTTCATTTTTAACTTAATTCTGCAACATAGTTAATCAAATGACTTGTCTGTACTGTTTATGCTATTGACATGAGCAGTACCTCAAATCATGTGGCTTATTGAGGTGAGGAGAGATGTGCCATTTCATGATCTAATGTTGAAGTTTGATGTTTTAAATGTATGAAAAAATCCCATACATTTATAAAGAACAAGGGCGTATCGTATCTAGGGACCATAATGTCATAGACGGCATGTGGGCCAGTAAAATAAATACTCAGTACACCCTAGAAACCACAAAGCAATGACATGTGAAGATTTGCACAGGCAAGCACGACTCATATTTTCTTAAAAGGACATGAATATCTAGTTATACAGCTGGAAAAAGTACTTCAAGCCAAAATTGCAAGTTAATTGCAAGATTTCATAAAACTGAGGAAATCATGTGAATGTTTTTGTTCTGATGTGCTCTCTGGCAATTCCTGGACTTGCTTAGGACTGAAACACAAAGGTCCCCTAATCTGCACTCAAAGAGGGCCTTCAGACTGCATTTTTTTTCACTTGAACTTAGAGACAGCTTGAACTATTTTTCTAGTAATTTGTGAGTAAAGGACCTATATACAAGCAAGGCTCTTGTCGACTGCATACCAAATTCAGCACAGTGGAAGGGCAGAGTGCTTTCAGAGCTACTACCTTTGGCCTCAAACCTGGAGGAAATTAAATTGCCATTCTTATCTAAGCCCATAGATTAAGGAATCTTAAGTTTAGAGCATAAATTTACCTAATGTTGATACAGGAGGTCAGAAAGGAGAAAGAGTTTCCTGTAGAGATTGATTGAGGTAATCTTTCTTGCTTACTCATCCCTCGATACCCTACATAAACACTCAACAACTCTAAACCACAGTCATACATATGTGCTGTGCAGGTCTTAAATTTACAGGTTTGCCTAATTATACTCCCCTGTTGACAACACTTTCAGAAAATTTCGGCTATATACACTTTAAATAGCTATATATTTTAGCTTTATACATAGTATGTATGTGCATGTACCATTTCTGATACGTGGCATATTAACAGTGGCATTCCATTGGAAAGAAGAGTTCTAACCATGTTGCAGTGGCTTCACCTTCCGGATGCGGAAAGGTGAGTATGTACTAAATACCCCCAAAAAGCTTTGTGAGTGTTATTGGTGGAACAGTTCATTTAAAAAAGTTCAGAATGACAGTACAACTCCCTCCACTCATAAATGTTTTACTTTCCAAAATTTTAGCACTCTGTATTTTGTAGTGAATGTGACATGCAACTTTGACTACACATCGTCACAATATTAGGTTTTATTTGCTTTAAGGTTAGACTTTGCCTTATAGTAACTTTGACCTGTCAGCAGTACTGTCACTGTTTGTTTTTTGTAGACTTTCTTTTTCCTTCTTTTTTGGGGGGGGTAAAGTACTTTTTACTTTAAAAAGTAACAAGTGTCTGTGTTTTTGCAGGCCATATGTTTATGCAATGCATTCTGAACAACTGGATTCCTATGGCCACAAACTAGGACCCCACAGCACTGAGGCAAGCACAGTGTACAGGAAACATTCTAATATCTTAGAAGATCAGTCACACACATTTACATGAGCATATATGTTCATGCTGCAAATGTAACAATAATGCAAACAAAATTTCAGCCCAAATACAGACTCGCTGCAAAAACTGCTTATATTCGCTTCCCATTGTGTGTTAATTCGAATTTGCTTCAAGCTAATTTGAAGACTGTTGATGTTGCTGGTGTATCCTTGACATTGAGCATTACATAGATGTTGTTTCATTCTACAGCTTGACAATGCACTGAAGGACATTGATAAGGTGATCGGACAGCTAATGAATGGTCTGAAACAGATGAAACTGCACCGTTGTATCAATATCATCTTGGTTGGAGACCATGGTACCACTTTTAGAAGTTCCGGTTTGGGGTTTCTCGGGATGGTACAGTTAATTTTATACATATATTATAAATATTTAAATATATTTTCTTCTTTAGGTATGGAGGAAGCTCATTGTGACCGCACCGAGTTCCTGAGTTCTTACATGTCCAACACTGAGGACATCTTCCTAATTCCTGGTTCTCTGGGAAGAATCCGAGCCCGAAATCCAAACAACTCTAAATGTTAGTAAATCATTTTTTTTTTTCCCAACATTAAACCAAATTGACAATTTGTATTCATTATTTCTCACATCCTATCAGCACATACTAGTTCTTTAAAAAAAATAATAAAATTTCATAAAAATGCAATACTTGAGTCTGAAATTCTTGTCCAAAATTTTACCACGGTACAAAATAAATACGACCTCACGTTGTGTCAATCTCGTTTACACACTGCCTCCGAAATTTGGATCAGGTTCGTTTTTTTTGGCGTTTTCGCATCTGTAGTAAGCATTTTGATAGGAAAGCATGACAAATGCAAAAAAAAAAAAAAAAGCAAACAAACATTTTGGACCTTTACTGTGCCTAAAGATGTGATGTCAATTAAATGTCACATTACAAGAGAAAATTGTGTTGAGAGCATGTGACTAGCATGTGAGGACATTAGACCAGAATAGAGTGCACTATTTGTAGGAATGAATATGTTTTAAAAGTATCAGGCATCAAAATAATTGAATTTTTCGCTCTCTTTTTTCTCTGTAGATGATGCAAAAGCAATTGTAGCAAACCTTACGGTAAGTGATTTTCTCTAAAATACTTTAGACTTGTATACTTTATATAAATGTACATTATACTTTACTAAGCCTTTTTTTAAATAATAAAAAAAAAAAAACATTAATGTTTGCCAAAATTAAGTGAGACTCTGTAATTTAATGACCTGCACCTGTGATTAAATCTGCTATCTCACCTCTGTTAACTGACTTCATACATCCTTTCAAAAGTTGGATAAAACTCTTTGCAAAAAATAGTTAGTTCTGAGGAATGTGTTGTTTTATTAAGTCAAGTCACCTTTATTTATATAGCGCTTTTTACAATACAGATTGTGTCAAAGGAACTTTATATTATCAAATAGGAAGGTAGTATATTATTAATGCAAAAAGAAACTGTAAATAATTTTAGTTGAAGGAAATTAATCAATAATTCCAAATTAATAACAAACTTAATTGTCCCCAACTGAGCAAGCCATAGGCTACAGTGACAAGGAACCAAAACTCCATCTGTAGTACAGATGAAGAAAACAAAAACCTTGGGAGAAACCAGGCTCAGTCGGGGGGTCAGTTCTCCTCTGACCAACATACAAGCACTTTATATCTGTAGAGGTGGTCTGTATGTGCTGACCCACCATCTGGATACGGACTGGATCAGGGAACTCCAGTGACCTTTTGATCAGGATACAGACTGGATCTGACCTCGGATTAAGCAGGAGACAGACTAATATTAGCGTAGATGCCATTCTTCATATGAGCATTATTTATGTAATTATAGTCTCAAATAGTCTCTAAATATATTATGGGACCGCTGTATATTGATTATTTGAATGGTTTAATTAAAAATGTACTCTGGTGGTTTTGGTACAGAATGTAGTGTTTCTCTTCACCAAACATGAAACTTGGTTCTCCTACAGTGTAAAAAGCCAGACCAGCACTTCAAACCGTACTTAAAGCAGCATCTTCCCAAACGTTTGCATTATGCCAACAACCACAGAATTGAGGAGGTTCACTTGATGGTTGAGAGGAAATGGCACATAGCACGGTAAATTACCTACCACATAATTACATGTCTTTCAATCAATTACATTAGATAAAAATGAATTTTTTATTAACCTTTTTTTAGTTACATTGTACAACATTGTACATGGTTCAATTTATTGACATTAGTTAGGTCACTGCAATTAGCCAGTAGTTTAAAATGCTTCCACTATAGATGAAGATGCAGAAACAGAGAGGCAGGTCCAGAGACGGTTCCTCACAGCAGGGTTGAGACAGCCTCCTCTGTTTGGTTTGGCTGACAGTAGAGCCCCAATGAAAGAAAGCATTGAGGCAGACTGGTGGAGATATAGGCCTGTCTAATCGGTGGCTCCAAAGTCGTGAAGTGAACTACTTTATAGCCTTGGCAGTTTCACCTAGCCTGTAGTTAAATTAACTACTCAGGTTGAAATAGAATATTTATGAACAGTCTCTCATTCGTTATTCGTTGAAGATGCTGCATGCTGCTGGATGAGCACTTATTGGTGGAATCACTGGATTTACTGTAGTGCATGTTTTTCCACTGAGTAAAAATGAAGAGTTTAGAGCACAGTGGTTACTAAGGTTTAGCGTGCTTCAATCGAGTATTTGGTTCTGCCACATAGCTTCATCCAGCAAGTTCCGTTTGAATACTGACTTTTAAATAATTCTAAAGAATTTAAACACTGGACTTTTATGTTTAGTCGCCTACAAATACTAACTTGTTGTTTACATTGGCTTGTGACTTACTCAGATAAATATTTGAGCCAAATTCTTATGTAAGAGAAGAAAAATGTTTTAAAACTTATTTATATTTATTTTTTAGAATTATATGTATTTTTAAATAGTTAAAAACATTGCTTCATGTTTCCCCCTGAATATTTCTCTTTAAGAAGAAGAACCCTAAATTACCTACCATGGTTATGTCTCTTTGATACAGGAAGTTCTATGAATCAAAAAGGAATCATGGGAAATGTGGGTTTGCTGGTGACCATGGATATGACAATAAGATCAACAGCATGCAGGTTTGTTTTTGAATAGCAGTTTTCATAGATGTTGCTGAAATGTTATGTTAAACTTTGTGGTACCTTTGTGACTTGCTTTGATCTTCTTTTCAGACCATTTTCCTTGGATATGGACCATCTTTCAAATTCAAGACCAAAATTCCACCTTTTGAGAATATTGAGCTTTATAATGTCATGTGTGGTGAGAAAATCTTTTTCTTTTTCTTTTGTAGTAAACCTGACTAATCCTGATTACAGCATTAATTTTAAACGTCAGTACGGAAGCACTGATCTTTATTCATAGTTCTATTCATGTTGAGGGTCTGCATGACAAGGATAGGTAAATGTCCAACCAAAATGAACCCTGCACATGATATATATATTCAGATGCAAAAGCCTCTAAATCTACCGGTACTTTTGATTGGGCAGAGTCCAGGGTTTTAGCTAGCTTGAAGTAAAAGTATTTGATGAATGTATTATATGTGTAGAGAGCATTCACTCAGTATCATTATCTCATTTTTGACCAAAATGGCTTTAAGGGGGGTTTAGCATCTGAACTCTTCATATATATATATATATATATATATATATATATATATATATATATATATATATATATATATATATATATATATATATATATTAAGCAGCGGGACTCGATGACAGCGTTTGTAGAATGCGAGCTTTATTGTACAAATCGTGGTCAGGGCAGACAGGGTCAAACACCAGCAAACAACAATGTCCAGGGCAATAGCAGAAGAGTAATCCGTAAACACAGGCAAGGGTCCAAATCCAAGAGAGCAGTCCGAAGTGACAAATGTAACAAGGCAATGAAACAAGGCAAGAACTATGGCAAGAAAATAACTATGGCAATGACAAAACGAAGAAACAAGGCAATGAAAACAGGGAAACGCTTAGTAGAGTCTGCTATTGCAAAACAATACTTCGCACCACAGGAAGCACCATAGAGGCAGCAGAGGGAGTGGAGAGAGACAGTTCAATGGCAAGGGCTCCCTCTGCTGGCATGGCGTTACAGAACCCCCCCCTCTAGGAGTGACTCCTGGCGCTCAAAACAACAGTCCAGGAGGGGGGTAAATCAGGGAGTGAGAGGGAGGTCCAGGCCCATGTAGGGGAATAGGGTCAAGATCATGGCATGGACAAGGGGACAACGGCCGACTTGGACAGTGGAGCGAAGGTGGGCCTGGGCCATAAAGCATTGACAGACAGTTAATCCATGGAGGACCTGGACCGTGGAGCAGTGGCAGACAATGAGGCAGTGGAGGGCCTGGACCGTGGAGCAGCGGCAGACAATGAAGCAGTGGAGGGCCTGGGCCGTGGAGCAGTGATAGACAGTTAATCCATGGAGGACCTGGACCGTGGAGCAGTGGCAGACAGTGAGGCAGTGGAGGGCCTGGACCGTGGAACAGTGGCAGACAACGAAGCGGAGCGGGCCGAGCAGGAGGCCATGGCGGAGCGGGCCGAGCAGGACGGCATGAAGGCGCCAGCAGGGCAGGACGGCATGGAGGCGCCGGCAGGGCAGGACGGCATGGAGGCGCCGGCAGGGCAGGACGGCATGGAGGCGCCGGCAGAGCAGGACGGCATGGAGGCGCCGGCAGGGCAGGACGGCATGGAGGCGCCGGCAGGGCAGGACGGCATGGAGGCGCCGGCAGGGCAGGACGGCATGGAGAGTCAGACGCCCTCCAGGGCGGATCAGGCGAATCAGACACCCTCCAGGACGGATCAGAAGCCCACCAGGGTGGATCAGACAGGACAGGAGCCCTCCAGGGTGGATCAGGATCCCGGTAGTGGTATACGCGGCCCAAACAACCCACAGCGCAACTCCCATGAGGAGTGTGGCTTCTGAGAAAGCCAGCTCAGGAAGAGTGGCTGAGAGCTTAATTGGCTCAGGAACAGTGGCTCTGGCTTGACTTGGCTCAGGAACAACGACAGTGAGGTTTCTTGGCTTGAGAATGGCAGCTGTTGTGATGTGACGAGGCTCGGGGGCAGTAGCTGCGGCATCAGATCCTGGAACAACAGCTGCGGTGTCAGTGCTTGACTTTGAAGGAGCAGCTGTGAAGAGACCTGGTTCTGGAATAGCAGCTGTGATGTGGCTTGACTCAAAAGCGGCAGCTATGGCATGACTTGACTTAGAAGCAGTGGCGGCTGCAACGTCACTTGATTCAGGAGCGGTGGCGACTGCGATGTCACTTGGCTTGGGAACAGCTGTAACAGTTTTGATGGGGCTTGACACTGGAGGAACAGCAGCGTTGAGGCTTGACACAGAAGCAGCTGCGGCGGGGTGTGACTCAGCAGCCGCTGTCCTGCTTAAACTTGACATGGGGACAGCTGAACTAAACAGGTTCTTGGTGGCAGGCCTGACGTGAACAGTCCCTGGATGCAGCAGATGTGATGTGAACAGGCCCTGATGCAGCAGACATGGCGTGAACAGGCCCTGATGCAGCAGACATGGCGTAAACAGGCCCTGATGCAGCAGACATGGCGTGAACAGGCCTGGATGCAGCAGACGTGATGTGAACAGGACTGGATGCAGCAGATGTGACGTGAACAGGCCCTGATGCAGCAGGCTTGACATGAGCAGGCTTAGGTTTGGCAGTCGTAACATGAATAATTCCAGACATGAAGGTGGGTTCGTGAGAGTACTGTGGTGTCGTGGATGCTTTGGGATTGCAGGGTTCTTCATCTGCAATCCCGATGGTAAAAGCAGAGCCACTTGAACGTAGTGCAAAGTCTATATATTGTTCCAGAGTCGAGTGTGGGGTATTGCGTGGCATGAGTTGTGAAATTTCAGGTGATAGACCATGACGAAAAATGTCCTTGAGTGCTACATCATTAAAGTCCACAAGATGACATACCAGGGAAAAGTCTGCTACATAATCCTCTATAGCCCAGTCCGCTTGACGTAGGCAGAGGAGACGAGAAACTGCTGGGTTCATGGTTTGGTGGTGAATATCTGTACTCAGTAAAGCTGCTGGATCTGTAGGTGGGCGAAGTATTCTGTAAGCAGCGGGACTCGATGACAGCGTTTGTAGATCCAAATGCGAGCTTTATTGTACAGATCGTGGTCAGGGCAGACAGGGTCGAACACCAGCAAACAACAATGTCCAGGGCAATAGCAGAAGAGTAATCCGTAAACACAGGCAAGGGTCCAAATCCAAGAGAGAAGTCCGAAGTAACAAATGAAACAAGGCAATGAAACAAGGCAAGAACTATGGCAAGAAAATAATGGTGGCAATAACAAAACAAAGAAACAAGGCAATGAAAACAGGGAAACACTTAGTAGAATCCGCTATGGCAAAACAATACCTCCTTTTATGGCTGCCAAACAGAAAGTCACCATAGAGGCAGCAGAGGGAGTGGAGAGAGACAGTTCAATAGCAAGGGCTCCCTCTGCTGGCGTGGCGTTACATATATACTTTGTAGAGTTAAAAAAAGTGTGCATGTGACTCCATCTGTCTAGCATAAGGGATCAATTAGATATGATATGAATTGATTAAAAGCAGACAATTTAATATAAATTTAATTAAAACTCAAATAAATGTATTTCTATTTAAAAAAAAAAAAAAAAAAATACCCACAGCAAACATGAAAAAATGTCAGTAGAAAAAAAAAACATACTTGGCAACTCTAATAACTCTTGATTGTTTATTGCTTTACAGTGTGTTTGCACATAAGATCTTTTGCCTCCATGTTTACCAGATCTCCTTGGCTTAAAGCCTGCCCCTAATAATGGGACCCATGGTAGCCTTAACCAGCTCTTGAGAGCCCCTGTATACATACCCAGCATGCCTGAAGAAGTATCCAAGCCAAACCCTGTAGGACCAGTCACAGCTCTTAATGATGACCTGGGCTGCACCTGTGAAGACAAGGTCAGCGATAGAGTATTTTCATAATAAATCTTCTTATATGTCTATTAGGAATGTTTATTCTGAACACTAAAAATAATAGGTTTGCTAAGGTGAACATTACTATTACTGCTATTACTGTTGTTTATACTTACCATAATATTTAGCTTTGGTGTATAACTCAACACTTTCAACCAAACAGCTTCGCTGAAGTAGGAACCGATTTAGAAATGACTCAACAGCATGCTAGCAGCCATAAAGCACCATTGCAATCACATAGGCAAGCTTCACTTTCTTGAGAAATTATAATTTCAAGAAAGAGACAGTTCAGGAATATTGTGCACGATTTAATGATTTAATGACTAGATTCTGAAGTCTTTACTGTTGCATCTTACATACATCACAGTGGTATTTATTCATACATTTTAATTATGAAACCCTCACAAATTTCATGATCAACTTTGCTTTATGTGCATGTACCCATGCTTTTATTAGTTATCATTGTTGCATGCTTTAATTTCTGTAATTTTTTTTCCCCCTCGAGTCCTTCTCACAAATTAAAGTTGGCTGCCATTGCTTTTCTCTAGAACTGCCTAGATCAGTGGTTTTCAAAGTATTCGTGGAGCCTCTCCAGCACTGGAAATGGAGTAATCTTCTATCTATAGTTATAGGAATGGCCAACTACCAAGTTTGTACTAAGTACTAATGAAGTTAGTGATATTAAAAGACAAAATTCAGAATATAATTCATTGATGATGCAAACTAAATGTAGGTGAACAGATTCACCCAGAATGTAACCACAATGCACTAAATTAAGGTAAAATTGAAAATAAAGTCAATAGAAATAGAGTATTTTCCCATAAAAAAAAAAATAAAAAAAATAAAAAAAACATTATAAAGAAAATGCCTAATATGCCTTAATGCAGTGATTTTCAAACCTGTCCTGGAGTACCCCAGTCCTGCACATTTTGTATGTCTCTCTGATCTATCACACATGATTCAACTCGTCAGCTCATTAATGGAGACTGCAAGACCTGAAGTAGGTGTGTCAGATATAGAGAGAAATAAAAAATGTGCAGTGCTGGGGATACTGCAGGACAGGTTTGAAAACCACAGCCTAATGCATTAAGATGTACATTCATATTCTGTGCTCATGTGCTTGCCTGTATATAGTATCATCAATAAGGTGTATACTGAATTAGATATTTTAATAACACGTTTTAGAATGTCCCACTGTTTTTAGTGATTTTAATACTGCAGCAAGTGACGTTTACATATCTTTGTTTTTCTGCTTTTGAAAGGTGATCTAAATATTCATTGCTTGAAACAAAAAGAAAAAAAGTCTTTATTGCAGTTCTCTGGATGTTTTGTACAGGTCTCTGCACCAGTCACCTAAAGGGGACATCCAAAAATGTGTAGTGCTGGGGAGGCTCAAGGAACGGTTTGGAAACCCCTGGCCTATAGATTATTTTGACATTTTCAATTCCTTTTATTGGATTAAAGTGATCCTTCCCCTTGCCTCTGAAAGTACTTTTGCCTTCTGCTCAGATGTAGATCTCTTGCTGGAGGTTTTCACCTTTAATCTTTTGCAGTTGCGTTCAAAAAGTAGGGGGCAGAGGGCATTGAAAGTGGCCCTAGTAAGAGGCTATAACCTGGAGTCACTGTGGCTCTGTCTGTTACAGAACAAAGTAGAAGAGCTCAATCAACGACTGAGACAAGTTATTGATGGTAATTCCCTTCCCCTCTCTTTGGACTGGTGTAGTGATGCTGAATGAGCTGTTTGATGTACAGTTAACTTCCACTGTGATTAGGCTGCTATGGTTCATGAGTGTTATCTTAAAATGATTTGCTGATTATATAAGAATAGTTCACTCAAATATAAAACTCTGTCAGTATTTAGTATTTTGCATTATGTAGTGTACACTATTTTTCATAGTGACCATAGTTCTTAGTGACTACAGCTGTCAAACAACATAATGTAAGTATTTAGAAATTGATCAACTTGTCTTTTGAAGTCACGTGATAGGTGACCGAAATGTATTCACTGATTTATTCAACTACATTTTATGTATTTAGCAGATGATTTATTCCAAAATTACTTGCATTGCATTCAAGTATGCAATGGCATTGCTGACTCTACTGTTTGAAGTACTATCCACAGAGCTCAAATATTTTTTACACTTGCATTTAAATTTGAATATGGTGCCATTAGATATGTCTAAATGTCCTTTTTGGAGCCCCAATCTTCACTTTCATTGTGTGGAAAAGATCAGGGCCTTGCAGAATTTTATTTTTATGTTCCATAGAAGAAAGAAAATCACATGGAATACCATGCTGGTAATTAACTGACATAATTTAAATTTTTGGGTGGACTAACCCTTTCTTGAATTTAGTTCGCCTTCAGTCGTTCTCTATGACGTTACAGTATGGGAACGTTCTTGTGACCAATCACCTCTGAGCTAAAGAGAAAAGGCGAGTGGAATTTGCATGCAGCACCCCTCCCTCGTACATATGGGTATATAAGATGGCGGCGTGCATCCACTCATTCAGATTTCTGCTTTGGAGCCTCTCAGAAGTGAGCCTGAGTGAGAAGACTAAAATAAGAAGATCGCTGTGCTGCCACTGCCGCTGCCGCTGTGGTTCGAGCCAGAGAGAGAGAACTTGTCAGAGAGAACCCCCCACAGACTTCCGAATCCCCTCGCGGTCCCGTGGTGATGCCAAAGGATGGCGCTGTCTCGTTCTGCAGCGGGCTCAGCGTCTCCTTTGCTGCTCCCGATGACGTTCAGATGTCTATCACAGCATCAGAGGGAGGGTCGGCAGCTGAGAAGGAATTCTCCGCTGAGCGACATCCATCATCGGGTGCCGTTCTGCCGGAGGCTGACGCCAATCCCTGCTCCTCCGCGCCGCCAAAAGCATCGGGTTGAAGGTGCCTAAAGTGCCTTCTCCTGAGTGCTCGAGGATGCTGGTATCTTGGACGTGGGCAGCCCCCCCACATGGCTCGCCTTTGTTCGGGCTCCTCATCCCTCACTACCCTCAATGGTGGGGCAGCCAAGGGGTACGTGGACGTTCCTCAGGTGGAGCGTGCGGTTGCAGTGCACTTGTGCCCGCAAAACGCTGCCATCTGGAGAACCCGTCCACGTGTCCCGTCTGTCTAAAACCTGTAGGCTTTCTTTGGCTGTCAGCCTATGGTGCCACGGCCCAGACTGCCTCTGCCTTGCATGCCATGGCCATCCTGCAGGTCCACCAGAGAAGGCACTAAAACAACTGCACTAGAGTAGTTCTGACCAGGGTATGATGCAGGAGCTGTGCTCGCCGACCGACTTCGCTCTCTGTACGACGAAGGTCAAAATGCTTACGTTGAAGCGCATTCTTTCATGCATTCGTCACCAGGATTGATTTGCAGCCATCGACCTGAAGGACACGTACTTTCATGTCTCAATTTTTACCTCAACACACACCATTTCTTCGGTTTGCTTTAAAGGGTTGGGCATATCAGTACAAAGTCCTCCCCTTTGGTCTGTCCCTGCCTTCCCACGTGTTTACCAAACTCGCGGAGGGTGTCCTGACCCCTCTCTGGCGGAAGGACATCCGCATCCTCAACAATCTCGACAACCCCTCTACCAGGCAGGCTTACACTCTGTGGTGGGGTCTGTTCGTTGACTGGTGTTCCTCGCAGAGAGGACCCACGGAGATGTTTCGATCGGAGTGGTGCTCTCCTTCCTGCAGAAGAAGTTGGAGTGCAGGCTGTCCTCTTCAACTTTGAAAGTGTATATTGCAGCAATTGCTGCTTACCACAATGCAGTGAGCAGCTCGTCCCTGGGGAAGCATCACCTGGTCGTCAGGTTCCTTAGAGGTGCGAGGAGGATAAATCCCCCCCGACTGCACCTCTTCCCCTCTTGGAATCTTTCCATAGTTCTCCAAGGCCTACGAGGTGACTCTCATGTTATCTTGAGACCCCGGCCTGGCTATGTGCCCAAGGTTCCCACCACGCCCTTTCGGGAACCTGGTGAACCTGCAAGTTCTGCCCCTGGAGAAGCAGACCTGGCCTTAGCGCTGCTGTGTCCCGTTCGTGCCCTGCATGTTTACGTGGACCGCATCCGGAGCTTCAGACGCTCTGAGCAGCTCTTTGTTTGCTACGGAGGACAGCAGAAGGGGAATGCTGTCTCCAATCAGAGGTTGGCCCATTGGGTGGTAGATGCCATCACCTTGGAGTACAAGTACCAAGTTGAGCCGTGCCCCCTAGGAGTTCAAGCTCACTCCACCCGGAGTGTTGCCTCCTCCTATGCGCTGGTGCACGGTGCCTCTCTAGCAGACATTTTTAAAGCTGTGGCCTGGACGACACCCAATACTTTCGCAAGATTTTACAACCTCCGTGTTGAGCCCATGTCCTCCCGTGTGTTAAGGTAATAAGGTAATTTGCAGGTAATTTGCTCTGTGTCGGCTTGCTGCGCCATTCCTTACGGATCAGTGTGCTATTTTCCCCAGTTGTTTCCTCCAGCTGAAACTCTGGGTCCTTCCTGCCCCACAGTCTGGACTACGATGGAGTAGTTCCCTCTATTCCACATGGCTAAAAGCTTGACATTGTCTCCGCCCCCCCAACGACTGCTTCAAACAGCAACCTTGGTGGGCCCAGATTTCGGCCTACAGGGTGTCGGAAAGGTTATATGTTTGAGTTCATTTGTCCTGACACGCTTGCCTGTCAGCATTTGTCCTCTCGTGTAACGCGGCTTCAGGATTGTGGGGTTTTCCATGGGTAAGTTCCCATACTGTAATGTCATAGAGAAGGAGGGAACAGAGACGTTACATCCCCCTTGCCACAATCCTGTAGCTGCGCTGATGCTGGGCCACGGCTCGGCTCCTCAGCAAAAACTTGAATGAGTGGATGCACGCCGCCATCTTATATACCAGTATGTATGGGGGAGTGGCTCTGCATGCAAATTCCACTCGCCAATATTCATTGGCCTTTTCTCTTTAGCTCAGAGGTGATTGGTCACAGGCATGTCCCCATACTGTAACGTCTCCGTTCCCTCCTTCAGGGAATGTGGGTTACCTATGTAACCTAGACATTTTCATTTACCCACTCAAAATTTGTTTTATGATTTATAATTTAGGTTGTGTGGAATTTCATGAATATTGAAATGGATGTAGTAATATTTTGTCACTTTGTTTTTCAAATTAAAAGATTACTCTTGCCTATAATTTCCTTTTTAGACAACAAAAATCTTCCTTTCGGTCGGCCAGCAGTCATGTTTCGCACCAAATACTACATCCTTCATCATAGTGACTACATTAGTGGCTACAGTGAAGCTTTGTCCATGCCTCTCTGGACATCTTATACTGTATCCAAGCAGGTACAGTTCACAAAATGATGTTAGTCTGTTGTCAAAAAAAGGAAAAAAAAAAGTCTTGTTTGATTAGAGTCTAAACCTGACTGTCTGGCTGTTCTATTGCAGGCAGATTTCACCCCTCTGACTGAGGCTCTGAGTAACTGTGTTCAACCTGATATTAGAGTTCCTTCAGCCTACAGTCAATCCTGCTCAAGCTACCGTGCAGACAAACAGATCTCCTACAGCTTCCTATATCCACCTCGTGAGGTTTCATACTCTCTCTGCAGCCTAGCTTCAGTAGTTTTGATGTACTGAAGCTAGGCCAGTCTCAGGAGCCAGCTAAACAGAATGAGTATAGCACTGGGCCTAATCTGTCCTGATGATCGAGTTTATTGGACCCAAATTAAACTGTTAAATTATTTTTAAAATTAAATATTACTCTTAAAGGGGGCTTATTGTGCAAAATTTCCTTATTTTTAACTTTTTAATTATTTTTGAACAGAATTTTGTGTCTGCAGTGTGTATATACTGTGTATCTGCTCTATAATAAAAATACAGATCCATCCACTCCTTTTTTTCCCCATAGATCAAAATCAGTGTCTCAAAATAATTCGCTGATGTCTGCAATGTGTTTTTACAAAACAACTCAGGTTAGGAGACGTTCCCCATAGCGATTCACCTAGAGGACGCAGTTCGATGTTCCCTCAAAAGGGGACTAAAGTTCACTATAGCTCTACAAAATGTGTCATATATCTTCATAAGCATAATTACAGTATTTAGCGTGTTGCTCATCCATAGTTGCAAAACAGCTGAAAAAAAAACTAAACTCTACAATTACATTCATTTGTTAACTAGCAGCTTATTTTCCATTAAAGAGACACACAAAATAGCATGGTATAATAAATGAGCTGTGGGGTATTTTGAGCTGAACCTTCAAAGACATTCTAGGGACACCTGTGACTATTAATTTGTTAAATAGGCATAATAGGTCACCTTTAAAATAAAAAATAAACAGAAAAATCTAATTTTTTAGCATTGATAAAGAACAAATATATCTAGGCTCGGTGAGAGCATTGTTTTTAGTAAACAAAATTGTTAACAAGAATTTTGACTACAATGCTTTATGATTTGATGTTTGTCTAATTTGTTTTTTCATGATATTCTGATTTGTAGAGTTGTCCTCCTCTCAGGAAGCGAGATATGATGCTGTTCTCATTACTAACACTGTACCTATGTATCCAGCATTCAAACGTAAGTGTTTTTTAAAGAAATTGTATATAGTTAAGTGTGTTTTTATGACTTAATGACCCTCCTACACCATCACAAAATATACCACTGTCTTAATTACAGTGGATAGCTGTGCATATGCATTTATTGATGCCAGAAAGGAATACAGTGCTTCTTGAAAATTTGTGAACTCTTTAGAATTGTCTATATTTCTGCACAAATATGACCCAAAACATTTTCAAGTCCCGAAGGTAGACAAAGAGAACCCAATCAAACAAGTGAGAGAATAAGTGAGTGTAATAGTCTTGCATAGGTTGCAAAAGTTCCCAGGGTAACTTCTAAGCAACTAAAGGCCTTTCTTACATTGGCATTTTAATGTTAATGGTTATGAGCCCGCCATCAGGAGAACACTGAGCAATCATGGTGTGCATGGCAGAGTTGCAAGAAAAAAGCCACTGTTCTCCAAAAAGAAAATTGCTTGCTAAAGATCATGTGGACAAGCCAGAGAACTATTGGAGAAACCAAAATAGAACTTATTGGTTTAAATGAGAAGCTATTATGTTCAGAGAAAAGAACACACTGCATTCCATCTTAAGAATCGTATCCCACCTGTGAAACGTGGTGGTGGTGGTATCATGGCTTTGGCCTGTTTCGCTGCATCTTGGCCAGGACAACCTGCCATCATTGATGGAACAATGAATTCCTAATTATACCAGCAAATTCTAAAGGAAAATGTCAGGACATTGGTTTAAGAACAGAGTCTCAAGAGAGTGTGGGTCATGCAGCATGACAAGAAGCAAAAGGGGGGCACACCAGATACTGAAAGCATCACATACTTTTGCAATGCACAGATATGCAACACCAGATCATTTTTCTCAATAAATAAATGACTAAGAAAATATGTTCTCTCACTTGTTTGATTGGGTTCTCTTTGTCTACTTTTTTTTTTAGAATTTTATGTGAAAATTTGATGATGTTTTGGGTCATATTTATGCAGAAATATAGAAAATTCTAAAGGGTTCACAAACTTTCAAGCAGCACTGTATTGTATAGTTTTCGCATATACATTGTGTGCTAAGCATTTGAATGTGTGTGTAATTAAATGCTGGTAACACAATAGACCACACTGCACATAATATGTGACCCTGTACAATAAAACCAGTCATAAGGGTCAATTTTCGAAATTGAGATTTATCCATCATCTGAAAGCTGAACAAGTAAGCTTTCCATTGATGTATGTTTTGTTATGACAGGAAAATATTTGGCCAAGATATGCATATAAGTAAACTGTGTTTAAAGTTGTCCAATCGAAGTTATTAGCAATGCATATTACTTATCAAAAATTAAGTTTTGATAAATTTATGGTAGGAAATTTACTAAATATCTTCATGGAACATGATCCTTACTTAATATCCTAATGATTTTTGGCATAAAAGAAAAATTAGTAATTTTGACCCATACAATGTATTTTTGGGTATTGCTACAAATATACTCCAGCAACTTATGACTGGTTTTGTGGTCCAGGGTGACATATTGCTTTGACAGTATAAACTATTGCAAGTTAGCAGAGAGAGGTTTGGAACCCTGAAACGCCTACAAAAAAGGTAAGGAAACTTCACTAAGTGTACAAGTGTTTGTGTGTTTGCGTACTCTCCCTGTGGGTGAATTTTATTTGTATGTCTGTCTGTGATTTGAAAGCAGTGTGTGTGTGTGTGTGTGGCCTGTGGTAGGACTTTGAAAACAGGCCACTGAATGAGTGCCATCTCTGTTTCAGGAACTGTACACACACAACGTAAAAAACTCTCATTTCCCTCATAGGAAATAAGACACCCAAACAAAATTAGAAATAGAATAGAAATATTCACAGAAAACGTTATTTTAGATGTAAATAAAATTTCCTTTATGCTGTTCAAATGGACTCCCCACATGGAATCTGCCTCTCTGGAATCTATAAATGTCTGTATAGAGGGTTTGGCAGAGGAGGTGAAATGGGAAGGCAGTGATGGATGCTGTGTCTGCTTTAGATTAGCTGTGCTGAACTCAGACAGTTAACTGAGCTGCCACCCACATAGAGACACAACCCTTTCAGTACTACAGAATATGTGCTCTATTTTTTTATCCTCTGTTAGTACTGGTAAAAGTTGGTAACCTGCAGTTGTAACCTTGAAGAACTATTTCTGCCTGATTTAATCATTTTTTTTTACATAAATTGTACATAAATTCACTTATTTAAGTTGATTTAGCTACATTCATATTTTTGAGTAAATAATATTAATAATAAAACAAAAGTTTTTTTTTTTGAATTGTTTTTTTTTCATACTCATTTTCAGATTTGCAACCAACTTCTAGAGTTTAAAGTACCAAGTAATTATCAAATGCTTTATTCAAGTCATTATGCTAATCTCTAATTTATTTCTGTCTATAAGGATCCATATCTCTTCCTATCTGTCTTTTAACAATTTACATTTCTGTCTCTCTCTCTCTCTCTCTCTCTCTCTCTCTCTCTTTTATATGTTTGTTTGGCTGTTTCAGGTGTGTGGGGTTATTTTCAGAAATCACTTGTGAGACGTTATGCTAGTGAGAGAAATGGAGTGAATGTGGTCGTTGGACCCATCTTTGACTATGACTACAATGGTCTTAGGGATTCAGCAGAGACAATAAAACAGTAAGTTGTCTTTACAGTCTTAGACATATCGCTTATACATTAGTTTATTTAAGTGCACCAGCAGTTGACAGGTCTTTAGGTCAATGTTAATCTTGAATGACTCCACATGCAGCATCAGAAGCTGCATTTGCATCTTTGCTCTTTCTGTCAATGTTGTGCTAACAATATGTGAGAAGTCTGTGCACCAAAGATGGTGTGTTTAATGAATGCTTGCATATATCCAGTTGCCAGATCAATGCTGCATCGGAAGTTATCTGATTCATGACTAGTTGACACAGACATAACAAGCGGTACAAGTCCAAAAATGTACATTAAATTTTTTAAACCTTCAGTCTGAGTATGTAACTCTTTCTTTGTTTACAGGTATGTCAGAGGCTCTATGCAAATCCCAAGTCATTACTACATTGTGGTTACAAGTTGTCTGGATTACACACAGACTGTTGACTCCTGTGCTGGTCCTCTCAGTGTGTTCTCTTTCATTCTTCCACACCGATCAGATAATGATGAAAGCTGTAATGTAAGTTCTTCTCTCCTCTCCTCTCCTCTCCTCTCCTCTCCTCTCCTCTCCTCTCCTCTCCTCTCCTCTCCTCTCCTCTCCTCTCCTCTCCTCTCCTCTCCTCACAAGATGTAAGAGAGTGGAGGAGGGTGCGGTGGGGAATAACGTTTGTTTCAACTGTCCGCTTAAATATATTCTTTATCTTTTTCTTTATTTTCACATTTTCTTTTGTTTTGCCTATGTTGTAAATATCCTAATTTTGTGTAGTTTGGTTTTTGTTGTTATTTAATTTAATTGGGGAGCGTGAGAATGGCGTCACTCCTAGGTGAGCGTGCGCCATCTTTTTCACTCTGCCATGTCGTTAGATGTGTGCCGGAGCAGGGAGTTACAGTGGAGAGTGTGCTATTAGCAGTGGGAGAACAGATCGGCTGCAAAAATAAATCGTCAGCATCTAGGATGAACAAAGCGGTAGTCGTCTTATCGAGATTGGTGTTGTGATTAGTCTGAGTTTTTGTCCACTTCTTCCTTTAGCTTTGTTAACGTCTAAGGTAATTATTTCGAATGTGCCGCTGTTCATCCCCGATGAAGTTATTGAGAGAGAACTCATTTGGTTTGGGAGAATCACAAGTCCAATAAAAGTCATATCACTGGGTTGTGAAGGTTTGGAACTAAAACATGTGATGTCGTTTTGATGGCAAGTTTTCATGTTTTTAAATGAGCCAATGCTGGATATATCATTTAGGTCATGGATGAAGGTAAGTCGTTTATGATTTATGCTTGTACTACTGGGTTGAAGTGCTTTGAATGTGGTGACATTGGCCACAAACAGTTCACTTGTCCTCATAAAATTCAAGCGAACATGAATGAGGCGGAGGATAATGTCAATAGGGTAGGACGTAATGTAAATGAGCTGGATGGAGAGAATGTTCAGATGGAACGTACGGAAATGGTAAATAAACCGGCTATAGCTGAAGTACACGAAAGTGATAATGAAGGAATTGAGGTTCAGGTGAAAGTCAGGCTGTAGTTGTGTCATGTAGTACATTTATGTTATGGGTGATAATTTTTTAGGGCCCGAGCACAGATGGTGCGAGGATCCTCTTGGAATTGCTCCGTTTCTTCTTCTTCTTCTTATTATTATTATCTTGTTTTCCTAAGAATTATTCTTTTTTATTAGGGCCCGAGCACCGTAGGTGCGGAAGCCCTATTGTTCCCGTAAGGATTATTCTTATTATTAGGGCCCGAGCACCGAGGAGCAAGCCAAAGGCTTGCACTGTAGGTGCGGAAGCCCTATTGTTTTCGTAAGGATTATTCTTATTAGGGCCCGTGCGGAAGCCCTATTGTTCCCGTAAGGATTATTCTTCTTCTTATTATTATTAGGGCCCGAGCACTGAGGAGCAAGCCGGAACGGCTTGCACCGAGGTGCTAAAACCCTATTGTTTCCGGCATGTTTTTTTCACTATTATTAGGGCCCGAGCATCGAAGAGCAAGCCAAAACGGCTTGCACCGAGGTGCTAAAGCCCTATTGTTTTCGGCATGTTTTTTCACTATTATTATTAGGGCCCGAGCCCTATTGTTCCCGTAAGGATTATTAGGGCCCGAGCACCAAGGAGCAAAACGGAGGCTTGCACCGTAGGTGCGGAAGCCCTATTGTTCCCGTAAGGATTATTCTTATTATTAGGGCCCGAGCACCGAGGAGCAAGCCGGAGGCTTGCGCCGTAGGTGCGGAAGCCCTCTTGTTCCCGTAAGGATTATTAGGGCCCGAGCACCGAGGAGCAAGCCAGAGGCTTCCACCGTAGGTGCGGAAGCCCTATTGTTCCTGTAAGGATTATTCTAATTCTTATTCTTCTTCTTCTTCTTCTTATTATTATTATTATTATTAGTAGTAGTAGTAGTAGTAGTAGTAGTAGTATTCTCCTTTCGACCTTTCGGGGGTTTTTGGGGGCCTTAACATGCTCAAAAACTCTTGAAAATTGGCACACATGCTGGAACCTGCGGCCATCAGGACGTATCAGAGACTGGGGCCCGGGCGTGGCACAGGGGCTGTACAGCGCCCCCTGGAAAAAATCCAAAAATCTTGCTGTCTAGTGCGCACATACTTGCATGTATTGCATGTATGCATGTATAATGAAACTCAGGAGACATATAGAACTCATCAAGCTGAACAACTTTTGCGCTCTATGTCTCAGGCTATATTAAACAGGAGGTGCGCTATTCAGGGCTGTTTAAAAAGCGCATGCTCTGGAATTTGATATACTCCTCTTAGGATTTTGAAACATTTGCCTCGAAACTCGGGGAACATGATCTAGACACATTGGGGATGAAAAATTGCAAGGGGATTTTTGGTATCTCGAACGGTTTGGCCGTGGCGAGGCGACAAAGTTACGGCGAGAAATGAGAAACAGGAAGTGTCTAATAACTTTTGCACAGATTGTCTGATTCTGACGAAACTTCATCAGTTTGTTTGTTCTATGATGCTGATCAAATAGATGTGACTATTAGGAGTCAACGTTATAGCGCCACCAACTGGCTGCAGGAAATGTGTCATTTTATAAATGCTTTAAATTCAAGATCTTAATTTTGCTCTATTTGCTTCAAACTTCATCAGTATGATGTCAAAACACGGCCGATAAGAATCTGTAAACGGGTTGTCGATACATTAAATGCTGTTTCCATGGCAACGTGTTAAAGTTTAAAATTTGTTTCCTGTGTTTTTGAGGCAGTTAACGGCCTTAGATTTCCATGAAATGCAGCACACATATCAGCATTAATGACAGTTAGACACTGGCAAAAGCTCATTAATGGGCGTGGAGGAGGCACTCTATAGCGCCACCTTTTGACAATATTTGAGGGTTCGTTTTTCCTACAGTCACCAAACTCGCTACATATATTGTTCACTTCAATCCGTACCACTTTCTAATTAACATCCATTAGCTACGACCAACAGGAAGTCAGCTATTTTGGTTTGAATGTGGATTTTTGGAAAAATCAGGCTGTGGAATTTTAAATACTATTATCAGGAAAAACAAGAAATCCATACCAAACTTTTTTTGCATGATGCCAAGATACTGAAGATGCTAAATTGCGAGCGGATTTGGGATATCTTGAACGGTGTTGACGTGGTGATTTATTAAATTAACGGTAAAAACAACCACTATAATTTTATTATATCTTTAAAATGCAGCATTCAAACTCTTTCAAACTTTTTTCATACAGAGAACTAGTCATTCTGAGGAAGTATGCAAGAATTCACCCAAATCCAAACTTCTATGAATTAAAGAAAATTAAAAAACAAATAGACATCTCATCTTACTCTGCTCCTATGTGTGTGTGGTGGTGGTGGTGGGTGTGTGAGTGGCAGAGTGAGTGTGGGGAGGGGGATGGGTGGAAAGAGAGGCAGAGTCAGAGAGGGAGGGAGAGAGAGAGGGGAGAATATTTAAACTCTTTGTAACAGAGAGATAAAGACTGTAATACCCAGGATGAACACCGGATGGAGTCATACGCTAAGATATTTTTTAATCCATCAGAAAAAAAAATACATTCACAGAATCAGTTGATATGTAGTTTACTTTTATATAATTACAGAAACAAATACATAAAATAAGTTAATATGTCCTTTACTGGTAATATAGTTTATATAATTCACATTTCACAAATGCTTATAGATCACTTTTTTTTTTAAATGGTTATGGTTCACAAAATGTGTCATTATCAATTTACAATGAGGTCTCTTTTTTTGGTTAACATTAATTAATGCATTAACTAATATGAACTAACAATGAACAATATATTTTTACAGCATTTATTAATCTTTTTCAGAGTTAGTTAAAAATATTCATGTTCATGTTAACTCACAGTGCATATAAACTAATATTAAAATACAACTGTGCATTTTAATAACATAGCACATGTTGAACTTAATAATAATTAACATTAATAAATGCTATCTAATTATTTTTCTTGTTAACTAATATAATTAACCTATTCACACATGGAGGTCACTACAGTTGCCAGATATTTTGAAATATCACACTGGTGGACTCACCATAGAGTGATTCAGCCTTTTGTATCAATTAATGACCTTGCTATTCCATGCTAACTTGTCATTAGCCGTTATCAAGAGACATTTCCTTAATTTTCTATAAAGATAGATATGCACAGTTTCCCTAAAGTTGTATTGTTAATTTTTTGTGTGTCTGTGTGTGTTTCACTCTGTTGATGTCATAGTGTAACCCTTTCATTGCTGTAACCCTTAAAACCAGACATCCAGAGCGATACTGTAAATGCATGTGTCTGCTGTGCATTGTTTTCCTGATTACACCAGGGTGGCGACTGCACTGAGCTCTGCACTGCTCGCAGCTATATATTATTCTTCTTCTTCTCCAAAGTGAATCGTGTTTTAGAGGGCCTAAACATGCTTGAAAACTCATGAAACTTTGCACACATGTCAGAACTTTACATCTGATATGGGTTTCAGAAGTGGATGTGGCAAAATGGCTCTGTAGCGCCACCTACAAAACTTTAACGAAGTGCGCCATGAGCTATGTTTCACGTACGTGTACGAAACTCGGTATATACATGTAACACACCAATACCTACAAAAAAGTCTCCTGGCACAACATCCCAAACAGGAAGTCCGTTATTTTGAATTTCCTGTACGATTTTTGTGCAGTTTTTGCCATTTTCAGACCTCGTATTTAACTCCTCCTACAATTTTTATCGGATCATCTTCAAATTTGGTGAGTGTGTTCATAAGGCCTTTACAATGCTAAATTGCAAAGATTTTGAGTTTTCATCGAAGAGCGTGTCCCTGGCAGTCTGACAAACTTTGATGTTTCGCCATGAAACAGGAAGTTGCTGTAACTCGGGCAAACAATGTCTGATCTGCCCCAAACTTCACGTTTATTAACAGTTATGTCCTGAACGCGTGTTCATGCCAATATTTAGTCATAGTAATAGCGCCACCTGCTGGCAACAGGAAGTAACATGTTTAAAACTGTTATGGTCTCCAGCATATTAAAAAGCATCAGCAAGTGTAAAATAGGCTAGCAACATGTTATACACATGCTAAAACATGCTAGCAACACTTAGCTAAGTGCTAAAGAATGCTATTAATGCAATGAAACAGGAAGTTACTGTAACTCAGGCAGGCAGTGTCTGATCTGCCCCAAACTTCACTTGTTTGATAAGAGTCCTGACTTGAACACGTATAAAGACCAATACACTGTTACGATCATAGCACCACCTGCTGGAAACAGGAAATTGCTTTTTTTACCCTTGCAATGTCCGATCTGCCCCAAACTTCACGTTTGATTAAAGTTGTGACTTGAACACATCTAAAAGCCAGTACTCTGTTACAATCATAGCGCCACCTGCTGGAAACAGGAAATTGCTTTTTTTTTACACTTGCAATGTCCGATCTGCACCCAACTTCACATGTTTGGTAAGAGTCCTGGCCTGAACACATCTACATGACAATGTTTACTTATAGTTATAGCGCCACCTGTTGACAGCACAATATGTCCTGCCAGAGGTGGGGGACTCGAGTCACATGACTTGACTCGAGTCTGACTCGAGTCGCAAATTTAAGGACTTGTGACTTGCTTGACCAAATACAGAAAATGACTTGACTTGACTCTGACTTGGGATCCATGTACTTGAGACTTGACTTGACTTGAACTTCATGACTTGACTTTATAACAACTATAATAATTATTTTTTATTAATAAATAATTGTAAGTTTGCAACATATGTTGATAAACAAAACGCAAGCCCCAGAATCAGCAACACCAGTGATATGAGTCTGCGCAGTTCATGACGCTTCTCAAGCAGTTACAGCGCGCCAAATACAGAAAGTAAGAGAATCTCCCAGATGTTTTTTTTTTTTTTGGATATAAACCGTTCGAAACAGAGCATATTCATAAAATGAGATTTGCTCTGTGCATTTACGAAGCCATGATGTACCACTTCAAAATGAAAGGTATGTACGCAGTTAAAGTATGTCATTAAATTAAAGTGATTATAAATTATTGATCTGTTTGTAACTAATGATGCCATCTGTAAATTCTCTGGCGTTTACCTTTCAAAACATAGTGCTTTATGGCAAGTACGTCCCTAATGACTAAAAACAAGAGAATTGTGCCACGGAGATGATTCTCTTGCACCCGATGCACCCAGAATCCAATATATATAGCAAAATGACTCTAGTATGAGTTCGTTTTTATATAGGGGTGTCAGACATACAGCCAGGTGTTTAATCCGGCCCGAGGGATGATTTGAACAGTGATAAAAACAGCACTGGTCCACCGGACATAAACCTGAGCACTTTTTAGTTTTGTTTACCGCAGTAACCAAGGAAACCCAAGCGCCACCTAACGGCAGAGAATGAATTTGCTTTGTACTTCAGGTTGAAATGCATCCCTAATAAAAAATTGTAAATAAAACATTATAAAAAAGTATTATATTAAAGTATGGTAAAATGATTTTACTTGGAACAACAAATGCAGTTTTCAAAGAGCAGTGTATTTTTCTAGTTCTCTCATTTTTTTTTTTTTTTTTTGCTAATTCATTTGTAGTTTGTAAGGTTAATTTTAACATAACTGTCAGCACAGCAATGTTTAAAAAATTTAATTTGGCCTGCACATTTTTTTCCTCATGCAGCCATCAACCTAAAATGATTTATGAAAATGATTTTAAGTAATTTTCCAGGATCTCCACCACCAATGTGATGTGCCTCTGAACACGTTTACTGAACACTTTTGAGGTTTTGAATCAGTTCAGTGATTCAGTGATTGTATTAGAAATGCATTAGTTGCTCATTAAATGCCACCACCCGATGCTGATTTTAATTTCAGAATTAAAAGTAGCATCTTTATTTATCTATATGCAAAATTTTATATTTAAACTCATATTATTTCAAATGTATAAATAAGAAAGCTCATTTCTGATGAAAAATGAATAAGTTTAATAACTTAAGTTTGTGGCAGAAGTAAAATATACTGTGATTTGACTTGATCTTTAGCAGGACTCGACTTGACTTGCTTGATTTTTGACTTGAGACTTGCTTGAGACTTGATGGTAGGGACTTGAGACTTGCTTGAGACTTGAACATGTGTGACTTGCCCCCACCTCTGTGTCCTGCTTTACACTAACTGTTCAATCTGCACCAGACTTCACAGGTTTGATAAGAGCCTGAACACGTATATGTGCCAATATACAGTTACAATCATAGCACCACCTGTTGGCAACATGAAAATCACTCGATAACTCAACCATACCATGTTCAATCTGCACCAGACTTCACATGTCTGATGACAGTGCCGGCCTGAAGACATTTACATGCCAATATCCAGTTATAGTGATAGCGCCACCGTCTGGCAGCAGGAAGTTAAGTACATATAGAAGGAATGTCTCAGTCATTTATATTTACCTCTTTAAATGCATAAATTGGTCAATGTTTGCTGTTTCTAAAGCCACCGGTCGGTGGTGAGCCCAGGTGCGAGGGCCCGTTCATCGCTGCTTGCAGCTTTAATTGAGTTTTGAGATTGCAAATACTAGTGGAGTGGGAAGTAGGGGTGCAACGGATCGACCCACGGTTCGGCACGCACGTGACCCGCGGATTAATTATTATTAATAATTAATTAATTATTAATTTGATTAACAATTTTTTAAACTTGTAGATAATCCTAAATTTAATCCTAAATTTTTAACAGTCGCAGAGTTTTAAAGTAATTAATTACACAGAGAAGTCGTGTTCACATGAACAGGGCATGTTAATTAGTCAACAATGGCTAGCGGAGGATTCAAATCGCATGTAAAATATAATGACGATGGAAAAAGGGTGGTGGACAAAACTGTTACAGTGTGTAGGCACAATGGCATGAGAAAGCCGTATGAATGCGGCAATGCATTGAGCATGTGCGCTGTTCAGTGTATGCGCTCAGAGACAGAACAGAACATGGACAAGTAAAGTGAACGTTTAGCTTAAGATGTTACCTAAATGGTCAAATGAGGTGTGTGCTTTTATACAGAGAGTGCTGATGAGGGTGCCAGGTGGTGACGATCAGTATAGAGGGTATGCACGTGACGTCATAGTCAGCTGAAGTGAGTTCGGCTCCGCCCACTGAGTGGCAAAAAGAATGAGTGGCAGCATTGGTTTCAGCGTAAATGCTGCGACAGAACACACAAAACACCTCTAAAACCAGAACGAGCTTTGCGATTGACTGTACAAAAAGATTTGACAAGAAACCTGAGGTATATTTTACAGGCTGCCGAAAGCGGATCGCTGCAATTCAAAGAAACAAATTGACTCCAGGCGGTGAAACACGGATTTGCAGTTATCGCTTCATGTTAATATGTTCAATTTTGCGGTAAAAGCATGCCGTATGTATTGTATTGTCATATCATATTAACAACCCATCAATTAAATATTTACCATCTTAAATTATGCACACCTGGATGTTTTTAAATAAACACTGACAGAAAACTATATAAGATTTTGGGCTGGACGATATAACCATATATACATAATATTGATATAAGTGATCATCGGGGCTCAGACCAACCCTATTTTATATTTACAAAATGTGTTCACAGGCAAATCTGCTTTGTTTATTTCCCCGGCGTTGAAATCAGGCACATATAAATGTCAGGAAACATGATTCCTGGCTGCATATCAATATCCATGGACCACTGGATCTTTGGTAAGTAAGGAACATTATATCAAGTCCAGCAAAAGGATTATCGTTTTGTTTTACTCGCGTTTTTGCAGCGTCCATATTTAAATCCATTCACGCAGCTGCTTCTTTTGCCACTCAGTCCGGCTGAGGGGGCGTGTTCCGGCGGGAAAATTACGTCAATGCATACCCTCTATTCTGGTGAGGAAGTGCGCTGTGGTTGGTTGTTGGGATCACCTGACCGGTCTGTGACAGTACCCCCTCCTCCACGGCCCACTCCTGGGGGTCGAATGCTGCGACGCCGTGATGGTCTACCCCGACCTCGGTGGGCTGGACCGTCTGGATGGGCCGAATGGTATTCTTCCAGGAGTGTCGGGTCTAGAATGTCATCTCTGGGGACCCATGAGGGTTCCTCGGGACCGTATCCTTCCCAATCCACGAGGTATTCCAATCGACCACCGTGGCGACGAGACTCCAGAATCTCCTTGACTGTGTAGACCGAGCCTTCTTCCAGGATCAAAGGAAGAGGGGGCTCTTCGGACCGGTCAGGATCTGGGGAGAGAGGAGAGTGAAAAGGTTTTAATAGTGAGACGTGAAACGTGGGGTGAATCTTATACTGAGGAGGAAGCTGGAGCCGGTAGGTGACGGGATTGATCTGTTCCAAGATCTTAAAGGGGCTGACGAATCTGGGACTTTCTTGCAGGGCAGGCGCAGTCTGATGTCCCGAGTGGATAGCCAGACCCTTTGACCAGGTTGGTAGACAGGTGTTGTGGTTCTACAACGGTCGGCCGTTAACTTCTGCCTGCGCACTGCCTGTTGAAGATGGTGGTGGGCGGAGTCCCAGACCCTCTCGCTCTCTCGGAACCAGTGGTCGACGGCAGGCACGTCAGAGGGTTCTCCTGACCAGGGGAAAAAAAAAACTGCACTTTTCGGCCTTGAGGAAGAGCTGGAACTGTCGTAGCCGTGTGAGGACCTCCGCAACGTGGTGCTGGTGTTCCTCTGGATTCTGAGAGTAGATGAGTATATCGTCTATGTACACGATGACAAATCGATGAAGGAAATCCCATAATACCTCATGCATGAAATCCTGGAAGACAGAGGGGGCGTTTACCAGGCCGTGCGACATGACCCGGTATTCATAGTGGCCAGTAAGAGTCACAAAAGCGGTCTTCCATTCATCGCCCTTCTCTGAATGAGATTGTACGCTCTGCGGAGCTTAGTGAAGATAGTGGCTCCGGGGAGTTGTTCCAGGGCCGCTGGGACGAGGGGAAGGGGATAATGGAACTTTACTGTTATTTCATTGAGTGCCCGGTAATCAATACAAGGCCTCAAGCCTCCGTCCTTCTTTGCCACGAAAAAGAAGCGGCAGGGGAAGTAGATGGGACTATATAACCTTGTTTGAGGGCTTCTTCAATATACTCCTCCATGGCCTTCTGTTCGGGAAGTGACAGTGGATAAATTCTACCTCGGGGCACTGGCGCATCAGGAATCAGATCAATAGCGCAATCCCAGGGTTGGTGAGGAGGAAGTCGGGATTCCTTTCTTGGGCAAAAGACGTCTTGAAAAGGAGCATAACACAGAGGAATCTGGACAGATCTCTGTTCAATGGGGCTTTCTACGGTGGTGGCATGGACTGGCATGAGTTCTTGGCGTGGAGAGAGGGGTCTTGGAATGTTGGGAAAGCATCGTTGATGGCATTCGTCACCCCATTTCAGGACTTCCCCCGTGGACCAGGAAAGGATGGGATTCTGCAACATGAGCCAGGGTCGTCCGAGGATGATATCTGCCGTGGAACCCTCCAGAACCAGGAATTGAATGAGTTTGTGATGCAATAGTCCAATCTGCAGTTGTATTGGCCCCACACTGTGCCTTATATGACGGTTCAGGGATTGTCCAGTTATAGAGAGGGCTTGGTATGTGGTTTTTGTAGATCGGGTCTGTAGTTGGAGTTGGCGGCAGAGGGCGCTGGAGATTAAATTTCCCGCTGACCCAGAGTCGAGGAGTGCTGTAACACACACAGTAACATCGGCTGCAGTAATCAGTAGTGAGATAATGCATATTAACAAGAGTAGGTTTGATCACACTCACCAGAGGACGAGGAGGACAAAGAGGGCATTCCTTTATCATGTGCCCTTGAGTACCGCAGTACAAACATAAGCCCTGGGTCAGTGGAACTCAATTTATTGGAGTCTGTTTGCATAGGTTCTGGATGGCGGAAATGAAGAGGAAGTGAAGGAGTGAGATTATCCGTGAAGCAGGACTGCATGCGATTGGCGCATCGTATGGCCAGTTGTATGAAACGTTCCAGGCCAGTGGTGTCGTCGTAAGCCACCAGTTGAAGCCGTAGACGGGGTTCTAACCCCTGACGATAAGCCGTCAATAACGATGCCTCATTCCATCCGCTGGCAGCCGCAAGAGTCCTGAACTGCAGAGAATATTGATGAACAGTTTGTGATCCTTGTTTAAGATGGTAAATTTGCTCACCAATTGTGGAATCTCCTTCAGTCCTTCCAAACACCTCTCTGAAATGAACAAGAAATTGATCAAAAGTTTGACTGGCTGGGCCTGCTTGAGAGAAGATTGTTTCAGCCTATCGAAGAGCAGGTCCTGAGAGGGAGGAGATGAGAAGAGAAATGCAATTTTAGCTTGTTCAGTAGCATATAGGTGAGGCTGTGTTTTGAGGGCGAGTACACACTGCAAAAGGAAGCCATTACAGTCCTCCGGCGTGCTAGAGTAGGGCGCTGGTCGGGATACCGGCGCGGCGTACACGGCTGGCGAAGCAGGAGGCAGAGCGTGGGAAGCGGCGTGTGTAGAAGCCGCCGGTAATGCTGGCGAAGGATTCGTGACTGGTTGTGTAGTTTAATTTAACAGTAAATTAAATCCATGCAGCTCTTAAAGTGGCCACAAGTAATATTCCTTCTGCCGTCTTTGCGGCTAATGTTAATCAAACAACAAAAGACAAAATCACTCACTGTTCTTGACGGATGGACTTTTGTAGTTTTTATAAGAAACAAACATGTTTAATTCTTACAGTGAAGAATATGCTGTTTTATTTTCCATTCAGTTAATTACATTAAATTAAAAAAATAAATAAATAAAAAACCTTTCATTCCATTCTTTCACCATCTTTTTTTTTTTCTATTGTATTGCTAACTTTAAATTAACCAATCATACAAAGTTCCGGACCCACTCATAATTGTGTTAAATAATCGTGATTACAATATTGACCAAAAATAATCGTGATTATGATTTTTGCAGCTTGTAATAAATGGAAAGCAAATTACATTTGTCTCCTCCCCTCTTTGCTGATCCGAAAAATGGTCCGATCCGTGACTCAAAAACCGTAATGTGATCCGAACTGTGAGTTTTGTGATCCGTTGCACCACTAGTGGGAAGTACTGTAGAAAACCTACTAGTGGATGAAAATAAAGTAGAAATGAGGGATGAGAATACATTCTCTCAAATGTCAGGTTTTTCTGAAACAGGGTCTCAAATTGAAGATGGTAATCTTTATTCTCTAGGAGAGATAAATGATTTTCTGGATGAGACGTTTGGAAGAACAGTAGAAATAAAAGTTTTTTTTTTTTTTTTTTTTTGGATACTGACAAATTTGTGAAATCAGTGGTTAAATTGCAGCGTACTGTTGGATTGGATGAATTGGATAAAAAAAAAAGAAAGAGATTTTGATTGAGGAAAAAATTGAGAAAGCATAAAGATTAATTTTAACACAAATTGGATAATGAATCAGATGCACTGGGTGTTTTTCCTGTTCTATCTCTTTCTGCTCATTGTGTTCTCTTTCTCTTGTATTAATATGGGGCATATGAGAATAGGCCCTTTTAATATATCAGAATAAAATAGATTTATTGTCAGAATTTATGAAAATTAGGAATATTAAAATTGTTACAGGAGACTCATTCTGATAGGTCTAATGAGAGTGGGGTTTATGGTGGGAGGGGAAATATGCACTCAGTGATGGTTGAAGTACAAGTGCTGGTGTTGCTGTTTTATTTTCAAAGAATTTATTTGTTGATATTTTAAAAATTGAAGTAGTAGTAACCGGAAGGGTTTTATTGGTCCATTCAGAAGTTGAAGGGATACAATTTCTGTTTATGAATGTGTATGCGCCAAATGTTGGCTCAGAGTGAAATTACTTGTTTTTAAATATAAAGAGTCTTATTTCACAATATAATAAGAGTTTAGTTATGGCTGGAGATTGGAACTGTACTAAAGATTTTAAGGTTGATAGGAACAGTGAAGAACCCCACTTATTCCTAGTGGTTTCTCAGACTATCATGTGGTAACTGTAGATATAAATTAAAAAAAAAAAAAAAAGCTTTTAGATTGCAGTATTATTGGCATTTTAATAAAAATTATATTATATTATTATATTATGTAATAAGTTATTATTATATACAATTACAGAAAATTCAAATGAAATGAGAAAACTTGCAGTTGATTTTTATTCTGGACTTTTTAATGCTGAACAACGTGATGAGGAGAGTGCTGCAGATCTTTTGCAAGACCTTCCTAAAGTGCAGCCTAAACAGAGAGAACATTTGGACTGTGACATTACTTTACAAGAGCTCACAGATTCAGTTAAACAACTTTCATTGGGATGTTTCACTGGGATTGACGGAATAACTACATATTTTTATCATAATTTTTGGAACATTTTGGGACAGGATTTCTATGAAGTAATAAAAGAGTGTTTTGAAAATGGTTTTCTTCCAAGTAGCTGTCGAAGAGCAGTATTATCCCTGTTATCTAAAAAATGGGACTTGGGATTTTTGAAGAATTGGAGACCCGTGCCACTTTTGTGTACGGATTAGAAAATTTTCGCAAAATGTTTAGCAAATAGGTTGAAACGTTATCTGAACACAATCATTTATAGTGATCAGACGTATTGTGTACCTGAGCAATCCATTATGGACAGTCTTTTTCTATAGATTTGAATAGTAAAGAGAATATTAATGTTTTTTAGCAATGGATCAAGAAAAGGCCTTAGATAGGGTCGACTATGAATATCTTTTCAGTATTTTGGTGAAAGGTTTATTTCTTGGGTAAAACTGTTGAGATGTTTCTGTACCAGTGAAGGTGGGAGGAGGGTTAAGTGCATTAGTCCCAGTAAAAAAAAGGAATTAGGCAAGGATGCCCACTCTCTGGACAATTATATAGGATTGCCATTGAACCACTATTAAGAAAAATAAGAAGAGATCTTAATTTTTAATTTGGTTTTAATACCAAATGATTGTGTTTGTAATAAAATGTGTGTGTATTATCTGCTTATGTTGATGAAATAAGTTTTTATAAATGGACAAGATGATGTTATTAATCTTTCAAAAAGTATAAATGTGTATGAAAAGGATTCTACTGCAAAAGTAAATTGGAGTAAGAGTGAAGGATATGCAGTAGGTCATTGGTTAAATTAAAGGCTTCCAGATTTACCGGGTGGGTTAAAGTGGGGAAGAAAGCTTTTAAAGCTTTGGGGGGTTTCTGGGTTCCTCAAGGTTTCAGGAGAAAAATTGGTTCGGACTTGTACTGCTGGTGCAATTCTGTGAAGAACAGAAAGGTTAAATTATGCCATCTGTTCTGGATACAAAATCTAAATATAAATCAGTTTTACAAGCATGGGCTAAAACTTTCAAGATTAAAAGAGTCTTTTAAGAAATTCCTAAATACTGGGTGTTGGAGGGCCCATTATTTCATAATCCAGTAGTTCATGGAAAACTGATGTCTTCATCAGTTTCATCAAAACTGATGGGTGTACAGGAGAATATGCTGAGAAGAAACTGTACAAAGTTAAAAGATTTGGTTAATCCAGATGGATGGAAGTGTGCGGAGGATATACAGAGTTCTGGCATGAAACTCTAGGATGCAGTCAGGTGGGTCTAACTTAATCTGACAACATGACATCATAATCACATGGCACAGCCGGTTGGTTCTCTCCTGTATCAGTAGCCAATGAGCTCACTGCTCAACATTCAAATACATGACTAGTGCTAAATGTATCAGTTTGCAGCATGCTTCAGAACAAACAGCATAAAACAACATCTAAAGATAAGTGAATGATCTGAAGGACCAACCTTCACCCCCGGAATACGATTTTAAACATGAAAAAATAAACCAAATGCAATTTGATCTAATTTGATCTGATTTGTACCACCTCAGATTCAATTTGACCCACTCCAACCCCCCAAAACTTGTCTATTTTTTTACCATTAAATTCAGACGATCACCACCGGTGTATTTAAACTTTCACTGTTAAATTTAAACGTGCTTTTGCGTCTTGTCTGGCGCTGAGCCTATATTCAGTATTTTTAACCACATAAAAATAATGTTTTAGTCATTTAAATTAATTACTAATAAAAAGAAAATTTGTTAAATACACAATGTTTGTGAGATTGTTAAATGCATGTGTGTAAAGAAAGCGTCAGTAATCCTTTCAATTAAAATGTGCCAATGTATTTTATTCATATAGAATACTTTGCCGTTACTTTCTACACTTCATCAGTCCCAGCGGCAACTTAACAGCTTGTTAAATTTGTGTTTGTGCAATGATGAGACGGACAAAGTTAGCCGATGCATGCCATTTAATTTTGTGCGTAAATAGTTAGTTACAGAACACAACACTTTGTTGGACTGACTTGGATGAACAAGTAGAATGACATTCTCAGTTTTCTGACTACACAGCACAGCTATAGCATATGTCACATGAGCACGTTTCTCCAAACTACACTAACCATAATGCATTTCACTCTGAACTGCTCTTCGGCCACAATGCTTTCATTGATAAGACTGTGAATATGGACGTGCTTCTGATGCTGTCTGCAGACTGAAATCGCCCACACACTCGTGACGAAGAAAACATTGGCCTTGCTTATTTAATTTAACTTGTATTTATGTTTGTTACTATTAACTTCCCCACAGAGTGATTAAAGCTCTAAAGTTCCCTAATAATTTCATTAAAGAAATAATTTAATATTTCAATAGTAATAATAATAATACAAATTATTAAAGGTATAGTTCACCCACAGAAAAATGAAAATTTTGTCATCATTGTCCTTCATGGTCCAAAAGAGTATGTTGAATCAAACAAAATATTTTTTGCTTAAGCTACTTTTTGTGATGTCTCTTTGGTGCTTTACACAACAATGACTTTAAATTATATTTTGGGAGTAATTTCTCAGCCAAATTTGATGTGCACTTAATTTGCGATCAATTCGATTAATTAATCGCCACATTATGTAATTAATTAGATTAAAAATTGTAATTGCTTACCAGCCCTAGTTTTACTGGTGACATCATTTTTGGTAAAATGATTTGACCTATCCTGCATGGAGCTCTGTGGCTCCCATTCAGTTTAGAATGGCTAGCGGATATTAGGTGTGGTGAGTCAATCCTAATATCAGACCTTTGACCATTGTAGGGTGGCTAGGAGTTTCACCTGCCAAAGCAAGAGGAGAAGAACAAAGGATATGTAAAAGAAAAACAAAACAAAGGAAAGTAGTTGTGGGTTTTTCTAGCATGGGTTGCAGCTACTGTTGAGCTAGGATGTCAGGTGCAGCTAGGGTGTCATGTACCTTAACTTAGTGTCAGGTTTTCTATCTATTGTAAAGATAGTTGTATGTTTCTTCATGACGAGTGTAAAACTATGTTCAGCTAAGATTCTGATATTTTATCTATGGAAAGAATATGTTTGTTGAATATGTTATCAGTAGATGTGGTTACCTGGGTGCCGGTAATGTTTGTGTTAATGGTGTAGTGCAGTATATGGTCAGATCTGTTTCAGTCTGTTTTGCCCCTGTTTTGAGTGGTGCTGATGTGGGTTTTGTCTCTGCTTAGCCACTCTAGTTGCTGTTGGGTTTCTAGAGAGCGTGGCTGGTCCCATGGCTTTTACCAGCAGTTGGGCTGATAGCTGTTGTGGACATGGGGGTCATATTATCTGTGATCTTGACGGAGGACTCTGGTGTTGTGATGCCACTGGATGTTGTCCAGTTCAAGGCTTGAGTTTTTGGTGAGTGTGAGAGTTCAAGAGTGTGGATGTTTTGTTACCTTTCTTTGAGGCCGTCTTCTGCTTGTTGGATGGTCATGGAGCGATGATGATGCCTAGATGGTGGCTGACTCCATTTCTTAGGAAGAGGCTTTTGAAGTTCACATCCTCTTCAAGGTCAGGTTTGTTGTGTGCACCAAAGTAGGCTTGTCAGAGACGGATGTAGTAGGCTTGTGAAGTCCCTTGTCGACCTTGTTCGGTTTCCAAGGCAGTTAACAGTCCATGTTCAGACTCAGGGTTTGTGAACTCTTTAATCAGGACCTGTAGCTGGTAGTTTGACTTTGTGTGAATACTGGGTTGTCGATCGATGAAGTTTCATACTTTGGGACTTGATGTAGCTCAGGAGGTACAGCTTGTCTCTATCAGTCACATGAGGTCTCATTTCCAGACAAAAGTCAATATCTTGCAGGTGGGCCTGGATGTCGTGGCCCTCTTTGGCATTCGGGTTGAACTTGCTGATGTTTTTAGACAGTTTGTCAAGGCGTTTAATGTGGGATCTGTTTTCTTTCGTTGGATGCCAGTTCTTATACGTGGGACTGAGCTGTGTTGAGGCTGAGGCATGTTTCTCTTTCCTTGGCTCTTGTTTCAGCTCATAAGCAATTTTGAGTTCTTTTCTGACCATGCAGAGCTCGTCATTGGCATCAAGATGTTGGGTCAAATTGGGTCAAATCTCAGCGTTGTACTGGTCTTCTAAGGCACTGATTTCAGCATTCTTGTCTTTGACATCATTCTTGGCTTTCTCTAGTAGCTGTTTGGCATACTGGAAACTGTTTACCAGGTCTTTCTGGGCAGCATTTGCTTGTTGTTGGTCATGTTGAGCTGCTGCCAGGGCTGCTTGGAGCTTCTTAACTTGTTCCATTGTTTCGTGCTCCCTCTCATTGGATGCTTTGAGTTGATCTTGAACTTTCACTTCCAGCTTGTCTATGTGACGTTGAGCATATGTCAGCTCCTCTTGAAGGTGGGTGATGTGCTTGTCGCTCAGTTTCAGCTGGGTTGTGAAGGCATAGCTTCTGATCTTAGCATATAGGGAGCTGCTGATTTTGACTAGCTCCTTGTGGTTGTTGTTCTGGCTTGAATCTTGTGTCAAAAATCTTCTCAGGATTAGGATTATATTAACAATAATAAAACAACAGTTCAAAGGTCTTGGGGGTGAGGCTGTCTGTCATGCCTCGCAGCCAAGTGTTCGCATCTTCCCCTTGGGCAATGGGGCCTGCAGTCTGTGGCATGTTGGCATGCTGAGGAGAAGAGAGACTGACACAGATCTGTGAGGGGTTCAAACCTATGTGTGGTGGGACAACTAACTGTTGTGTCAGTGATTGTGAACCGCTAGTGAAGTGTGGTGATGATAGTGTTGGTGTCAGAGTGTCTAGGTAGACTAGGGATGTGATGGCTTCGTCACTCTAGTGAGGAAGAAGGGAAAAGAGGAAAATGTGAAAACACAATTCAATGAATAAAACAACTCCTTTTGTCAAGGGGAGAATTTTTTTCTACAATGTTATCAAGAAGGTAAACAATATTATTATATCTTTGTTTGAGATGTAAGAATATAATAATAATGCTGGTATCTTTTTCCTTAGTCTGAGAGGATTGACACTTTACACCTTACAGTTGGACCACTTACCAGGGAGGCTTCGAAAGTGTAGTGAATTTAGCTCAAAGAGGAAATATTAATAATTAATCATAATTCGTTATAATGAATTATAATATTTGGATAATTCAGAAGAATTTTCTTGATGAACAAAATTCACATTACAATCAATTGACCCGTTCGGCCAGCGAACATTCAGGGAAAATTCATGTGTATTCACAGAAAAACTATTTTCTTGGTCGCAGAAAATAACTTTGTTAAATACTAATGCATTAGAGCATGTAGCTTTGATCGGAAATCGTAAAGTGACATTTTTGCAATGCAGAATCAGAAACTCATGTAATTTGTGCACGAGAACTTTATTAACTACAGACTAACACATAACTAATCTAAACAACACATATACATACACACACACACATGCATCAGGCATTCATGGGAAGGTTAAAGTGGATGAAAAGGTAAGGAACGAGGGAAAGGGTGAGAGTCAGAGTTAACCATCTCTAAAAACCATCAGTTTCTAGTTCAAAGCACAGTGTACGATAGCTTAGATCAGACCAATGTCTAGTACCAACTATTATACTTGCATCTGAACTGGCTGTGGGACGAGGGTCTCGGGAAGCCTTTGAAACAGGTCCAGATGGTTCCAGTTGATGGCTGGAGTTGCCATTCCTTGAAACTCCGAGGTTGTCCTTAAGTTTGTTGTGCTCCGGATAGACCTCCATCCTGGGTGAGCACATGGCTTTGTGTGAAATGGGGTTTGCTGGCATTGTGGGATGCAGTGGATGCCACAATCCAGAGATGACGCTGTAGAGCAAGGAATGTCTGGTTGAGGACATTTCCATGATGATGAGCTCCAGGGCTGAGTGAAACCACGCTCCAGTGTTGCAGGTTTGTCTCTTTGTGGTCAAAGAGCCATTTTCCCCAGGCTTGGGAAATGCAGGCAACTCCATGTGTTGGCTCCCCCCCCCCCCCCCCCCCCCCCCCCAGGCCTAAGGCTGGAGGGGGCTTTTGTGTTGTAGCAGTTCGGAGATTTTGCAGAAGAAGGGCAGAACGGTGTTCTGAGCCCTTTGAAGTCTGGAGAGAGTCACACCTTCCCAAATGGGTTCGACCAATGGGAAGGCTGAATTTCTCAGCGGGAGGTTAGAACCTGGGTTCTCATTTTATGGCCCTTTGTTTCCGAGGCATGGCAGTTTGCATATGTAACTCCATAGGGGTTCAGGCCAAAAATACTAAGGATTCTTAGAACGTTAATATGTTGCACAGGTATACACAGATAATACACACCATCTTTAAGATAATCAAAATACAATTTCAACGAGACCAAACATGATTATACTACATAGAAATCTACCATAAAACATGCATAAAACAGTTAATAAAACAAAAGACAAAGTATCTGAACAGTCATAACATACATAGTGATATATGGGCTATGTGTGTTCATTCACAGAAGGGTTTGTCTGTGAATAAATAGGGAAGAGTCCATTTCTATGAGCATAATGTCTTTCCTATGTGGGGAAGTAAGTAAAAGTTGCAGTCTGCATACTTTGACATCGTAAAACTGAGGTTATCAGTGGTTGCTATGGCGACTGAGTGTTATTTGCTTTGGGGATTGAAAACCAGAACTCCACATTTTGCTGGCTCGCTGGTTTTAGAGATTATTTGTTAAATGTAACAAATAACTGTATGTCTGATTGGTCCATATGCTACATAATCCCCCCTTTCGAATGTTGTTGTTTGTCCAACAGACAACAGCGAGCGACATTAAAGGTGCAGAACAATCAGACATGGACCTGCCACTCATGTCTGAGAGAGATGTGGCTCTCTGGCTGTTGGTCCTTCCAGGAGTTGCTGGTGTGCCATGGTGAATGCTGTCAGTCATCGTAGTGATGTAAGCTGTAGCAAGGTGCGGGTCCTTGAGCATGTACAGCAGTTGTTGGGGCCGTGTCACCTGCCATCCTGATGTTGGCCTAGGTCAGGTGGTTGGTTCAGGTGCTGTTATCTAGTAGGCTGTCTGTGGTGCCTGCGGTTTGGAATAGCTGGTTGGACTCTCACTTGTGCGAGGGCAGACGGTTTGAGGGGTCGCAGGGAATTGTTAGGGAGATTTGTAGTGTGAAGAGGGTTCAGGCTGTGCTAGTGAAGGTGGCAGGAGGGTAGCAGGTGTGTGTTAGCCCTCTGTTCTTCTCGAACTTCACCAAAAGTCTGAGGTTAGCAGTGTCACTTCTCTCTCACAGCGTCACTGACTTGAGCTTGCCTGATTTAGTAGGAGTGTTGCTGTTGGGCATGTGAGCCGTTGCTCTGTCCAACATTGTCTGGCTGCTCCTGGGGTGTCGGCTGCTTTGCAGGATGCTATTCCCTTGGAGGAGTCTGATGCGGTGTTGCATTGGGCAAGGAGTCAGCAGTTTGTCATTTCCAATATTCTTCAGTTGAGCTTTGTTTAAGGAGATCCTTTGCTAGGGTTAGCATCTCCTGTAACTCAGGAGTAGGCGTGTCCAGCTGTCCGCGTGCAGCCTCCATTTGGCACCTGTGTGAAGGGTGTGGGGGAGGATGTTGTGGTGTACATAGCATGGGGATATCCTTTTGTATGACTTCTCCCAGTGGTGTTTGGTGCCTGGGCTGTCGAAATGGCAACAGTTCTGCGCGGGTCTTCTGTCACTATGTCCAGCTGCTCTGCTTGTTCCGCAGCTGTCTCAGACCTTAAAAGTCTTTCGATTATGTTTTGAGTCTCAATCTCTAGCCGATCAGGCTTTGAGCATGTGTCCGCTCCTTGCGGGGCTTTGTTTGGTGACCAGTGAAGTGAAGTTGTTTACTCTCTGGTTGAGACCCATAAGGTGGCTAAGGTGGTGATAGCCTTGTTCGGCCCAAGGTAGCTGTAACTCTGGTTTGGGTCAGGTGTCATTGGTCCTCTTCTCTCCTTGTCCAGTGGCATTTTCCTCAGGTGCTGTGGGGTTTTCTGCACCCCTGGGCAGAACAGTGTTCCTCGCACTGGCTAGTCAGTGTTCAGGTCACCCATCTGGGAGGATAGGCTGAGCAGCTGTGAAGTGTTGCCATTCTCACAGTGAGGGTAGAAGTAAGAGGCTAATGCACCACCCTGAAGAGTTCGGAGCTACAGGCTTAATGGTTCAGCTAGTGATATAACATACAGCTTATTGTTTCAGGCATGGTTTGCTAGTGAAGTGTCTTTATGATTAATGCATTAACTGTGGATGTTAGGGTGCTAATATTTTGCGGTTCTGAGAATCTCTTTTGTATGGCGTAGCCGAGATCTAATAAATGACTTAAGATTTTTCTTATGGTCAAAGTATTTCTCAGAATCTCCTGATGACTAGCAACAGGCTGAATCTCTTACAATGTAAACGGAAAGGAGGACAGTTTCCTATTTGGAATATGCTTGTTACCAGTGTGCCCGAACCACAGTTATGCCCTTGTAATCACTAAGATTACTTGTGTAGGAGGGTCACAGAACTCGGTGCACTCATGGAGAATAAGCAAAATGAAAGTGCCTCTGGTTCCCCCTAGCTCTATGGAGAGGTGAGACGACTCTTGAGTAAAAGAGGGGAATGTAAACAACTCAGGTAAGTAATAAATGAGTGAATAGCTGAGTGCTATCATCATTAGGAGAAAACTTAAATAAGTGATTCAAACAATGCAGTGGCCAGAAATTGGGAAAACTCAATAGCACTCTTGATTGGGTGTGTCCTTCCATAAAGTTTAGACAAAGTGCTATTAACGGTTCCCGATATCTATAAAATTCTTCTCTCCTTAAACAGTTTACATGTAATTAAATTTAGATTTAAATAAGTAACTGCAGATTTAGTTGAAGCTAAAGGGGATACAACTAAAATAGTGAAGGTGAATTAGCTGAAAAGACTTAAAGTGAGGGAATAACTAGTAAGGGTTCAGGAACAGTATATATAAATATATTCCAAAATATATTTATATATACATATAGAACACTTCGCACTGCATGCCTACAAGCTGTAATTAAAAGCTTCAAGTGAATGATGATAACTGCTAGCTGTTGACACTATTAGTTAACTTAGCCTAAGCTAAAACTGGTCCTTGTTAGCTTGACCGGCTCAGGTGGTGTGCTTACAATCTGGTGTCATGACGTGTGCGTTCTCTGGAGGTTTTGTGTCCTTTGACAAGTCTTTGTCATTGGAACCAATGCACATTAATGTTAATTCGAACAGAGCATAGCAAATATCTGTAGGCTTTGGAAGGCTAGTCTGTTAGCAAGTGAGTCTTCTGTTTAACATTTCAATTCAAGCAGCCAAATCATAAATTCACTGGCACACACTTGCTTCCTTCAAGCATGTGTTTCCACCTACTTAAAATGTAAGTCCTGTGCTGACTTGCGCTGAGGCCCTGCCGGGGCCTTCTGGTGCTAACTTGATCCTTTGAGTTGGTAGATCAGAGTCATTGGAATTTTACGAACCCTTTTCTGAGGTGGCCTTGTGGTTGTTAAAGGCTCTCGGTGTCAGGTCACACAGTTATTGCAAAAGCATTGAGTGGGGCAGGCTAGAATGCCTAAACCGGTGACTTACAAACAGAAGGCTGTTTGGAGGGAAAGCTTGTAAAGCTGGTATCCTCCTCCTCTGCGGGTTCATTATGAGCTCCGAAGTAAGCTCGTTGAGGTCTGTGATGGGGAATTTTCATGCTGGCCCTGTTTGGTGGCTAGGGCAGCGAAAAGTTCTAAAGTTCAGACATTAGGTCTGCAGTTTCCTTCGTGCTGGCTTGTCTTAGCAGTTGGTAGTCCTACTGGATGTGTCCTGGCTGTCAAACTAGGAAGCGTTGCACCTCTGGGCGAGAAGCGACCCAGAGCAGACAGTCTATCTTGGTGGTTCAGGACTGCAGGTGGAAATCAAATGTCTCACCGATAGGCATGGACATCATTGTCTCCTGCAGGTTTTGTTGTGAATGCAGGGATGTCTCATTTGGTTGAGTTCTTTGAGTGTCACTTCATGTGCCGTTTCTGGGCTCGTCTGAATGAATCCTTTTTCTTCTGTCACTGCTGAAGTTTTCAGGAAGTTGACTTGTGGGGTGTCAGGCAGAAAGGTTCGACTCCCCCCTTTTGTGTCTTGTACAGGGGTGAGTTGGTTTGCACTGCTGGATCTGTGACAGGCAGCAGGGTGTCTTTTACGTGAGTCCATGCACAGTCTGTAAGACTGTTTCAGTTCTTTCTGGATCATGTTCAGCTCCTCCCTAAGGTTGCAGAATTGCTGAGGCCAGGTTTAGACTTCAGCTCTGGCTGCATGCAGAGGGCTTCTATGGCCGTAGCTCTAATGTCTCTCACATTAAAATGTGGCTATATATATGCTGTTTTGACAGCGATTTGTGTGGAACTGTTCTCTTTCCAAGTCTTTTCCGGTGGCCTTTTCAAGCTGTTTCCTGTGTATGGCAACTGTTAGAGCCTCCTGAAGACTGGCGATTTCTTCCTCTTTCTCCATCTTGTCTGGTTCTTTGAGTTTGTTCTGTTCCTTCTCTTGTTGGGCAGGTGTCAGTTCCCTTTGGAACTTGGGGCTTGCAGTTCAGCTCATTTTCCTCTTGTCTGAGGCCCTTGAAGGGGGTGGGCCGAGGAGACAATGCTGTTCAGCTCCTAGTTGTCCCGGCTGGGTGTCCATTTGTGTCACAGTTCTGCTGTTCCTTTCTCAGATGTTGCAGGTCTTTGGCTGCTTCAGGCTGAAGGATGTTCATCGCAGTGCTCTGCCGGTCTCCATGGTGGTACTGGTGGATGGCAGTGCTGGGTGTCTGACACACGCTGGGTCACTTGTGTAAACACAGGAGAGAGGGGCAGAAGGCAAATGCAAGTACAGACAGAGGTGGTAAGCTATCTATTTGGATAATGGCCTTGTAGGCCAGGTAATGTGGGGATAGCCGGTGAGGGCGGCTAGTCCTAAGATTTGTGCAGGTGCGCACAAGGGATAGTGGTTTGAGTAAATTTGCATGGGTCAGTGTTACGTTATTACTCAGCGCACTGATGGTTCTTAGGGTTGGTCAGTATGAGAGTATCAAAAATAAAATGAAATAAAGACAGGAAGAGAAAGAAAGAGAAAGAAAGGCTTTCCTTATTTAGAGCTAGGAAATATGATTAAAGCAGTTGTCACGTGTGGGTGAGGCTGCATTAGGCTCATAAACCTAGGGTTAGATTATTAGCTAAACTAACACATACCAAATACTCCAAGGTCAGAAAGAAAAGAAACAAGGGGAAGTGTTTCCCGTTCTATCTGGCACCTCCATTGTGTTCAGCAGTCAATGCACTTTCAGTATACAAGGCCTGGCCTTGAAGATTGCGAAGGGGCAGAGAGGTAACACGGATTTAGGGCTGCTAACATCCTGCGTACTCTTTAGGGGAACAACAGCTGCTACACTGCTGTAATCCCACAAAAGGAGGGAAATTGGTGATGGTAAAAATAACTAAAGTAAGGTAAAAGTCGAGGTTAGAAATGTCCTTATAGCTCCAGAAGACTGAAGGAAAGGTAAGTAGGATGACTGATTTAATTACATTTCAAATGTAATTAAATTCAGGGTAGCTGAATAGGAAAATTCAGTTGGAAACAAAGGTAAATCAATGACCAATAATAGAGGGATAAAGTCAAAATAAAAGTAAAAGTAGGGTGTCCTTATAGCTATAGGAAACTAAAGGAGAGTGTTTATAAGCCCACTAACTCAATTAAATTTAAAATTTAATTAACATCATCCTGGCTAAATAAAACACATCTAAATGAAATGAGAAATGACTAAAAGTCCAATTTTAGCCAACACTCCTCCCAAAAAGAAAAGGGTATATGGTTTTCTGCGGAGAGTGAAACCAAGAGAGAGAGAGAGGGAGAGAGAGAGAGAGGGAGAGAGAGAGAGAGAGAAATTAGTCTAAACTAATGATGGGGTCTTTGACATGCTTGTCAAAGTTCTGAACGTCCGTCACCCTTTTTTTTCTCGGATCCCTGATTCGGGAAAATAAACGGCTGATGTTGTGTGATTTCAGTAAGCAAGGCATTTTTACATGTCATAGCTGTTCCAAATTGATTTGAAATTTCAGTGGTTTGACACTAAGTCTCATGAACCAGTGTCTATGATTCGTGGTTGGCCTTGTATCGGTCTTATAAATTTGTACACATTTAGTGACACATTTAAATGGAGGAGACATGTTTTAAGGCCTCCTATTAGTCTGGTTAACCAAGCTTCCATTATATTACTGAAATATCACTTATCAATAAGAATTATTATGTCGAGGTATTAGGGAACGCCAATCTCCTTTAGTTGGTTACACCTCCCATAAACCCTTTCTGTTGGCTTATTAAGGTGTTCATTGAGTCAAACTTTTACAGCGCTTCCACTCTTCTAGTAGCAGGGGTTTCCAGCACAGCAGTGAATCATTTGTGGCACAATTGTTTCGCTTGGTTCAAAACTTTGAGAAGCTTTATCTCTCCCATCACTAGTTTAAATCAAAGTCCCTTTGTCTACATGTTCTCAAAGTCTGTGGACTTTGGTTTAAATATAACACTCTACACTCGCATGCATCTATGCATAAGCTGGGTGCTAACAACTATCATTCGAGGTGAGGGCTTTAACTTGAGTGCGTTTAGTTCTGCTAAAGAGCTAGCTTTGGCTACACGCAGTTGTTAGTTTACATTAAGGTCTAATGAAGTGAGGGGTGCTGTTATCAGATCTACCCAGAAGTGTCTGCTCACACTTCCTGGGGTCCTGAGTTGCTAAGAGTCCAGTGCAAGCTAACAACACAGCCCAAGCGGAGCAGCGGTTGGTCTGCATTGTTCGCATGCATGGTAGACCCACATGTGCTCAGACAAAGTGTGCTCAGTCATGACGTCACATGTAACTCATTCACAAATCAAAACAGCATCCTCATTTCACAGACACATGGCAACATTACTAGTTAGCTAGGCTAGAATTATACCATAATTTCGCTATTCAATTGGATAATCCTAAAGATTATAATTGTATGCGATAGTTATAAGAGACCTTAATTCTGAGAAATGAGGCCCAAATTAAAATTAAAATAATTATACTGTAACGAGATTCCTTCATCGCCCAGTTCTAATATCAATGCAAGTGTGATTTATTCACCATGCAGATTAATTAATGCCACTAATCTGAGATTTTTTTTCTCAGAGAAGACTTACACATTTAAACTGAAAATGGGGATTTCTCACCCAAAATCAGGTTACTTTATTGTGGTACCATTTACAAAAGCTGCTAATCTGAGATTTCATCATCAGAGAAGTCTTACGCTACTAACAAACAAAAATTAGGGTTTCTTCGCTAATTTCATGTTAGTTTCATATCGCGCGTTTCAATATGCATTATAGCTTTGGAAAACGTTCCACTGCTTGTAAACGTAAGCTATATAAGGCCTTAAATCAGGAAAATGTATGCGATAGTTATAAGAGACCTTAATTCTGAGAAATGAGGCCCAAATTAAAATTAAAATAATTATACTGTAACGAGATTCCTTCATCGCCCAGTTCTAATATCAATGCAAGTGTGATTTATTCACCATGCAGATTAATTAATGCCACTAATCTGAGATTTTTTTTCTCAGAGAAGACTTACACATTTAAACTGAAAATGGGGATTTCTCACCCAAAATCAGGTTACTTTATTGTGGTACCATTTACAAAAGCTGCTAATCTGAGATTTCATCATCAGAGAAGTCTTACGCTACTAACAAACAAAAATTAGGGTTTCTTCGCTAATTTCATGTTAGTTTCATATCGCGCGTTTCAATATGCATTATAGCTTTGGAAAACGTTCTACTGCTTGTAAACGTAAGCTATATAAGGCCTTAAATCAGGAAAATGTAGAGCATCGTACAGAATCCTGCTATCGTCCTGAATTTGGGGATTTCTTCGCCCAGATCAGACTGATTTATTTGATACCATTTATACGGCTGCTAATCTGAGATTGCTTCATCAGAGAAATCTTACAACCTACTAACAAAAATGATTAGGGTTTCTTCACTAATCAGGTTAGTTTCTTATGGTATAATTTAAAATTCTCGAGACAAACACACAAGTTTGATTCTGAGTCTGCTTGCAAATAATGTTTAAACGATTGCCCGCATTCTCCACCATTTCTGTAGTGAATTTAGCTCAAAGAGGAAATATTAATAATTAATCATAACTCGTTATAATGAATTATAATATTTGGATAATTCAGAAGAATTTTCTTGATGAACAAAATTCACATTACAATCAATTGACCCGTTCGGCCAGCGAACATTCAGGGAAAATTCATGTGTATTCACAGAAAAACTATTTTCTTGGTCGCAGAAAATAACTTTGTTAAATACTAATGCATTAGAGCATGTAGCTTTGATCGGAAATCGTAAAGTGACATTTTTGCAATGCAGAATCAGAAACTCAAGTAATTTGTGCACGAGAACTTTATTAACTACAGACTAACACATAACTAATCTAAACAACACATATACATACACACACACACATGCATCAGGCATTCATGGGAAGGTTAAAGTGGATGAAAAGGTAAGGAACGAGGGAAAGGGTGAGAGTCAGAGTTAACCATCTCTAAAAACCATCAGTTTCTAGTTCAAAGCACAGTGTACGATAGCTTAGATCAGACCAATGTCTAGTACCAACTATTATACTTGCATCTGAACTGGCTGTGGGACGAGGGTCTCGGGAAGCCTTTGAAACAGGTCCAGATGGTTCCAGTTGATGGCTGGAGTTGCCATTCCTTGAAACTCCGAGGTTGTCCTTAAGTTTGTTGTGCTCCGGATAGACCTCCATCCTGGGTGAGCACATGGCTTTGTGTGAAATGGGGTTTGCTGGCATTGTGGGATGCAGTGGATGCCACAATCCAGAGATGACGCTGTAGAGCAAGGAATGTCTGGTTGAGGACATTTCCATGATGATGAGCTCCAGGGCTGAGTGAAACCACGCTCCAGTGTTGCAGGTTTGTCTCTTTGTGGTCAAAGAGCCATTTTCCCCAGGCTTGGGAAATGCAGGCAACTCCATGTGTTGGCTCCCCCCCCCCCCAGGCCTAAGGCTGGAGGGGGCTTTTGTGTTGTAGCAGTTCGGAGATTTTGCAGAAGAAGGGCAGAACGGTGTTCTGAGCCCTTTAAAGTCTGGAGAGAGTCACACCTTCCCAAATGGGTTCGACCAATGGGAAGGCTGAATTTCTCAGCGGGAGGTTAGAACCTGGGTTCTCATTTTATGGCCCTTTGTTTCCGAGGCATGGCAGTTTGCATATGTAACTCCATAGGGGTTCAGGCCAAAAATACTAAGGATTCTTAGAACGTTAATATGTTGCACAGGTATACACAGATAATACACACCATCTTTAAGATAATCAAAATACAATTTCAACGAGACCAAACATGATTATACTACATAGAAATCTACCATAAAACATGCATAAAACAGTTAATAAAACAAAAGACAAAGTATCTGAACAGTCATAACATACATAGTGATATATGGGCTATGTGTGTTCATTCACAGAAGGGTTTGTCTGTGAATAAATAGGGAAGAGTCCATTTCTATGAGCATAATGTCTTTCCTATGTGGGGAAGTAAGTAAAAGTTGCAGTCTGCATACTTTGACATCGTAAAACTGAGGTTATCAGTGGTTGCTATGGCGACTGAGTGTTATTTGCTTTGGGGATTGAAAACCAGAACTCCACATTTTGCTGGCTCGCTGGTTTTAGAGATTATTTGTTAAATGTAACAAATAACTGTATGTCTGATTGGTCCATATGCTACCAAAGCGACGGTTGTTCAACACTTATCTTTATTAATTGATCTCAGCGTTGGATTAGATGCTAAACTTTGGAATGTGTTTTCAAATGCAGGGAGTTTAGGAAGAACAAATAAGGGTTTCATTACAATCAAATTCATAAGGATGATTTATTTTCTTTGACAAGATTTTGTATTTTATTCACTTATAATCGATGGAAGGTTCTTACATGTCGCTGCAAATGTGAAAAGTAAAGAAGGAAGAAAGCAAGAGAGTACAGGACTTGAGTAAAAGGGGGAATGGAAGGAGACTCAGTAAATTGAGTGGATCGGGTCCACTTCTCGGCAGTCATTCAAGTGTCCGTGCGCTGCTTACGTCACACATACGTAAGACATCTCATCTTTTATTTGCAGCAATTTAAAAGATTAAATAACTTGGTTTATGCTTACAATTTAGATTAAACTGCCTCACGTTCTCCACCAAAAAATGTAAGGGTTTAACAGGGTAATTTAGCTCAAAGAGAATAATTTAAAATTTTATAAGGAATTTGAACAGAATCACTGTTTTACTGCTGATCACGAATCGACCAGAGATTCATAGAATGAGCCGTATAATGTCAACTCTGCAATGGATATTAATATCCAGAATACAGTGAAAGCACTATATTATTAGCATGGTAACAAGATCGGCAGTTTAAGACATTAATTTGTAAGCACAGAACACAAGATATTTCTCTTTTCAATATAAATAAGGTTTATTGGATAAATCTAAGACACATAAACTAATCTAACACATAAACACACATTCACACAGGTTGCAGAAAGAGAGAAAGTGAGGAAAGAATTTCAAGTTAGAAGAATGAAAATATGAAATCCCAAGTTTTATAGCAATATATGTAATTGCTTAGACCTGAACAACCATCAATCATCTAATTAACCCTTGCACTGAGTTTCTCAATGAGGCTATTAAATATTCATCTTAAATGCACCAATCCAGCTAGAATCTGGAGGTTTTACTTGCGTTGCCTGTTGTTTTAAGGAGTTCCCTTTGGTGACATTGTCCTCATCGCGAAAAGGGGTTTCCTGAAGTTGCTGATTGGTTGGAAGTTCAGAGGTTGTTCGGTGTGATGTCTTGGGTGTTGGCTAGATGTGGAGTTGTGAGCTGGTTGAAGTTCAGGCGGGCACAGTTGTTTGGGTCACAGCTTGCAGCAAACTTAACCCAGAACGCGAAACTCTCATGATACATGCAATATGTCAGTTTTTAGAGCACAGATTAAGGTTTATGAAAATGTAAGATAACTTTAACAGTCATGTAAGGATGAGAAGCTATTCAATGTGGAAGGGACGTGGTGAAGTGAAAAACTTACCATAGAAAAAAAACTTTTGCAGATATCTTCGGACTGGAGAGGCGCATGTACTTCAAATTTCCCACGATTGGAGAAGGTGCTAATACTCATGTGTGAAGCAAATATCACAGATCGGACTTGTTGGGAACGGAAGTTATTTAAGGTGTTTCAAATGTACCCCTGTACCAACTGTACCCGGTCTACCCTACTAGTAGAGTGGGGATGCTCAATCAGAAAATGGAAAATACTACTGAAAAAGACCTACTAGTGGATGAAAATAAAGTAGAAATGAGGGATAAAACATTATCTCAAATGTCATGTTTTTCTGAAACAGGGTCTCAAATGGAAGATGGTCATCTTTATTCTCTACAGGAAATGAATGATTGCAACATTTTTCATGAATTAGACAAGAACCATTAGCAGCCAATTTTCCACACCACATACTGACACAAACTTCACAACAACACTCACTCTCTCTCCTCTGTCTCTCCAATCATGGAGACTGATGTCTCCAAACTTATTCTTTCTAATCATCCTACTACCTGTCCGCTTGATCCTATCCCCACTCACCTTCTCCAACCCATTTCTTCTTCCGTTTATACCTGCACTTACTCACATCATCAACACCTCGCTCCACACTGGCACATTTCCTACAGCATTTATCAGGCTCGGGTGACACCACTGCTTAAGAAACCCGCTCTAAAACTTTCTAAAACCGCACTTTTAGATAACTACAGACCAGTATCCCTTCTCCCATTCATTGCTAAGACACTTGAGTGAGGTGTTTTCAACCAACTCTCTATGTTTCTTGCACAGAACAACCTCCTGAGCAACAACCAATCTGGCTTCAAAAGTGGCCACTCAACTGAGACTGCCCTGCTCTCAGTTACTGAAGCCCTTAGATTGGCAAGAGCAGCGTCCAAATCCTCAGTACTCATTTTGCTGGATCTGTCTGCTGCATTTGACACAGTTAACCACTAGATCCTTCTGTCCACCCTCAAGAAGATGGGCGTCTCAGGAACCGCACTCCAATTGTTCAAGTCTTACCTCTCAGGTAGGTCCTTCAAAGTGGCTTGGAGGGGTGGGGTCTCTGAGTCACAACTTCTTGCTACTGGAGTTCCTCAGGGCTCAGTGCATGGACCACTGCTCTTCTTCATTTACATGTCATCGTTAGGTTCTGTCATTCAGGAGCATGGTTTTTCCTATCACTGCTATGCTGATGACACACAACTCTACTTCGCATTCAATCCAGATGATCCGACAGTTCTTGTTCGCATTACAGCCTGTCTGACCACCGTCTTCAACTCAACCTTGGTAAGACAGAACTGATTGTGATCTCAGCCAACCCAGCACTTCATAACTTCTCTATACAGCTAAGTTCATCAACCATAACTTCCTCTAGGACAGCCAGGAATCTTGGAGTTGTGATTGTCGACCAGTTAACCTTCACAGACCATATTGCTGCTACAGCTCGATCTTTGCCTTATACAACATTAGGAAGATTAGATCCTTCCTATCAGAGCAGGCTACACAACTTCTTGTCCAAGCTCTTGTACTATCCAGACTGGACTATTGTAATGCACTCTTGGCGGACCTTCCTGCATGCACTTTCAAGCCTCTGCAACTGATTCAGAATGCAGCAGCAAGAGTGGTCTTTAATGAGCCAAAGAAAGCCATGTCACACCCTTCTTCTTCAGACTGCACTGGCTGTAAATAGCTGCTCGCATTAAATTCAAGGTACTGGTGTTTGCCTACAAGACAACCACTGGCACTGCACCAGAATACCTAAACTGTCTAGTTCAAGCTTATGTGCCCTCCAGAAGCTTGCGTTCTGCAAATGAACGATGCCTTGTGGTGTCATCCTAAAGAGGCTCAAAATCACTTTCACTGACCTTTTTGTGGACTTTTCCCAGCTGGTGGAATGACCTACCCATCTCAATTAGATCAGCTGAGTCATTAACCATCTTAAAAAAAAAAGTCTGGAAACACATATTTTTCACCAAAACTTGACTAATTGACATTAGCACTTACCTATTCTATTCAGTTTGTATTTTAAAAAAAAAACCTGCAAGATATATCATGTTTGTCTAACTTGAAATTTGCCAAAGCACTTGTAGACTGTCGCTCTCTTGTTGCTCTGATTGCTTCTATTGTAAGTCACTTTGGATAAAAGTGTCTGCTAAATGACTAAATGTAAATGAGATACTGACAAATTTGTGAAATTGGTGGTTAAATTACAGCATACTGTTGAATTTGATGAATTGGTTAAAAAAGAGATTTTGATTGAGGAAACTGCTTACAAAATTGAGAAGGCGCAAAGGTTCGTTTTCAAACAAATAGGACAATGAATCAAATACACTGGGTGTTTTTCCTGTTCTATCTTTTTCTGCTCTTTGCTGTCTTTTTTTATTAATATGGGACATATGCGAATAGGCTCTTTTAATATAAATTGAGTGAGAAATAAAAATAAAAGAGCTGTATTATCAGAATTTATAAAAATTAGGAAAATTGAAATAATTGTTACAGGAGACTCGTTCTGATAAGTCTAATGCAGGGATGGGCAACTACGGTTCTGGAGGGCCACTCTCCTGCAGAGTTTAGCTCTGACCCTGATCAAACACACCTGCCAGTAGCTTTCTAGTGATTTTGATTTTGGATTAGATAGATGTTCCCAGTGCTTATTTTTTAAACTGGAGAGAAATGTGGTGCAACATAGTCCTATGCTTCATTTAAGATGTCCAGATGGGACAGCTGGGGGATGGAATGGGATGGAATTGACGGAATGACTAAAGATTTTTATCATTGTTTCTGGAACAGTTTGGGACAGGATTTCTATGAAGTATAAAAAGAGTGTTTTGAAAATGGTTTTCTTCCAAGTACCTGTCGAAGAGCAGCATTATCCCTGTTACCTAAAAATGGGAACTTCTGTGTACGGATTATAACATTTTTGCAAAATGTCTAGTGAATATCTTTTCAGTGTTTTAAGTTCTTTTGGTTTTGGTTAAGGTTTATTTCTTGAGTAAATCTGTTATATCAAAATGTTTCCATATTAGTGAAGATGGGAGTAGGGTTAAGTGCATCAGTCCCTGTAAAAAGAGGAATTAGGCAAGGATGCCCACTCTCTGGACAAGTATATAGCATTGCTATTGAACCACAATTAAGAAGAATAAGAAGTCAAGTCAAGTCACCTTTATTTATATAGCGCTTTTAACAATACTGGTTGTGTCAAAGCAACTTTACAGTATTAAATAGGACAATAGTGTGTCAATGCAAAACAACAGTTTCATGTTAGCCAGTCAGATTGTGTAGAGGACTCATCTGGTTCCCGTGATCTTGTGCTGATGACAGTCGAGGTGATGAGGTCTTCACTGGGATCTGTCTCTGGGGCTCATCTAATAGATGTGGTCTCCGCTGACATTCAGGGCTCATCTCCAGAGGTCATCTCCAGGAGCTGATCCACTATCTGGGCTAAATACGGACTGGATCCGGGGGACTGCAGTGACCATCTAATCTGGATACAGGCTGGATCCGCTATGGTGACCTCTGAATTAGAATGAAACAGACTAATATTAACATAGATGCCATTCTTCTTATGATGCAATGAGTACATCAGGTGTTATGAGAAGTGTTCCCGGTTCCGATTTACCTAATTGATGCACCCTAACAATCCTTTGATGGATTTGAATTATAGAAATGGTCGTAATAGTTCGTAATTTCTATATATTTTTGAGATGGAAAAATGCGGTTTAGCAAACGTGGCTTTCGAAGGAAAGATTGCTATCAAATAGTACACCTAGGTTACTAACTGATGACGAAGAATTGATAGAGCAGCCATTAAGCTAGACAGTTTTTTAGGTTATTATATGCGGAGGTTTTAGGTCCGATAATTAAAACCTCTGTTTTTTCTGAATTAGAAATTTGTAAGAAATTAGTAAACAAAATACTCATCATTCCCTTTTTTTTGTATCAACTATGCATTCCATTAATTTTTCAAATTGGTATGTTTCGCCAGGCCATGAAGAAATATAGATGTTAGATTTTGCTGTATGAGCAGTGGTTTGGGTGGCTTTAGATTTCTCTAATACATAAAATAAGTAAGCTTGACCAGAGTTCTTGTGGGGAGAAGAATTTATTGATGGTAGCAGTGTAGCAGGTCTTCAACAGCGATGTTAGATTGTCAGTCTTCAAGCATCTTAACCCATGTAAGGGTCTTAGCTTCTTCCTAAGTTCCCTATGGTTTCTGCACAGCTTCTCCCAAAGCTCTGCCTGTAAGACATAACTTTATACCTAAAGACAAATGGCTAGAAACAATAGATACTGTCAGGACCCCCTGCTAGAGATCCTGCAATCTAGAAGTTGTTTCCAAGGACTACTATTCTTTTGTTATTCTAAATGTATGGACCACTTGGTTCACACCTTTACAGACAGTTCCTGTTGATTGCATGTGGGCCACAGTCATAATGTAAAATGCATCTGACTAAAATTACACATAATCTTTCATAGAGCTGAGTATCATCAGCATAACAGTGAAAGCTAACACCATGTTTCCTGATGATATCTCCTAAGGGTAACATGTAAAGCATAAAAAGTAATGGCCCTAGCACTGAGCCTTGAGGTACTCCATACTGCACTTGTGATCGATATGATACCTCTTCATTCAGTGCCACAAATTGATGGTTGTCAGAAAAGTACGTTTTGAACCATGCCAATGCACATCCACTAATGCCAACATAATTTTCGAGTTTATTCAAAAGAATGTTGTGGTCAAAAGTGTCAAACGCAGCACTAAGATCCAGTACCACTAATAGAGAGATACAACCACGGTCGGATGATAAGAGTAGGTCATTTGTTACTCTAATAAGAGCAATCTCAGTACTATGATACAGTCTAAATCCTGACTAAAAATCCTCACAGATACCATTGTTCTGTAAGAAGGAACATAATTGTGAGGATACTACCTTTCCTATTATCTTTGACAGAAAAGGGATATTTGAGATTGGTCTATAATTAATTCGTTGGGGTCTAGTTGTGGTTTTTTAGAGGCTTAATAAGAAGAGATGATCTTAATAAGAAGAAAGGAATCTTTTTAATACCAAGTGATTGTGGTCGTATTGGACACACTAGACTTACACATGGACATTTATTAAAAGGAGAAGATGCACCAAAATGTCAGTATTGTAATTGTGTACTAAATGTAAAACATACTTTTGATATGTCCGATTTTTAATGATATGAGACAACGTTTTTTAATGGGAAAAACCTTGAAGGATTTGTTTTTAAATGTGAACCCTTTAAAAATATTTGAGTTTTTAACTAAAGTGAATTAAAAAAAAAACTTCTTTGATGTTATTTTGGATTTTATATTTTATATTTTTGTTGTTATTGATGTTTTTATTTATGTGTTTTATATAAATATGTTATTTAATAATTATTTTTAAAATTGTTATCTGTTTTGCCATGAGACATGCCATTGTAGCTGATATGGCAATAAATAATAAATGAATGAATGAAAAACCAAGTGATTGTGACTGTAAGAAGATTGTGTTATCTGCTTATGCTGAAAAGCATCCACTGCAAAAGTAAACTGGAGTAAGAGTGAAGGATATGCAGTAAGTCAATGGATACATCCAAGGCTTCCAGATTTAACTGGAGGGTTAAAGTGGGGGAGGAAAGGGTTTAAAGCTTTGGGGATTTTTCTGGGTTCTTCTAGGTTTCAGGAGAAAAATTGGGAGAGACTGCTGGAGAAGGTGGTGGCTTGATTGTCTAGATGGCGATGGCTATTACCACAAAGTATGGAGATCTGGAGATTTGCAGTGGAGACTTATTTACAGGGCAATAGCTACAAACAGACATGTGGCTCAATTTAATCCAGCAGTAAGAGGGGAGTGCTCTTTTGTTTTTTTTTTGTTTTTTTGTCTCCTAAATTATGTTATAGGTACAGCAGAATTGACAATCTGGAAGACCAGACAGAATAAACTACTGGGTATAGGTGGAGTAGACCCAGTGAAGATGTTTAAAGGTCTAACTGCAAATAGATTGAAAATTTAATTTTCTTACAATGAGTTGGTGGGTGATTTAATAACCTTTACAGAAAAGTGGTATGTAGGGGAAGTTCTATGTTATTTAGGAAGAACAGCTTGTTCTTAATTTTTAAAAGATTGTTGTGGATAGTATGCATTTTAAAAAATGTTCTTGAAAGTATGTCTTGATTTTAAAATTTACTAAAAGGTTAAGTAATTATGCTATTAATGAAGATTTGTTGTTTGAATTAGTATTGATGTACTGAAGAAGAACTGTATTAAAATTGTGTTAAATCTCCTCTTCTCTTCTCTTCTCTTCTCTTCTCTTCTCTTCTCTTCTCTTCTCTTCTCTTCTCTTCTCTTCTCTTCTCTTCTGCTGTTGATGACCACGCTTTACAGTAAATATATTTGCAAATAGAAGCTTATATGGGTAGTCTGACAGTTACAATGTTATAATTGATAGTACTGTAAATATACAGTAAGTATACAGCCCAAAAAGTATACAAAAGCAATTCTGCTAATAAAATCGTTTACCAACCGCATCTGGCCCCAGGTTATATCCATGTCAACTTTAATCATTTTTATTGTCTGTAGTGGTACACAACAGCAAGCTACAGATGTGGCACATTTAAAATGTGATGAAATTAACCCAGTATGCCATTAAAAATGCAGAAGCTGAATAGTTTGTGTAAGTTAAAATTGTGCAGGTTTACTGTATAATAACAGGCAAGAATTACTTTGTAAGTGTTTAACATATTTCTCCTCATCCAGAGCTTAGAGGATGAGACAAAGTGGGTCGAGGAACTGATAAAGACACACACAGCACGTATAAGAGATGTGGAGTTACTTACAGGACTGGACTTTTATCGCCGCACCAGCAGGACCAATGAGGAGATTCTCTCGTTGAAAACTTACTTACACACATATGAGAGTGAGATCTAAACCACTGCATCAGCTTTTTCTACATCTTAACTGTCGAGTTGTGAGGTGTATATTTTTATGCAAACTATCATATTTATTGTTCTTTATTTACTAATCCTTACGTGTTTTTTTTAACATTCCTTTCCTTTATGACAGTGACTTATAAGCAATTTTAGACATTAAGCATAATTAGACATTTTATGAGCATTTTTTTTTTATGAATTTTTTAACAATACTGTAGAAATGTTTTGACCCGTGATGTTTGATGTTGTAATTGTAAGCAAATTTAAAAGATGTCTGTACTGTAAACTGTTATCAAACCTGTTCTGTTCTGTTGAGGTGTTCTGTTTGTTTGTTTTATGCCATTAAACAGTTTTCACAAAGGTCTTTTGGCCATTTTAATGAGAATAACACTGACTTGTGGTTATTTGTCAGTCTGCAGGTTTTTTTCCAACAAGAGATACTTATTGTTTTGCGTATTGTTTCATTTTATGGATCAACAATAAACATACAACAGCCTCTGTTTGTCTCTTGCATTACAGAGGTCATTTAAATTAATTTATTTATGATATTAAATAATACGGAGGTACGGCGGCACCTATTGTTTTTGTTAGTGTTCCTATTATTATTAGGGGCCAAGCACCGAAGGTGCGTAGGCACCTATTGTGTTTGTTAGTGTTCTTCTTATTCCGCTTCTTCTTCTTCTTCCACCCCAAAGTCTATGGCAGCCCATAGAACAGATTGCGGGAAAGTTGTTTTGATTTGGCAGACTGATAGAAGACAGTCTCAAAATTAACTGTAGCAAATTTGGAGTCTCTAACTCAAACTCTCTAGCGCAACCACTTGTCCAAATTTCACTTTTGTTATGCAAATAACTTTTGAACCATAAGGCACAGAAGCAAAATTCTTTTTTTTCTCTGAATCCTTGTGTTATGTGAAATCGAATGGACACCAAAAATGTAAGGTTTAGTTTTTTTAATTTTTTTCAATTTTTAATAGTTTGTAAAACCTCCTTTTTCAGCCTCGTCCTAGACGTTTTTTTTTTTCAGATTTTCACCAAAATTGGCTCAGATCATCTTCACACCATGCTGGCAAAAAGTTATGGAATTCGAGTTGATTCATCCAACCGTTTTCGAATAAGGCACAAAATAATTCTACGAAATGCGCACAAAAATGCATGTGAGGCTATATCTGGGGTGCGTTTCCCAAAAGCATCGTTAGCTAACTATGGTCGTTAGGTCCATTGAACTCTATTGGTAACGACGGAGCTTACGACCATAGTTGCTTTCGGGAAACGCACCCCTGGTCTATTGAGACCAAACTTGGTGTGTGTTATAACAAGCATGACCTGAGATGACCTGCAGTGTTTTGGCACAGTGCCACCTAGTGGTCAGAAGATGCAAAAATGGATGCAATTTTGGTGACTTTAGATTCGGTGCATCATGCCGAGTCAAATGATATCCAATTTTCCCTATTCGGCCATTATGAGCGTCGGCCATTTTGAATTTAGTTGTAAATTGATTTTAAGAACACATTAGTGGATCATTTCAAAAATAATTACACAAATGTTCGGCTCTATGTCCTGAATGTACACAAAAAATTTGGGAACAGCGCCACCTTGTGGTCATAAGTTATAATAAAATTTTGAAAAATGCTAATAACTTTTGCTTACATTAGCCTATTGTAATAAAACTACTGGCTGAACTTCCTGTCCGCCATTTTGATTCATGTTAAAAACCTACTTTTTCAAACTCCTCCTAGACCGTTCATCCGATTGTCACCAAGTTTGGCTCAGAACATCTTCAGATCAAGCTTGCAGAAAGTTACGGAATTTGTGTCGATGCACGAAATAGTTTTTGTTTAGCTCATCAACGAATTTGCTGGAAAGATGCCAAACTGCATCGGAGGCTGTATCTCTGCAAAGTTTGGAGATATTTACAACAAACTTTGTATGTGCCGTTGTCACCTCACAATGACCGCGCCACATCAATTTGGTAACAGCGCCACCTATTGGTCAAGAGTAATGAACCACTCATAAACCATTAATTATGTAACTTTCAAAAATGCTAATAACATTTGATTGCATTAGCCTATTGTCATAAAACTGGTCTCAAAAATTTCCTTGGGTCATGCCGACAACATAAATACCAATTATGCCATAGTAAGGCGAACTTCCTGTCCGCCATTTTGATTCATGTTGAAAACCTACTTTGTCAAACTCCTCCTTAACCTTTGGTTCGATATTCACCAAAATTTAATCATATCATCTTCAGACTATGCTTATAAAAACGTATGGATTTCGCACAGCGGCGCTACAAATGTTAGGGATGGTGGCAAAATGAGTTTGAGGCTATATCTCTGTAAAGCTTTGACATAATTACACCAAACTTTGTGTGTGCCATTGTCACCTCACACAGAACATAACAAAGTGATTTGATTACAGCGCCACCTTCTGGCCAAAAGTGATGAGCCTTTCAATCATATTACTGGAGGTTACATTTATGATTTTTCAGCCATTTCAATTACAATCATCCAATTATTGCTTTTATTACTCATTGTTGCATTTGGTCTGATGCGCCAGTCCATGCTTAGCTTCTCATTTTGCCGCTTGGATGGCAGCCCATAGAACCGATTGCGGGAAAGTTGCGGGAAAGTTGTGAAATTTGCATATTCTGCACAGTCATCATAGCAAATTTGGTGTCTTTAAGTCAATGTGTGTGTTATTATTACCTCACACAGAACACACTACATCAATATGATAACAGCGCCATCTATTGGTCAAAAGTGATAAACCATTAAATCATAATACTACAGGTTGTATTTATGATTTTTCTACCATTTTGTCTAAAATCATCCTAAAATGGCTTTAATTAGTCATTGCTGCAGTTGGTCTCATGCTTCCCTTGCCTTGTGCTTGGCCTCGTAATTGCTGCTTGCACCTATATTTGTTATTATTATTATTATTATTAGGGCCCGAGCACAGATGGTGTGAGGACCCTATTGGAATTGTTCGATTTCATATTATTATTCTTCCCATTCTTCTCCAAAGTGAATTGCAGTTTTGGGGGCCTAAACATGCTTGAAAACTCAAAGATGCTTAAATAAATATGTTCATAAAGCATTAATGTATACATTTACATTCCCTAGTGCTTGTTGCAGTGACTTACACAAGTTTGTAACACAAGACTTATCAAGTGGTAAAGCATGTTTTTAAAGCCATAAAACAAGAAGCTGTTGTAATTCATGCAAACAGTGTCCAATCTGCCCCAAAATTCACATGTTTGATAAGAGTCCTGACATGAAGACATTTACATGCACATATTTGGTAATAGTCATAGTGCCACCTGCTGGCAACAGGAAGTGACATGTTGAACACTGTGATGAACTATTAAAAGTGCAGCAAAATATGTCATTTTGTGCTAAACATGCTAGAAACAGGCTCAAACATGATACCAAAACTTAATAGGTGCTAAAGCATGTTGTTAAAGCCATGAAACAGGAAGTTGTTGTAATTCATGCAAACAATATCCAATCTGCCCCAAACTTCACTTGTTCAACCTGAACACATCTAAAGGCCAATACTCTGTTACAATCATAGTGCCACCTGCTGGCAACAAGAAATGCTTTTTTTTACAATAACTTAAATATGCAATGTCTGATATGCCCCAAACTTCACATATTTGGTAAGAGTCCTGGCCTGAAGACACTTAAAAGCCAATATTCAGATATAATCATAGTGCCACCTGTTGCCAGCCGGATATGTCATGTCTTACACTAACTCAAGCATACAATGTTCAATCTGCACCAAACTTCATATGTCTGACAGTGCCGGCCTGAACACATCTACATGCCAATATTCAGTTATAGGCATAGCACCACCAGCTGGCAGCAGGAAGTTTGGCACATATAAATGACTTTGACTTGCTCCTTCACGCTTAAGGAAGATTAAGGAAAACAGTCCGACACCGTGGCATAACGAGCACACTCGCACCCTTAAGAGAGCAGCACGGAAAATGGAGCGCAGCTGGAGGAAAACAAAACTAGAGGTCTTTCATTCCGGCTGGTGTTAGTCTAACGTATCCTGTAAAAAAGCATTAAAAACTGCTAGAACCGATTACTTCTCATCTCTTTTAGAAGAAAACAAACATAACCCTAGGTATTTATTCAATACAGTGGCAAAATTAACCAAAAATAAAGCACCAACAGATTTTTCCAAACAGCACAGTAGTAATGACTTTATGAATTACTTTACAACAAAGATCGATACTATTAGAAATAAAATTGTAACCATGCAGCCATCAGGAACAGTAGCAGATCAAATAGTGTGCTATAGATCTCCTAAAGAACTATTCCACTCATTCTCTACTATAGGAGAGGAAGAATTTTATAAACTTGTTAAATCATCTAAACCAAAAACATGTATGTTAGACCCTATCGCATCTAAACTACTAAAAGAGGTGCTTCCAGATATCCTAGATCCTCTTCTGAATATTATAAACTCATCACTGTCATTAGGATATGTCCCCAAAACCTTCAAAAAGGCTGTTATTAAGCCTCTCATTAAAAAAACACAACTTGACCCAATCAATTAATTAATTACAGACCTAAAATCTTCCTTTTCTATCAAAAATACTAGAGAAGGTAGTATCCTCACAATTATGTTACTTTTTAGAGAAAAATGATATCCAGTGAGGATCTGCTACCCAGTGCGCCAACCTCTGTTTGGAGACAGCATTCCCCTTCTGCTGTCCTCCGAAGCAGACAAAGAGCTGCTTGGAGTGTCTGAAGCTCTGGGTGCGGTCCACGTAAATGTGCAAAGCACGAACGGGACACAGCAACGCTAAGGCCGGGTCTGCCTCTTCCTGGGGCAGAGCTTGCAGGTTCACCACCTGATCTCGAAAGGGAGTGGTGGGAACCTTGGGCACGTAACCGGGCCGGGGTCTCAAGATAACGTTAGAGTTACCTGGCCCGAACTCTAAGCACTCTTTGTTGACCGAAAATGCATGTAGGTCCCCAACCCTCTTGATGGAGGCCAGCGCAGCCAGGAGCGAAGTCTTGAGGGACAAGAACTTCAGCTCAACTGAGCTGAGCGGCTCGAAGGGAGCTCCCCGAAGGCAGTCTCCGCTTCAACTTCTCTTGCAGGAAGGAAAGCACCACTCGGACCGAGCACTTTCGTGGGTCCTCTCGGCGAGAGGAACACCAGTCAACGAACAGACCCCAATTACAGACCTCAAATCTTCCTTTTCTATCAAAAATATTAGAGAAGGTAGTATCCTCACAATTATGTTACTTTTTAGAGAAAAATGATATCTGTGAGGATTTCCAGTCAGGATTTTGACCTTATCACAGTACTGAAACTGCTCTCATTAGAGTAACAAATGACCTGCTCTTATCATCCGACCGTGGTTGTATCTCTCTTTTAGTGCTACTGGATCTTAGTGCTGCGTTTGATACTATTGACCACAACATTCTTTTGAATAGACTCGAAAATTATGTTGGCATTAGCGGTAATGCATTAGAATGGTTTAAATCGTACTTATCTGACCGCTATCATTTTATAGCAATAAATGAAGAGGTATCGTATCGATCGCAAGTTCAATATGGAGTACCTCAAGGCTCAGTACTAGGACCATTACTTTTTACGCTTTATATGTTACCCTTAGGAGATATCATCAGGAAACATGGTGTTAGTTTTCACTGTTATGCTGATGATACTCAGCTCTATATTTCTTCAAGGCCTGGCGAAACAAAGTTGAAAAATGTCTCGGTTACGAAGGTAACCCTCGTTCCCCTTAGTCGTTCTCTACGACGTTACGTCAATGACGTAATAATGGGGATCGGCTACGAGACCCTATCACCTCTGAGCTTAAGAGAAAAAGCCAATGAGAATTGGCGAGTGGAATTTGCATGCCGCGCCACTCCCCCGGACATACGGGTATATAAGATGGCAGCGTGCATCCACTCATTCAGATTTGCTGAGGAGCCGAGCTGCAACCCGGCTTCAGCGCAGTCCAGGATTGTGGCAAGAGGACGTAACCTTCCTCCTTCGGGGAACGAGGGTTACCTTCGTAACCGAGACGTTCCCCCTCAGTCGTTCTCTATGACGTTACATCAATGATGTAATAATGGGGACCTCTGGAAAACGCCACAATCCTGAACTGCGTTACGCAGCCGAGACCCAATGCCGGCAGGCAAGTGTGTCGGACAAGGGGCTCAATGCGTAACCGTCCCAACGCCCTGTAGACCATGTGGTGGCCCACCAGGGGTGCCAGATTCTGAAGCAGCCACTGGGGGGCGGAGCACAATGACGGTTAAGTCATGTGGGAGTTTTAAAATAAGTCTAACTAGACTGGGGAAACACAGAAGGTTCCGTGGAGATCCTGAGACATTATGCCACAACCGGAGGGGGGTGAAGGAGGCCCCACTCCGGAGCACAGTATGGGCTACTCCGCTTAGTCCAGACTGCGGGGCATGGAGGACCCAGAGTTCACTTAGGGGAACAACTGGGAAAATAGCGCATGGACCCATGAGGAATGGCGCAGCAAGCCGACACCTGAGCCGTCCTCCCGCAAATTACCTGATGTTACCCAACACACGGGAGGACACTGGCTCAACGCGGAGATTGTAGAACCGCGCAAAGGTATTGGGTGTTGCCCAGCCCGCAGCTCTGCAGATGTCTGCTAAAGAGGCGCCGTGCGCCAACGCGTAGGAGGAGGCAACACTCCGGGTGGAGTGCACTCGGACTCCTAGGGGGCACGGCTCACCTTGGGCTTCATACGCCAAGGTGATGGCATCTGCTACCCAGTGCACCAACCTCTGTTTGGAGACAGCATTCCCCTTCTGCTGTCCCCCGAAGCAGACAAAGAGCTGCTTAGAGTGTCTGAAGCTCTGGGTGCGGTCCACGTAAATGTGCAAAGCACGAACGGGACACAGCAACGCTAAGGCCGGGTCTGCCTCTTCCTGGGGCAGAGCTTGCAGGTTCACCACCTGATCTCGAAAGGGAGTGGTGGAAACCTTGGGCACGTAACCGGGCCGTGGTCTCAAGATAACGTTAGAGTTACCTGGCCTGAACTCTAAGCACTCTTCATTGACCGAAAATGCATGTAGGTCCCCAACCCTCTTGATGGAGGCCAGCGCAGCCAGGAGCGAAACTCGGGGCACTAGGCCCAGAGATGAAGGAAATTGCTCTTTTTGTGAATATGTGGGCAGCAGCGATGGTACCTGGCCCCGGCCCTCCCCCGGGGCTGGGGGGACTGATGTAGGTGTCCCCCGAAGAGCAAACATCTCCATCTCCGGGCAGCCCGTGTTAGGGCCGCTTCGCAGACTTGCGGGTGGATTTAGCGGGCCACTGAGGAACGGGCTGCGCCGCCTTCCTGTGACTCGCTCTACGCCCAGGCTGAGGAGACCTAGCCTCAGCCGTGGTGCAGGAAGCCGTAGCCCGCGGCCTTGGACGGGAGACGCGGACGATCCCGCCAGGTGGCGGCGTTTTGCGGGCACAAGTGCACCGCAACCGCTATGGCTTGCTCAGTTGGGGACAACAACTAAATTGGGGAAAACTAAATTGGGGACAAACAATTTATTAATTTGGAACTATTGATTAATTTCCTCAAACTAAAATTGTTTAAAGTTTCTTTTGAATTATTGATATATTACTTTCCCATTTGACACTGTAAAGTTGCTTTGACACAATTTGTATTGTAAAAAGCGCTACATAAATAAAGCTGACTTGATGTTGTAGTGTAACCCTTTAATTGCTGTAACCCTTAAAACCAGACAGCCAGAGCGATACTGTAAATCCATCTGCCCGCTGTGCAACGTTTTCCTCATTGCACCAGAGTGGTGATTGCGCTGAGGGTGAGGGCCCGCCCATCGCTGCTCGCAGCTATATTTAGGGCCCGAGCCCAAAATGGGCAAAGGCCCTATTGTTCTTCCAAGGATTCTTTTCTTTTTTTCTTTTCTTTATTAATTTTTATATATATTTTTTCAACCTTCTAGGGCATTTTGGGGGGCTTAACATGCTCAAAAACCCGGGCGTGGCACAGGGGCTGTACGGCGCCCCCTGGAACACAGCCAGAAATCTTGATGTATAGCGCACACATACTTTCACATATTCATATGAAACTCAGTACACATATAGATCTCATTGAACCAAACAACTTTCGTACTCTATGTCATGGGCTCCAAAAGGCTGAATCATCCTATGGTGTGTCCACCAGTGTGATGCTTGTACTGTCACATCAGAGGACAAGGTCTCTATGAGAACAATTCAGTAAGATTTGTTTAATTTCTTTTTATTCATCTTTGATCAGTGTCAGCGTTCTTAAATGCAGTAATTACATTCATTAAACTACTTTCTGATGTTTTTGCAGAAAAGCTGTACTGTTATAAAGTGTCATGAAATAAAATGTGATACTCTGTTTTTGAAACAGAAAGCATTGACAAAGAGAAATTAGTGGAGGAGAGAGGTTACAGAAATACAGACAGAAGGGAGGAGATCCTAGAACAATGTAAAAAGTAAATAGAATCAAATTTATGCCTTCAAAAGAATAGCCATATAGTTAAAAAAAACACATCTTAATGAATAAACCACAAAGAGTTTAAATATTCCCCTCTCTCTCCCTCTCTGACTCTGTCTCTCTTTCCACCTAACCCCCCTCCCCACACTCACTCTAACACTCACACACTAACCACCACCACACACACATATAGAGGTAAAGTAAGATGAGATGTCTATTTGTTTTTTGCCTGAAAACACCAGGTTATCTCTCATGCTACGGGCCTGGAGATCGAGGACAGTCTCTTTTATTTTTTTATTTTCTTCACTTAGATGGGACATATTCTCAGTTAGAGACTTAACCGAGTCCCGTAGTGATGCGTTTTCAGCAGCGAGTGTTTCCACCTGTTGCTGGCTGAATTCCAGTGATTCCCTCAGGGATTTGAATTCACGGTGCATGATCTCGACAAGGGACAACCTCGCGTCAAAGCTGGACAACCGCTTGTCGATTGAATCCAGAATGTCGGCAAAGCTTTTACCTGTCGGCGATGTTGTTTCGGGCGAGTCTGTCGGGCGACTTCTTTTGGAAGCCGGCGTCTCGCTTTTGGCTGGAGAACATGCAATTTGGTTCTTCTTCATGACTATAACGTCGAAGCACCAGTCGATGTATTCCTGGAGTGTTTCCAAATTTTCCTCGCTGTTCTCGCTGTTCATTCAGTTTTTCCGCCAAGTCTCCGGCGTCTGACGTCACCTACAGCATTTCCGCCTCCAAGCACTCTCCTAAAACACATTTACAGTACCAACATGTTTGTGGGGGAGAGTGGTTGGGCGTATGTTAGAATAGTTTAATTAAGTGTCTCATGTAGTTTATACCATCTTATTTGTATAAATTGTAGTAAGTTTTTCATAGTTTTCATGCTCATAACTAATCATGCTGTTACATACTGTTAAAGTGTGTTGAATGAGTATTGAGATATTTTTATCTATGGTCAAGAGAGTGATATTCTAATCTACATGTACAGACTAAAACTTACAAACATTTGCTGTACGATTTTTGGTAGGACATTAAATGATGCAAAGATTCTGTCAGGAATCCCCCAAACCAGATAACTGATCAAATTACTTTTTATTAATTAGAACTAGTTTTGGCCAAAATTACAGACCTCCACAAGCAGCTTCTCCTCTGGAGGGTCAGTGTATACCCTCTTATCAGATTTCAGGGTCTCTTTCCTGATGTTCCCTGGATTAGCTCATCTAGTTATCTAGTTTGCTTCTTTTTTTCAGACATATGTATACTATATTATATACATGTATACTGTATGATATTTCAGTTCAACCAATAGTTTAATTAGTTTCAAGCTGGGTCAGAAAATGTAAGAACATGTAAGAACATCAAGGGCGGACTGAAATTAAAAAGTCTATTTTGCATGTCTGCATCTCAGACATGATGATGGGTTCCTCTAGAACTCAGACCATAAACAAATCCATCTGAATTTTACAGACACAACTTATGACTCCAAATAAACTTAATTCTATCCCATACAGGTGAACCTGGCATCTTTTCACATGGTTTGAGAATGCTGTTGTGTTCCTAATTTTTGGAAAATGATAAAGAAAAATAGTTTGTTTTTTTGAACTCTGCTGTTACTTTGCCCCATACTGATTTGAAATGATCTCTTTAACATTCAACTGCCTTAATGTAACGAAGAGTCAGAGGCAACGGGATCCATTTGCAGCTTTATTGAAACATTAGACAGGTCAGACAAGCAATGGGTCATCGACAGTGACTTAGACAACAAAGGCAAGACAGTACCGTAACTATTAAGCAGGTGTGGGGTTGAGGCAGGCAGCAGGCAATAAACAGAGTAATTCCAGATATCAGATAAAGTCCAAAGGGCCGGCAAAGAACGATCAATAAACAAGGAAACAGTCCAAACCAGAGAAGCAGTCCAGGGAAAAACACTCAGAAATGTTTGCAAGACAAGACTTCGCAAAGAACTGAGTGTGAGCATGGCTTTTAAAGGAAAGGTAATGGCTGACACCTGGCAGGTGATCAGCCCCAGGCACAGGATCATGGGAAATGGAGTTTAAATGGGTAAACTAGTATTCAGGAGATGGTTCCCTCTGGTGGCGATTGGAGGGAGACACAGAGGCCTGATTTGTGACAGAGCCCCCTCCTGAAGTGAGGAAGAGTTTGTCGCCGAGGTCTACAACGAGGTCTTGGGGCAGGCCTTTCTGGGTGGGCAGTGTGAAAGTTGGCCGTGAGTGCTGGGTCGAGGATGTCCTCAGAATTGACCCGATAGGACCCGATAGGCTTCCTCGACATTGATGAAGATGGGAGGGGTACCCTGGTCACCATGGAATTTTATGCATATTTTGCCCACATCAAAAATTTACTCCAATCCACTTGGCTCCAGTGGCAGTAGGAGCATAGAAATCTGGCCAGTTCCTGGTTCAATCTCCCCGCTTGGCCATTGGACTGCGGGTGGTACCCAGAAGTGAGGCTGACGTTGATGTTTAATAGTTGACAGAAGGCTGACCAAACTCTGGATGTGAACTGGGGACCTTGATCGGAGACAACGTCCTCTGGGAATCTGTAAAAAGCGGAAGACGTTCTCACAGAGAGCTTCAGAGGTTTCGAGGGCTGAGGGGAGTTTGGGTAAGGAAATTAATCGGCAGGCCTTGGAGAATCTGTCTATGACTGTTAGGATGGTGGTGTGGCCGTTGAAGAGAGGAAGATCTGTGACAAAGTCAATAGAAATATGTGACCACGGACGTTGTGGAATGGGCAGAAGATGAAGAAGACCGGCTGGAGCTTGATGGGAGGACTTTGACATGTTACAGGTGGTACAGTTACAGATGAACGTGATGGTGTCGGCTTATAAGGAGGGCCACCAGAAATGATTGGTGAGAAGCTTGTGGTGACATTTATACCAGGGTGACCGGAGCTGGGTGTGGCATGAACTTGATGTGTCAGATGTTGGCGGAGAGGTTGAGGTACATATGTGCGGTCAGGTGGGCAAGTGGCTGGAGTAGGTTTGTTGGACTAGGCTTCTGTGATCTCAGTCATGATATCCCACATTGCTGGAGCGACTATGAGCGTGGACGGAAGAATGGGGTCTTGAAAGAGTGGTGTTGTAGAGGGTTCAGATAGGTGTGACAGGGCGTCAGCTTTAGTGTTCTTTGAGCCTGGTTGATAGGTGACAGTAAAGTGGAAATGAGTAAAGAAAAGAGCCCATCTTGCCTGGCGATGGTTCAATCGTTTAGCTGAACGCAGATACTCCAAGTTTCGATGGTCAGTCAAGACTGTGAAAGGATGCTTGGCACCCTCTAACCAGTGCCTCCACTCCTCAAATGCCACCTTCATGGCGAGAACCTTGGCGTTGGCAGAGAATGGCTCCTATGCCGGTACCTGAGGCATCTACTTCCACAATAAATTCTTGATCTGGGTCGGGCTGATTTAGGATAGGGGCTGAGGTAAATCTCTCCTTAAGAGTGTTGAATGCAGCTCGGGCCTGTTCAGTCCATTTCAGACGATAGTTAGCCTTCTTGACCATGGAAGTTAGGGGAGCAGCTACGGTACTGAAATTACAGATGAAACGTCTGTAAAAATTAGCAAAGCCCAGGAAATGCTGCAGTTCCTTCAGAGTGGATGGTTGGGGCCAGCTGACTACTGCCTGCACCTTCTTGTCGTCCATGGCAACCCCGCCAGCACTGATGATGTAACCAAGGAAGGAGATGGCAGGTGATCAGCCCCAGGCACGGGGTCATCAAAAATGGAGTTTGAATGGGTAAACTAGTAATTAGGAGATGGTACCCTCTGGTGGTGATCGGAGGGAGCCACAGAGGCCTGATTTGTGACACTTTTTTGACAATTTATAAAATGTTACACAGAAACTGTTTAGATTGGCAAATATCTGCAGTACTCTGACTTGCTGCCACAAGGACAAGTGTGTATGTCTAGACCCTAATGTGAAATTAACCTCCTGGGGTGGAAGGTGGCACCCTGGCGACGTCAAATGCATATTTTCTAGATGACCGCAAAATTAACTGAAACTGCTCCGTCAATTTTGAATGGAGACATAAAAGTAATACATCACCCGAATCTGTAAATGGTCTACTTTTATTTGCGTACACTAACCATATCAACAAAACTTTGTGCTGTTTTTAAATAAAAAAATATACAGAGTGTCCTTTCAGTCTGCTTAGTCTCCGCGAATAACCATTTGAAACACTTCAGTGATAACAATTCAAGCTCCGCAGTTACATTACAACCAGGCATAAGAGATGTCTCTTTAGAAAGCTTGATATGTCAACTTTTAAATGAAGTAAGTCTTACCAAAATCAAATATTCTGTGTTAAAGTAATCTGTATGAAACCAACGCGATGTCCTATTTTCCCCCTCTGCTTCATTATCTCCTAATGTGATCATGCACACATAGTTTGCACTATTGATATTATAATCAGCCACGTGGAGGCGCAAGATGCAAACGCCCACATCACCGTCAACAAATCAGCAACATTTTCATTTCGGATACTTTAGTTTTTGGAAGAAAACGCTGACAAGATTAAGCATTGTATTTACCTGAGAGCCACTGGAAGATATCTTTTATACAGTGTAAGTAATGTGTCAATATAAAATGTGACATAAACTTGAACGCATTTTTACTAGTTGGACTTTTCCAAAACTATAATTCCTGACTAAAATGTGTAAAATCAATTGAGTGCAATATTTTGAAATATGATAGGCAGTTTCATTACATCTGTATGGTGTCAGGATGTTTTTTGTTTCATAAATAATAGGCTACAATATAAAAGTAATGTTTAGACGATACAAAAGTAATGTCTAAGAATGCTTAGACCGCGCTTTACTGTGTAATGTGTATGTGCTTTACAATACTCTGTCTGCAAATATCTGCACAAACATTTATAATGTGCTTAATAATAATTAAGTTTCTCAGATGTTGTTTTTGTACTGTTTGATAAATATAACGCATGTGTGCATATCATATTGCTAATGAAACAATAGAGTTGGTCCTGGCCTATCAACATGCTCAATGATTTATTAACTTATTTATTTTAGTGACCAGATACAAATATTTTGGGGGGAAATAAATTATATAAATAATAATTTTATTTAGCAAGAATGCTTGATCAAAAGTGACAAACGTATAAAGACATGTATAATGTTACAATGTTATAATGTTACAAAAGATTTCTGCTTGATCTAAAAAGAAACCTGAAAAAAATCTACTCAAACATTACACATTTTACTGTATAAAAACTTTTGACTGATAGTGTATATACCTGTATATTTATATGTATATTTATTTGTTGGTTCCTAATAACTGCAAGTAAGTGAATCTCAACTTATTTTGTGTGATAGTTAAATATATTCTAAATAAACTACTACAAACTACTACTACTACATTTTTTTTGTCCTTACATTTTTGTAGCAATTCCCTCTCAGTCACACACCTGACTGAAAGACTCATCATGGAGCTCATTATGTGGATCTTTGTCCTCTCAGGTGCGAATCACAGCATTATTCATGATCATTCACACTTCCTTGAATATTCTTTCCAAAGCAAAAAGTGACAAAGAAAATTTACATCAATATATTATTTTCTGAGAACGAGTAAACAGAGTAATTTTCACATCATTTTGAAGCAAAAACTCTAAGCTACAAGATCCAGTTCTCAAAAGTATTGTGAACAAATGTTCTGTATGTGTTTTATCGCTTTATTTCAGTGACTTCAAAATTTTTGTTTTTCACTAACCATGCATAAACTTTGCTTTCTCAAAAACACAATCATGTACATACATGCTGCTCACATATTATTGTAGCCCAGTTTGTGCTAAATACAGTGTTTTCAGACTTTAGCCAGTAATATGTTTTTAAGATGCTGAAAAAAGCACAAATGTCAGGGCATGTCAAAAGTTCTAAGGGCTCCAAAACACCCTCAGACCCCAGAGGGTTAAACACTTTTTCAAGTCAAAGACTGGTTTTATAAATTTGATGGTTTGCATGAATTTTAGCATACATACACGCTATGGTCAAATCTATGTGCATGCACATCTTATAAATGAGGCCCCAGGAAAAGATGTTTTTAGCCAGTTTGACAGCTACCAAGATAGTTCAATAAGATGGAAATTTCCATACACTAACTAGGCAGCAATAGGAATTTACTTTTATAGATGTTGTTTACAACACACATTCATGGAGCAAAAGATGAAACCATAAGACATGAGACTTTTTCCAACTCCAAGATGGTTCAGCTTTTATTTGGATGTTTTTCATTCTTGGGTCAATTTAGTTAATGTATTGTCATTGGAATGAAAAATATTGTTTGCATCAAGATTTATTAAAAAGTACATATTTATTGGGAAATACATATAAGATGTAACACTGGAAAGGATGAAGAAAGAAAGAATTTCACTCAATATGTGACTGACCTATCACACAAAGACACACTGCTTTCTTAAGGTCACAAGGGCCTGGGAAATGTTAGCTTTACACAAACCTTTCAGGAGAAAACTTCTTGAGACAGTGGAAAAATGTTAACCATTGAACCAAGACTTGCTGAACCAAGGTAGCCAGATAGCATTGTGAGGGTGATTTGCCTAAGTTCAATGTAAATAGGCCAGCTCTAAAGAACCTATAAAGTATTTTCAGTCAATATACTCAGAAATCCTGAATTGAACGGTGGACCCCAGAATTATATGGACATTTAAGCCACTAATAAAATGTATACTTTTCTTAGTATTAGATGGTCACATTATCAAATGAAGTAGGATATAAATAGCATAGAAACCACATGTGTAGTTCATCACATTAAAGATTAAAGGTTTAGTTAATTTGTATTTGTAAGATGAAACAAAAGTCTTATGGTTTTGGAATGACATGAGGGTGAATAATAATATGATGACAGAATTTTCAATTTTGGGAAAACTTACCCTTTTAACTATTAACAAGTTCATATCTGACAACCAGAACGTGTCTAAATACTTTTTGTCTTAAAATAACAGTATAATTGTGTGTTTTTAACATTTCCATTAGGTTTATATTTTATATATAATGCAGTGAATATTTTTTTTTTATCTAAAGCATTCAATCTTTTTTAAGTGCCAGCATTTAATTCTTCTCCAGATGCTCTGCAAAATGAAAATAGCTGTTTTTTTATCATTTCTACAAGTCTTAGACACTTTCAATACACAATTAAAAACATATTAATTCATAGGTCATTCTTTTCTCTAATTAAAAGTTATTAAGTTTAGTTATTAGAGCTGAAGGTCACTGTAGCTGGTTCAGGCAGAGAAGTTAACTGGTACTTGGAGAACTTGTACTGTCACATGGGCAGTGGTAATGACAGACACAGGTATTAATGAACATCACTGATCTCCAAATGATCTTGCCCTCAGAACACTGAAACTCCACCTGAACTGTTTTAGTGCTGTGAGGGGTGCAGCACCATCCATCTCTGCATAGCCCACAAAACCAGGGCTTGTAGGCCTCTACACTGGTGCAATTCTTGAAGCTGAAGTAGACTTGACTGCTTCTCCTTGTTCTTGCACACCTGCCATCCCTCTACATAGACAATAACAACATAATATTACAAAGCGTTCACTGCAGACAAAAACTGGATGGTTAATTTTGACTGTAACATAACCAAGTCATAATACACCCCATATTCAGATCAGAAACAAAAAAATATATTTGACATATATCCAATGTGTACAATGTCTATTATTAGTTTATTTGTATTTCTTTCTAGATTTTCTAATTACTGAAATGAAGTAGTGTCATTTTGTCCAGAAACCAAGGTTTACTTTTTAGTAAAATCAGCTTAACATAAGGCAGTACAATTTTTTCAAATTGTGACGTATAGTGAAACAATCTACTTCTACTTTAAATCTATTTACTTCAAACGTAAAACTACATCAATCTTAAAACTTTTAAACCTTAAGGTTTCAAAACTACTTTAAACTTTTGGCTCAGGCTTTCTCAAGCTAACGTCATTTGTTTTGACAAAGTTTTTTATCTAGTTAGTATTTTGAAGCATGACCCAAACATGTAATTGACCGTATTGAAGCTGGAAAGTGTTGTTGTGGAAAAATCCAGGTGCTGACATACTGTTGTGGTTCTCTGTGTAATGAAAGTTATTAATTTAAGCACAATAAAATATGTATGATTAATGGTTATTAATTACACATACTTTATACACTTATCTGATACAGCCGAGTCATTGGCAAACTTTTACATCAGCGGCACAACCAAATCATCAGAGAAAACCTGAATCTCCTTGACCTACAAGGGGCACAGCTTTGCTATCGCATCTAACAGTTAAATGGTTACTTGCATTGGTTTCCTTTGTGTGGTGCTTACGCAAGTGTCCAGATGTCAGCTCATAGGTAGTCCTGATGATTCCATGGAGTTGGGGCCTTCGTTGGTCCATTGATCGGCTGATCGGATGGTTACAAAGGGCTGAGTTGTAGATGCCAGAATAGAGAGAGAGAGTCCGGCCTCATGTTGGAGTCCCCGTGGCGGGGGTTTCTCCCCGGAAGGGGAAGCATAGAGTTGTGTCCCAAGAAGAAGGAACTGAACTGACCGGGGGTGTGTCTGGCAACTTTTATGTTCATTCAATAGTCACCACCCATCCCTGGGGAATTGACGAATGACAGTGCGAGGGTCTTTTGGAGGGAGAAGTTCCTTTGTGTCACCAGACCGCCTGATTTGCATTAGTAATAGTTTGGTGAGATTGTGTAACTTTTGCCCAAAGGTAGAATGGAAAGCATACATTGCACATTAAAGTCATGTACTATACATCGTCAGTTCAGAAATGGAAAGAGAATTACGTTGATACCAAACATGCCAGGTATTGTACAATTTCACAAGGGTTAGACACACACAAAAAAAAGCTCTACAAGTAGTACCAGCAATATTGTCATGAATATGACGTTGTGCTTGAACAACCGTGGCTGTGAGCCTACACACAAACTCAGGAATACACTATTTACAGTCTGACTATGGTTTTTCTAGCTTGAATGTAAATGTCCTTTTCCTTTTAGGAGAGGAGTCCATGTGCATCTGTGTGTGTGTGTGTGTGTGTGTGTGTTCATGGGTGAAAGTGGGGGCTGCACCCCCCTTTCCCTGGTGCACCCTTTGAAGCAGATAAGGACAAGGGGATGTTCAGCATCTTTTGGGGTCTAAAACTGCATGGATAGCAGACTCATTGGAGCCATAAGCAATAAACTAGTGGGGGAGGTTGACCAAGTCTCTCAACTGATCATCTTATACCACCAATACCTTACATCTGCGTGTTCAGGTTTTCACAGGGTCTCATCATACAAAGTCTGCTCTGCTTGACCATCTCACAGTGCTAGTTTTTATTAGTCACTCTGATGGACATTGCAATACCACAGCTTTTTGAGCAGGTACTCCATTCTGTGGTGTGCTTAATACAGTTCGTTCTGAAGTCAAAGGCCACTATATTTTCTTGCCTGTAGGCTGCCATGACATAGTAGACGAAAATTTAATGTGTCTGAGAAGTAATGTAAAAGCAATAGTTCTTATTTGACATGCTGTGTCAAAAAAAAAAAAAAGAGATTTTGAGTCACTCATTGGAGCCCTAAACACTTCTGACATATTCAGAAATGGCCAGTAAAGTTGTCAAGTGGAATTTGCATGCCCTCCCATATATCCAGCCATACAGGTATAAAAAGGGGGCAGCATGCTCCACTCATTCAGGTTTGTGGTGAGGTGCCAAGACAGCAGGAGGGACACAATGTCTCATTCAATCCTTAAGGGATTGAAGGTTACTTTAGTAATCAAGATGCTCCCGTTCTATTGCTCACTTTAGCCTTGTGTCTAATGAGAGACACTTAGGGTCCCTATATGCCACAACTACTGAACTGTGTCACAAGAGTTGGCAGTGCAGCTTTCACATGCCAAAAGGCAAGTGCAGCTACACTGTCTTGCAATGTCTTATACGCTGATTTTCCACCCGTGGATCACATGTGCAAGAAAACAAAGACGCAGCGGAAGAATGTGAAGGCAGTTAAGTGACTTGTTGATTATAATGATGTGCCTACTTCGTCAGGAGACATACATCAATGTCCTGGGCCTGTTGCCACTGAGTTTGAAGGAAATTGTACAGGTGCTTTTGAAAGAGGTATTCGAACTTCGACTATTGAGAAATGTCGTGTTTGGAAATTGCTGTGGAATGGAGTACTATAGCGGATCAATGGAGCTATTTATTTCCTTGTTTTGAAACAAGAGATTTAGGTTAAATGGAGATTGTTGGCTGGATATCGAAGGACACCAGTGAGTTTAACTGCTAGATCTGTTGATGAAGATGTGCAGTTACTACGAGATCAAACAGCTTTGGAGATCAGCGATTTGAAGTCCATCAGATTTTCAAAGGGATTACACATGGTTCATCTCAACGTCAGGAGTCTGCTTCCAAAAATAAGTGAATTACGGCATTTATGCCAGGAATCTAATGTGACACTGTTTAATTGTAGCGAAACATGGTTGGACGATTCGATCCTGGATGCAGAGATTCATATAGACAATTATCATTTGTTAAGAAGAGATCGGAATCGGAAAGGAGGTGGAGTATGCGTATTTATTAGATCAGATCTGATGTTTGAGGAGAGAAAAGACTTGGAAAATGCTGCTGTCGAAGCGGTTTGGCTGGACATTTTTTTTAACACCAAAGTGTAAACTGATTTTAGTGGGTATTTGCTATCGTCCACCAGATCAGAATGATTTTTATAAGAGACTTGAGGAGTTTACAAACATTTTAGAACATGTGAATCATATGCATTAAAACAGATTATTATGGATCCAACTAGAATTACTCTTAAAACCAAAACTATCATTGATGTTATGCTGGTATCAGATAATTCTAAGATCTGTAAAAGTGGTGTTTTGGAGGCTGGTATTAGTGATCACTGTGTAGTTTATTTAATTAGGAAATTAAAGAGAGAAGCTATTGTAGCGGTTTTACTCTGGTTGTGATTGTTCAATAAAGACGATGATGATGGAGGTCTCAGGTTTTTGTTTATTCTGCAGAAAGCATAAAGAGCACAATGTAATTCTTTGGACACACGTCTCTTCCCTTCTCTCAAGTTTTCGCTAGCAGAGCGAGAGAGAATGCGTCTAACCCCGTCAGCGCCAATTGCATTCTAAAGATGGCAAATGTACTCAAAAAGTAATAATTACAATATATAAGACAACCAAAGAAAATACAAAAACCATAAAATGGAGTAGCCCAAATAATGTAAAACATTGTTAAATGGCATATAAAGGTATTATATTGCGATTAGATATCCTTTAAGAATATACATTTCTTCACCACTTACTCATTTTAGTGAGCAATAAGATGGAAAATATCAGACATTAGACTTTTTACACAAATAATCATTCAAATACGAATGTATGAAATATGCATATAAAACAAATGTATAAAAGAAAAAAAAAGCAAATAAAATGTAGTAAAATATTCAATATGATGTCACTTTTGCAGACAGACCTCATTTTTTTTTATATCAAACTCATATTAAGTTGATTTTAAACACATTCCTTAACATATAACAGTAAACAAACATCATACCTGCAGAAAGCATAAAGAGCACAATGTAATTCTTTGGACACACTTCTCTTCCCTTCTCTCTGCCCAGACAAAACGGAGAAACTAATAAGATATACAAGTCACAGTAAAGCATTCAAAATGCCACATTTAACATTCATTTTGCTGATATCACAGTCTTACATTTTGATTAAGCAATATTTACAACCAAGATGGCGCCGAGCATGGCAGCCGTGTTGCGAGCTCCGGAAAAACTTTGCAGTTTTCGTCAGACTCAGACGCCGTCCCCTCCGACCTCCTCTCCCAACAATTTTGCTGGCAAATGTTCAATCACTGGACAACAAACTCTGTGAACTACGAGCGCGCATTTTATTCCAACGGGAAACAAGGGACTGCTGCATTATTTGCCTCACGGAAACCTGGATGTCTGCAATGATTCCAGACTCAGCCATCGAGCTTACGGGATTCTCCATGCACCGATCAGACAGATCGAAAGAGCTCACCGGGAAAAGCAGAGGTGGAGGCGTTTGTTTCTTTATCAACAACTCGTGGTGTGATAAAAGGAACCTGCACTCTATTAAATCATTCTGCTCGCCTGACTTGGAATTTCATATGCTTCTGTGCCGACCATTCTGGCTGCCGAGGGAATTTACAGCCATCATTATCACAGCTGTTTACATTCACCCCCAAGCCAACACAGACCAGGCTCTCAAGGAACTGTATGGGAATATAAGTGAGCAGGAAACCGCGTACCCAGATGCAGCGTTCATTGTTACAGGGGACTTTAACAAAGCCAACTTCAGAACAATAGCTCCAAAATATTTTCAACACATCACCATCAACACGCGTGGCGAACGTGTACTGGACCACTGCTACTCTCCTTTCCGGGACGCCTACAAATCCCTCCCCCGCCCACCTCTCTGCAAATCGGACCACTCTTCCATTCTGCTCCTGCCTGCTTACAGGCAGAAACTGAAGCGGGAAGCACCCGCCCTCAGGCCAATTCAATGCTGGTCGGACCAATCGGACGCTATACTACAGGACTGTTTTGATCACGTGGACTGGGACATGTTCCGGGCAGCGTCTGATGACGACATAGAGACGTACTCAGACACGGTTACGTGCTTCATCAGGAAGTGTATAGAAGACGTAGTGCCGACAAAAACTATCCGCATCTACCCCAACCAAAAACCATGGATTAACAGCGATGTTCGAGCAGCCTTGTCAGCGCGAACATCTGCTTTTAAATCCGGATACCCTGATGACTACAAGCAAGCTAGCTACAGTCTTAGGAAATCCATAAAAGCAGCCAAAAGACAATATAAAAACAAAGTTGAAGAACAGTTCACCACCAATAACACAAAGGGCGTGTGGCAGAGCATCAGTAACATCACAGATTTCAAAGGGAATAAACCAGCTACTGTGAACATTGCCGCCTCTCTACCGGATGAGCTTAATCATTTTTACGCTCGTTTCGAGGCTCACAACACCGCCCACACAGAGAGCGCTCCCGCGGCTGCTGCAGACGAGACGAGTGCACTGTCCGTCTCTGTCGCGGATGTAACCCGATCTTTCCGACGGGTGAATATTCGCAAAGCTGCGGGCCCTGATGGCATCCCAGCCCGTGTGCTCCGAGCATGCGCATTCCAACTAGCTGGGGTTTTCACAGACATCTTCAACCTCTCTCTGTCTGTTGTTCCCTCATGCTTCAAAAAATCCACCATTGTGCCCATACCAAAGAAAAATAAAGTCACATGCTTGAATGACTGGAGGCCCGTTGCTCTGACACCCATTTTTAGCAAGTGTTTCGAGAGACTCATCAGAGACTACATCTGCTCTGTGCTGCCTGCCTCTCTGGACCCGCTACAATTTGCATATTGTAGCAACCGTTCCACAGACGATGCTATTGCTTTCACCCTACACACTGCTCTCTCCCACCTGGAAATTAAGAACACCTATGTGAGAATGCTGTTTGTGGACTACAGCTCAGCATTTAATACCATAGTGCCTGCAACACTTGTCACAAAGCTCCAGACTCTGGGACTGAACAGATCTCTGTGCAGCTGGATCCTGGACTTCCTGACAGGCAGAAGTCAGGTGGTCAGAATGGGCAACAACTCTTCATCCCCGCTGACCCTCAATACCGGTGCTCCTCAGGGTTGTGTCCTCAGCCCACTCCTGTACTCCCTGTACACACATGACTGTACAGCCACACACAGCTCAAACGTCATCGTCAAATTCGCTGATGACACAACGGTGATAGGCCTGATCACCAACAATGATGAGACAGCCTACAGAGAGGAAGTGAGCATCCTGACTAAATGGTGTCAGGAGAACCACCTCTCTCTCAACATCGACAAGACCAAGGAGCTGGTGGTGGATTTCAGGAGGAAGAGCATAGAACACACACCCATCACCATCGACAAGACACCTGTGGAGCGGGTTAACAGCTTTAAGTTCCTCAGCGTTCACATCAGCGAGGATCTCACATGGTCTGCCCACACAGATGCAGTGCTAAAGAAGGCACATCAACGTCTCTTCTTCCTGAGACGGCTGAGGAAGTTTGGAATGAGCCCCAGCATCCTCAGAACATTCTACACCTGCACTGTGGAGAGCATCCTGACTGGCTGCATCACTGCCTGGTTTGGCAACAGCACCGCTGGCAACCGGAAAGCTCTGCAAAGAGTTGTGCGAACTGCCCACCATATTGTTGGAGGTGAGCTTCCCTCCCTCCAGGACATATACACCAGGCGGTGTATAAGAAAAGCGTGGAGGATCATCAGTGACTCCAGCCACCCATCCCATAAACTGCTCTCTTTGTTGCCCTCAAGAAGACGCCTCCGCAGCATCTGATCCCGCACTAGCCGACTGAGGGATAGCTTTTTCCCTCAGGCTATCAGGTTAACGAACAACCAGAACTGATACACCTTACAGCATACTTCCACCATACAGAATGTCATGCTACACAGTCCAACTTGGAACTACGCACACATTGCACTTCACCATACAATGCACATTCATGTCTTTATATATCCAGTGTACTTATTATTTGTATTTGTATTTATAATTTAATGCACCTTCGCATCGCTGGTTAAGATAACATATGCTTACTGTGTACTGTACTACAACATTTGCACTGCTCCCCCCCCCCCCATCTCCTTATTTGCACAATCTCCTGACAAGATGTCCAACTCGTACTTGTACTGTCAACTGTACACTGTGTGTACTGAATATATGTATGTGTATATTGCACACTGTCATCTATGTAAATCTGTATGTAAGGGTATTGTCTATATGTAATATCGTATTGTATTGTCATATGTAAACTGTCACTGCATTGTCTGGAGCACGCTCCTAAGAATTTCACTCACCTATGCACAAGTGCTGTGGTGATGTGACAATAAAGTGATTTGATTTGATTTTTTATCTCATGAAATAACATGCTAAAATCATTTAATGCACTTTAAACTTTCTTACCAAGTTTTCGCTAGCAGAGCGAGAGAGAATGCGTCTAACCCCGTCAGCGCCAATTGCATTCTAAAGATGGCGCTGTTCACGCACCGCACAAGGTATCGTGTGTCACCAATATGTGCTCCTCATATCAAAATTCTGCATATATGGTTCCGTTTAAAATAAATGATGTAACATAACTCAGAACAAAATAAATGTAAAACACAAAAGAAATAAGTTTTGATGAAGTTCACTCCTTTATAATTTTCTATTTATTGGCCCAGCTAAATACTCCCCGCTGAACTTCACAAAACTTTTATCAGGGTAAGCATATCTTATGAAAAATTCTCAAAGAAACTCAAACTGTCATTTAACTGTCATGTCACTAGTTACAGCAGCATATGCTCCCCACTTCACAGGGAAAGTGGTCCCAACAGGTTGATCAGGCCTACTAAGACACACTTGCAATTAAGGTGCCCCAAACACCATTATATTGACATAAATAAGACAGTTATTCGTAAAACTCAGAATCCCATGCACTGTGAGAAAATGGGCCAAAACTGGATTACGTGAGGAACACACCAATATGACTTCACCGTATGTCTTAACGTGATTTATGACAATAAAGATCTCGCAAACTCACTGACAGAACTTGTCGTTTTTACATTATGAGTCATCTTCTGGATTAACCTATTCACAGGCTTTACAAGTCTTCCGAACCTAGTTCTAACTTGTACTGCAACTTGGTTAGAAGATGAATCCACAGATTCAGAGGTCATTACATCATCAATAATTGAACCTCTTACTGACATGGGTGTTTGTGTGTCGCAATCAGTCTCTGCATCATTGGAATGAATGGTGACATCATCGCAACACAAGGAGTCACCTTGTTCTGCAGTAAAGTCATCCCTTGATGAATCTAGATTCACTGCCAATGAAAAAACACTCTCTGACTCAAAGGGGACACTGATTGGGACATCATCAGAAGTTGCGGACTTCGCAACCCAACTGGCAGTTCGTTCTACATTACTGCATACAGACTTTGGTGTTACAGCGTCACTCAATGCTGCTCCACTGCAGTCATCATCTGGTTCACCGTCATCACTGAATGAGGGTTCGAGTTCTTCTACCTCAATAGGCAGAAAGTTAGCTTGAAGGAGCAAGTTCCTGTGAACGTTTTTTTCCTGTCCAGTGTGGGTGTTGCGAATGCAGTATGTGTGACATTGAGGGTTCAGAGCAACAACAATGTACGGTGTGGACTCCCATTTGTCTGCTAGTTTCCTCCGTCCACGTTCCCCTTTGTTCGTCAGTAAAACCTGGTCACCAATTTCAATTCTGCATCCTCTTGTCTTCTTGTTATACAGGTCCGCTTGCCACCTTTGACTGGCTTCGGCATTCCTTTGCGCAAGAATCAATGCTTCTTTCAAGTCGTCCCTCAGACATCTCACGTATGTATCATAGTCAGCGATGACATTATCTCTTTCTATACTGCAAAACATGACATCTACCGGGAGTTTGGGAATTCTGCCGTACATTAGATAGAACGGTGCATAACCAGTCGATTCGTGGGCTGTGCAATTATAAGCAAAGGTCAAATTTTGCAACATCTGCGGCCACTTTTGTTTGCTCCTTGGTGGCAACGCCCTGATCATGTTACCAAGCATTCTGTTAAAACGTTCAACATGACCGTTGCCCATCGGATGGTACGCAGTCGTTCTGGACTTCTTTACACCAGCAACTTCCAGAAGTTCACGAATCAGTTGGCTCTCAAAGTTGGCACCTTGATCCGAATGGATCCTTTCTGGGAAGCCAAAAACACAGAAAAACTTGTCCCATAGCATTTTTGCCACTTGTTTAGAAGATTGGTCTCTACAAGGGAAAGCACAAGCCATCTTAGTAAAATGGTCAGTTATGACCAGGACGTCCACGCTCCGACCACTGGAATTCTCTGCGGACCAAAAATCTATGCAGACTAATTCTAATGGGCATGATGTCTTAATGCTTTCCAGTGGAGCTCTTCCATCAGGTTCAGGCGTTTTGCTCACAACACACCGTTTGCAGCATTTAACATGCTCACGCACATCTTGCTCTAAACTGATCCAGAAGAACCTCTGTCGTGCAAGGGATAAGGTCCTACCCTGACCTTGGTGCCCAGCTTCGTTGTGAATCCCCTGAAGAACCTGCTTCACAAGAGAAACCGGAACAAGATACTGCCATCTCCTCTTTCCCGTTAGGACATCTTTAGACACCCTGTACAATACTCCATCAAGCATCTTAAGCTTCTCCCACTGTTTCAGGGTTTTGAGCACCTCAAATGCCTCTCCTGCTCTTTCCCGTCTGGATGGCCTCTTCCCTCTACTCACATAGAACAGAACTCTTGACAGTACCTTGTCATCTTGCTGTCTCTGTTGTAACTCACCCAGGGAGAACACTGGCAGTGGACTGGGACCTAGAGAGGACAACTGGTGGACATCCTGAGTGAGCCACTGGACTGCTCTATGAGCTGTGCTGACCTCCCGCTGCGTGTGAACATCAAGGATAGCTGACACTTCAGAACAAGTAAGCGAACAGTGTTCTAATGCCTGACAGGGAAGATGCGCAATATTACAAATGTTTGCACTTATCCTAAATGCATCCTGAATGGTGTCTCCTTGAACTTTTTCTGCCTCTCTCAACAGAACACCGTATGGCTCAGACATCAGTCTTTGACCAATACTCTGACGGACGAACGGTTGTCTGCTCAAAGCGTCAGCGACCACATTTCTGCTGCCAGGTATGTATTGAATGCTAAAGCTATAGGGGGCCAGCTTAGACACCCACCTCTGCTCACATGCAACTAGTTTTGGCTTTGTCAAGATGTATGTTAACGGATTGTTGTCCGTCCAGACAGAAAAGTTGTGTCCTTTCAGCCAGTGACTGAACTTGTCACAGATGGACCACTTCAGAGCCAGAAATTCTAGACGATGGGCAGGGTATTTGGTTTGTGCACGGGTGAGGGCTTTGCTGGCAAAGGCGATGGGGCGTGCTTTCGTCTCACCCACTGGTACTTGTGAAAGTACGGCCCCTAAACCATCTAAGGACGCATCCATGGATAAAATGAATGGTTGGCTGAAATCGGGATGAGCTAGCACAACAGACTCTAACAGGGCTGAGTTCAACTTCTGGAATGCTTCACTATGTTCTTGCTTCCAATCACCGGAGTTCAGCTTCTTAAAATTGACATCACCCCGTAGAGAGACTTTCTTCCCTTTTGGTGCAGCTGTTAGGTTGAACAAGGGCTTTGCTACACTGAAACAGTTTGGGATAAACTTCTGATAATACAGCACCATCCCCAGAAATGACTTGATTTTTTTTTGTGAGGGTGTCACTCCATCCGGCATCATAAGGTCTGCCTCGGACACAGCTGATATGGCACTGACCTTATCAGGATCTGTCGCCACTCCAGTCTCATCAATAATGTGGCCCAGAAATTTCACGCTCCTCCTGAGAAAGTGGCATTTCTTAGGGGCCAATTTTAGTCCATGTGCCCGTAGCCTAGTAAACACAAGTTCGAGCCGCTTGATGGCTTCCTCTTCATTTGGAGCATACACCAGGAGATCATCAAGATAACAGAGCAGCGTGAGGAAATTCTGATCCCCGAAGATGTTGGTCATGAGTCGCATAAAGCTGGCAGGACTGTTACAGAGCCCTTGTGGCAGACGGTTGAATTCATACAGGCCCATGGGAGTCGTAAATGCAGTGAACTTCCTGTCTTCCTCCGACACGACAATGTTATAAAACCTGGAGGTCAAGTCCATCGCACTGAAGACAGCATTGCCTCCCAAAGCCGCTAAGCAGTCTGCCTGATGAGGCAAGGGGTGAGCATCCTTAACAGTCCGAGTGTTCAGCCAACGGTAGTCCACACACACCCTAAGATCTCCAGACTTCTTCCATACTAGTACGAGTGGTGAAGCCCACTCACTATAGGACTTGCGTATAATCTCCTGTTCCTCCATCTCTGAGAGTACACTCCTCAGCTTCTGATACTGAGCTGGAGGAACACGACGGTATGGAAGCCTGAAAGGTCAATCATCTGACAAATGAATGTGATGGACAAACCCATTGGCCTTTCCACAGTCCAACTTGTGCTTTGAAAATACATCCTCATGCCGCTTAATGAGCTGCACCAACTGACTCTTCCAATAAGGGGACACCTCAAATGAGTCAATGTCTAGATCACCAAGATTGAGCTCCTGCAAGAGTTCACGAAGTTCGAAGGCAGGGCAACTTTCCTCATCACTGATGACACCTCCAACAGTGCTCTGGCTCTGCACACTCACCATCTCACTGGTGTTGCGATCCGAATGTGTGGCAAGGTCCTCAACTGCCAGAACAGGGAACACATCGGCTATTTTGGAGTTCCTTTTCAGCGTTATGGGCTTACCCAAAGGATTTATGACCCTAACTGGGACCCATCCATCACCAGACATGGAGGCTCTTCCCACCATGATGTTTTTCTTGTGGGTCTTCGCCTTGGGTGGCTCAATCACAATAGTACTACGCACAGAAACAGGAACGTTTATATTGGAAGCTTACCCCATACAAGATGTTTTTGTTTGGGCGAAAGAGTGACCGCCTGGGCCAGTTTTGCAGTGCCCACAATATCAGGTATTTTGTCACCCTTCCACCTGTTGATGCCAGACAGCATATTCAGGAATTGCTCAATTTCAGGTTCTCCAGTTGTCTCAGGACGGTTCATGACATTCTAAAAGCCAGAGTCTTGTTTGATCTGGGTGAGCAAGAACTTAATGACATTAGTTCCCAGAATTAACTGATCTTTCTGATCCGGCACCACTAACGTAGGTACACTGACTAACTTGCCATACACATCCATCTTCAACTGGTACATTCTACGTGGTCTGACTTTAATACCACCACAACCAACCAGAAGAATGTCCAAATGTGTCTGGTCAACCTGTGCAGGCATCCCTTCACTCAACAATTCACGCTCTGTTTCTTCATTAATTGTGCATGCCATGGATCCGCTATCAAGTAGAGCTTGGACTGAGACTCTATCGTTTAATAACACTGATGTATAGAACAGGCTATCGGACTTCTCCAATTTAGTGATGTTCTGAAACAAGACAATACTATCGCTGGAGACAGATTTGCAACATTCTTCATAAACAGACAAATGATCATCATCCATAGTGAGGGTTTGAAGTTGTACACTCACATAGTCCCCCCCCAAATGTGAGTGCATCAGTTTCCCTGCGTATACGGATCGGACGCAGATGGTGCAGCAGGGTTGACAACCTTGTGACACTGCTTCTGTTGATGTCCAATCTCCAGGCATGATAAGCATCTCCTTTCTCGCATGCAACGCGAATGGGTGGAATGATTCCTTTCACCACAAACTCTACATGGAGGGATGCTGCGCCACTGCATTGCTCTTGGCTGTGAAACGGGTGCAGTTTGACTTGTACGTTCCAATACCCTTTCTAGCATACTCAAGACACGCTCCAGGGTGCCAGCTTCTGAAGCTGCAGGCTCAGCAGCCTTCAAGGGACTTTCAGGGACGTAAACAGGTGCAGCTACATTCAAACTCTGTTCCTTGGGGACAGCGTGAGGGTAAGTTGACACTTTAGCTGCAGTGACTTGGACTGTGTTAACTTCATGTGTGACAGGCGGTTTCTTAGATTGGACATCCCTCTGGTGTTCGTCAATGGCCTCCTAGATTTCCGTAACTGTCCATTTACTAATAGGTTTACACCTAAACACACTAGAGAGGCCTGGTTCTGGACAATTCCTGATGAACATCATCGCAATCTCAGAACTAATGTTTTTCATCTTTGCACCTTGTATCTGCAAATGACTGTCTGCTAACTCAGCAGCTGCATTTAATCTAACCCAGTAGTCAACAGGGCACTCATTCACTTTGGATTGTGTCGCATAAAAGCCAGCCAAAGGTTGACATGATCCAGGACTTTCACTAAAGTAGTGCCTCAACACATCAAAGATTGTCCCAGAGGAGATGGCTTCATTAGGACTGCTCTTAAGTCTGACCTTAACAATACTCTTGGCCCTGCCTAGTAGGTGGCTCAGTATCTTGTCTACTTGATCTGTGTTAGGGCAGTCTGCTTTGTGGAGATACAATTCCATCAGTTCGATCCATTCCTGAACTGTGTATTTGTCTGTTCCATCTCCTCTGAACATTGGAGGTTCTCTGACATCTGGCTTAACAATCAGACTGACATTGCTAAGACTACGGCCTGTGTTGGCAAGTTCAGGTGCAACAGTATTGAATGGGACTGAACTGGATGGGGTGACTGGGTTTTGACTAGCTAAAAGCTGAGAGACAATGGAATCCCCTATTTGACTGCCTAATTCCCCAATAAGATCACGCAACTGCTCTACAACATTATCATTAGCATTATTAGGAGTAGAGGCAGTTGGTCCAACAGGTTGATTTGCTGGCGTTTCAGGTGATTGGGGACTATAAATTAGCACTCTGGGTTTACCAATAACAGGCTCTTCCACCCTCAACAACCCTCTACCCCTCCCAATGTATGGTGTTATCATATCTGTGTCTTTTCTTACTCCGGCCATAATATGGATTTACAAAAATAACTAAATAAACACGAAAGAAAACTAACCTGACAGAATGTCAGACAAGTATGATGAGGAGAAACCAACAATACAGTGTTATCAGTCTGCAGATTTGTCTCTTTTACCTTTACAGTCTCTTTTTCTGTTATGGCTACTGGAACAGCGGTGAGACCAATTTCTCAGCCCCCACGTTCAGCACTCAGTTTGTCAGCCTGCAAAGAAGACTTTGGTCACTTTACAGACTCTTTTCCTGGTACAGTTACTGGAACAGTGGTGAAATCGATTCCTCAACCTCCACGTTCAGCACTCAGACATCACGAACACGTGCAACTCCGGCGGTCGGCTATGGCTGATCCAGTTGATCCAGTAGGTCACGGCACCATTTTATGTAGCGGTTTTACTTTGGTTGTGATCATTCAATAAAGACGATGATGATGGAGGTCTCAGGTTTTTGCAGAAAAGCATAAAGAGCACAATGTAGAAAAGCATAAAGCATAAAGAGCACAATGTAATTCTTTGGACACACGTCTCTTCCCTTCTCTCAAGTTTTCGCTAGCAGAGCGAGAGAGAATGCGTCTAACCCCGTCAGCGCCAATTGCATTCTAAAGATGGCAAATGTACTCAAAAAGTAATAATTACAATATATAAGACAACCAAAGAATATAGAATATACATTTCTTCACCACTTACTCATTTTAGTGAGCAATAAGATGGAAAATGTCAGACATTAGACTTTTTACACAAATAATCATTCAAATACGAATGTATGAAATATGCATATAAAACAAATGTATAAAAGAAAAAAAAAGCAAATAAAATGTAGTAAAATATTCAATATGATGTCACTTTTGCAGACAGACCTCATTTTTTTATATCAAACTCATATTAAGTTGATTTTAAACACATTCCTTAACATATAACAGTAAACAAACATCATACCTGCAGAAAGCATAAAGAGCACAATGTAATTCTTTGGACACACGTCTCTTCCCTTCTCTCTGCCCAGACAAAACGGAGAAACTAATAAGATATACAAGTCACAGTAAAGCATTCAAAATGCCACATTTAACATTCATTTTGCTGATATCACAGTCTTACATTTCGATTAAGCATTATTTATCTCATGAAATAACACGCTAAAATCATTTAATGCACTTTAAACTTTCTTACCAAGTTTTCGCTAGCAGAGCGAGAGAGAATGCGTCTAACCCCATCAGCGCCATCTTTAGAATGCAATTGGCGCTGATGGGGTTAGACGCATTCTCTCTCGCTCTGCTAGCTCCTCATATCAAAATTCTGCATATATGGTTCCGTTTAAAATAAATGATGTAACATAACTCAGAACAAAATAAATGTAAAACACAAAAGAAATTTTTGGAAAGTTTTGATGAAGTTCACTCCTTTATAATTTTCTATTTATTGGCCCAGCTACACTATAAGGCACCATAATACATTAAAAATGAGATCTCTTAAAAAGTATAGTCCACAAGTATTTGTAGAAGAACTTAGTAAGGTTAACTGGACTGAAGTGATGCAGTGTGTTGATGTGGAGATGGCTTTGGATAGGTTTAAGCAGAACTTTTTAGAGATTCTAAATAAGGTTGCACCTTATAAAGAGATAAGAATTAAGCAAAGAACTGCAAAAACTTTGTTAGTAAACATCATTTCACAAGTTTACACTTACACATGATTAGCTGGAATATTGTAATGCGTATTTGGCGGGCTGTCTGAGGAAGGGCTCTGAGCTCGAGAACAGCCCGAACCCAGAGTACCCCCCAAAAAGCTATAGAGTGAAGGACAGCCGCCAGATTAAGGACCCCCCCAAAGCACTAAGATCTGACAGGGGCCAGAGAAGTCACCTGGTTGGCCGACCGGGAGAGCCTACGTACGCTGATGGGGGAGGTTTGTGGTATCAGATTGGTAGACTCTACCGGCTGCTGGTATAGATAACAAGGTTTGGTGCAACCAGTTGGGAGGGCTCGAACCGTTACTTAATAGGAGCTGGCGGTGTTTGGAACGGGTGAGCCCTACCATCCGATGGAGGAGGAGCGTAGTAGTTTGGGCCTGACCAGGTGGGCCTAAGTTGCCTTGACTGGAGCTCACGGTGTCGGCGTGTGAGCCCTACTGGCCGATCGGCCCCTGTTGGTTAGAGGCAAGCTGCTGATGGAGAGGGCCCATGAAGCCTCTGACGGGAGATCAAGACTCAGAACGTCAGATGAGTGGGTCCTCTCCGTCTGGTAGATAAAAAAGTGTTTGGGATGCCCGGCAAGGGGGACTCTCGCAACATCCGATGGAAGACCAAGGCCCACAGCATCAGATAGATGAGTCTTGCTTGCAGGCGGCAAGTGTAGGAACCCGACTGGGAGAACTCTCGCTGACGTCCGACAGGAGACCAAGGCTCTTGGTATCGGATGGGTAAGCCTCGCCGGCCGGGGAGAGGAAAAGGAAAACCCGACTGGGAGGGCTCTTGCCGACATCCGAGGGGAGATCGGGACTCAGGGCCTCGAATGGGTAAGCCTCGCCACGAGGGGGGAAAAGATGTGGGGTTTGGCCTTGAGGGCTTGGAACGTGTTTGGCGATAGGACGAGACTTGTGGCGTCGGACTGTTGAGTCTCGCTGATTGTCGAACGGAAGGGAAAATGTGGGGTTGGGAGGCTTTCATGGAGGCTTTCATACGATGGGAGACCAAGGCTCACGGCATCGGATGGGTAGGCCTCGCCGACTGAGGTGTCGAAAAGGTAAGATTGTCCGACCGGGGGGCCCTGTGGCATCCGACGGGAGATTAAGGCTCACGGTTTCGGACGGATGGGCCCCACCGGACGTAGGACGGACAGGGTAATGTTGAATGGTTGGGAGGCTCCTGGGGCGTCTAACGGGAGACCAAGGCTCACGGCATCAGACGGAGATGCCTCGCCGACCGTAGGATGGAAGAAGTCAGGGATGGGAAGGTTAAGGGATAGAAAGTTTTCTTTTTTTTTCGTTAAATAGTGTAGTGAATTTAGCTCAAAGAGGAAATATTAATAATTAATCATAACTCGTTATAATGAATTATAATATTTGGATAATTCAGAAGAATTTTCTTGATGAACAAAATTCACATTACAATCAATTGACCCGTTCGGCCAGCGAACATTCAGGGAAAATTCATGTGTATTCACAGAAAAACTATTTTCTTGGTCGCAGAAAATAACTTTGTTAAATACTAATGCATTAGAGCATGTAGCTTTGATCGGAAATCGTAAAGTGACATTTTTGCAATGCAGAATCAGAAACTCATGTAATTTGTGCACGAGAACTTTATTAACTACAGACTAACACATAACTAATCTAAACAACACATATACATACACACACACACATGCATCAGGCATTCATGGGAAGGTTAAAGTGGATGAAAAGGTAAGGAACGAGGGAAAGGGTGAGAGTCAGAGTTAACCATCTCTAAAAACCATCAGTTTCTAGTTCAAAGCACAGTGTACGATAGCTTAGATCAGACCAATGTCTAGTACCAACTATTATACTTGCATCTGAACTGGCTGTGGGACGAGGGTCTCGGGAAGCCTTTGAAACAGGTCCAGATGGTTCCAGTTGATGGCTGGAGTTGCCATTCCTTGAAACTCCGAGGTTGTCCTTAAGTTTGTTGTGCTCCGGATAGACCTCCATCCTGGGTGAGCACATGGCTTTGTGTGAAATGGGGTTTGCTGGCATTGTGGGATGCAGTGGATGCCACAATCCAGAGATGACGCTGTAGAGCAAGGAATGTCTGGTTGAGGACATTTCCATGATGATGAGCTCCAGGGCTGAGTGAAACCACGCTCCAGTGTTGCAGGTTTGTCTCTTTGTGGTCAAAGAGCCATTTTCCCCAGGCTTGGGAAATGCAGGCAACTCCATGTGTTGGCTCCCCCCCCCCCCAGGCCTAAGGCTGGAGGGGGCTTTTGTGTTGTAGCAGTTCGGAGATTTTGCAGAAGACGAGGCAGAACGGTGTTCTGAGCCCTTTAAAGTCTGGAGAGAGTCACACCTTCCCAAATGGGTTCGACCAATGAGAAGGCTGAATTTCTCAGCGGGAGGTTAGAACCTGGGTTCTCATTTTATGGCCCTTTGTTTCCGAGGCATGGCAGTTTGCATATGTAACTCCATAGGGGTTCAGGCCAAAAATACTAAGGATTCTTAGAACGTTAATATGTTGCACAGGTATACACAGATAATACACACCATCTTTAAGATAATCAAAATACAATTTCAACGAGACAAAACATGATTATACTACATAGAAATCTACCATAAAACATGCATAAAACAGTTAATAAAACAAAAGACAAAGTATCTGAACAGTCATAACATACATAGTGATATATGGGCTATGTGTGTTCATTCACAGAAGGGTTTGTCTGTTAATAAATAGGGAAGAGTCCATTTCTATGAGCATAATGTCTTTCCTATGTGGGGAAGTAAGTAAAAGTTGCAGTCTGCATACTTTGACATCGTAAAACTGAGGTTATCAGTGGTTGCTATGGCGACTGAGTGTTATTTGCTTTGGGGATTGAAAACCAGAACTCCACATTTTGCTGGCTCGCTGGTTTTAGAGATTATTTGTTAAATGTAACAAATAACTGTATGTCTGATTGGTCCATATGCTACAATAGCTTGTTGGCCGATGAGAATTTTGTGGGCTTCTTTGATATGAAACTGGTTGGTCCTGATGTAGCTTTGTAACGCCTCTGAAGACCATCTACCTAGGGTTTGAATTTGCTGCTTGGAGATACTTTTAGATGCCCATTCGCTCCCCCACAGGAAGGCTGCCGCTACGAGGGGATAAAGCTTGAAGAAAGCGGAGGACTGGGAGGAGCCCTGCAGCTGAGGGGGCCATGGAGATGCAAACCAACGTCCTTGGTAAAAACCCCCGAAACCAGTTGAGGGGGCTGCGTCAGTAAATAGTTGGATGTCAATGGGAGACAAAATGGCATTGTTATAGAAGAGGGAAAGGCCATTCCATTGTTTGAGGAACATTATCCATAACCTGAGTTTGTCGCGGCACGCATGAGATAGGGAAATGAGGTCCTCAAGCGCATGAACCGAGGAGGCGAGACAGAGGAGGTGCGAGATGAAAGGGTGGCCTTGAGGAGTAATGCCCATGTCAGAATTTAGATGCCCCAGCAGAGAAAGGAGTTCGCGTTTAGAGCAGCTTGGACTGGCAAGGAGTGTAGAAGTGATGAGAATTATTCTATCGATCTTTTCCTTTGGTAGGGAAGCTTGAAATTCTAAATTGTCTAAAAAGTCTAAATTGATACCTAGGAACTCAATAGATGTCGCAGGCCCCAAGATTTTTTGCTGAACAATGGGAATCCCAAGCTCGGAAAAAACTTGGGCGGCTGGGATTGCGTCGGGGGGTGAAATACTAGAAAATCGTCTAGGAGGTGAATAAGGTGGGAGATCCAGCAAATGGCTTCTGATAACATGTTGAAGATTTTGGGGCTGCTTTTGCATCCAAATGTTAAACGGATGGCAAAATAAAATTTACCAAGCCATTGTATCCCGAATAGGTGCCATGAATCTGGATGGATGGGCATCACCTTGAATGCAGAAGTGATGTCTACTTTTGCAAGCCAGGCTCCTCGACCTGCGATTTTAATTAATTCAAATGCTTGGTCGATGTCGTGGTACCTAAGAGAAAATTCATTGAGGGGTATCAAGCTATTGATGCTTGGGACTGAGGAGTTATGAGGTGATCACAAATCGATTAATAAGTGTTTTTTGCCAGATCATTTTCTAGTGGCTACTCCACTAGGGCTGACGCGAAACACTTTCAAAAGGGGGTTTCTCGAACGGGCCAATCATGAAGCCTGATTCGACTTCTTTCCTGATTAGATAGTTTACAACGCCGGGCTCTGCGAGGGCGGATTGAAGATTATTGCAGATGAAACTTTGAGAAAGCATACATTCTAAGCCGGGATTAAAACCATGTCTGAGGCCAGACAGGAGATAATTAGTTAATTTAATTAGTTCTTTGCCTGGGTGATGGGCGAATTCGGTGGATAGGTGGGAAATATTCGATAAATCATTTTTAGATTTTTTATTCACTGCTTTGCATACAGGACAAACAATGCTGGTGCAAAAGCTGCAGACGTGGAGAAAGCGACAGCATTGTCTAGAGCAGGGGTGCCCAATAGGTTGATTGCGATCTACCAGTCGATCGCAAAGACAGTGCTGGTAGATCGCACGTCATTTTAACATGTGCTTTTATTATAATTATAATTATTATTATTACATATAATGTCTTTCAATCTCCTTTTAGTTTCTGTCTGACTTGCAGTTGTGCTTTACGAATAAATTTTGACCAGCCGAGATTTTTGTTTATTCCGTCGCCATGACAACTAGCCGCTTTAAGCGCTTCAGAGAACAGGTTGCATGAAAGTGCTAAGTAATTCGACTTAACGGTATCCTGGAGGAGAAAAAATCCGGTTGCGGTTGCTATAGTTACTGCATTTCATAATAAACAGAACATAACGAAATGGAAACATAACCTAATAGAAAGATTTTATTAATTAAACATGAGCGCTGCATGTTCCTGCGCTGCTTTGTGTACAGTCATTGCTGGAGAAACAGCTATTTTAAAGTCTTTTATAAAGCGCCACCTGCTGACCGATGACTGGAAATTTTCTAATGTGAAAATTAACCTACGTTTTGAAACTAGTGTAAACTAGTGGATCGACAAGAAGATAACACATATAAAATCTAAACAATTAAGACAGTAAAATATATTTATATGGTTATTTAATTTTGATAACAAATGTTTAAATTAATAGAATGACTGATACGACTCAATTTTTTAAAAATGTGTACTATAGAATATTTTGTTTTTATGAAAACCCGTAAGTCATGCTTTTTACAGGCATTTTACAGTTTAACATGCCACAGTGACATACCACACTCATACGGTATTGATTTTATTTTTGCAGGTCTTAAAAAAGGACTTAAAAGACTTTGAGCTTAAAAATGTACATTTGAACTTAAAAATCTTGCAGATACTGATTTTAAGATGATTTAAGGGAGCTGTTTTGCTCCCTTACATTTCTTAAAGTGAAATGGTCACTAAGGACTTTGTAGCAACACTTAAGCAAACACTTAGATAATTAAGGGAAATACTTAATGACAGCCTTAAACCCAGCCAACATGCATATGTGGGGCCCACATGGTTTATGCTTGGGCTATATGGGTACCAAGTGGGCATGGTCCCTAAATGGGCATCTTATCTGGGGCCCACTTGAGTTAGCTAAGTAGGTCCCACATGGGTGAAAAGAGGTGGGTCCTAGCTGGGTCACTAATGAGAAATGAACACATGGGCTCAAAATGGGCAATATATGTGGGTCCCATATGGGTTTACCATATGGGTTAGGCAAAGGCAAACAATCATTCCCATACAGGCTGCCTACCTGGGGCCAAGGTAGTACCCACATAGTCAATGTCTGTATGGGTTCAGGATGGGGAAACACATATGGGACCCGCTTTGGTAAACCATATGGGTTAGGCAAGGGCAAACACAATCATTCCCATACAGGCTGCCTACATGGGGCCAAGGTAGTACCCACATAGTTATTGTCTATATGGGTTCAGGATGGGGAAACACATATGGGACCCGCTTTGGTAAACCATACGGGTTAGGCAAGGGCAAACACAATCATTCTCATACAGGCTGCCTACATGGGGCCAAGGCAGCACCCACAGTACTCACTGTAGTCATACCATGGCTAATTCTCATAAGTGACATATAGGGTCCTCTTGGCCAAACCAGATTCTAACTCTAATCAAACATAATTGTGTCTAATTCACAAATAATTTTATAGCTTGTTTGGCATGTTTGGTTAGTGTTAGAACTAAACTCAGCAAGACAATCACTCACAATTCTGTCATCATATGCTCACCTGCATTATGTCTTTCTTCTGTTGAACATTATCCAAATTATTTGTGAATTAGATATTTTGAGGAATGTTGGAAACAAGTTGCTGGACCCTGTTGACTTCCATTTTAGGAAAAAAAAACAAAACAAAACAAAAAAAAAAACAATAAAAAAATAATAATAAAAAGCTATGGAAGTCATTGAGGAACAGAAACTTTTAGGTAAGCCAACTTCTTTAAAATATCTTTATATATCTTTTTTTTTTTTTTTTAATCACAAGAAATAAATGAATACAGGTTTGATACAACTTGAGGGTGAGCAAATGTCCCTTTAAGGACTGTTAGAGAGTTCAGGATTGAGTCAGGAGTTGAAGAAACCTGGTACAGGCAAACCAGGTTAAACCTGGGTGTTGTCAAATATGTCCTGCATTGCACATGTCTTTTGATATCTGAAATTGGGCAGTTGACCTGTACAGTCATTGGACATTAAATATTCCAAGCGTCAGATTTTAGTGGTCTGATTTTGTGAGTTACAGCAAAATGCTTCTCATAATAGCTATTTTGAAATGTATACAACGGCTAATTATCTATCAGAATAATAGAATTGTAATGGCTTTGAGAAGGGTAAAAAAAATCAAACCCTTAGCAACTTGTCATGTGACCTGGTTTAGTGGAGATTTGCCAGTTTTACAGTTTTATTTAATAATTATTATATATATATATATATATATATATATATATATATATACATTTTTAAAGGTTCATCAGTTCATATAATGAAATATCACAAGTGACATTTAATGTTTCTGAAGGGAAATGTAAATATACATTCAGAAATCATATTTGCAGCATATGACATGGGCGTACAGGATAAAGTGCAGTTTCATTAGCTTTTTTATGTTATGTCCATTTATATGTCCTGGCACATAACCAACCTTCAAAGTTATGATATGGTTTTCTAAATGATTGAAAAAGGTTACCAAAAATACTTATAAACTTATAAACACTTATAAATCAAAATTGATTTTTTTTTTTTTTTTTTTTGCAAGATCTGTATGTTGAATCAATATCATGTCTTAAAGAAATATATGCCTTTCAAATTATTATTTTTTAATTTATAATTTTTTTTATACTTTCATCAAAACACCTCTTCAAGTATCTTATTTTATACATGTGAAAATTTAATTCTAATTACTAACAGTAATAATAATGGATATCATTTTAAACTCAAGAGAGCAGTACAGCAGAAACGTGATTTTTTTTTTTTTCACTTACAATTTTGTGCATGGCTACAGCTGTATTTTTAGTCATACATTGTCATGAAAACACTATTTGAACAAGTTATTTTTGTCATTACCACACTGAAACTGTTAATTCACTTTGCTGGAGGGATCGTGATTGGTTAAACTGGCTGTCATCTCTAAATAACTGGCCAATGACAATGACGTGCGCGCCTTTAATTGAGTTTGAAAATGTTGGTGTTGTGTGTGAAGATTACGCGGTCTCTCCGTAGTTATTTGAATATTGTTACATTTTTATTTTGAATTAACTAGCGTTGTGACGTTTTAAAAAAGCTGAAATTTGAACACAGAGAAAGGTCGGACTGGATCTGTGAGGTCCTGCAAACAGATTGTTGATATCAGGTAAGAGAACATTTTTCAGTCTTTCTAACGTTATGTTCTGTCTAAAGCCCTATTCGGACGGGATTAGTTTTACATGGGGAGATGGGGTACAAGTAAGTATTACCAGAGCTCCTCAGTGATTTTAGTCCCGTCCGAATGCGCCATGTCAGTAATCATTACGGACGATGTCAGTAAAATTTACTGGGACTTTTACCTTCTGTGAAAAGATCCGGGAAGACTACCTCAGTAATCCCGTGCGAATTGACCAAGTAAATACATACGTAATCCTCCACCATTTTCTCATTTTCGGTGTTTTTTTCTAATATGGATGCGCTCGAAGAAGCATTGCATTCTAGGCTGTGGGACAAGTGAGTGGCAAACTGGGAAAAGTGTTTTCCGCAGACGACGACGTATAGGCTTACCACCAAAAAGAAGGTCGAGAGCCCAACTTGTAAGAGGCACAAAACTACAGTGACCGGCAGGGGTCATGTTTGGTTCACTTAGTTTTGTCGTGGCCACGACATATTAACTCCTGGGAACGTCATAATATGTCGTGGCCACGAGTTATTAATTCGTGGGAACGTCACTGTAAAAAAACAGTAATCTACTGGCAGCTGGGGTGCCAGCATTGTACTGTTAATTTACAGCTTTCTACCGTTAATTTACAGCTCTTCATTGTTACAGTATGTTACTGTTATTATACCATGTGGTAACTCATTTCATTTTGGAAACCGATTGCTTCAAACCATGAGTTTTCAAAGAAGTAGTGCTTATATGGTGTTAGTACAGTGAATTTTTTTTCATTTGAGTCCATTATAAAATAAATAAATCTTAATTTAAAAGAGCAAACACTTAAAGTGTAATAAGAAAACCAACCATGACATGACTTTTACTGAAATCTTTGTTGATCATCATTAGCACACATGTACTAAAGTGACTATCACTGCATCAGCAAACACACAGTTACTGTCTTTAAATAAAGCAGCAAAACATCAGTGTTTGTGGCTCATCATTGACTGAAGCACAGACTCTACTCTCCAGCACAATGGTGACCCACAAAACTAAATTAAACTAACAGATCTCTCTTGTGCAAAAACATATCAATACAGTACAGTTAAATATGTACTCTCCTTACCAGTTAAAGACTTTGCATAACTGTTTTTCTATTAACATTCAATAATATTTGAGTGAAATTAACTTGTTTTGTTGGCTAAATCTGACTGTTACAGTTTACAGTATATCACTGTTTTTCCTTGAATTAACGGTAATTTACTGGCAGCTTGGTTGCCAGCAAGATACTGTTTTTCTACAGTGCTTTGCCGTAAATTAATTACAGTTTATTACTGTTAAATTACATTTAATGCTGTTTTTTTCCCATCTTACATCTTTAACCCTTTAAATTCCACAGCAAAATCCTCAGTTTTAAGTGAACAAATAATGTGTCCCCACTACAGAGTGTTTGAGTAACACTGAAGTTAATGAGATAATTCTGTGATTAATTAAGTGATGGTTGAGCATTACTAATGAACACCTGCTGTTAACAAGCAGAATCACTGAATGAAAGAGAAACACAAGAACTACAACTGACTTTAGCCACAGATGAAATCAACTGAAATAAAAGAAGTAATGAAATCTCTCATGATCTCAATAAACAACTCCTAAAACAGCATTACCAGCTTCACTTATTACTAGACTGACTTTATTTCTGTCAGAAGTCTACAGAAGATCTTATTGACTCTATTGTCTTATTATCTTATTGCCACTACCATGATGGAGATTAGTGTTTACTTTAGTCGGGCTCTTGGACCTTAACATTTTAGCATTAACTTTTTGTTGGCTGCTGTAACAATGTGATTTAATAACACATGGTTTAAAGAGCCAAAGAAAAGGAAAGTCTGGTTCTGACGTTTATGAGTTTGTTTTAACAACCTTACTCTTGATTCACTAGTTCTTATCAGCATCTTCTCTTTTATTGAATATCGAGAATAAAAGCAAAATTACCTGAGGAGAACTGTTGTGAAAGACCATAAAAACAAAATTTATGAAAAAAAAAAAAATCGCTCTTGTGATTTGAACACACACATCAAGAATCAACATATGAATCTCAACAATGGTGATAATCCTCAAAATAAACAAACTGATATTTTCTGAAAATTACAAAACACAATACTAAAATGTAACGCAAAAGAAAAAACAGTACGAATTCAAGAAAATAAATAGACAATTCATCAGCATAATTTATTCATGCCGCAATGCATGCTGGGAGTCATGAATGAGTGTTGTAATGTGCTGGTACCCAGCATGCATTGCAGCATGAAGCTTTTGATTGTCACCATTGTTGAGATTCATATGCTGATTCTTGATGTCTATTTTTGAGTATTTTTGAAACAGTAGTTCAAATTGATTTAAACCTGCATTGTTATTAAATCCTGCATTTCTGATTGTCACCACACTGGTTAAGCTCATAATATAAAGCCCTGGGGAAAAATAAACCATAACTAATGAGTCCACACTGCTAACAGTATTTCAAATGACCAGCAAAGGTCAAAGTCAGACTACAGTATGATGCTTGCAGCCAACATCACACACCCAACCATAACCATTCTACCATAACTAAATCATTGGAAGATACAGTTACAGCAAAGTATTGTTCAAAAGCCAAAGGTCAGGAGCCCAACTAAAGCAAACACTGATCTCCACAATGGTAATGTCAAGCTAAACTAAAATATCATCATCTAAACCTTCATTCTCAATAAGATCATCTCTAGATTTCTGACAGAAATAAAGTCAGTCTGATTAGAAATGCGTGAAGCTGGTAAGACTGTGTGTTGTTTAAATATTCAGTTGATTTCATTTAAATCTGTGACTCAAGTCAGTTGTAGTCCTTGTGTTTGTCTTGTTTCTCTTTCAATCAGTAGATCTGCTCATTAACAGCAGCTGTTCATCAGTGTCTGAATTCACTCATTAGTTTTCACTGTCTCTGTCAGGTGGACTGTATTAGTAAACTCATGAAGGGAATAGTGAATGAGGGTGTAGGGTGTGATTTGAAACACAGACTCTGAGTGTCGATTTTGAACGCCGTTAATTCACGATATAGCAGCAGGCTACTTTCTCGAAAATGACAAATATTACCCAGAATGCACTGTTTTAATGGAAAACAGCATGTTACTGTCAAAATTTGGCCGTTTTTTTACAGCAATTTTTAACAGTGTAATATGTCGTGGCCACGAGATGCTATGTTGAGGGAACGAAATACTTTTCTCGTGGCCACGACTTGTTATGTTGAGGGAACGACATCCTTTTCTCGTGGCCACAGCTTTATTATTTGTATTATTTTTTATTTTTAGAATTTGTTTCTTAAATAAATTCGTTTTGGTTAGACTTATATGCTGTTTAAAACGAATGCCATTATAATTTGAGTTTTATTTTATAATTTGTCTTTTTTTAAATAAATTCGTTTTGGTTAGATTTATGTTGTTTATAACGAATGCCATTATAATTTGTTTTATATTTTAAGTTGTCTTTCTTAAATTCGTTTTGGTTGGACATAGCATATGTTGTTTATAACAAATGTCATTATAATTTGTTTTATTTTATAATTTGTTTCTTAAATAAATTCGTTTTGGTTAGATTTATGTATGTTTATAACGAATGGCATTATAAATTGCGATTTATTATAATTTGTATATATAAATACACTATAATTTGAATATCTTCTCATAATTGTGCCCCCCTATGAAAACGAAATTCAAAACTTTCACAGGAGTGGATCTCCCTCATCAACAATGTCAAAAATTCACGTGTACGACCACCTTCATCGGCAGCTCCCTCACCAACTACATCATCATCTCTAAACACAACATCTAATTTTGGGTTAAATCTCTGACGTCTAAAGGCTCGAATAGCACTTTCCAAGATGTTGCCCCTATTAAAAACTATAAAAATAATTAAATCATACAATAAAACACAAATTATAATGACATTCGTTATAAACAACATAGCTATGTCTAACCAAAACGAATTTAAGAAAGACAACTTAAAATATAAAACAAATTATAATGGCATTCGTTATAAACAACATAAATCTAACCAAAACGAATTTATTTAAAAAACAGACAAATTATAAAATAAAACTCAAATTACAATGGTATTCGTTTTAAACAGCATAAGTCTAACCAAAACGAATTTATTTAAGAAACAGACAAATTATAAATTAAAACAAATTATAATGGCATTCGTTATCAACATATCGTCGCTGTCGGGCGGAATCCTCGTATCTCCAAAACCGTCATTTTTCAGGAAATGAAAAAAACGGCATATTTTTCGAGTTATTAAATATTTTATCGTTAAAGTTGGTATTATACCATATATTGCTATCATACACTGTTGTGTACCAACATTAAGACAACATTTCCCCAAAATCATGTTTTATCGGAGATACGAGGTTTTATGACTTGGGAGCCGGGAGATACGAACTTACGCCGTCATTGATAAGAATGGTACAGACACAGACTTCGCTGCTGCCAGCAGTGTTCATCAAAGTCTGCGGTCGCGTTGAGCCTTTTGACAAGAGAAAAGGCTTCAATAGTTAACCAAAGCTAACGACTGTGGTTACATACATTTTCCTAAACTCTATTTTAAAAGTTAGAGCTATGAGTGATGTAATACCAAAATAAAGCGATAAACTAATAGGCGGAAATTAATCTGCAGGCAAACAAAGTCTGCGGTCGCGTTGAGCCTTTTGACAAGAGAAAAGGCTTCAATAGTTAACCAAAGCTAACGACTGTGGTTACATACATTTTCCTAAACTCTATTTTAAACGTTAGAGCTATGAGTGATGTAATACCAAAATAAAGCGATAAACTGTCTAATAGGCGGAAATTAATCTGCAGGCAAACAAAGTCTGCGGTCGCGTTGAGCCTTTTGACAAGAGAAAAGGCTTCAATAGTTAACCAAAGCTAACGACTGTGGTTACATACATTTTCCTAAACTCTATTTTAAACGTTAGAGCTATGAGTGAGGTAATACCAAAATAAAGCGATAAACTGTCTAATAGGCGGAAATTAATCTGCAGGCAAACAAAGTCTGCGGTCGCGTTGAGCCTTTTGACAAGAGAAAAGGCTTCAATAGTTAACCAAAGCTAACGACTGTGGTTACATACATCTTCCTAAACTCTATTTTAAAGGTTTAAGAGCTATGATGCAATACAAAAAAAACTGAGTCCGTCTTTTTTCCCCTTAATTCGTCCAGAACAGCTTATACTACTGTTTCAGCTATTAACATAGTTACGTTTTGTATGTAATGCCAAAGTGGTTATATTTCGTTTCGTTTTCTTATTAAGTTAATTTAGAAAAACTTTTGGAGCATTTTTTTGTTCGTTAAATATCTTTTTTTTTTTTTTTTTTTACGAACAGCGGCTACATGCCTCACAAACATGACAAATAAATAAATAAATAAATAAATAAATAAATAGAAAGCTTTAAATTATTACTAAACGAAATAAAACAAATCAGAAAAAAAACGCTTTCATTATGTAATCCGGAAAGATGCTTTCCTTCAAAAGTTGCGTCCAAAGAAGAGATTGCGAGTCAGGGTCTTTGCGACATTATCTCAGAATACACTAGTTTATTAATGGATCATTCAAATATCTCCTTACTGTTTCCACCGACACATTCAATGCTAATTATTTTTGCCGGTGCTTTGTGACAAGAAGATGGAAGGGGACATAGGGCTATGCCCCGACGCTCCAGCGGAGTGAAGAAAAGGTGGAGATACGAGCTCTTCTCAGACAGTTGAAGTGTTCAAATGAGTTAAGAGATTTGCTCTCAAGCTATTTTCAACACTTTAGATTGGTTAATAATTTGTAAAAATTACAGATCCACGTGGGCACTGACCAATAGCATCGATTTGTGAAAAAATATGAAATTTACAAAATTTGGACATACGGTTTCCGCCCGACAGCGACGATATATAACTCTAACCAAAACGAATTTATTTAAGAAACAAATTCTAAAAATTAAAAAAATAATACAAATAATAAAGCTGGTTGCCACGAAAGGATGTCGTTCCCTCAACATAGCATCTCGTGGCCACGAGAAAAGGATGTCGTTCCCTCAACATAACAAGTCTTGGCCACGAGATGTCGTTCCCTCAACATAGCATCTGGTGGCCACGATATATTATGACGTTCCCACGAATTAATAACTCGTGGCCACGACATATTATGAGTTCCCACGAGTTAATATGTCGTGGCCACGACAAAACTAAGTGAACCGAACATGTCCCCTGCCGGTCACCGTACTCACACACGTAACATGCATACCTAAACGCGCGCGCACTTATATATATATATATATATATATATATATATATATATATATATATATATAATATGTTGGCGCATGAGATATCCGGAAGCAACATTATACGCATGTGACGACAGGGAGGTGACGGCGATGCGTTACCCCTCCCACTTCTGGTGGTTTTACTGAGATTTCTAGTCCCGTGCGAATTGCCCATTTATATTACGGACGTCATGTGGTAAAATTATATTACTCTACCTACCCCTGTAAAACTAATCCCGTCCGAATAGGGCATAATTTACACAGGAGATAACAGACTCACTGTGTGTGTACTGCCTCGAAGAAGTTATGAAATGCTAATCGCGATTAGCGTATTAGCACGTATTTGTAGCCCCTGATGTTGCTTGTAGATACTAATGTTGTCAGCTGGTTTAAAATTCAAACGCAAGGAGTATCGAATATAGTAAAATGAGTGATGAAAGTGCTCGAAAACACAATAATCTATAGAATAACACGAATAACGGCTAATGGTATGTTTATTTGGTTAAATTTTTTAGATAAAGCACTGGAAGATGATTTTTCAATGAGAAACAGGCATCTAACAGAGAAACACTTCCACCATTACCAACTGCAGATGTAAGATGATTAGATGTTTGGATTGATTTGGGTGTACCAGTTGGAGTTTTTAAACTGCAGTTGTTTATGTTGTTATGATTTATGAAAAGAATTCATTGTTGTAAATCTTTTTTGGGGATTAACATTGGATTGCTATGAGGAGGCATATGTTTACGTTTTTAATCATATCACTAACACATAATCACTATTACTGACTGTTCATGTTATCTGAATAATTTATAGTGGCACATGTTGGTACAATTTAAATAAATGTTGTTTAAAATTGTTTAAAGGAATTGTAAAAATGGAATCTTTCTTTTGAAGGACTTATCAGACCACCCCACCCCAGACTGACACAAAGATTTAGCTGACTACTGGCAATATGGTGGCAGGCTGTTCATTATCTGCTACACTCCACTATCACTTCTGGTATGGATTCATTAACTTTTTGAATATGTGAGGCATTTCGATTTTACGTAATTTAATAAAATATTTGTTTTAATTTACTTTTAAAATGTACTATTTAAATTTGATTTGACTTAATACACTGCAGTTAGGATTCTGAATTTAGTGTAATGTTTCTTGACATAACAGAAATATACTGTATGTAGCAACATATATTATCAGGATATAGTGCAGTCTTTTATCGATAAAAAGAATGCAATATCGATTCATACACCCATGCATTCTTTTCCTAAACTACGACAATTTGTCTTATAAGATCACTCTGAACATTCATATCTGTGTTGGCACTATGGGTGTAAATCGGATAGTTCGTCACAATACAATATCGATTCTCATACCCAGCGATACAATATTTCCTGATTCCTCAAAAAAGTCTACAATACGATTACGATTCTGTTCGATACAGGAGTATATCGATCGATATTTCGATATTGTGATATCGTATACCTATTTTAAACCATGTAGGAACTAGATAAAATTTTAATTGATTCAGTTTGAAATTCGAATCGTAAGGATTCGGAGCCGTGTGATCAATTTAATTCACACTGGACAGTTAGCATTCATTAACTGTTTATGTACCAAAAGGTTTAACTCAATACCTATTCTGTTGTCTATATTACGCTCCTGGCCATAGATTGTAATATAACAAGGAAAGGTTTAGATACTTTAAGCTTAGGTAACTGGATCTGGGCATACAATAACTTATGAACTCAAAGACACAAGACACGGCTCTTTAAGAAAAATGAAACACTGGTTTATTAAACTACTCTACGATACAGAAACTAAAACTACTGAGATTCACACACACTGCTAAAGAGACTAAAGAGGCACCAATTCAAGCTATTAAGAGGGAGATTTTGTTACTTGCTCTGCGTTGCCTGTCGGGTGTTCCGTGATGGGCTCGCTTCAGCGTAGGAACGGTGCGGCTCCTGATTGGTCAGCGACCGGTCTGCAATGACGTCTTTTGGGAAACTCCTCTATGAGAATTGGATGACTGGAACCGGTTTCAGGGCCTTCGGGTGTTGCTTAGTAATGGCGCGACGCTGGATGCTCTTCCGAGTGATTTGGAGTTGCGGCCGCTTCCAGATGTTCGTCTGTTAGTGTGAGAGTTCTGATGGCAAGAACGCCGCGCAGTTGGAAAGTGCGAGATGATCGTCCGTGAAGAAGATTGGTCAAGCTGTTTTAGAAAGAGATCTTGTGCAGGAAGTTCCGGCGGTTCAAGCAACGAGTTGGTTTGACACTAGTGTTTTAATCGGGTCCTCTGAGCCCATCCCACGGGGCTGTGGTCCAATGAATTACCTAGGGGGCAGAGCCCCACCCAGCACGGTCACTTTCTTTCGTGCATACATTAATTTGCGTGCATTCCATTAGTGGGAGGGATATTTCTCCAACTTTCAATAATAATATCAATACACAGCTGTAATATCCGCATTGGACACAGGACGCACATTTCATTCATACATTCACTCAGCATGTATCATTCTGATAAGATTGATATCAAACACGCAGATACTTGACCTACATAGTGATACATTTTGGTAATTCCCACATATAGACAACAGAAAAGAGGTACAAGGCACAGATAATTCTGTTCACGTAAAATACATAGAAGAATACAGCAAAGATATATAGTACACTATTAGCGAGTATATTTGCTCTGAAAGAAAATGGGAATAACTGTTCTTATAGATCATTTTCTCTAGTTTCAGGTGAGTCCGCGTTAGTTATCAACGCGTAAAAGAGTTGAAATTGCGCGCCTATTTTTGCGTCTCTATCTATTGATTATCTATTTATGAATAGGGGTCAGCGGTGACACGGGCCATCTGTTCCGTGGCTGATCTAAAGCAGAAAAGGAATTTCTGTTGATTAGGTTGTCCCGTTTTTTCCCTTTGATCCTGTTTGGGAAGAGGTGATGGTCTGAACATTTAGTTTTAATTGCTCCCCATGGAGGACGAGTGTCCTGTTTTCTGAGTGGATTATCTTATTGCTAGTTCACCCCCTTTCCGGGGCTAGATGGGGTGATTTGGTCCGATTGGCACCAGAGATGGGGAGTGATTGCTTTTATGATTCATAGGCTGCTCACGTGAGGGTAATCGGTAAGTTTTATGGCAAAGCCCAGTTGGAATGAGAATCTCCAGATGTTTTGTAAATGTGATTCTGTGGTTCTCTTGTTGACAGAGCCGAATTCCTACATATCCTCCTTTGAGTGGCGATGTTCCGGACACGAACATCGGCAGGCACTAGGACAAGAGGCAGATAGAGAGGGAGAGAGAGAGCGAGAGGGAGAGAACAGGCACACCCAAAACATAACATCTCCATCATTAATTTAAATTTGGTGCGCAATTTCATTTACATTTGGATTGGTAGAGTTAGAGATTCGTAACAGGATGATAGGTACATGGGTAAGGATTGTCGTGATTGCTCAACCAGGATGTTTTGTTAGTAACCATTTGGTGTAGGTTCCAATCCTATTTCTGGGAGCTAGACTTGGGAGAGAAGGAAGAGAAGGAAAGGAGAAAGTAAGATCCTGGAGGGGACCTAGAGGAATGGTGAACAGAGAGACAGAGACGAACACAAAGAGGTGTGTGTCACAGGTGAGAAACACCTCCTATCTACTGGACGTCAGTTGGTCCTAGTAGTGTGGCAGAGGAGGGTGTGTGGGTGATTTGTGTGATGTCTGAGAGGCTGACGGTATTCTCCTAGAAGGAGAGAAATGGGGTTATTGTGGTGTATGGTAAGAACTCGTCGGTCTGTGTCAGCAGGTTCGGTCTCCCGCTTTTCCTTTTCCTTGTCGGTTGGAACCTGGATGCCTCTTTATCTGATTCCGGTGGACCCATCGCAGAACTGGCTCGCTGCGGCCCTGCCGCATTTTGATGCGGTATGCAACAGGCGAGATTTTGTCTATTATTTCGTGAGGTCCCGTCCAGCGAGGTAGGAATTTCTTTGAGAGGTGCAAGGGAGCGTTCTGCCGTGGCTGGGCGAAGCTGTAATACCACACTTTGTCTCCGACATTCAGTTCATGGTGAGAGACCTTTTGGTCGTAATAGGCTTTACGACCTCCTGCGCTTTCCTGAAGTTGTTGTTGCGCAAAGGCGAAAGTCATTCTCAGGTGTTGGTGCAGTTCTTCCAGGTACTGGTGAGTGGTATAGGCTGTGACAAGGTTTGTGTCACCAGGTTGGTACAGCAGGTGCAATGGTAGGGTCATTTGTTGCCTTGTCATCATTTCGAATGGTGGTACACCAGTAGATCGATGAGGGGTGGCTCTGATAGCCATCAGTACCAGAGGGAGCTTAATGTCCCAATCCTTTTGGTTGGTGGACACGTACTTCTTCAACATGCTGACCATCGTCTTGTTACTTCGTTCCACTTGACCTGAGGCCATTGGATGCCGGCTTATGTGGAGCTGGGCATGTATGCCCAGTAGTTTCCATACTTCTTGCATCACTTCAGCTGTGAAGTGTGTTCCTCTGTCGGAGTTGACCCTGAAGGGCAGTCCGAACCTTGAGAAAATGTGGTTCATCAATAGGCAGGCTGTTGTTTCTGCGGTGTCGTTGGGAGCTGGAAGGCACTCCACCCACTTTGTGAACTTGCAGACCACTGTGAGGAAATATTTGTTTCCCCTGGTTGATCGTGGCAGGGGTCCTATCCAATCTATTTGGAGGTCTGACCATGGGAAGGTCATTCCCTTCCGTTGCAGTGGTGCTCGGTGGTTCGGGTTTGCAGGTTGGAACTGGCAGCACACCAGGCATCCCTTTACGTACATGCAGCATGTGTTTAATGGAGTGGAGAGTTCTGAGTTTGGAGGATGCGGCAAGGTCAGACGGCGAAATGGGATGTGAAGAAGGATCGGAGAGGTGTGAGGCGATGTTGTGGAGAATTGGATCAATGGTCTGAAGTGTGAGCAGATCATCGGATGAAAACGGAGGTGAGAGATCAATGTGGGAGGTGGTGGGGTTGTGGATGGAAATGTTCTGCTGACGGCGGGTTATAGCCGTCACTGAGGGGTTGGGTGGTGGGGTTCTAAAGGTCCAGGTGCCCCCATGGAGTGCACCTGCTTTAGCGAGTGCGTCGGTTTGATCATTGAGGTCTTTATCTTGCTCTGGTTGGCGTGAGTGACCTCGGACCTGCTTCCAGTATACGATTATGTAGTTCCCCGTCTGTCGTTCACGTTCGACGTTGTGTCGAAGTGATGACTAGGGGTCGCTCTGGAGAGCCCGAATACCTCTGACAGCTTTGAGAAAAGGCCAATGAGAATTGGTATGCAGTATTTGCATAGCCCGCTCCACCCCGGAGATCCGGGCATAAGGGGGGGGGCTAGGCAATACTCATTGTTCTGTTTCTTCGGAGCCGAATGCAGCGTCTCTTCATTGAGAAGCAGCGTTACTCACCTCTCTCGTCGTTGGATCTATGGCACGGGCAGCGGTCTCTTCCTTCTCGAACGCAGTAGCAGTGAGAGTCCCCTGGGTGCTTCGACGGCGAATCTTGAAGAGCAGATTTCCTCTTAATAAAATCTAAAAGAGCAAATTTCTCTAAAAGAGTGCAGACACGGTGGGTTTGTGTGTTTACTATGCCTTTCCTTCCGTGTCCTTCTGGTTGCAGCTTCTTTCTCTCCCAAAACGATCGGCACGAGCTCTGTCTTCAGTGTTTGGGTCGTGACCATGCTGAAGCAGCATTCGGCGAGGGCGGATGTCCTGCTTGCGAGGACATGCCCCTCAGCACACTTCAATCGCGAGTCGCGTTTCTTTACTAAAAGACCGCGGCTCGCAGCAACCGCTCCCTTCCGGGTACGAAGCTGCCGCGGCGCGTGTTGATGAAGAGCGAGAGAGCGCGAGCGTTTCGCCGGGTAATTCCCCGCGTCCCTCGCGCTCTGTGTGTCTGCCGGTCGAGCTTTCGGATGCCTTTGAAAACTCGTCTCAGTACGGGTTGGATTGGTTATTCGGGGCTCCTGCGGGGGAGGAAGAAGTGTCTGCAGCATCGGAGAGTGGGCAGCCATCTGAAGCAGACGCGCTGTCTGAGGCACCCGCTGCGGGGGCGGGTTCTCAGTCAGTAGCAGACGCGGAAATGGCGGCCATGCTCGAACGGGCGGCCAAAGCAATCGGGATTGAGTGGAAGTCTCCGCCCCGTCCTGAGCGCTCACGGCTGGATGATTGGTATCTGGGTAACGACCGTGGTTCTCGGCCACGTTCTACCCCAGTTCCTTTCTTCCCGGAAGTGCATGAGGAACTGACTAAGTCGTGGAAGGCTCCTTTTTCAGCCAGAACGCGTCTTAGCGGTTCTTCCTCTCTCACCACCCTCGATGGAGGTCCAGCGAGGGGGTATACGGAGGTTCCCGCCGTGGAGCGTGCGATCGCGGTGCATCTTTGCCCGCAGACCGCCGCCACCTGGCGGGACAGCCCAAAACTCCCGTCCAGGGCATGTAAGGCTTCTTCCGCTCTCGTGGGGAAGGCTTATGCTGCTTCTGGACAAGCTGCGTCCGCCCTTCACGCTATGGCCGTCCTGCAGGTCTATCAGGTCAAGGTTCTTAGCGAGTTGTACGAGGGTGTTCCCAAACCAGAGCTTTTGCAGGATCTGCGCTCGGCGACTGACTATGCTCTACGAGCTACGAAGGTCACGGCGCAGGCTCTGGGGAGGGCGATGTCCACCATGGTGGTCCAGGAGTGCCACCTTTGGCTGAATCTGGCGGAAATGAAGGACGCTGAGAAGGTTCGCTTTCTTGACGCCCCCATTTCTCAGGCTGGCGACACTGTCGAGGAATTTGCACAGCAGTTCTCCGCAGTGAAGAAACAGACGGAGGCTATCAAACACATCTTGCCTCGTCGGGCGCTGGCCCCCGGGCCCGCACCCCCGAAGCAGCAGCCTCCGCCTGTTTCACGCCGAGGACGACCGCCTTCCAGACCGGCTCAGGGCCCGCCACAGGCTGGTCCTGCACCTAAACCAGCCTTGCGGTCGAGCTCTCGCAAGAAGGTGGCGCCGTTGGCTCAGTCTCAGGCCACTAAGAACCCTCGTCAGGCTTCGAAGCGTTCCTGAAACGAGCAGTCCGGAGGAGAGAGATCTGCTGACCTGTCTGGATCCACACTCGGCGAGGGGACGAGTGTGGGTTTCGGCTCCACCCCGGCTGTCTTCCTCATGGCAGACGGCCACCACATGGTCAATAAAAGAGCAATTTTCTTCTCTGGGCGAAAAAATCTGTGTGACTGCGTCCCTCCGGGGTACCCAGCCACTAAAACATGTCAAAGCATGCTCAACTGCAAGCCCTGCGCTTCTGCATGCTTTGACGAATCAAGCGCATCCATCAGTCGATCCCCTGAGTTCAGGCGATCTTCGGATGGATCCTTGTCTGTCGGTTTCGATGGTCAACGCTCCCATGGTTGGGTCCCTCCGGGGTACCCAGCCACCAGAACACATCAAAGCATGCTCAACCGCAGGGCCTGCGCTTCGGCATGCTTTGACGAATCAAGCGCATCCATCAGTCAATCCCCTGAGCTCAGGCGATCTTCTGATGGATCCTTGTCTGTCGGTTATGGCGATCAAAGCACCTTGTGTCCTCCGGGACAGCACGCCCCCGAACAAAGGGCTTTCACCACAACTCAGTCACACTGTACCCACCCGAGGTACGTCGGTGGTCCCCCTGAGACTGTTGGCAGAGAGTTTTACAGCTTGGCTCGAGATACCCAACCTCTCTCACTGGCTTCTCAGAACCATCCGTAGTACAAAGTCCTTCAATTTGGGCTCTCCCTGTCTCCCCGTGTCTTTACGAAAGTCGCAGAAGCAGCCCTTGCCCCTCTCCGGGAGAGGGGCATCCGCATTCTCAATTACCTCGACGACTGGCTGGTCATAGCACACTCTCAGGAGTTGGTATGCAAACACAGGGATGTGGTTCTCAACCATCTGGCCCATCTGGGGTTTCGGGTCAACTGGGAAAAGAGCAAGCTCACCTCGGTACGGAGCATCTCTTTTCTCGGTATACAACTAGACTCGGTTGCCATGAACGCACGGCTCTCCCCGGAGCGTACACAGTCAGTGCTGAGCTGCATCCAGAAGCTCTCACGCAGCCCGACGGTCCCCCTCAAACAATTTCAGAGGCTCCTTGGTCACATGGCATCCGCAGCCGCCGTCACGCCGCTGGGCCTGATGCACATGAGACCGTTACAACACTGGCTGCGTTCCCGAGTCCCGAGATGGCCATGGCGCCAGGGTTCATACCGGGTGCATGTCACACCTGTATGTCTAAAAACCCTCGGTCCTTGGAAAGACATTTCGTTCCTACGGGCCGGGGTGCCCTTAGGACAGGTGTCCAGGCGCATTTTGGTTACGACAGATGCATCCAACACAGGCTGTGGCGCCGTATGCAATGGGCAAGCAGCTGCAGGGCTCTGGTCGGGCCCTCGGCTGCATTGGCATATCAATTGCCTCGAGCTGCTGACAGTGTTTTTGGCCCTGAAGAGGTTCCGACCTTTGGTTCAGGGCAAACACGTGCTGGTCCGCACAGACAGCACTGCGACTGTAGCCTACATCAATCACCAGGGCGGTGTACGCTCCTTTCGCATGTCACAGCTAGCCCGCCATCTCCTCCTTTGGTGTCGAAACAATGTCAAGTCTCTACGAGCCACCCACATACCGGGCGAACTCAATTGGGTAGCGGACGCGCTCTCCCGACAGACTTCGCTACGGGGCGAGTGGAGACTTCACCCTCAGACGGTTCAGCTGATCTGGAGTCTTTTCGGTCAGGCCCAGGTCGACCTGTTTGCCTCGATAGAGAACACTCACTGCCAGTTGTGGTACGGTCTGTCCGAGGCGCCCCTCGGCACAGATGCACTGGCACACAGCTGGCCTCAGGGCCTCCTCAAGTATGCGTTTCCACCAGTGAGCCTAATTGCACAGATCCTGTGCAAAGTCAGGGAGGACAGAGAACAGATCCTGCTGGTGGCTCCCTACTGGCCCAACAGGGTTTGGTTCTCAGAGCTGGTGCTTCTCTCCCCCGTTCCTCCCTGGCGCATTCCCCTGAGGAAGGACCTCCTTTCACAGGGGAAGGGCACGATATGGCACCCGCGCCCAAATCTCTGGAACCTCCACGTATGGTCCCTGGACGCGACCAGGAGGATTTCAGAGATCTCCCACTGGCAGTGGTAAACACTCTGTTGCAGTCGAGAGCTCCCTCCACGAGGCGGCTGTACGACCTCAGATGGCGCAAATTCACAGACTGGTGTTCCTCCCGGGGGGAGAACCCACGGAGATGTGGCATCCGAACGGTGCTTTCCTTTCTCCAAGGAGGACTGGATAGACTGGGTAGATCGGTTGGGAAGCACAATTTGGTTATACGATTCCTTAAAGGTGCACGCAGGCTGAACCCCGTCAGACCGCGCCTTGTCCCCTCTTGGGATCTGTCTGTGGTCCTCCGGGGCCTACAGTCAGATCCCTTTGAGCCGCTCCAGTCAGTCGAACTCAGTGCTCTCTCCCAAAAGACGGCTCTCCTGACTGCGCTCACATCGATCAAAAGAGTGGGAGACCTCCAAACCCTCTCCGTCAGTGACTCGTGCCTCGAATTCGGGCCGGCTAACTCACGTTATCCTGAGACCCCGGCCCGGTTATGTGCCCAAAGTGCCCACCACTCCCTTCAGGGACCAGGTGGTCACTCTGCAAGCTATCCCTTCTCAGGAAGGCGACCCCAACCTCTCCTTGTCATTGCCAGTCCATGCCCTGAGCATTTACTTGGAACGTACTGAAAGCTTCAGACGGTCGAGTCAACTCTTTGTCTGTTTTGGAGGACAGCAGAAGGGGAAAGCTGTCTCCAAACAAAGAATTTCCCACTGGATTGTGGATGCGATTCATTTGGCCTACCAGGCCACAGGGGTGCCCTGCCCGCTGGGGGTGCACGCCCACTCCACCAGGGTCGGTTGCGCTGGCGAACCGGATCTCTTTAACAGACATTTGCAGAGCTGCAGGTTGGGCTACACCTAACACGTTTGCCAGGTTCTACAATCTGCGTGTAGAACCAGTCTCTTCGGGAGTCCTGAACGCAAGCCCAGTAACTCCCGAAGCTGACACGGTGTAGAAGCTTGCTGAAGTGTCGTTCCCCATGGGTGATGACGCTTCCCCAGTTCAGTAAGTTTCCTGGCGTGAACCCTGAACGACAATTTCCATCATGTTGCACCCGCAACGTAGCTATGTTCAGCGGAGGAACTAGCTATCAGAATCTAATATGAGGTTAGGTTGCCTCTTGTGAACTCTCATATTAGGTTGGTGCCCCACATGTAGTGGCTCCTAATGCGGCCCCATGTGTGTATCTCCACCTATACTCCCAGAGATGCGGTGTTTCCCTTAAGACAAAACTTGTCTCCGACCCTGAGCTCAGCAGTCTCTCCTCATGCGGAGCCTGCCTCAGGATCGTCCCCTTGTTGTGCTCCCCTAGTGCGAGCCCTCAAGTGTATTCTCCACACGAATACTTCCCTCCGGGCAGGGTGTGGTCTCCGTAGTGTAAAAATCCTGTCAGAACCGTTGTGAGTCAATTATTCAATAAATATTGTTCTATGGGCAGAGAAATATGAATGAGTTAATTAATGCAGGTTGTTTAGGTATAGGAGAAGGAACCTTGAATGCAGTTGAAACTTCACAGTGGTAATGATAATTAATGATCAAATTTGTGATGTCTCATTAATTTTATTAAGGCAGTTGTAATCAGATTACTTCAGTAAGTATCATTGCAGTGTGGGGAAAATTAATCTCTTGAACTCAGTCAAGGTTTCAAATCAGCAATGATAGTTAATGCGTAATATTTACTGATGTCATAACAGACTGTTGATCAAAATCAATCACAATTTAATTAATCAACAAGTATCATTACCTCAGGGGAAGGCATTGGTTGTACCGGAAATCAAGAGTTCAAATCAATAATGGGACTATTGATTACAATTACAATTTATAATGCTTTGTGAGAGATTTTTTTTTTTTTTTTTTTTTTAGCAGTTATAAATAAATGAATCAATAAGTAATTAAGAGAATCATATGTAATAAAGCTTGAACTTGAATTCTTGAATCAGGAATGGTAGTCAATGAGTAATATTCCTTTAATGTAACATCCTAAAGGTCAGGTTACAATTAAAGGGAATTAATCAATGAGTATTGCTAGAGTACTGCAACGGGCAATTGGAATTATGTTTGAGACTATGGTTTATGTAAGATAAACTGATAGAATATCAACTTACACAGAGGGGAGCAAACATTAAACAGATAATATTGAAAATTAACTTTGTAATCAGACTTTGAGCTCAAGTTGTCAATATTTCTTTCACATGGGAAGAGGAGAGAGAGTGTGAATAGTATACAGAGAGAAATGCAAGAAGAAAACCCAAAAGCTTTAAGGATAAGAGGGAGGCAATTCACTTAAGACACTATCACACACGGTTTTCATCCACTGACCACAAAATTGCTATGTGTTAGCCGCTACAATTCAATGATAATGGCTCTACATAGACATTGCTGCAAACACCTTAGCTTTGGTTAGCTTAGCTTTAGCAAGATCGGTTTTGAATGGGGTGCCAGCGGGCTGCGCCTGGCGCCTGCGCACTATACGTTCACCCCGGAAAAGGGATCTTAGGATTTCCGGGTGGCAGCCGTTTCTATGGCAGCGTAACAAACAATAATAACAAAACACGTGGATTACACGCAGTTCAAGCACATTACAAGAAACGGCGGCGCGTTTCAGTATTGCACGGCAAATAGACAATATTCAGATTCTTATCTCGTAGCACTAAACAGTCTCAGCTCATCAGCACGAGGCCTCTTTATCTACAGATTTTCACTGAAGTTAGTACAATAACGTTACTGGATTTACACAATTTTACTTGATTAAGATTTACAAGTCTCCCACAAAACAGGCTTGGGCACTTGTTTGAAGTGCAGCATTTTAAGTTCACTAGTTTCAAGTGAATAGTTGGTAACAGAGAGTTAGGTAGCGAGCCTAATGATCTGAAACCGGGAGAAATCCTAGTTAATTTGACATTGGAACGCGCAATGTAAATTATTAAGATCAAAGGCCTTATCAGAGAATGAACGAGGAACACACTCATTTTCTCTGTGTGCGCTTTAAGCGACTTGTTTATGTCTTTGGCAGACAAATTTCAAATGTTTACTGCAGTTTTAAAATCTTCGCAAAGCAATTCGAATTACTCTTTCATTCATCCAGCTATACTGGCAGTCACAATCACGTATACAGTAGCACAATAAACCTTGCTTCTCTGTCTCTGAACTATTCTTCTGGATAACAGAACAGATACAACACAAAATGAATTGTTTCTTTATGTTCAAAAGTTATGATGATGCCAGCTTGCAAACTCCACCATTATGTAGGAACTAGATCAAATTTTAATTGATTCAGTTTGAAATTTGAATCGTAAGGATTCAGAACCGCAACCTGATAATAATCATAAGGCAGGAATCTGGCTATGATCTGCTAAAGAGACTAAAGAGGCACCAATTCAAGCTATTAAGAGGGAGATTTTGTTACTTGCTCTGCGTTGCCTGTCGGGTGTTCCGTGATGGGCTCGCTTCAGCGTAGGAACGGTGCAGCTCCTGATTGGTCGGCGACTGGTCTGCAATGACGTCTTTTGGGAAACTCCTCGATGAGAATTGGATGACTGGAACCGGTTTCAGGGCCTTCGGGCGTTGCTTAGTAACGGCGCGACGCTGGATGCTCTTCCGAGTGATTTGGAGTTGCGGCTGCTTCCCGAGGCTCGTCTGTTAGTTTGAGAGTTCTGATGGCAAGAACGCCGCGCAGTTGGAAAGTGCGAGATGATCGTCCGCGAAGAAGATGTTTTAGCAAGAGATCTTGTGCAGGAAGCTCCGGCGGTTGGTTTGACATTAGTGTTTTAATCGGGTCCTCTGAGCCCATCCCACGGGGCTGTGGTCCAATGAATTACCTAGGGGGCAGAGCCCAACCAGCGCGGTCACTTTCTTTCGTGCATACATTAATTTGCGTGCATTCCATTAATGGGAGGGATATTTCTCCAACTTTCAATAATAATATCAATACACAGCTGTAATATCCGCATTGGACACAGGACGCACATTTCATTCATACATTCACTCAACATGCATCATTCTGATAAGATTGATATCAAACACGCAGATACTTGACCTACATAGTGATACATTTTGGTAATTCCCACATATAGACAACAGAAGAGGTACAAGGCACAGATAATTCTGTTCACGTAAAATACATAGAAGAATACAGCAAAGATGTATAGTACACTATTAGCGAGTATGTTTGCTCTGAAAGAAAATAGGAATAACTGTTCTTATAGATCGTTTTCTCGAGTTTCAGGTGAGTCCACGTTAGTTATCAACGCGTAAAAGAGGGGAGGGGGAGTTGAAATTGCGCGCCTGTTTTTGCGTCTTTGTCTATTGATTTTCAATTTATGAATAGGGGTCAGCTGTGACACGGGCCATCTGTTCCGTGGCTGATCTGAAGCAGAAAAGGAATTTCTGTTGATTAGGTCGTCACGTTTTTTCCCTTTGATCCTGTCTGGGAAGAGGTGATGGTCCGAACATTTGGTTTTAATTGCTCCCCATGGAGGACGAGTGTCCTGTTTTCTGAGTGGATTATCTTATCGCTAGTTCACCCCCTTTCTGGGGCTAGATGGGGCGATTTGGTCCGATCGGCGCCAGAGATGGGGAGTGATTGCTTTTATGATTCTTAGGCTGCTCACGTGAGGGCAATCGGTAAGTTTTATGGCAAAGCCCAGTTGGAATGAGAATCTCCAGATGTTTTGTAAATGTGATTCTGTGGTTCTCTTGTTGACAGAGCCGAATTCCTACAACCATGATCTACATTTTTATTAACTCACAAATGCAACCAAACATGAACATTTATCTGAAATCTTCACATCCTGTACCTCAATTGGCCTATCGGTAAGTCCCTTAGTTTACTGTTGCTGCCTCGGACAAACAAACAGTTTTTCCCACTGTCTTACAATGACAGCTGTTTGTGTGAAAACCTTTGCCAAAGAAGTACATATTGTGTGTAACATGATTCATTTGAAATCGGATCGCAATGCAAACGGAAGTATGGCAAGCCGTTTAAACTTTTATTCTTTCGCAGGATATGAATTCTTTATCGACAATTCAATTTTCACTATTTAAAATGCTAATTCTTGAAATCAGAAATGTGATTTTTACTTGTAACAATGGCAATTTTTGATATCAAGAATTACATTTCCACTATAAAAAGGTTAATTATTGATATCAGCAATGATATCATCACTTGCAGAAATTTAATTGTTGATTAGCATTTTTAACAAGTAAAAATTGAATTGAACATTATCGCGTGACATTAATGATCCATATCAATAAATCGTTATACCCCTAGTTGGCGCTGCCAGTAGAAATAAAGTACATAAAGAAATCGGGTTGATGTGCATTTTTATGCTGTAAGCCTTGAATCAGATTTAATCTTTTGACATGCACACTGCAGGAATATGCAGTTTGCCTCTGTTGTTACCAGTGTTGGGGGTAACGCATTAAAGTAATATGAGTTACGTAATCAGATTACTTTTTTCAAGTAAATAATAAAGTAACGCATTGCTGTTTCATTTATAAGAAAATATTTGAGTTACTTTTTCAAAAAAGTAATGCCAGTTACTTCCTTCTCTTACAGTTCTACTGTACAGATGTGAATTTACTTTTTCTTCACCCTTAGGTTTATTTATTTTACTTTTTGGTGTGAAAGGGCTTTTACATTTTCTAAAAATCAAACTTTTTATGTTAAAAAAAAAAAAAAACAAGCAAGCCCTGCCCAGTAAATTAATGCAAAATTAATGTAACATAACACATTGCTTTCCATAAAAAGTAACTAAGTAATGTAATTAGTTACTTTTTTGGGGAGTAACACAATATTGTAATGCATTACTTTTAAAAATAACTTTCCCCAACACTGGTTGTCACACACCTACTTCATTTTAAAAAGCCGACTTAATATTTCTCCATTTCAGGTCCTAATTAGGAGACGACAAGCCCATATAGATTTGCCTTTCTGCTTATATTTATCAAGCGGTACAAACACCCCTTTCTGTGCCTGAAACAAGCATTTGTGGGACAACGTCCTGAACCTCTTTGCAAATTATGAGTGTAATAATAATTGTAGACTAACACAGCAGTCATTTATTATATTCTTTATATAATAATACAACAATATCAGTTTGTTCTGTGCATAATGTCATTTCTATATCATTGCACATGCACAAAGCTTTCCAGTTTTGGTTTTCAATCCAATCAAATGTTTACCTTATATGTCTTATATAAAGGATCAGAAAATGTTTATCTCGCCTTTTAAATTGATTGAAATTTCATTTCATTTCAAATTTGCATTTCTGTTTTGATTAAGACGTTTCCATATAGCATTTTTATTTTATTTATTAAGATTATACTTTTAAACCCATTGTAATCAGAATACAATGTAGAATACAACATAAACGCCAGACTTCTGAGCTAGAGAGAGCAGTTGTCATGTATCGTATGAAACACCTTCACAGTCTTTTTAACCACACTGTACTGTTATTTCTGTGTTACGATAATTAAGATTGTAGCTTGTAGTTCAGATATAAATGCTGTCTACAGTAGCAGTCGAAAATAAAGTAAATCATTTTTGTTACACCAGTAGGTGGCAACAAAAGACAATTAAACTAATTATTTATTGAACCATTTAGTCTATTCCAAAGATTTGTTCCAGAATGCTGATTCACCAAATCCAGTAATGAAAGGAATATCTGAGTCATTCATTCATTCATTTTTTTTTTTTTGAATTCAGATAAATTTCATTTTAAATTGACTGCAGAAAATTAATAGTTTGTCAGAACCTACAATTACATGTTGTTATTATATATATATATATATATATATATATATATATATAAAATATTTTAAGAATTTTTTTTTCAGTCCAATTTCATCCGTGAACAGAGAATAGCTAGCAGAGAATAGCAGAGAATAGAAGCTGCTGCTTCTAACTGTCCCCAGTTTATTTCCTGTTCAAATGTTCAAAGCTTTCAGAAAAGACTGGGTCAAATACAGGTTGAAAATGTTTTAACTTTAAATGTTACATTAATTTGAACAATTAGTTGTATAACTTTGAAGATATGCTCTTTAATCTGACATTAATCTGCTTCTTTAAATACTGTCTTTGAAAAATATTAGAATATAACATATGATGGGTATCTCCAATAAAATTTAAATTTGAAAATATTTTCATCTCATTGTGTGCTTTAATCCTTTAAAACGTATTTGTGTGATGTTGCTAGTCATTTAGATGGAAACCAGATGATCCCTAGATGGGCCCCATGCATATGATCCCCTACGTAAAGCCATGTCCATGGGGCCAGCATGGAACCCATGGACAAACCCAGTTACAGCCCGTATTTCAGCCCATGTAGTAACCTTGTAGGACCCACGTAAAACCTAAAGCTAGAACTGAGAGTAGCCCAGTTGGGTCCCACCTAGTGGCAAGTGCAATCCAATATGAAATCCATGTGGGCAGTTAACATGGGGTCATTATGGAACCCATGGACAATCCCATATTTAGCCCATTTTTCAGCTCATTTCAAACCCACTAGGGCCACACATACAAATGTAGGGTGTGTTAATGCTGGGACCGAGGTGGGTTATGTGCATGTTGCCCAGTTGGGTCCCACCTAGTGGTAAGTGCAATCCAATAATGCGGGCAATTAACATGGGGCCATTATGGAACCCGCGGACAATCCCATATTTAGCCCATATTTCAGCCCATTTCAAACCCACATGGGCCCCACATACAAATGAAGGTTGGGTTAAAGCTGGGACCGAGGTGGGTCTTGTGCATGTTGCCCAGTTGGGTCCCACCTAGTGGCAAGTGCAATCCTATGTGGAATTCATGTGGGCAATTAACATGGGGCCATTATGGAACCCGCGGACAATCCCATATTTAGCCCATATTTCAGCCCATTTCAAACCCACATGGGCCCCACATACAAATGAAGGTTGGGTTAAAGCTGGGACCGAGGTGGGTCTTGTACATGTTGCCCAGTTGGGTCCCACCTAGTGGCAAGTGCAATCCTATGTGGAATTCATGTGGGCAATTAACATGGGGCCATTATGGAACCCGCGGACAATCCTACATATGGCCCATTTTTCATCCCATTTCAAACCCACATGGGCCCCACATACAAATGTTGGTTGGGTTAAAGCTGGGACCGAGGTGGGTCTTGTGCATGTTGCCCAGTTGGGTCCCACCTAGTGGCAAGTGCAATCCTATGTGGAATTCATGTGGGCAATTAACATGGGGCCATTATGGAATCCGTGGACAATCCTACATAGGGCCCATTTGTCAGCCCATTTCAAACCCACATGGGCCCCACATACAAATGTTGGCTGGGAAGTTCCTTAAATTGACCCTTTAGATTTTTTATTGCTACCCAAGTTTCACTAAGGGTACTCTTAACCTTATAACTTAGGAATTTCTTAGCTATAAGGTTTCTTAGGGCTTTCATGCAACTGGGCCCAGAGCGTGACATTTTTAAGATAGCATCTGAAGTGTATTTTTTTTTAATTAAACTGTGTGTTTTTGTTGGTAGATCTGGTCTTTTAAAAGTAGATCATCACATAAAAAAGTGCGGGCACCCCTGGTCTAGAGCATCTCCCGCAGTGGAAAGAGTTGCACGGCTGCCTGCTATCATCAGGAGATGGCGCTTTTGTCGCATAGACTGAGCTTGAGGTGGTTGCGGACCTCGGGACATAGCTGGAGAGAAAGTAGAGAGGAGAGATCAATGTCTGCACCTGCTAAAATCTGTGCACGGATGCTGTGAGCCACTTGGGGAGGTTCCGAGGGCAGGCATTGGTAATGTAGTAAAAAGGGAATATGGTGATTTCGTTTGGTGGAACGAGCTGGGAGGAACTGGGGGCAGAGCTGTGTTTAACAGCAAGTGCAGCCACGTGCCTGCTTGAGCTGCTAGTTCCCGAGCCGAGAGTGGCAGGAGGCTGGGCTGTGTGCGGCGGCCAGTGCGGCCAAGCACTAGCCTGGGCTGCGAGACCCAAGCTGGAAGTGGTGGGAGGCGGGGCTGTGTAAGGCGGGCAATGCGGCCAGGCGCTTGCTTGGGCTCCGAGCCCCGAGCTGAAGGCAGAGGATTGCGGGGCTGAAAGAGGAGGCGTAAGCGGGCAAGCGCTTGTTTGGGCAGCGAGTCCCATCGCTGCTGAAGGAGGAGCCGCGGTGAGAGGCTGGTTTGCAGCTGGCGTCGTCTGAGACATGGTGGTGGCGGCGGGATCTGGGGTGCGACCGAGGCTTGCTGACGGCCTGATGCCACGACTTGATGGCTGCGGGGAACCGGATCTTTCACTGGAAGAGGATGGTGTAGTCTGGCGAGACATGGCGGTAGATTTGTTTTTCTTTTTGGCTGTTTTTGGGTCTGGGGTATATCCTGGGGAATATTCTGGGGAAGAGTTAGTTGCCTGAAGATTTTTGTACAAGTCGTAAGGCTCTGCTTTGTTTAACTTATTAGAAGGCTGGACGTTGTTTTTGGCCAGCGCTTATTTCAAACTTGATATGGTCCACTTGGTTATGGGCGGAATTGTTGGCCTGGCCGAGGCGAGTAGTAGTGATATTTATCCTTGTAGGTTTAAGAGTTTAATAGGGAAGAATTATTTTTTATATACTAGTTCGGTATCTTGGAATAGATTACCTGGTTGTACAAAACCGATCCAAGCTGATAGCAGTTTTAGAAGGGAAGTTAAAAAATTGCTTTTTTTTTTTTTTACTATTAGTGGTTTTAGGTATTGTATTTGTGAATTGCTGAATTTGATGTTGATTTTTACTCCATTTTGAGCAATTTAAATTGAAAAGAAATGAGGTAAGAGATAAGATAAGAGAAGCTAAAACATTTTTTTTTAAGGACAAGATTATAGATTTGAAGCAGGATTCTAAAAAATTATGGAGAGTTTTGAATGATTGATGATTGAAAAAAGGGTAATACTAAACATTCTAGAATAAGTCTTAATGTAGATGGAAGATTGATGTCAGATCAGAAGTAGGTAGCAGACTATTTTAATATATTTTTTTACTTCTGTAGCCGAAAAATTGGCAAATGATCTTCCAGTGCAAACTGGTACTTTTAATGATGAATTAGTTAAGAAGTATTATGCTAACCGTGGTGTTATTTTGGGAGATTTTTCGTTTACTAAAGTAAAGTACTGTTTTAAAAAAGTTAAATGAACTTTAAAGTAGTAAAGCAACAGTGATAGATAATATTCCAATAAAATGTATTAAGGATTAATTTTATAACTCTTATGTTTACTCGTATTTTAAATCTTTTGATTATTCAAGGAAAGTTTCCTGATGAGTTAAAACAAGCTAGAGTTATTCCTCTTTTTAAGAAAGGTATTAGGTTTGAGTGTAATAATTATAGGCCTGTGTCAATCCTGAGTGCGCTATCAAAGGTGTTTGAAAAGATTATTTTTGAGCAGATTGAAGATTATATTTCTAATTTTAATATACTGTATGAATATCAGTCTGATTTTAGGAGGATGCACTCCACTGAGACAGCAATTTTGTATTTAACATATTCTATAAGGAAAGAAGTAGATTAAGAAAACTTCAGTGGGATGGTATTATTAGATTTTCAAAAGGCATTTGATACAGTGGATCACAGTATTCTGCTTTCAAAAGTACAAGCCATGGGTTTTAGTAATAAAGCCTGTCAATGGATCAAGTCCTATCTTGTAAATAGATGTCAAATAGTAGATTTAAATGGGATGTTTTCAGATTGTTTGCCTATTTCATGTGGAGTTCCGCAGGGGAATGTGTTGGGTCCTTTACTTTTTAAATTATATATTAATAATTTAAAAATGGCTTGTTCTTATGAACTGTTGTTGTATGCAGATGATGCAGCAATAATTGTTTCTCATGAGAAGAAAGTAAATATTGAAAATGAGTTAAGTAGGGAGATTGCAAATATATGATATTTACAATAGATTGAAAATATGGCTCTTTAAGTTCACTCAAAAATTTGTAATCGAATAAAATTTAAGACAGACTGTTGTTTTTAGACATACAAACTTTAAAAATGTTAGCGGGTGCATTAGTGCAGGCACACTATGATTACGCTGTAACATTTTGGTATAGCGGTATTAAGAAGCGAACTAAGCGAAGCGAACTAAATGTAAATTACAGACAGCGGTGTTAAGTTGTGTAAGGCTTATTTTGAAAGTACATCCAAAAATGCATTTAAGTAATGAACATTTTAGGGAAATAGTTTTTTTAAATGTTGAAAAAAGGGTAACCTTTATTAAATTGGTGATGGTGTTTAAAATATTAAAGAAAAGTGTTCCAAGGTACCTCTCTAAATATTATGTATGTGTAAGAGATGTTCATTGCCATTCTCTAGGGCGAGTAGTAATGATATTTATCCTTGTAGGTTTAAGAGTTTAATAGGGAAGAATTATTTTTTATATACTAGTTCGGTATCTTGGAATAGATTACCTGGTTGTATAAAACAGATCCAAGCTGATAGCATTTTTAGAAGGGAAGTTAAAAAATGGCTTTTTTTTTTTTTTTTACTATTAGTGGTTTTAGGTATTGTATTTGTGAATTGCTGAATTTGATGTTGATTTTTACTCCATTTATGATTTGTTTTTCCATTTTTGAATATAGAGGATCACAATGGAAATAAGCCTATAGTTTTTTTGTGTTTATTATTCTCGACAGTTTTTAAAAGTTTGTACGAATTTAGTCTTTGTGGGCTTGTTTGTTTTATGTTTTAAGTTGTGTCAAAAAAAAAACAAAAAAAAAACATGCCAATGCCAAGCCTAAATTACTTTGGTTCTCTCCATTTCTAATTTCTTGGAAGAGGTTACTCCAGCTGTAGGCATCTTCTGTTTTTTAAAAGGAGATTTATTTTATATTTTATTTTATTTTATTTTATAGTGCTGGGGGATGACTAAGGGAAAGTGCCCTTTTGTTGTCTGTGAAAGACCCATCAACCACCTTGTATCCAGCAAAAGAAAAAACAAACAAACAAAAAAAAAAAAAACAGGGTGGCGACCTCGTGATGAGCAGGCAGGGGCTGGGATCTCAGGCATTTGGTGATAGATCCAAGCAGAGGCAGGATGAGCTTAATGGCAGGGCAGAGACAGCCTGGCCAGCAGCATTGTAAGCCCTCGTGATGAAAGACAAGCCTCAGGATGTACCTCCAGCGTTTTCTGGGCATAGACAGTTCAAAATCGCACACTCCACCTGTGGGATCTCTAAGTACCCCTACAGTTCCCTATTGTTAAGGGTAGTGAGGGCGGAGAAAACAATCAGGATTAAAGGTTAAAGTCATACAAATTTAGTTTTTAATACACAAAGCTATCATATGACTTCAGAAGACTTGTAATATAATGTTCAGATCATTTGGACTACTTTTAAGGTGCCTTTAATTGTGTTTTTAGGAGCTTGGATATATACATCACTATTCATTTTAAGATCAGACTCAGCATAGCCTGAATGCATAGCATGGAAGAAAAAAAAGTAGTGAGTAAATAATAAAAATTAAACTTGTCTGTGTTTCTAAGTGTGTATATATGGGTGACTTGTCTAACTGTGCTAATCACCAGCCATTGCAAAGCTGTCGAGTGCACTGATCTCAGTCTGAGGATCACAGACCCATTTCTCGCAACATTCTCCTAGAACTTGGATCTGCTGTGGAAAGGGGCAATCAGGCCCTGGAAGCATCACATCAAGGTTATAGCATGACACATATCCATTCTGTCCATCCTTACAGATGCACTGATATTTGCAGCTCGGAAAGAACTTATCTCCATTTTGATAGACAGTGCCATTGAATAGGCAGACATCTCCCTCATTAGCTGTTTGGAGAAAAATAAGCAAGAGCTATATGAACATGCAAACATACTGTATGATGGAGGAACAAAATTCACCAATAGAATTTCAATATCATTTATAATCTTAAAAGATCCAAGACACAGTTTTTTTCCCCCACAACAAGCAGCAGTATTTCACACCTTGGGCTCTGTCCCAAATTGCACCCTTGTGCTCTTTCTCAGAGTCCACAGCTAGTTTAGTTTCACCTTCAAAATATTTGTCATTCCACCAGTTCTATTTTAATATTCTGCTTATATTGCCATATTTTACAAAAAAAAGAAAAAAAAATTGTAAAATAGTACTTTTTTTATCTCAAACAATCCTGCTGGACACAGATGGTGCTGGACACAAATGATTAGTTTCTTCCTTTGACTTTGTTTTTTTTCCCATTTGCTTTGATGTTACATTTGGCATAGTCATCATATCAACTTTTATATGATATATTCATGCAAATGGCTAAATAAGGCTATATATACAGTATTATTCCTGCTGACTAAATATTACTTGAATAGTAGCTAAGGATATCAATATCACCTCTACTGTATATATAATAGCAGTGTTTTTTTTTTTTTTTTTTAAATGAATGTATTAATTTTTTAATTAAGTTATGTAATAGATCTGTTTCTAAGCAGCCTGGAGAAAACAGCTCTGAACTGTCAGTGGCCAGTAATACACCAATGGGGATAGTTGTTTGTCATAGAAGTTTCCATGCTGTCTGTGTGACATATTATCATTTTATTCATTTCTGATTTAGTTTTTGTAATTTATTAATGAAACACTGACCACTCAAACTAAAAAAAAAAAAAAAAATTATTATGTGTCTAGTATAAATAAATATATGAAATGCATGTCACACTTATATGGATACATGTATGTACAATATGTGTACTCAATTATGAGGAATAAACTATATACGTATCATAGCATGACCATGGCTTTCCAGGAGCTCATTTGGGTAACACTTTATTGTAATGGTCCCTTTTGATCATTCTGTTGACACTAAGTAATGTTGCACCCACATGTTAACTAACTCTTATGAGAGTATTAGTAGACTGTCTACTAAATATCTGTTAACTCTTTATTGTGATGGTCTCCCAACAGACATTCAACTGATTATAAGTAACTTTGCAAGTACATGTCAACCTAATCTAATACGGTGGCCCAGTAGTGCCAAACACAACAACATTAAAAAGCAAACATAAACTCACAACACAACGACATTAGAAAAAAACAAACATAAACTCACAACACAACAACATTAAAAAAAGCAAACATAAACTCACAACACAACGGCATTAAAAAAAAGCAAACATAAACTCACAACACAACGACATTAACAAAAGCAATGCTCCCGACCTCTAGGGGGCAGTTGGTCTGCAGAAATTGTGCGTATGTCACTATTTGCGGTCGCTGCCGGGCGGTCTGAACCTATGGTCTGAACTGCTGTGATAGTTTTAATTCCGTATTTTTTATTTGTATTATTTGTTTATTATTGAACATTAACAATTTACACACTCAAGTGGGGAATACAAATATGCATATGAAAAACATACACTTCCCAATAATTTTATTTCCAAGTACACATAAATATCCATGTATATAAATCTACACATAATAAACAACAAAACAAAACAAAATATTTGTATAACATTTTTGGAGGTCGCAGGGAAAATAAATGAACAAATAGGCTAAAACAAATAGGCTATATAATATTACCATTCTTAAAAGGAAAGAGTCTCATAGTTTCATACAAATACCAATGGGTTCATCATCTTGGAATAAGTGTTTTAAAGATTCTATGTATTTTTTACATTAATTTTTATAGCAGGTTTACCGTTATTCCGCTTACTCCAAATGATGTTCACCATCAATGACATATTTATCGAAAAACCATCTACCATCACCTGAAACAAATTAAATGACAGAATATCTGTACTAATATCAATATTTAGCCAACTGTAGATATCCTTCCAAAATGTGACTAGGCAAGAAAAAAGATCTACCTCAAAACGGAATCTTCTCTGTAAAATTGCAGCAGCCGAATAATAGTTAATTATTCTAAACAATCCTTCATTTTAGGTAGAAATGGCCACTTAAGATAATTACAAAATGTATTTTTAAAAACCTTTTTATTTTTGAAGGTGTATTGAAGTCTGAAAATAACTTACTTTTTAATACATTCCCTACTTTGTTCTTACACTTTTTGCCTGGAGAAGTGGGTATATCCCCGACGTGACTCTCCGCAGTTTCTGTGCGTTCAAGTTTTCTCTGTGTTAGTGCCGTTTTGAACTTAATATTCGAACTCATTCATTTAATGGATCCTTTGAGAGAAAAGTTTACAGGGGTTTTATCGGTTTAAGAAATTTCTTATCTTAACCTGCTTTTTTATTTGTAAGGTATTGTTTTCGTTATTATAAACTGATTCAAATCAGTAATCAATAATAATTAATAATGCGGCAAACGGAGAGGGCGCTGGCGCAGTCATCAATCATATTTCAAAGCAAGCCGACGGCACGGTCCTGACCGCAGCATAACTGTCTTTACTTGGTTGTTTTTAGTGAATATTTGCATTTATTCACATATGACTTGATGTGGTGGACAGTCATGATTTTGGCTAATGCAGGACACTACCGAATGATGCGCATCGGAGGAAGTGGGTATATGCAGCCGCCAGATAAAGTGGATATACCTGCATATACCCTCCACTACACCACTGATTTAAATATGTGAGGGTGTTTTGCACTAATTGTTTTAAATAAGGAGGGATAGTTGTATTAAATTCTCTAAAGGAACATTTTATCTCAAATTTCTCCATACATGATTCATGAATGAATTATGTTGAATAATCTGACCAGCTTCATCTAACAAATCTACAACATATATAACCTTTTTTTTCATACCACTCTTATTTTTAATCAGAACCAAGCAGCTTAAAAAACTTTTTTTTTTTTTTTCAAAGAACAATAACATACAATATGTTATCAAGAAACAACATTGGGGAAAAAAAAATAAAATACAGAGAAGAAAAAAAAAAGAAAAGAAAAAAACAACAACATTTGCCAGGGGGAGGAAAATATCTAACTTCAAAAGGAAAGATAATCATATACACATATATGCATATATAAAATGAAATACATATATTGTAAAATTCAAGGACTTTCAGAGTTTTTAAGGCTTTCTTATTCAGAGAGTCTCGAATTGTCAATATAAATACATATTTCAGTCTTCAAAACCATAAAATTAGGTTTCTTATTAGTACATTTGCAGTTATGAATGTGAACTTTGGTCAATAGAATAAGTAAATTAATTGAATAAAAGTACTGTTCCTCTTGGTCAGGATAGTCAGTAAAGCCAAAGAGCACACTTTCCCATACTAAGGTCTTAAACCCTGAATATTTTCATTAATATATTTTTGGACCTTACACCAAAGTGTAACTGAGTACGTACAATGCCAAAATAAGTGCAAGGCAGTTTCTTCGTATTCATTACAAAAATTGCAATTTACATTTATGCCTTTTTTAAATTTTTGTAAATAATGATTTGCTGGATAAAATCTGTGAATTAGCTTATAAGAAACTTCTTTAATCTTATTTCTAAGATGATATTTTTGTGGTAATAACCACACTCTTCTCCAGCAAATAAATTTTCCATTCAATAACGACACCCAATGAGACAAAACATAAGGTACAGTAACAATTTCTCTTTGGAAAAGAGTACGAATAGCTCTATTATTACTCTTGAGGTTTAAGCAGCTTAAAAACTATCAAAGTAGCCCGGCGTCGCCGCAAATACTCGTGACATGCGCACAGTTGACCTTTTCTGCAGACCAACTGCCCCCTAGTGGTCGGGACCATTTCCGTTGTGTTGTGAGCTTAAAGTCGTTGTGTTGTGAGCTAATGTTTGCTTTTTTTAATGTCGTTGTGTTGTGAGCTAATGTTTGCTTTTGTAATGTCGTTGTGTTGTGAGCTTATGTTTGCTTTTTTAATGTTGTCGTGTTTGGCACTACTGGGCCACCGTAAATCTAACCCTAACCCTACCAGTCTACTAATACTAAGCTAACATTCTAATGAGAGTTAGTAGACATGTAGGTGCAACATTACTTATAGTCAACAGAATGTTAAAGGGACCATCAAAATAAAGTGAAACCCTCATTTGCTTAAGAAGTTGTAGCTTGACAAATTGGCATTTTGGTGCATAATAGTATACTGTTGCAATAGTACTGCTTGTTGCATATTTAGATGCATTGGAGGTCACTAACACCAGTTTACTTAATATGGGGAAATAAAAATGTAGAGGCCCTGCTTGTCAAAATTATGTCTTGTTTCTCTGTATTTTTGTTCCTTGGTTTCAGAAATATAACATGCCTGTAATATTAATTCGGAAATAATCAAGCTTCTGGGGTTATTAATGGTCTGTTGTAGTAATACTTAATGATTTACACTTTAAAGTTTTCTTGTAATGATTGATGGTTGAAGGGTGTGCAGAATAATATCACCTAATTTTTTTTTATTTTATATATATATTTTTATTTATTATTATTATTATTATTTATTTATTTATTTATTTATTTATTTAGAAAATGCTTATTGTGTTCTTAGAGCAAATCTTTTGCTGATTATAGATACTCACATAATTCGTCATGAGGCTTAGGGAAAAGGTGAACATTTGTTGCCACAATGATGTTTGGTGCATTATCTTTGTTTTTCTATCTTCTGTGTGCTGGCTGTTTGTTTTCAGGTAGGTCTCTCTGTTTTAAAAGAGACTTATGTCAGTTAGAAAGACTTATTTGCTTGTTGCTACAATTTCATGGTTTGTACGATTGCCATGCCATGTAAAATTAAATAATTTTGCTATTTCATGTTCACTGCACAATAAAGGCACCAGTTTAGCTATTAATGTATCTGCACTGCTGTGTTGCCTGGTTCTCATTTCAGTCAATTTTATTTCTTATGAATTAAATTCTTTCTTACTTTCTTTCTTTCTTTCTTGGCAAAGTAGGCCCTCTAGTGGTTAATATTCCTTGGTAAATGGTACTTAAAAACAGAGGTGAACAGGGCATTCCACAGGCTATTAGGAATTTAAAAAAATATAAAGCTATATAAAGCTATAAAACATAACATGGTAACTTAACAAATCAGTTAAGACTGTATAAATAAATATTCATGATAATAGTAATAAATATAATAAATAGTAATATTAATAAAAGTTATATATTATGCATATTACATACATATTTGCATCTGACTTGTGTAAGTTTACAGCGTATTTGTCATAATAATAATAATAATAATAATAATAATAATAAAAAAGTTTTGTAATTTTTAGGGTTTTTTTCATGTCATTGCATTGTTGTTAGCATAGAAAAAAAAAATACCAGGACTTAAAAAAAAAAAAAAAAAAACACTTTAAAAAAAGGTGTCATTTGTTAACATTAGGTAATGTATTATCCAAAATGAACAGACAATTAACGATACATTCATAACAGTATTTATTAATGTTTGTTAATAGTTATAAAAATACAGTTGTTGAATGTTAGTTCACAGTGCATTTACTAATGTTAACAAACACAACTTTTGGTTTTAATAATGCATTAGTAAAGGTTGAAATTAATTTTAACCAATGCTTTATTGGGACGGGACTAGTTCCCTTATAGATTCACTTCTATGCTGCGATAGTAGTCGCTATGGGAACACCTTTGGTGTGACGAATGTCTGAAGCACTTAGCGTCGTCGCCCCTACTTGGTCTCATCACGAGACGTGAAATACGTACCAATAAGTACATATCACTGCAGTTTAAAAAAAAAAAAAATATATATATATAACATTTATTCCTTTTCACACAAAGTATGATTTACAGAGTTTGCTAAAGCATAATTTCTGCACAATTATTTGAAGAATATTATATTATGACTTAAAAACTAATTTAATATGCCAGGAGCGTAATGTGGATTACGTAATCAGAAATTAAGTATTTGTAATTTGAGTAAATTACATTTTGAAATACTCGTAATCAGACTACAGTTACTTTTTTTATGGATTACATGATTACATATTATCCAAACAATAGCAATAAATTATTCATAATTCATTGATTCTCCCCAAGTTCTCTTTTTCATCTTTTAAATTTTCCTTTCTAAAATAGACTACCGATCATATACACTCAAAAAGTCCAGTTTTGTTGACATTCACACATAGACTCGTCATTAGTCAGGTGATAACATAGCATTTGACCACTGGATTTACAAAAATAATTTCAGGTTTAAGAAGGGTTTCAACATTGCATCAACCACTGATGAACACATTATTTTTTTATTTAAATTATTACTCTGTATGTTTTAACCATGTATTATTGTGTCTTTGGAAGGCTTTTGTCTTTCAAACTTATAATAATTTACATATTCACATTATTTCTTATTTACATGTAATGCAGGCATTCCAAAACATTGTGTCTTCTAAACCTTAGTCACCAAACATATTTACATATTTACATTGATATAAAAAAATAAATAAATAAATAAAAAATCAATAAAATAAAAAAATGAAAAATCAATAATTATCACATTTACATGTTCATGGTTATTTTGGTTTTAAATGGTCACATACATACAATTTTTTATTATTTTTTTTTTTTTGTAAATGTTTTATTTTAATTGTTATTTTAAAACAAAGACTAGAAATACAAAGACAGTTCACTCCTACACTGATGAATGGGAGAAACTGCAACACGAGCCATCAATGTTACTCTGGACCATATCACAAACTCTGTTTCCCATAACCCCTTTTTTGCCTGACTTGTGACCTATCACCTTTACACCTGTCAGCCATCTTAGCTCATTACACTTGGACTATAAATAGAGCTGTATTTCATCAGTTATTCGCAAAGTCTTGATTTGTCTTGCAGTCATTTCCGAGCATTTATTCCCTGTGTTTATTTTTCTTGTTGCAACCGATCCATTGAGAACTAAGTCAGTGTGTTTTGCGATCTCATTTATCAGGCCTTTCTATGATGAGATCTGGTTTATAGACCTGTTTTATTCTGGACTCAATGAGCCGCTCAAGTCGAGGCTACGATTTGAGGGCTCACGTTCATCCCTCGTGGTGGCTTTGGACTATGCTTTGTGGTGCGAGGGCTCGTCATTCACTGTGGGCATCACCGATGAGGACAGCAGCCGCCATTACTGTGGACATGATAAGGAGTCTAACGCTTTGCCGGTCGCTTGGGCCCCCCACGAATTGACGGTTGCACCGGCGCGTGGACACAAGATGGCGGTTACAGCAACACCCAGTGTGGAGGAGCTTCCACTGCTGCTGGCAGCTGATTTCCTAAGACCAACATCAGCTAGATCAGCGCCCACTAGCACCACGCCAACCAGATCAATGCCCGCCAAACATGTCAAGATGGCCGCCAAACCACTGTCTGCACATGTCAAGATGGCCGCCACACCAGAGTGTGCACATGACAAGATGTCGTTCCAGAGTCAGGTCCAGTCACAGCAGTTGTTCCAGAGTCAAGTCCCGTCACAGCTGTCATTCCCGAGTCAAGCCACGTTACAACGGCTGTACTTCCAGAGTCAAGTGATATCGCAGCTGTTCCTCCTAAGTCAAGGCAAGCCCAAGCTACCCTCCTTGAGTCTAGCTCAGTCCCAACTGCAGTCCTCGAATCAAGTCATGCCACTGTCAAGTCAAGTCACTGCACTTCCTGAGTCAAGTCAAGACACAACAGTACTCCTTGAGTCAAGTCAAGTCAAGTCAAGTCACTTCTGCACACCCTGAATCAAGTCAAGTTACTACAAGTCAAGACGCAACGGCACTTCCTGAGTCAAGCCAAGTCACTACAGCACTTCCTGAGTTAAGTCAGGACACATCAGTACCTTCTGAGTCAAGTCAAATCAAGTCAAGACACGACAACACTTCCTGCAACAAGTCAAGTCACTACAGCACTCCCAGAGTCGGATCAAGCCACGACAACTCCTCTTGAGTCAAGTCAAGACATAATAATCCTCCCTGAAGCGATTCACTTCATCATAACTCTTCACAAGTCACGTCAAGGCATTTCAACACTTCCTGAATTAAGCCAAGACACAAAGATTCCTCCAGAGTCAAGTAATGTCGCAGTTGCTGCTTCAGAGTCAAGTTCTGACGAGTCAAGCTACTGATCTTGAACTAAGTCACGTCACAACAGCTTCTCTCAAGCCAAGCAGCATCCCAGCTATTGTTCCTGAACTGAGCCACATCGCAACAGCTGCTCTCAAGCCAACTGAGGTCACTTCTGCTGCTTCTGTGTCAAGTCACGTCACACCTGCGGCTCCCGAGCCTAATCACGTTGCAGCTCCCGCACCACCTGAGCCAAGTTCTGTCGCAGCTGCTTCGCCTGAGTCAAGTCCTGTCGCAGTCGCCGCTGCTGAGTCAAGTCCCGTTGCAGCTGCCGCTGCTGAGTTAAGTGTCATCACAACCATTCTTTAAAAGACAGATCAAGGCACAGCTGCTCCGCCCGAGTCAAGCCACGCCGCAGCTGCTCCGCCTGAGTCAAGCCACGCCGCAGCTGCTCCACCAAAGTCAAGCCTCGTTGTGGCTGCTGCTCCTGAGCCCTGTCACAACACAGCCGCTGTTCCTGAGCCAAGTCAAGTCCCTTAAATTGTGTTGATTTTGAAGTTCCAGAAAAAGTAGAAGTTTGAATACTAATTCAAACATACAAGAAATTACTTAATTAAGAGCCAATAATAGGTTTACAATTACGTAAGACCTATGAAAGGTCTGTTCAATGTAGTAAGTATTCTTAAAATACTACATGTTAATAACGCTTCTAAGTTGAGAATAAATCTTAACATAAATCAAAACTAAATCTCTAAGTTTCGAAGTCTGAGAAATCTTCTAAGTCTGAAAAGAAGAATAGGTGCGCCCAAAATCAGAAGAGTCAAGAAGACGAGAAGTCAAAAAGGAGCAGTCTAATCTTAGCAGTCTATCAGTACATCTTATATACCCTTAAATTCAGACAGAGAAAGGGGGGTAAATTTCCATGCAAAGTACAGTCTGTTCTTAGTTGTCTATGCAGTCACGTCTTCACACCTCGAGATACAGACACATTTTATATTTAGACATGTTTTAGAGTTCTGAGGTTCTGAGAATTATTTCCTCGTTTTCAATAAACATTGTTCATCTGGACATTGAACTCTTTTGTGAGCTTGTGAGCTTTGATCATAATCCCAAGAGAGTAACCTGGAAAGAACCCAACTTGTTGTACAGCTTCCCATAGGTTCAAACATCCCTTTTCCCAAGAACATTGGATCAAACAACATCAATCAGTTGCATGTAACAATAGTGAGTTCAACAGAAATGTACAGGAAAAATTATAAATATACAAGATGAATCATAAATGTAAGATGCATAAAGAATAACTCAATTCTATGAATATGAATATGAACTTAAATGGATATGTAATTAAGCAATTAAATCCTTACAAATTAAAAGTCAAACACACCAGGTTCCGAGCACTCTCTCTCTCTCTTTGTGTGTCTTTCTATGCTCTGTGTTCCAGATTTGTCTGCTCCACCCTGGGGGGCTCCTGTCCTGTCTCCTTCGCCCTGGGTGGCTTCTGCTCCACCCTGGAGGGCTCCTGTCCAGCCTGTTCCGCCATGGTGGGCTCCTGTTCCGCTCTGGAGGGTCCCTGTCCTGCCTGCTCCACCCTGGGAGGCCTCTGATCCGCCCTGGAGGGTTCCTGTTCTGCCTGCTCCACCCTGGAGGGCGTCTGCTCCACCCTGGAGGGTGTCTGCTCCGCCTGTTCCACCTTGGAGGCAGACTGCTTCTCCCCAGCAGTCTCCTGCCCAATTCTTGCAGTTCTGGTGGTCTTCTGCTTTTCTGGCGCCTCCTGGACTATTTGCTCTACTCACTTCACTCCAGACCTCTGTCTGCCTACATGGATCTAGCCCACCAGCCCTCTTCCTGCCCCACTCCACTGCTCTCTTTATAATTCTGACTGTTTTGAGCTTCTGGGATCCGCTCCTAGGGAGGGGGCTCTGTCACAATTCATGCTGCTGCGGCTCCCTCCTTTCTCCACTAGAGGGAGCCATCACTGTTACTCTGGACCATATCACAAACTCCATTTCCCATAACCCCTTTTCCGCCTGACTTCTTGTGACCTATCACCTTTACACCTGTCAGCCATCTTAGCTTATTACACTTGGACTATAAATAGAGCTTAATTTCATCAGTTATTTGTGAAGTCTTGATTTGCCTTGCAGTCATTTCCGAGCGTTTATTCAATGTGTTTATTTTTCCTGTTCCTGTTGTATTGTTCCTGTTTACCTTGTCTATATTCCCGTTCCTGAGTGTTATCTGCCTGCCTACCGACCCCTTTGCTCGTCTCCTGAATTTACTCTGTTAGCTAGCTGCCTGCCTCGACCCTTTGTATGGACATTGGCTATTCTCTGGATTATCTGTGTTATTCCTGTTTGCTCCCTACCGATCCTGCCTGTCTAACTACGAGTGTTGTTATTAATAAAGTCTGCAAATGGATCCCCTTGCATCTGACTAGGTTACAATGGCGGAATAGTCACACCTTCTAAATGAAAGAGCCAAATTTCCCACAGAAAGCTGAGGCTAGACCGACCAATGCACATGTGCAGCCATAATCACGTTATGACTGCACTTTGGCTGGTCTAAGATAAGAAACAACATTCATGAGGCAAATAATTTTGATTAAGATTTTTGTTGCTGATTTAACATATGTAATTTAATTGTGGGTTCAGCACGCAGTTTTTTTGAGATTTCAGGATTTCCCCATTTATTAATATAGAACTTGGTCTTGTATGAGCTACCCGGAGGTGTTGCAAATATGGCCACTGAGTGAAGAGACTTTCCTTGAAAGGAACTTTGTTTTAAAATTATTTATTTTATGTTTTTTATGATTTAATTAAATGTTAGCTTTTCATTCAAACCATAAACCCCCTGCAGTTCCTGTACAAACTCTAGTTTGGGAAACCTTGATATAATGTTTAATGCACTTCATGTTGTAAATTACAATGAATGGAATATATTTGTTTTTTACATCATTATGGTATAAGATAATCCTATTTAAATCAATGTGATAAACGAGTCAAAAGTTATCTAAAAGTAATCTGATTATATTACCTAAAATGTGTAATTTAACAAATTACGTATCAAGTCAAGTCAGCTTTATTTATATAGCGCTTTTTACAATACAGATTGTGTCAAAGCAACTTTACAGTATCAAATGGGAAAGTAATATATCAATAATTCAAAAGAAACTTTAAACAAATTTAGTTTGAGGAAATTAATCAATAGTTCCAAATTAATAAATTGTTTGTCCCCAATTTAGTTTTCCCCAATTTAGTTGTTGTCCCCAACTGAGCAAGCCATAGGCGACAGTGGCAAGGAACCAAAACTCCATCTGTGACACTGATGGAGAAAAAAAAAAACCTTGGGAGAAACCAGGCTCAGTCAGGGGGTCAGTTCTCCTCTGACCAATAAACATACTCCCATACAGACCTGTAGAGGTGGACTATATGTACTGACCCACCATCTGGATACAAACTGGATCAAGGAAAACTGCAGTGGCCAACTGTTCAGGATTCATACTGGATCTGACCTCGGAATAAGCAGGAGACAGACAATATTAGCATAGATTCCATTTTTCTTGTATCAGGTGTTATGGGAAGTGTTCCCGGTTCCGGTTGACCTAATTAATGCAGCCTAACAATCCTTTAACGGATTTGAATATTAGAAATATTTAAATGTGTTAAGTGTATGCCAGGTTAAAGAGATGGGTCTTTAGTCTAGATTTAAACTGAATGTGTCTGCCTCCCGAACAGAATTAGGAAGATTGTTCCATAGTTTTGGTGCTAAGTAAGAAAATGATCTGCCACCTGCAGTTGACTTTGATATTCTGGGTATTATCAGATTGACAGAGTTTTGAGAACGCAGCGGGCGTGAGGGACTATAATGTGATAAGAGCTCCCTCAAGTACTGAGGAGCTAAACCATTGAGGGCTTTATAAGTAATTAGCAGGATTTAAAATCAATACGATGTTTAATAGGAAGCCAGTGCAGTGTTGACAGAACCGGGCTAATATGCTCATACTTTTTGGTTCTAGTAAGAACTCTAGTTTGTTTATTAGGCGTGCAGAACAACCACCCAATAAAGCGTTACAATAATCTATCCTGGAGGTCATGAAGGCATGAATTAATATTTCTGCATTTGACTTTGAGAGCATAGGTCATAATTTCGCTATGTTTTTAAGATGGAAAATGCTGTTTTGCAAATGCTAGAAATGTAGTGTTCGAAGGAAAGATTGCTATCAAATAACACACCTAGGTTCCTAACTGATGATGATGATGAATTTACAGAGCAGCCATCAAGTATTATGCTGTGTTTTAAGTTATTACTTGCTGAGGTTTTTGGCCCAATAATTAACACCTCTGTTTTTTTTTCAGAATTTAGCAATAAGAAATTACTTGTCATCCAGTTTTTAATATCAACTATGCATTCCATTAGTTTTTCAACTTTGTATGTTTCACCAGGCCTTGAAGAAATATAGAGCTGAGTATCATCAGCGTAACAGTGAAAGCTGTGAAAACAGTGAAACACCATGTTTCCTGATGATATCTCCTAAGGGTAACATAAAGTGTAAAAAGTAATGGTCCTAGTACTGAGCCTTGAGGAACTCCATACTGAACTTACGATCGATATGATACCTCTTCATTTATTGCTACAAAATGATAGCCGTCAGATAAGTATGATTTAAACCATTCTAGTGCATTACCGCTAATGCCAACATAATTTTCGAGTCTCTTCAAAAGAATGTTGTGGTCAGTAGTATCAAACGCAGCACTAAGATCCAGTAGCACTAAAAGAGAGATACAACCACGGTCGGATGATAAGAGCAGGTCATTTGTTACTCTAATGAGAGCAGTTTCAGTACTGTGATAAGGTCGAAATCCTGACTGGAAATCCTCACAGATATTATTTTTCTCTAAAAAGGAACATAATTGTGAGGATACTACCTTCTCTAGTATTTTTGATAGAAAAGGGAGATTTGAGATCGGTCTGTAATTAATCAATTGATTAGAGTCAAGTTGTGGTTTTAATGAGAGGCTTAATAACAGCCCGTTTGAAGGTTTTGGGGACATATCCTAATGACAGTGATGAATTTATAATATTCAGAAGAGGATCTAGGATATCTGGAAGCACCTCTTTTATCTGAAATCAGTAACGGATTACAATTTGTAAGTAATCGACCCAGCTCTGGCTGGGAGATTCGAAAACTGATGCTTTTGAATGTTACCATGACATATCCAGCTTCATATCTATGGGTTTTCATAGACGGTAGGTAGCTCACGCAGTACGGAGATGTACTTGAGAGGTAAAGAGTTCTGGTTTGAATCCCGTGTAACTATGGTTCAACAAAAGAGTTAAAATCTACACACAAGGAAGATTCAAATGTGTTTTTATATCGGTTTTTGTTTTTGTCATTTGTTAACACTATCGGTTTAGGGTAGAGTTTGGTGTAGGGCATATTTCCAACAAGATAGAGTGTTACGTTTTAGCAACAGTCCCTTGATATTTAAACTCTGAACCACCGCAATACATACCTGAAGCAATGTAATGATGTCAGGTGAGCGGAAGAATGTTTATAGCAGCCTATGATGATCTGTCTCCATGATAATCTGTGTTTTTCTAGTGCTGTGTTTTGGGCTCGCTTTATTTCTGAAGAGATATCTGCTAAACCTCCACTGCTCCAGTTCTGCAGTTGCCAAGGTGCCGCATGAGTTGGACACTTGAGAGGATGTCTCTTTGGGTGTTCAAGGTTGTCTTTGCAGCTTATGAGGTGCGTATAATAACTTCACCTCTAGGTATTCATTCTACTAGAGGAATGGGCAGGATGATCTGGATGTGAGGATGGCTTGCTTCTCCGAGGTTTATTTGCTTGAGCTAACTCTTTCCTTGATCTTCCAGCTATCCTCAAGAACAGGAATGTGTTATCCTATATAATTCCCATAGCAAACGCTATCACAGCGTAGAAGTGAACCTATGAACAGAAAGGTTACGTATGTAACCTTGGCTCCCTAAAAAAGAAAGGAGACACTGCGATGGCAGCCACTCCCATACCTTCGATAAATGCTTCCTTTGTACTTAGAAATCTGATGAAATCATGTGAAGCACACTATGTGATGTATTTTTGGGGCGGTGTTAAGTGCTACTGGCCAATAAAATGGCGTGATGGCATAAGGGCTTCAGACATTCGTCACACACCGAAGCTGTTACTATAGCGACCGCTATCACAACGTCCCACTCACTATTTAGGAAACCAAGGTTACATTTGTAACTGAAATGTTTTAAATGTTTTATGTGTAATCACAGACTTCATATGATAAGACATGTAACTTAAAAGTTGTTTAGAAAATTAGTCCTGTCCGAATAGGGCAGATGAGTAAATGCTCTAGAAGTATTGTTCAGTCTCAGTTCATAGTTCTCAGTTAACAACATAACAAACATTATAGTAAAGTTTTACCCATATAATCATATTTTTATATGCAAGGCTGAACTACCTTCTATGTTTCTGTGAAGAACTGATAAACAAGTACATAGTGCAGCCCACCCGGAAACTAGAAGATGTATGCCGTGCTTAGGAAGGCATACAAGAGAGATATATGTAGTTGTGATTTCTGTGTTCTTGGGCACTTCTTCTCTTCTCATGGGCCACTTCTCATCTGACACTTGACTAGTTAAATGACATTATTAAAAGACTTTTCACCTTTACCCTGGACTCCCTGTCTCTGCATTTCATTATCCAACATTCTTGATGTCACCTTATTCATGATCTTGAATGAGGGGGTAAACAGGGTCATCAAACAAGGAAATTCAATTTAACAAGGAAATTCCATTCCAATTAGGAATAAAACAATGTTTTATTAAAGCTATAAAACGTAACATAGCAAATCAGTTAAATAAACATTTGCATCTGTAAGGTTACAGCACATTTGTCATTAAAAAAAGGTATTTGCCTTGGTTTTGTTAGAGCAATAGCTAATATAGGCTCAAAATAAAATGGATTTACAATTTCTTTTATGTCAAGAAACTAAAATCATCCAGAAAATAAAAATCTAAAAAAAAAAAAAAAAAAAAATTGGATCCCTCAGACAACAGCTGAAGTTTAACCTCCTAAAACAAGTAAAATTCAAATATTACTGTATATAATCACACGCACACACACAAAAAACGTGTTTTTAAAATGACTCTTAACTTTAATGTGATTAGACCCTAGAGACATTGTGGTAAACCATTATCACCTTGTGTAATGCCCCTAACAGTACAGTTGATATTTAACATTGTGTTATGAATGGGTTTGTAACGGGGCAACAGAGACGTGAAGCAGGCGGATCCAAATGCAGAGCTTTATTTAATAATAATACTTATTACATGGTCAAACAGGCAAGGTCGAACAGTGGCAAACAGGTATATAGAGGGCAAAACACAAGAGTAATCCATTAAACAGGCGAGGGTCGATCGGCAGCGAACGTAATCCAAGGGGCGAGGCAAACGGATAAACCAGACAGAGAGTGAATAATTCAAATGAGGGGATAACAGAGTCTGAAACGGCAAGACAAAGGGGTAATCCAAACAGGTGATAATTCCAGAGCAGGCAGCAGACAGACAAGATGAGATAAACCAGGCAGGGAATACAAGAAACAAAAGACTAGACTAGGAACTAGATTAAACTGGAATCAGGAAACTTAAATGCAATGCAGTACTCTGTGAAGAGGAAGTCCAAGGCTTATATAATGTGTGTGATAGGTTGCAGCTGTGTGAGTGTAATCAGTGCAATGGATGATGGGAGATGTAGTCCGGTATGACATGCAACAATCTGTGTGGTATGAAAGTCAATGAAATAGGACAGCAACCTCTGGTGACGGACAGACACAAGGCCATGAACTGGATTCGTAATTTGGTTAACATTTTTTGTGTGCTATTTTCTCCATCTTCTGAAGCCCATGAACATGCTACAGCCATAACACAAAGTCACTATAAATGAAAATATCTGTGGAAAAAGAAAATAACATGTATGTATTTATTAGTTTATTTAATTATTAATAATTTTTTCAAGCATGGCTCACATATATATTAATTTTTTGTTTCTGCTTTTGAATGTTAATGGTAAAGGTAGCATAATATGGAAATTACTGAACAGTTCCAATTTACTCAATTAATCAATTAATAATAAACAACATAAGTATCACTTTTTTGGGTAGGCTGCCTTTTTTGGTAGTCTACATTAAGCCTTCTTTAAACTTCAAAGTAAGAGGAAGTGAAGAAACTACAGTACAAGAGTGCTTAACTCAATAACAAAACAATGGTCTGTTCTTGAGTAACAAAAATGCTTCTAATTACTTATTTGTCAGTAAGTACACTACCAGTCAAAGGTTTGAGAAAGATTTTTAATGTTTTTTAAAGAAGTCACTTCTGTTCACAAGCTTGCATTGATCTAAAGTACAGCAAAAACAGTACAATTTTGAAATATTTTTACTATTTGAAATAACTATTTTCCATTTGAATATATTTGAAAATGTTATTTATTCCTATGATCAAAGCTACATTTTCAGCACCATTATTCCAAAAGAAATTATAGAAATGAATACTTTTATTTAGCAAGGAATTGATTTAGCAGGGAAATTGAAAAAAAGTGATGATAAAAACATTTATAATGTTACAAAAGAACTTTCATTCATCAAAGAAACTTGGAAAAAAAAAATCTGTTTTCAACATAATAATAATTATATACATATATATATATATATATATATATATATATGTGTGTGTATATATATATATATATATATACAATTTATTTATTTATTTATTTTTTTTTTTGAGCAGCAAATCAGAATATTAGAATGATTTCTGAAGTATAATGTGACTGGAGTAATGATGCTAAAAATTCAGCTATGAAATCATAGGAATAAATTAAATTTTAAAATATATTCAAATAGAAAACATAGTAAAGATATGTAAAAACTTTACTGGCTTTGCTGTACTTGGGATCAAATAAGCCTAAATGCATGCTTGGTGAGCAGAAGAGACTTAAAGCTGCAGTCCGTAACTTAACCAGCCAGTGTTCAAAACCATCGCCTTACTTTAGCCCGAATCACAACGGTTAGCTTACAATAATGTTTTTTAAATTGAGTGGTACGGGTAGGTTTTCACGGGAAATTCAAGCATGCCACTGCGTCATTACGTCACGTCTGTAAACATAAAGAAGGTGTCCCGACTAGTAACATAATTGCATGTGATAATGCTGCAAGTGCCGGATAGTTTATAGTCTTTTCTCACAGCGGCTGAAATAATTAAACTTATTTTTTTGGTTGCGGATTGTAATCCGCAACCACTTGTACACAAGTGACTGAAATTAGATTACTCCAGTTTTAAATATGCATCTGTTTGCAGTTGTATTTTAAAGAGAACACCGGTCCTAAGGAAGAATGATTTGCTTTTTCGGGTCAAAGAATTTCTTGAAATGAAATTCAAATTTTATGTCAATCAGAGATTAGACTATACAGAAACAGAAACGCTAATACACAATACATACATGTAGTTACGCAGTGCTGATGTTGTTAACATGAACAATTTGAGAACAGTATAACAGTAATAATATCTTGCTAGTTTGATGTGATATGAGATAACCGATTGTTAGATTTAATGTAGCGTTTTTCCTCAGTTGGTCAGAACAAAAGTTTTAGATTTGTTTTAGACAAAAGTGCGGTGACTGACAGCTACCGAAACATTAGATTCATCCGCACTGGAGCCTTGCCAAAGCACAACCCACACATGGAAGATAATTGCGCAATTAACTGCAATTGCACGTGTTCAGACAGAGATAGCGACAAAGAGGCAAAACTTACGGACTGCAGCTTTAAAAAAAACAAAACAAAAAAATTACAATTCTTACTGTTCAAAAACATTTGACTAGTCTTGAGTAGTCTTTGGATTAATTTATTTTTAATATATAAACTATAAAATACTTGTCCCCTGTTGATACTTCACTTGTACTGCGTCGTAAGACGGTTTGGGGAAAAAATAATTTTTCTCAGAGAATGAAGCACTTTAAATAACGCAGTGAAACTGCACAGCCATTGGAAGTGACAAAACGAACCAATGGCTCAGCAGCAGTGCTGCACAAACCTATGATGACGCAGCCCGGCAAAGAGGGGCAGGGCCATCCGGCTATATAAGCAGCCATTTCACCATAGAAACTCAGTGACAACTCTACATCTTCGCTACGAGACTCAAGACTTCGCTCTTCTAGACTGCTTCGCAGTGAACAAGCCTTGGCAACGTATTGAAGACCTTCTCTGCTCGGCTGCCTTCAGCGTCTGCAGCAGCTGCGGTCCTGTTTATCCCCTGCCACCATCCAGTGCTGTGCATCTATTAGAGCAATTTCCTTAGAGCAAATTTCCTACCAACATTGTTTCAAATGCCACACCGTTTCTGTCGTTTCTGGTGCTCATGCATCCCCTGGATGAGTCGGTGGCCGCGCATCTCTGCCCACCCATGGCCATCGGTTGGAAAGCTAAAGTGTCGCATCCCCGCAGACCCTGAAAATCAGTCTTCGCAGAAGACAGAAAGCACAGACTACTTGGGTTGGTAATAGTTTGTAAGCCCCTCTGTGGCACTTGCCACTGAGGTGAGTACTATTCTACTACAATGTTCAAGATTTATATCATTGGTTGGGGCTGTCTGTCCTTCCTGTATTTCAGTTTTTTTGGACATTCTTGTCAGCGGGACCCCTGGCTGGTTTGGTTTGGACATCTTGCCATCCTGCAACCATCGACTCCTGATTGCTGTGTCCCTGTTACAACCCTCAACCCTAGGACATTGGCCCTTCTTGAGGAGTGAACTGGACTTCACTGTTCTTCCAGAGCCTTAGCGAGAAGTGTTTCTGTGGAAACCCTCCCTGACTGGTCTGAGGGCCAGTAGCTCTTCAGGTTGGACTTGTGGATTTAGCGCAACCATTGGTTACCCCATGGTTCCCAGAGAATTCGTATACATTCGTAACCTAGAGAAATTTTCCCCATAGTGTCTTACAACGCAATACTCATTCCCTTGTCTCAGGGAACCGAGGTTACGTAAGTTAACAGAGTATGTTTTGTACTACTCTTGCTTTAATATGCAGATATAGTTATAAGTAGCCCCTGTAAAAAATCTAACTTTGTGATGTGTCCAAAATATTACTCCCAACCATTCAAAGTTTACAACATTAGTTCAGCTGATGCATGAGCTTTTTTTCTGCTTATAAAAGTGTTCCTGCGGTTTAGCATGCATGCTACAAAAATGTATACCTTAATTGCACTGTGAGTCACAAAGTTATTTTATTTGTGCCTTAGACTTCTAATACAGTGCCTATAGATATTGTGATATTATGATATCTAGGCTATTATGATAGCCTATTATGATAGGCTGTTGTGCCTGCCAGTCAACATAAGTATTGGCATACCTCTGCGCACCCTGTTCGCACCATCTTCTCGTCTCCCGTGCATTATTAGCAACATACAGTTTTACTATCTGAGCTGTTAAACATTTCAACTCTGTGTTACAATGTATTGTAGTAATGCTGTCTCTGGTCATCTCTGATCTGTATGTGGCTTTGGACGGCAATTTGCAGGGAAGGTGGGACATTGCTTTCAGTGCTATCAGGCTAAAGTTAGCATTTCTGAAGATCTCCTATTGCACTTTTAAAGTTAAAATATCATTTAAAACAATTCTGGAGGATTATTAAAAATGAATCAGTGAAATGTCTGGATTGATGAGTTATCAGCCCCTTAGAGTATATCATTATAAACTTGCTCAGGAGCAAGCAATGAGGTAAATGTTGATTACTTCAGAATAAAACAAACTGTTTCTTGAAGATTCCACTGTTAATAGTGCATGGTACTGCAAAAAATTTACCATGGTTAAGAAAGTGCTTTTAAAAAAAGACCTCCGGGATAAAGTTGTAGAAATGTCCAAGTTAGGAGAAAGCTACAAAAACATTTTTAAAGGCTTTAGCTGACTTTCGAAGCATAGGCACCAATCATGTGGGTGTTCAGGGGCTTGAGCACCCACGGAAATGATCGAGCACCCATTGAAAAACACAAGATATTCTCTGTACATTTTAACCAATAAGAAGTGAATTATAGCTTGTACAACTTTATTCTCATTTTCATAGTATGTTTGAGGCAGGGTTTGGCGTTATTTTAATGGACATTATTGCACAACCAGCACATGATTTTCTATAGGCATTCCGTCCGTCCAAAGTGGATGACAGAGCCAGGAGGACATTGATAAGCGAAGCTACAAGGAGGCCAAAGGCAATTTTGATGGACTTACAAGGCTTTAGGGTTGGGTCTGGTCAGTCTGTGCATGTGGCAACTATCTCCCAAGCTTTAAACAAAGCTGGCCTGTATGGTAGGGTGGATGGGCAGGTCATTCATTTTCAGTGAATAGACAATGACCCTAAACATACTGCCAAAACAAAAATAAAATGGCTTAAGGATAAGAAGGTGAATGTCCTTGGGTGGCCAAGTCAGAGCCCTGACTTAAATCAAAAATCTGTGGATGGATTTGAAGAGAGCAGTCCACTGCCACTCACCACAGAATTTGAAAGAACTTCTGCAAGGAAGAATGGGCAAATATTTCCCAATCAAGGTGTGCAAAGCTAGTACAGACAAAAAGACTGATGGCTGTATTTAAAGCAAAAGGTGGCTCTACAAAGTGTGAAATCAAGGGGCTGATGACTTTTCCAACCTTGTTATTGATTTTTTTTTTATTTTATTATTATTATTTATTTATTTGGATTATTAACTGTTAACTTTCATTGGTTTGATGTTGTAAGACATAAAATAAATAAAGCTAGAAAAGTTATTTGGAATGGGGGTTGATTTCAGGCTGTATGACAAATAAAGTAACTATTTAAAAAGGGTATTATGATTTTCTATAGGCACTGTATATTGCACAGGTCATGTGGACAGCTTTACTGATTTGTTGTGCTTTGATGTTTTATTTCTTTTGACATTTTGGGAGTCAGACAGACAAACTCACTATAAACTGTTGTTGTACGCACCAGCATAGTAGTTTTCTATGATCTATTTTTCAATCTTCATGATACAATATTCTAAAATAACTGCATACTCTTAGTGAAGAGGTGGAAAATATGTACTATTATTGTGTTATGTTCTACTGCAAATATGAAATTATTTGTATTATTTTATGTGTTTTACATCTTTCTGTTTACTTACTAATTATGTGTTCAGTGTGTTCTTTGTATAACAACGAAAAACAGTTGTACAAGATGCAAGTAAAATAAATGTTAGATCTGAAAATCACAATCAATGAAAAAACAAATAAAAAGAAAGGTAGTGTTAACAACTCACCGCAGCAGCGACATTAATGTTATATTCTCTATAGTCCAGAAATGTTATTATATTGCCACGAGGTCTCCGTATGCAGGTGCTGTTTGCATATATACCTGCAGATGAAACTGTAGCCTCCAGCAAAAATGCGCCAAAATAAAACAGCAAAGCAGTGAAATGGTAAGACATGTCCTGTAAACAATGGAAGACAGTTTGAGTTTATGATGTATACAGATCAATAGATCAAAGGCTAGACTTCTGATAATTCTATCAGATTATATTTTAAAATATAATAATAATATAATAATAATAATAATAAATTCAATTAATTTCAAAAAGAACTGTAGCAACATTTTCAATACACTTAAATAAACCTACTTGCAAAGCTGCCTGAAAAATATGTGCCTAAGTGTACTTAGGACAAAAGCTGTTTCAAATGCAAAAGTAGTCACACCAAATATTGATTTGATTTAGTTAATAGAAGTTAATTAATAATAAATAATAAAATCTATTCATGAAGTTGGTAAATAAAATCTTTATGAAATTAGTTTTGAAAGCATCCACACTTTACAGCAGTTTTACATAAGTGCCAGTAAGTCACAGTATTGAACCTTTGCAAGTATAGGTTTGTTCAAGCATCTTGGAGACGTTGCCACAATTCTTATGGATTTAGTTACACTGCAGTAAAAGATTAAAACCATTTTTGGAGAAAGTACTGGCATGCCTAAGACTTTTACACAGTATTGTATATGTGTGCGTATGTCTGTGTGTACTGGTATTCATTATGTTATAGGGAACAAATGTTCCCACAAGTAAATTTTGACACCATAAGGAAAACAGCTTCTAAATAATACAGCATGAAATGATTTGAAAATCTAAAAATGCTAAATAAAATAATAATAATAATAATAATAATAATAAATTCAAAAATAAATAAAATAAATAAATAAATAAGTAATGGTAGCTTTATGTGTAGGGTTAGCCTAAGGGGATATAAAATACAGTTTGTAGAGTAGAAAAAAAAAACATTACGACTATTGAATGCCCCCATAATAATAGGAATACTAGTGTGTGTGTGTGTGTGTGTGTGTGTGTGTGTGTGTGTGTCGAGTCTTTTAAAATGGTTTTAAATGTATTTACAGATTAAAATGAGCAACACAGTTATTTATTTTACATCACTGCACTATTATTAACCTCAGTTATAAAACAACACTGACACTGCATTTTATAATTAAGTGTGGTAGACCATAAACATTAATCATGGTCATAGAATAGACATTACTCAGTAATGGTCCAGTACTTAAAACAGGCACAGCGCTTATGACACAAAGTCTTATTATTAAAGAGATCTGAGCCAATTAACTAATTTTCTACAGCCTACAGAGCTGTTTTAAAATTCCTCTTTTTATTTTTTCTTCTTTTTCGTTTTTCCCTTGTTTCTTAATGTAACATTAGAGTTTGAAAGACCCACACTGACTTACATTGTTCATCTGAAAACTGATATTAGAATGCCAGCATTTTCTTTCTGAATTGTGTTAGTTCTAATGTGTCTAATGTGATGTTTCTTTAACTAGTATGTCTATTTAAACAACTGCACTAACTTTGTTAGTTGAAGTGGACAGTACACCACAAACCAGAGATGATATTTTTAACGTAGTGTAAGACCTATTTAAACAGTAACACTGTATAAAGTGACCTTCATATTACAAAAATAAAGATCTGTTAATTTTAATAATAATGATAAAAAAAAAAATGACCTTGAACAAATGTAAATCCTCCAATCTATCCTAAAGCTGAACTTTAAGAACTGTATTGCAAGCACTGGTATTTTCTGCTCTACCAAACCTGTGACCTTGAGCCAGGTGCTTAACCCCAAACTGTGCTTGAACGACTGTCCAGGCAATTAGTGTCCAATAATCTACACTAAAGTGTCCACTTTATGAATGTGTTAAAACTTGTCTAAGCACTGTGCTTTTGTAAAGTCATACACACTCACCATGAAATTCCAGTCAGTGTTGATCTTATCAGCCAGGCCCAGCAGAAACAGGGCAAGGTATATAGATGAACAGATGAACATGGTTACTGAAACAAACATCACCCATCCCTGCAACAATGGCACAGACACATTTGTCGACGCTACTAACATCCACACCAACCCTCCAAACACCTGATTGAAAAAACAAAAACAAACAACAACAACAAAAAAAAAAACATATATATATATATATACTCAAAGAAATACACTTATTAGATATTTTCAACATTATCATGGGCTTAAGTCATTTGTTTAGTTATTTTGCCTAATACAACCTGCAACCTATTAAAACACCACTTCCTGAGAGGTAAGACAGGTTTTCTGAATTTAAAGACCTGTGTATTATAATTGTGTGTACAGGCATAATAAACTTAATATTACTATTTTCTCTCAGAGTATGAAGTATGAATTATATACTTATATCCTTATTATTATGACTTCCACATTAATTCCATTTTTTTTATTTATTTTTTTTTTTTTTTAGTTACCAAGGTGTATACCGTCATAAACCAACAAATGACACACCTTTTATTAAATGTAATATAATTATAGAGGTTTAACCCAGTAAGCCTTGAAAAAGTACAACAGTACTTACAATTTCCAAACAAATCAAGGCCCCTGAATATGTCCTCAATATTTCCATTCCAAGGGGTAGAGAAATAGTCGGTGCTGGGAAGGAGGTAGTGGCCGGGTTCGGTGTTTCCGCCATCCTTATTCAGCTTGACAAGCACAGGTTGAACAAAGGACTTAACGCATAGGAGAATCCTGCAGGAGTCATGTATCAGGAACAGGTCCGACAGGTGTGTAGCCACTCCCATCTTGTTAGGTAATTTTTTGCTTCCACAGTTGGGCTGACCTGCTCTGTCTGAGGCTGTGCAGTTTCATTTGTGAATTTGACAGGCTTTATTATTTAAAATATGCCTCTGTTTTTAGTGTAGATTTAGTTCGTTTTTTAGTTTCCCTTTGTCCACAATATGATTTATTATCATTTCTTTTGTTTGGACATGACCAAAAAAAAAAAAAAAAACCTGACCAGTTTCACAACTTTGGTTAATAATTAACACAAAGGCTTAGGTTCAACATACCTAAGTAAACATTATTTTACACTCCAAATTGATATTTATTAAAATACCAAAGAAGAAACAACTCTTTGTCTGATTTAGTTTGATTCTGAATTAAATCAAAGTACTATGTAGCACATTAAGTAAAAGCATATTGAAAGAGGTAAGAGACTTTCTAAAAAGATGAGTGACGATAATGAAACAAATTTACCCTCCATAAATAGGAGGTGAAGTGCACAGGCCTTTTCATTAATTATTGCCTAGTTTTGTGGAGAGAGAGAAAAAAAAAACACACTGCTTTTGTGACTTCTTGTACAATGCTGAGGGATTTATTGAACACTGCCATTCATTAGTATGAACAGAAACGTTTGTTTTAGGTTGTACCATTTATCAGAACTACTAGGAAAAAGTCTTTAGCTTCACTGACAAAGCCATAATTAACAGATAGCAAGTCTAAAAGTTATCTGCTGGGCAAATAAATTTACTTTAATTTAAATGATTTAAAATAGTGGTGGATAGTTAATGAAATGGTGAATAAATCCTAAAATCAAAAACATTAACACTTTTTCTTTACAAAAATTCTAAATACAATACATTTATTTGCTCATATATCAGTTTTGCTTATTAAAAATAAAAATTATTTCTCTGTGGCCATTAAACCATTACAAGACTGAAGTTGCTTAAGTATTTTTGTTTTTGACAAACTCACATATGTAGTACTGTGTGGCTCCACAATCTACCTGGCTCCAGGCTCCAGTACTACTAAGCTGCACACAGTTACCTTTACCACTGCGTGGGCTCTGTAGAGACCAGACTGTGGTATTCAAAAAAGGATTACCATCAACAAATGTGTACCCCACTTCTGTTACCCCTGCCTGTAGACCTATGAACACATGAGCAAGATCAGCTTCTCTGATATAGTCGGCCAGCAAGGTGTTTGTCTTTGCGGTTCTGGGCATAGCAAGAGAACCCCCACGCAACTTGCAGTTTAGAAGTGACTCTTGATACCTCCGTGCCTCTGTCACCAGCAGGTAAAACATGTTCTCAGTTTCCCTGATACCTAGAACCACTTTAATAAAATGACAAAACATAGCACTGGTTAACGTCTTGTCTGTGTCATGTCAACATTTGTCTGTGTTTTCAGTGGAAATAATTGTGACATGCAGTATGGAATGGAGCTGTGTCTCAGCTAATGTAGTGCTAATTTTGTAGTTTTGTAGTATTATATTTTGATTGGGAGCCAAAGATACCACACCTTATATTCGTATAGCAGAACGAATCGATTTTTAATAGTAAAGACAGAAGAATGCAAATTTAAGCAGAATATTTCAAAATTCATACAATCACTTTACATTGAGACTAGTTAACTTTACATTAAGACTAGTTAATTAAAGTCATACTAAAAATAACTGATAACACTTTACAATACAGTGGCACTAATATGCATTTATTCATGCTTAATTAATGCACAGATAATCATTAGTTAATGTAAAACTCATGAAGAACTAAACCATTTATGAATGATTACTACATCACCAATGAACATTCTATATGATTCATAGATTAAGTAATCAATTCATTGTTATTAGTTAAATGTGTCATAATGGATTAATTCCTTAATAACATATTATATTAACTAATAGTGTAAATTCATGTGAATTACTACAATGGGTCGAAACCATGCACTTCAACTTCCTGTCTGCTTTAATAAATCTTTCGCTAATAATCATGGTCATCATGAAGTCGTTTGAAAAATTGGTTCTGACTTATCTGAAGGACATCACTGAACCCTTACTGGACCCCCTGCAGTTTGCTTACCGAGCAAACAGGTCTGTGGATGATGCTGTAAACATGGGTCTGCACTTCATACTGCAGCATCTGGATAAATCAGGGACTTATGTAAGGATCCTGTTTGTGGACTTCAGCTCAGCTTTTAACACTAACGAAAAGCTTGTTAGAGCTTTAATAATATAGTCTTAATTTCACCAGATTTCAAACTTTATCCAATGCTAATTTGACTAACTAATTTGACTGATCTGATCAGTTTCATTTCATACGTTATATGTGAGTACAGCGCGTTAGCATTACAGCACGTTAGCATCCCATTAGCTGTTAGCTTGCCATTCGCTCCACTCACGTTTTGTATTTTGCGCCTACTGTCCTTTTTCTCCTTGCTCTCGTTTTCGATTATCATTTGCGTTTATTATATAACCGTGAGTACAATGCGTTAGCATTTCATCAGCTTTTTAACATTAGCTTGCCATTCGAGTTTGCATACCCGGATCTACTGCCGTTTCTCAGTGTTTTCCCCAGCTCCTTCTTATACAAGATCATCAAACAACAGTGGTAAGTTAAGTTGGAATCGTTTTACATTCAGGTAACTATTGGCATCTTTTCCTACTATTGTTGTGTGCACTGCCTGTCAAATGTACAGTTGATCTATCTCTGTCAGCAGTGAGGGATTTACATAACCTAGATGTGCTCTGTTTGACAGAAACCTGGCTAAAACCAGATGATTATATTATTTTAAATGAGTCTACTCCCCAAGATTACTGTTATAAACATGAACCGCGTCTAAAAGGTAAAGGGGGAAGTGTCTCTACAATGTATAGCAATATTTTCATTGTTTCTCAGAGAACGGGCTTCAAGTATAACTTGTTTGAAGTAATGGTGCTTCATATAACACTATCCAGAGAAAAAAGTACAAAGGAAAAATCCCCTGTGACATTTGTACTGGCTACTGTATATAGGCCTCCAGGGCACTATACAGACTTTATTAAAGAATTTGCTGAGTTTCTATCTGAGTTAGTGATGGCTGCAAATAAAGTCTTAATAGTGGGTGATTTTAACATCCATGTTGATAATGAAAAGATGCACTGGGATCAGCCTTTATAGACATTCTGAATTCTATTGGAGTTAGACAACATGTAATGACTTTATGAACTATTTTACTTCAAAGATCGATACTATTAGAGATAAAATTATAACCATGCAGCCCTCAGCAACAGTACTGGATTAAATAGTGTGCTATGGATCTCCTGAGGAACTATTCCACTCCACTATTCTCTGCTATAGGAGAGGAAGAATTTTATAAACTTGTTAAATCATCTAAACCAACAACATGTATGTTAGACACTATTCCATCTAAGCTACTAAAAGAGGTGCTTCCAGATGTCTTAGATGGCAAGATGGCAGCTACTCTAGCATCACACCAACCAGATCAGTGCTCACTAGCATCATGTCAGCCAAGTCAGAGTCTGCACCTGTCAAGAAGGCCGCCATACCACAGCCTGCATCCGTCAAGATGGTCGCCACTCCAGAGTCTGCACCTGTCAAGATGGCTGCCACATCAGAGCCTGCACCTGTCAAGATGGCCGCTGCTCCTGAGTCAGCACCTGTCATGGCCGCCCTTCAAGTGTCAGCATCTGCCATGGCCGCCCTTCCAGAGTCAGCACCTGTCATGGCAGCTCGTCCAGAGTCAAGTCCAGTCATAGCTGCTGTTCCTGATAAGTCAAGTCATGCTACAGCAGTGGTTCCTGTTTCCAGTCTAGTTTCAGCTGTCACACCTGAGTCAAGCCACGTCACAACAGTCACGACACTTCAAGTCAACAGCTGTTATCCCCGGATCAGGTCACATCACAGCTGTACTTCTGTCGCAGCCGCCGTTGCTCCTAAATCAGGCCATGTCACAACTGTTGCTCCTGAACCCTGTCACGTTGCAACAGTTGCTCCTGAACCCTGTCACAAGCTGCATTACCCAAACAAGGTCACATCACTACTGCACCTCCTGAGTCAAGCCAAGTCACAACGGCACTTCCTGAGCCAAGCCAAGTCACATCTGCACTTTCAGAGTCAAGCAAAGAAACGACAACACTTAGTAAAGTCTCCAATGCTGTTCCAGAGCCAAGACATTTCTCAGCCGCTGTTCCCAAACCAAGTCAAGTCAGCCGCAGTTCCTGAACCAAGTCAAGCCACAGCTGCTGTTCCTGAGCCAGCTTTTCCGGAGGCCATGCTCATCATGAGAGTTGCACTGTGGGCTGTACACCACCACCAAGTCCTCAGAGGTGGCGGCTCTCACCGCAGAACCTCTGAGGGTGGCATCCCCAGAGGAGGTGGCCGAGACCATGGATCCTCATGCAGAGGGGATTGCCGCACCTGCTCCTTGCACGGTGGTAGCGCCCAGCGACCAACGTTCCCTTAAAGAGCTCTCGCCCAACCACACTTCAGCCGCTGAGGCTTTCTGCAAGGGCCTGGGCCAGCTGGACAAAGACAGGAACATTGGCTCCCTACTCTCTGTCTTTTTCTCTGTGTCTGTCTCTGCTCTGTGTTCCAGACCTGTCTGCTCTGCCCTGGTGGGCTGTTGCTCCACCCTGGAGGGCTCCTGTCCTATCTGATCTGCCCTGGTGGGCTTCTGCTTCACCCTGGAGGGCTCCTGTCCAGACTGTTCCACCCTGGAGGGCCCCTGTCCTGTGTGATCCGCCCTGGTGGGCTCTCGTTCCGCCCTGGAGGGCTCCTGTCCTGCCTGCTCCGCCCTGGTGGGCTTCTGATCCACCCCGGAGGGCTCCTGTCCCGCCTGCTCTGCCCCCGGAGGGTGTCCGCTCCGCCTGGTCTGCCCCGGCGGTCTCCCACCCAACTTCTGCCGTTCTGGTGGTCTTCTGCCTTTCTGGCACCTCCTGGACTATTTGCTCTGCTCACTTCACTCCAGACCTCTGTCTGCCCACATGGACCTGGTCCACCCTCCCACTCTGCCCCAGTTCCACACTCTCTGGATTAACTGGACTGTTTTTTTTTTGTTTTTTGTTTTTTAATTTGAGCAGAGAGTAGAGAAGCGTGTAGCTCCTTAGAGCTTTTGTTTATTCTTTATAGCAATCTCTCAATCTTACTACTACTAACTGTAGTTTAAAGTGATAAAATATATTCTTGATTTCACCAAATCTCAAACTTGATCCATTGTAAGATATTAGCTCAAAATTATTATAGGGAATCAAAATGGGAATCAGATCTAACGATTCGATTCAGCTTGATTAGATTAACTTGATTCAGAATTAATAATTTGCACCTATTAACCGTTTGTCCAGCGAAGGGGTTAAATTAGTACATGTTACCAATTCTGAGGTTTATATTACTTCGTGGCCACGACATAATATAAACAGTTATTTCGTTAACTCTTAAGGGCAAGGTAGCAAGATCTGGGCATAGGTTTAACTTTAAAATACACAACACAAGACAATGCTTCTTTATAAATGAAACAACAATTTATTCAAATTACTCTAAGACACACAAACTAAACTACTAACACATAAACAAACACACGCACACACACATTCATACTGTTCTAGAGGGTTATGGGGTTAACGGAGCTTAAACGGAATCCAAAAACAACATTACTAGCAATTGCTACTATAGTTCTTAGGTTGCAACCTGGTAGAACCACAAAAGCAGAGATTCGGCTTTTAGCTACTAATAAGGATCTTGTGCACCAATTCAGCGAGTAAAGGAGACTTTGTTTACTTGCGTGCTGTTTGAACAGCCGGGGTTTTCCTACGTGACTTTGGTGTCCGGGTGTCCTGATTGGTGGCTGGTAGATGATGTCTTTGGGAAACACGTCAGTGATGAGTGAGCTGCTTGGCCGGATGGCTCCGATTGGTTCCCGGGTTATGTAATGTGATGCGCGGGAAGTTTCTTCTGCAGTCGGAGTTGCGAGACGCAAAGTCTTTGAAGCATTCGGCAGGTTAGCGGAGCGGAGTCTGTTTCTTGTAGAGTTCTGGATGGCACGATCGCGTGATGGTCAGCGCGGTGGAATGGCGGCACGCGGCGAAAGGCGCACAGCGAAAGGCAAGGCATTGTTAGGAACATAGGGTTTTAAACCAGCCATCTTGGTCCGTCCCAATTCAGGTTTGCTCCAATCGGATCTGGTTGGGGGTGGAGCCATGCTCCAGGCTGTCTCTCCTTGCATAAATTAACCTGTGTCCCACACGTGGTATATCTGTGAGTTTTGTCAATAACTTCAATAAACTTTTGTGATGCAAGTGTTGTAACCAATAGTAACTTCTCATTCATATAAACGTATTGGAAATAAAACAAGCTTCTGGTCAACACCAAACATCAGATATCTTGCATACAGTCAAATACATTTTGTAGCCTTAGCTACTAAAGGAAATATAATGCAAACACATAAAAGGGGAATATATTCATTCATACACTCGATTACACAAAACATACATATCGAAAGGTAAGGAACATACTATTCATTGGTACTGTTACTCTAATTGTGGTAGAAATAGTCTGTTTTAAGAGTTTGTGTATTCTGAATAGCCGTCCACAGTTTAGTAGAATGCAGAAAGGAGGGGTCTGGGTGACCAGAGTGTCCGGAGGTCATGCTGTGAAGCCCTTTGAGCTTTGCAGCTGGTTACTGTCATTATAAACCTTTCTGTTTGTATTGTTTGATTGTCAATTCACAAATAGCGTGTCATCAGCGACACAGGCCATCTGTTCCATGGATGATCTGAGGGGTACCTGTTAATGGGCCTAGATGAAAGGGGAGTTCTTGTCTTCAGTCGATTGAATTAGGGTTTTAGCTATTTAAATTCCCTAAGAGATAGTGACCAGGAAAAGGGGGAGCCGGCCTGGCCAGTTTTACAATAGGCACATGGCCGGGGAGATGACTCTTTTAGATTCGACTGGAATGTGGTGATCTCTGCAGTTTGATGATCTGTTCGACCGAGGTCCCACACCATCAAACTATCCATGGGCTTCTGATCCACCCCGGAGAGCTCCTGTCCCGCCTGCTCCGCCCCCGGAGGGTGTCTGTCCGCCTGGTCTGCCCCGGCGGTCTCCCACCCAACTTCTGCCGTTCTGGTGGTCTTCTGCCTTTCTGGCACCTCCTGGACTATTTGCTCTGCTCACTTCACTCCAGACCTCTGTCTGCCCACATGGACCTGGTCCACCCTCCCACTCTGCCCCAGTTCCACGCTCTCTGGATTAACTGGACTGTTTTTTTGTTTGTTTGTTTGTTTTTTAATTTGAGCAGAGAGTAGAGAAGTGTGTAGCTCCTTAGAGCTTTTGTTTATTCTTTATAGCAATCTCTCAATCTTACTACTACTAACTGTAGTTTAAAGTGATAAAATATATTCTTGATTTCACCAAATCTCAAACTTGATCCATCAAACTACTTTGACTGATCAGATCGTTTCACTTTTATATGTTATACATGAGAGCAGCGCATTAGCATTCCACTAGCCGCTTTACTTGCATTTCTGTTTTGCGTCAATCTGTCCTTTTCTTGTCACGGTTCATGGGTCCACTGGTTCATTCTGTGTGTTCTGTGTGTGGGTGTTTTGTCTTACCCGTGTTTTGCAGTGTTGTCTGGCAACCCGGGGCTCGCCCCTCATCAGCACGGATTCACCTGATTCTCATTCCGTAGGCCTTATAGTGCCGGTGGTTGCATTGTTTGTTGTCAGTTCGTTGGTTTCGCTTATGTGGTGTTGTCCTGTCTCTCCAGTTTGTTCCTGTGTTCCCTCCTGCGAGTTGCTGATTATCTTCAAAGGATCCCTTGTCTTTTCGAGTTGGATTATTGCTGTTACTGCTGATCTTTTGGACTTTTGCGATCATCGTCTGTCTGTTTGACTTGCCTTTCTTTAATAAACTGTGTACTCGCTTTTGGGTTCGTTTCCCTCATTCCTTGTGACAGAACGAACTGACCACAATGGACCCAGCGATTACAGCGGATCTAAGAGACTTTTGTGCCAACAGTTCTGCAGTTCTCTTCCTCCTCATCGTCCCTATGACTGTGCTATAGATTTACTGTCAGGTACGTCTCCGCCCAAGGGCAGGTTATACTCGCTTTCTGCTCCAGAAAGGGAGGCCATGGAGAAATATATTTCTGATTCTCTGGCAGCCAAGATCATCCACCCTTCCTCCTCTCCAGCTGGAGCGGGGTTTTTCTTTGTGGAAAAGAAGGATGGTTCCCTGCGTCCTTGCATTGATTATCGTGGGATTAATGACATCACGGTAAAGAATACTTACCCATTGCCACTGATGTCGTCAGCTTTCGAACAACTGCAGGGCTCCTCCTTTTTCACAAAGTTGGACCTCCGCAACGCTTATCATTTGGTTCGCATAAGGGAGGGCGATGAATGGAAGACCGCCTTTAATACCCCCAGGGGGCATTTTGAGTATCTTGTTATGCCTTTTGGGTTGTCTAACGCCCCCGCGGTCTTCCAGGCATTGGTCAATGATGTGCTGAGAGACATGGTTGATCAGTTCATTTATGTCTACCTGGATGACATTCTGATCTTTTCTCAGTCTCTCCAGGAACATGTTCAGCACGTCAGGCAAGTGCTTCAGAGGCTGTTAGAGAATGGGCTTTTTGTCAAGGCGGAGAAATGCGTTTTTCATGCACAGTCTGTTTCCTGTTTAGGGTACATCGTGTCCTTCGAGGGAGTGCGCATGGATCCCGACAAGGTTCAGGCTGTTGTGGATTGGCCAATTCCAGAGTCCCGCAAGGCCCTGCAGAGGTTTCTGGGCTTTGCCAATTTATACAGACGTTTTATTCGCAATTACAGCCAACTAGCTGCCCCTCTGACTGCCTTGACCTCCACCAAGATGACGTTCAGGTGGTCTAAAGCAGCTGAGGCTGCTTTTGCCAAACTTAAGAGCTGCTTCGTTTCGGCTCCCATCCTCGTTGCCCCTGATTCTTCCCGTCAGTTCGTGGTGGAGGTTGACGCGTCAGAGGTGGGGGTTGGTGCGGTTCTTTCCCAGCGCTCTTCCTTGGACGGTAAGATGCACCCTTGCGCTTTTTTTTCTCACCGTTTGTCTCCTGCCGAACGCAATTATGACGTTGGTAACAGAGAGTTGCTGGCAGTCAAGCTTGCCTTGGAGGAGTGGCGTCATTGGTTGGAGGGTGCGGGGGTACCTTTTGTAGTCTGGACCGACCATAAGAACCTGGAATATATCAGGTCTGTTAAAAGGTTAAACTCTAGGCAGGCTCGGTGGGCTCTATTTTTCGGTCGATTTAATTTTTCTATTTCTTATCGTCCAGGTTCCAAGAACATCAAACCTGATGCCTTGTCCCGTGTTTTTGACCAATCTGAATGCCCGTTGTCTCCCGAGTTAATTTTGCCTAAGAAGATCGTGGTATCCACCTTGACTTGGGAGATCGAGTCGAAGGTCCGTCGGGCCTTACAAGGGGTAACGCCTCCGCCCGGTTGTCCACCGAGTCGTTTATTTGTGCCTGAGAGTTTGCGGTCCAAAGTCATTCAGTGGGGTCATTCTTCCAAGGTAGCTTGTCATCCAGGGGTTAGTAGTACCTTGTTTCTCATTAAACAACGGTTCTGGTGGCAGTCTATGGCCCATGACGTCCGACTTTTTGTTTTGGCCTGTTCTGTGTGTGCCATTTCTAAGACTTCCAATCGCCCCCCTGCTGGACTCCTTCAACCGCTGTCTGTCCCTTCGAGACCCTGGTCCCACATATCGCTAGATTTTGTCACGGGACTCCCTCCCTCTCAGGGTAACACGGTTGTTTTAACCGTGGTGGACCGGTTCTCGAAGGCCACTCACTTTATTCCTCTGCCCAAGTTACCTTCGGCCAAGGAAACAGCGGTTGCTGTCATTGACCATATTTTTCGCATTCATGGCCTCCCGATGGATGTGGTCTCTGACAGGGGGCCCCAGTTTGTCTCTAAATTCTGGAAAGAATTTTGTCATTTGTTGGGGGCGACTGTTAGTCTGTCTTCTGGTTTTCATCCTCAGAGTAATGGTCAGACAGAGAGGGCCAACCAAGATCTGGAACGTGTCTTGCGGTGTTTGGTGTGTCAGAACCCATCCTCTTGGAGCCAGCAGCTCTCATGGGTGGAGTACGCACACAACTCGTTACCAACGTCAGCTACGGGCCTGTCTCCGTTTGAGTGTAGCTTAGGGTACCAACCACCTATCTTTCCTAGTCTGGAATCCGAAATCTCGGTTCCCTCTGCCCACGCCTTTGTCCAGAGGTGTCATCGTACCTGGACGAGAGCCAGGGAGACTCTCCTCCAGGTGGGATTGCGCACCAAGGCCCAGGCCGATCGCCACCGGTCCAAGCCTCCCGTCTACGTCGTTGGTCAAAAAGTGTGGCTTTCTACTAAGAACATTCCTCTCCGGTCCGTCTGTAACAAACTTGCCCCCAAATTCATTGGCCCATTTACTGTCTCCAAGATCATTAGTCCGGTGACAGTCCGCCTTAAACTTCCTCCAGCGTACAGGAGAATTCATCCCGTTTTTCATGTTTCCAAATTAAAACCTGTTTTTCATTCTGCCATTAATCCGCCTGCCCCGGTTCCCCCACCGCCGCGACTCGTAGATGGGGAACTTACTTATTCGGTTAAGCGCATTCTGGACTCTAGGCGGAGGGGACACGGATTTCAGTATCTGGTGGATTGGGAAGGTTACGGTCCGGAGGAGAGAAGTTGGGTTCCGGCTCGGGACATATTGGATCATTCCCTTATCGATGATTACAATCGTCAGGTGGGTTCCTCTGGGAGCGTCAGGAGACGCTCCTAGGGGGAGGGGTACTGTCACGGTTCATGGGTCCACTGGTTCATTCTGTGTGTTCTGTGTGTGGGTGTTTTGTCTTACCCGTGTTTTGCAGTGTTGTCTGGCAACCCGGGGCTCGCCCCTCATCAGCACGGATTCACCTGATTCTCATTCCGTAGGCCTTATAGTGCCGGTGGTTGCATTGTTTGTTGTCAGTTCGTTGGTTTCGCTTATGTGGTGTTGTCCTGTCTCTCCAGTTTGTTCCTGCGAGTTGCTGATTATCTTCAAAGGATCCCTTGTCTTTTCGAGTTGGATTATTGCGATCATCGTCTGTCTGTTTTCGCTTTTGGGTTCGTTTCCCTCATTCCTTGTGACATTTCTTTGCTCTCGCTTTTGCTTATCGTTCGCATTTATCATCTAACCGCGAGTTCAACGCGTTAGCATTTCCTAAACCGTTTCTCAGATTTTTCCCCTGCTCTTCCTTACACAAGTTCATCAAACAACAGTGGTAAGTTAGCTTGTAAGTTAATAATTTTACAATCAGGTGAGTAATGGCATCTTCTCTTACTATTGTTGTGTGCACTGCCTGTCACATGTACAGTTTATCTACCTCTGTCAGCAGTGAGGGATTTACATATGATAAATGCAGGGAAATAGTTAGGCTGACAGAGAAGATTTCAGAACTAGAGACACACATCCAAACTTTAACTGAGGATAGGAAGAATGTGAGGGCCTTAGATTCGGTATTGGAATGCGACTAGCTCAGATAGGCCTGTACATTGTTCGGTTCCGGTAACTTCGCCCGTGCAGCAGGGCAACTGGGTGACAGTGAGGCGACATAGTCACGGGTCAAAACACCGCTCTTCCGTTCCGATCCAAACATCAAACCAGTTCTCCCCACTTAGTGACGCACCCATTGAGAAACCTGATGAAAGTACTCTAGTTATTGGCGATTCTATTGTACAGCCAGAGCGCAATTCAGAGAGCAAATTCAGTGAGATTGTTATTCACGTCGGCACTAATGATGTTCGACTTCGCCAGTCGGAGATCACCAAAAATAATGTTAAAGAGGTGTGTGAACTTGCAATTTCAATGTCAGACACTGTAATATGCTCTGTGTATGTGTGCAGGCTCTCAAGACTGCATTAACAAACTTAAAGGTGGATGCAGATGCACAGGCTCTTCCAGAGGCACTTAAAATTTTGACCACATTGCAGTCTCAGTTGGCTCAGCGCTTCCAGGATGTCCTTGATGACTCCTCAGGTCATTACTTTAAAGCCACCCTACTGGATCCCCGATTTAAGAGCTTGCCCATGTCACTACTTAGTACATCAGAGTTTGACAGGCTCAAGGCAGATGTGGCTGCAGAGGTGGATGCAGAACTCCAAGTGGATGATGTTTCTGGGGTACCTGAAGCTGCCAGTTCATCCTCAGTTGAGAGTGAGACCGGTGAGCAAAAAAGCCTCTTTTGGGGGGCAATGCACAATCAAAAGCCAAATCTGCCTCCTCTGGTGCTATGACCTCCCTCAAGATAGTTGAGAGCTATTTAGCTGAGGACAGCACTGAATCACTGACCTCAGATCCTGCAGTGACCTTCTGGTCAAAAATGATGCAGCCACAGCCAGCCCTGGCTCATGTGGCAATGAAATATCTCACCTGCCCCCCAACAAGTGTCTCCTCTGAGAGGATCTTTAGCACAGCAGGAGATATTGTGTCCCCACATCGCTCCAGACTGCTCCCCTCACATGTGGAGGAGCTTGTGTTAACAAAATACAACATGGAGAAATTTAACTGAGAGTATGTTGGCAGAAGATATCTTCTTCCAAGTGAAATATGGTTAAGTTATGGTTAACATAAAAAAAAAAAAAAAACCTTTGTGTCTGTTTTTTGGCAGACAGTTGACAATAGCAGGGCTGTATCTTTTAGTATTATATAGAATACAACTTTTGTTCTGCCAGATCTCCCAGTCAGGGGTTGATAAGGTTTAGTGCTTGGAATTCTGTGCATTAGAAAGAAGTTCTTTCAGAAGAAGAACAGTTCTTTGAAGTAGTATTTGTTTTTATTCTGTCTGTTCAGCATCCTCCAACAAGGACGGGTGGTGGTGGGGTTCATAATGTTCACAATAGTATTTTATTAGTTGTTTGTTTAACCATGGATGAGGTAATGGCTGCTATGTTATTTCCTTTTCAATGACGTTCACTGTTACATGTTCAGAAACATCAACCAATATTGCATATCCATAATTATTATAATGGATACAATTAAAGAATACTTACACTATAACGTAAATTAGAAGTGTAACACAAAAAAAAAAAAAAAACTGGATTTTTACGCCTATTTTGAATTTTACTCGAATACAAATACAAATACTTTTCCCCCCTCAACAAATACAAATACAGATACAAATACCGGCTGCTTTGCACACCCCTACATAGCAGACTGTCATCACTCAATGGCTGGATGTCTAAGTGGTGCCCGCAGAATAACATAGGTTTCATAGACAATTGGACAATTTGGGGTAGACCTGACCTGTTAAAAAGAGATGGTCTCCATCCCTCCGGGGGAGGTGACACTCTTCTCTCTAATAATATGGCGTATAGTCTTAGAGTTTGCACTTGACTAACTGGGGCCCAGGTAAGGAAGCAGACAGACTGGCTAACCCAAACGTCTGTGAGCTGCCTCACGTCACCAAAATCAGCTAAATTTCAGCACATAGAAAACCTTCTCCCTAGATACCATACAGTAGAGACTGTGTCTGTTCCCCACACTAGAAAATCCAAAAAACGTCCAAACCAATCTAAGAGTAACAATTTAATTGATGTTCAACAAATAAAACAATCACATAATACAGAGGAACAAATGATAAAACTTGCCTTATTGAATATCAGGTCCCTCTCTTCAAAAGCACTTTTTGTACATGACTTGATTACTGATCATAACCTAGATGTGCTCTGTTTGACAGAAACCTGACTAAAACCAGATGATTATATTATTTTAAATGACTCCACCCCCCAATATTACTGTTATAAACATGTGCCGCGTCTAAAAGGTAAAGGGGGAGGTGTCTCTACTATTTATAGCAATAACTTTAGCGTTTCTCAGAGAACTGGCTTCAAGTATAACTCGTTTGAAATGATGGTGCTTCATACAACACTATCCAGAGAAAAGGGTCCAAAGGATAAATCCCCCGCGACGTTTGTACTTGCTACAGTATACAGGCCTCCAGGGCACCATACAGACTTTATTAAAGAATTTTCAGAGTTTCTATCAGAGTTAGTGATGTCTGCAGATAAAGTCTTAATAGTGGGTGATTTTAACATCCATATTGATAATGAAAAAGATGCATTGGGATCAGCCTTCATAGACATTCTGAACTCTATTGGAGTTAGACAACATGTGTCAGGACCTACTTATTGTCGAAATCATACTCTAGATTTAATACTGTCGCACAGAATTGATGTTAATGGCGTTGAAATTCTGCAGCAAAGCAATGATATCTCGGATCATTATCTAGTCTCGTGTATACTCCAGATAGCTAAAACTGTAAATCCCACTCCTTGCTACAAGTATGGTAGAACCATCATGATGTAACTGAAACTATTGACTCTCTCTTTTCTAGCACTTTAGATGTGGTTGCTCCTTTATGCCTAAAGAAGATTAAGGAAAACAGTCGAGCACATAACGAGCACACTCACGCTCTCAAGAGAGCAGCCCGGAAAATGGAGCGCAGCTGGAGGAAAAAAACTAGAGGTTTTTCGTTCAGGCTGCCGTGAGTCTACCGTATCCTATAGAAAAGCATTAAAAACTGCTAGAAATTATTACTTCTCATCTCTTTTGGAAGAAAACAAACATAACTCTAGGTATTTATTCAATACAGTGGCAAAATTAACAAAAAAATAAAGTACCAACAGATTTTTCTAAACAGCACAGAAGTAATGACTTTATGAAATACTTTACAACAAAGATCGATACTATTAGAGATAAAATTGTAATCATGCAGCCATCAGGAACAGTATCGGATCAAGTATCAGATCAAATAGTGCGTTATAGATCTCCTGAGGAACTATTCCACTCATTCTCTACTATAGGAGAGGAAGAGTTTTATAAACTTGTTAAATCATCTAAACCAACAACATGTATGTTAGACCCTATCCCATCTAAACTACTAAAAAAGGTGCTTCCAGATATCTTAGATCCTCTTCTGAATATCATAAATTCATCACTGTCATTAGTATATGTCCCCAAAACCTTCAAACAGGCTGTTATTAAGCCTCTCACTAAAAGAACACAATTTGACCCCAACCAATTGATTAATTACTGTAACCAGGGGACTCGACGACAGTGTTTGTAGATCCAAATGCAAATGATCTTTATTGTACAAATCATGGTCAGGGCAGACAGGGTCGAACACCAGCAAACAACAATGTCCAGGGCATTAGCAGAAGAGTAGTCCAAAAACACAGGCGAGGGTCAAAATCCAAGAGGGCAATCCAAAGTAACAAAGAAAACAAGGCAATGAAACAAGGCAAGAACTATGGCAATGGAAATAACTGTGGCAATGACAAAACAAAGAAACAAGGCAATGAAAACATGGAAAATGCTTGGTAGAGTCCGCAACAGCAAAACAATACTTTGTGCCCCCTGTTTGGCATGGCCTAGCTTTTATGACTGCCAAACAGGAAGTAACCATCGAAGCAGCAGAGGGAGCAGTAACAGACAGTACAATGGCAAGTGCTCCCTCTGCTGGCGTGGCGTTACAGAACCCCCCTCTCTAGGAGCGACTCCTGGTGCTCAAAAACAACAATCCAGGAGGGGGGTGAATCAGGGGGTGGGAGGGAGGTCCAGGTCCGTGTAGGGGAATAGGGTCAGGATCATGGCATGGACAAGGGGACAATGGCAGACTTGGGCAGTGGAGCGAAGGTGGGCCTGGGCCAAGAAGCAGAGGAAGTTCTAGGCTGTGGAGCAGAGGTGGGCCTGGATCATGGGGCAGAGGTGGGCCTGGATTGTGGAGCAGTGGCAGACAGTGAAACTGTGGAGGACCTGGACCGTGGAGTAGTGCCAGACAATGAAGCAGTGGAGGCCATGGCCCATGGAGCAGAGTCAGACAGTGAAGCAGTGGAGGACCTGGGCTATGAAGCAGTGGTAGACAATGGAGGGCCAATGGAGGGCCAGGAACATGGAGCAATGGCAGACAGTGGAACAGTGGAAGCCATGGCAGAGCCAGCCAAGCAGGAGGCCTGGGTGGAGGCCGACAGAGCAGGATGGCATGGGGGGCTGGCAGAGCAGGAAGCCGTGGTGGGGCCGGCAGAGCGGACGCCTTCCAGGGCGGAACTAGTGGAGCAGACACCCTCCAGGGCGGAACTGGTGGAACAGACGCCCTCCAGGGCGGAGCCGGCAGGACAAGAGCCCTCCAGGGCGGAACAGAAGCCCACCAGGGCAGAGCAGATGGGGCAGGAGCCCTCCAGGGCGGAGCAGACAAAACAGGAGCCCTCCAGAGCGGACCAGGCAGAGCAGACAGGTCTGGAACATAGAGCATAGACAGATACAGAGAGAGAGAGACAGAGGGTTCGGAGCCCAAGCTCTTGGCTTCGTATGGCTGGGCCAACAGTTTGCAGAAGGCCTCAACAGCCGAATTAGGACTGGCTTCAGGAGAAGCCAGTTCAGGGCCAGCAGATGTGATGTATCCTGGTTCAGGAACAGCAGTGGCGATTGGTCTTGGCTCAGGAACAGCAGACGACTTGGTTCAGGAACAGCGGCTGTGACTTGACTTGGTTCAGGAACAGCGTTCCTGGTTCAGGAACTTGTGTTGCTGCTTGGCTCAGGAGAAAATGCAGGAACATAATCTGTCACAGGAACAGTAGCTGCTAGATGATTGGGTTCAGGAGTAGCAGCTGCAAAGGCACTTGATTCTGGGGAAGCTGCTCCGACAGGGCTTGATTCAGAAACAGCAGTTGTGACTTGAGTTGTCCTGAGAGCAGCTGTTGTGACATGACTTGGTCCTGGAACTGCAGCTGTGGCTTGACCAGAGTCTGGGGGTGCGGCAGTGACTTGGCTGATTGAGGGAGGTGTTATTGTGACATGATTTGGCCTTGAAGGAACAACTGTATCTCGACTTGGCTTTGGAAGAACAGCTGTGACTTCACTTGACTCGGGAGGAGCACTGGTGATGTGACTTGGCCCGGGGAATGCAGCCATAGCTTGACTTGGTTTAGGAGGTGCAGTTGAGTTGTGACTGGGTTCAGGAACAATAGCTGTATCTTGACCTGGGACCGACAGCTGTGCCTGGATTTGATGCTTGACTTGACTCTGGATGACAGGTGCTGACTCTGGAAGGGTGGCCATCTTGTCAGGTGCAGACTCTGGTGTGGCGGCCATCTTGTCAGGTACAGACTATGGCACGGTGGCCATCTTGACAGTTGCAGACACTGGCGCAGCAGCCATCTTGACAGTTGCAGACACTGGCGCAGCGGCCATCTTGTCATCAGGCTTGGCAGACATGACTGGAACAGACTCTGGCTTGACAGATGTGGCTTAAACAGGCTTTGGCATAGCAGACATAATGTTAGCAGGCGCTAGCTTGGCATGATCTGTCCCTGGAGCAGCAGGCTTGATGTGAGCAGGCCGTGGAACAGCAGGCTTGGCTTGAGCAGGCCCTGGAACAGCAGGGTTGGCTTGAACAAGCCCTGGAACAGCAGGCTTGGCTTGAGTAGGCCCTGGAGCAGCAGACTTGACGTAGGTAGGCGCTGGAGCAGCAGGCTTTATGTGGGTAGGCCCTGGAGCAGCAGGCTTGACATGGGTAGGCCCTGATGCAGCAGACATGACGTGAGTAGGCCCTGGCTTGACATGAGTAGGTCCTGATGCAGTAGACATGACGTGAGTAGGCCCTGGTGCAGCAGACATGACATGAGTAGGCCCCGATGCAGCAGACATGATGTGAGTAGGCCCCGATGCAGCAGACATGATGTGATAAACGGAGTGCAAAGTCAATGCACTGTTCTAGAGTCCAGTGTGGAGTATTGCGTGGAATGAGCTGTGAAATGTCCTTAACCAAACCAAAACGGAAAATGTCCTTCAAAAATGTCTCATTAAAATACACCTGATAGCAAAGCTCACAAAAGTCCTCCACATAGGCCTCTATGGGCCGGTTACCTTGGTGAAGACGAACAAGGTGATCTGCTGGGTTCATGGTCGTGGTCGTGAGTACTGTAAAGCTGCTGGATCTGTGGGTGGCGAAGTATTCTGTAACCAGGGGACTCGACGACAGCGTTTGTAGATCCAAATGCAAGCTTTATTGTACAAATCGTGGTCAGGGCAGACAGGGTCGAACACCAGCAAACAACAATGTCCAGGGCATTAGCAGAAGAGTAGTCCAAAAACACAGGCGAGGGTCAAAATCCAAGAGGGCAATCCAAAGTAACAAAGAAAACTAGGCAATAACTATGGCAATGGAAATAACTGTGGCAATGACAAAACAAAGAAACAAGGCAATGAAAACAGGGAAAATGCTTGGTAGAGTCCGCAACAGCAAAACAATACTTTGCACCCAATGTTTGGCATGGCCTAGCTTTTATGGCTGCCAAACAGGTAGTAACCATCGAAGCAGCAGAGGGAGCAGTAAGAGACAGTACAATGGCAAGTGCTCCCTCTGCTGCTTACAGACCGATCTTGAATTTCCCTTTTCTATCAAAAATACCAGAAAAGGTAGTATCCTCACAATTATGTTCCTTTTTATTATGTTTCCTTTTTATGTCCCTTATTTTAAAAATAATATCTGTGAGGATTTCCAGTCAGGATTTAGACCTTATCACAATACTGAAACTGTTCTCATTAGAGTAACAAATGACCTGCTCTTATCATCCGACCGTGGTTGTATCTCTCTATTAGTGCTACTGGATCTCAGTGTTGTGTTTGATACTATTGACCACAACATTCTTCTGAATAGACTCGAAAATTATGTTGGCATTAGTGGTAGTGCATTGGAATGGTTTAAATTGTACTTATCTGACTGACATCATTTCGTGGCAATAAATGAAGAGGTATCATATCGATCACAAGTGCAGTATGGAATACCTCAAGGCTCAGCAAATGCTTTAATAAAGTCTGTATGGTGCCCTGGAGGCCTGTATACAGTAGCCAGTACAAATGCCACAGGAGATTTATCATTTATACTTTTTTCTTTGGATATGTTATATGCTGTGTATATATGTATATATCTTTAGATGTTATATGAAGCACCATTACTTCAAATGAGTTATACTTGAAGAACGTTCTCTGAGAAACACTGAAAAAAATTGCCCTTTACCTTTTAGCTCATGTTTATAACAGTAATCTTGGGGGGTAGACTTGTTTAAAATAATGTAGTCATCTGGTTTTAGCCAGGTTTCTGTCAAACAGAGCACATCTAGGTTATGGTTAGTAATCATATCATTTACAAACAGTGCTTTTGTAGAAAGGGACCTGATATTCAATAAACCAAGCTTTATCCTTTGTTTCTCTGTATTATGTACATTTTTTATTTGTTGAACATCAATTAAATTGTTACTGTTAAATTGGTTTGGACGTTTTTCATATTATCATATAGTATGATATCTAGGTGAAAGATTGTCTATGTGCTGAGAATTAACTGATTTTTGTGACGTGAGGCGGTTGCAGTCTGCTGTTTGCTTCCCGACCTGGGCCCCAGTTAGTCAAGTGCAAACTCTAAGACTAGATGCCATGTTTCTAGAGAGAAGAGCGGCACCGGAGGGATGAAGACCATCTCTTTTTAACAGGTCAGGTCTGCCCCAAAAACTTGTCCAATTGTCTATGAAACCTATGTTATTCTGCGGGCACCACTTAGACATCCAGTCATTGAGTGATAACAGTCTGCTATGTATCTCATCACAACGGTAAGCAGGGAGGGGACCAGAGCATATTACAGTGTCTGACATCGTATTTGTAAGTTCACACACCACTTTAACATTATGTTTAGTGATCTACGACTGACGAAGTCGAACATCATTAGTGGCGACGTGAATAACAATCTTGCTGAATTTACGTTTAGCATTAGCCAGCACTTTTAAATTTGCCAAGATGTCAGGCGCTCTGGCTCCTGGTAAAAATTGGACTATGGTGGCTGGTGTCTCTATTCCGTACAATAGAATCGCCAATAACTAGAGCACTTTCATCAGGTTTCTCAGTGGGTGTGTCACTGAGTGGGGAGAATCTGTTTGATGTTTTTACCGGAACAGAAGAGTGGTGTTTTGACCCACGAATATGCCGCCTCACTGTCACCCAGCTGCCCTGCTGCACGGGCGATTTTGCCGGGATAATGTACAGGGCTTCCTGTTGAGCTAGTCACATCCAAAGCCGTATCTGTGGCCCTTCCACTCTTACTATCCTCTATTAAAGTTTGGATGCCTGTCTCTAGTTCTGAAATCTTCTCTGTCAGCCTAACTATTTCCCTACATTTATCACATGTGAATCCCTCACTGCCGACAGAAATAGATAAATTGTAGCAAGCAGTGCAGACAACTAAAGCAGGAGAAGCCATTTACTCACCGTGATTGTAGAACGATTCCAACTTACCACTGTTGTTTGATGAACTCGTGAAAAACAGAGCAGGGGGAGAAACACCGGAGCGAGAGTTAAAAAGAGAGAGAGAGAGAAGAAAAAAAGAGAAAACGGTAGTCGACGTGGATAAAAATGCGAGTGCAAAGGCGAATGGCAAGCTAACCGGCTAGCGGAATGCTAACGCGCTGGACGTGCGGTTATAGAATAAAAGCGAGCGGTCAGATTAGTTTGATGATAATATCAGAATATTTGGCTTGAATTAAGCTATATTTTATCACTTAAAACAACAGAGAGTGATGGTAAGATAGCGATTCCGAAACTACAAGGAGCTAAAAACAGCTAAAAAACACAAACCACTCGACAGCGCGGCAGACAGGAAAGGATGTCCTTGAACTATATTATAGTCCCTCATGTCTGCTGCGTTCTCAATACTCTGGCAATCTGATAATACCCAGAATATCAAAATCAACTGCGGGCGGCATATCTTTTTCTTACTTAGCGCCAAAACTCTGGAACAGTCTACCTAATTCTGTTCGGGAGGCAGACACACTCTGTCAGTTTAAATCTAGACTAAAGACCCATCTCTTTAACCTGACGTACACATAGCCCATTTAAACATTTCTAAAATTCAAATCCGCTAAAGGATTGTTAGGCTGCATTAATTAGGTCAAACCGGAACCGGGAACACTTCCCATAACACCTTATGCACTCACTGCATCATATGAAGAATGGCATCTACGCTAATATTAGTCTGTCTCCTGCTTATTCCAAGGTCAGATCCAGTCTGTATCCTGATTAGATGGTCACTGGAGTTCCCTGATCCAGTCCGTATCCAGATGGTGGGTCAGCACATATAGACCACCTCTGCAGGTATAAACTGCTTGTATGTTGGTCAGAGAAGATCTGACCCCCCGACTGAGCCTAGTTTCTCCCAAGGTTTTTTTTTTCTCGCCTATGGCTTGCTCAGTTGGGGCCATTTCAATTTGTTATTAATTTGGAATTATTGATTAATTTCTAACTAAAATTTATTTAGTTAATTTTTTACCAAAATTATTTACGGTTTCTTTTTGCAATAATAATATATTACCTTCCTATTTGATAGGTATTGTAAAAAGCACTTTATAAATAAAGGCTTGACTTGACTATCATCCCAAACCTCCTCCTGCCCAAACTCTCCCTAGCTGTCTGTGCCCACCTCTGTCTGCCAGTGGATCACCAGCTTCCTAACAGACAAGCAACAGCTAGTGAGGCTGGGAAAATTCTCATCCAGCACCTGCACCAACAGCACTGGTGCCCCTCAAGGTTGTGTCCTCTTGCCACTCCTCTTCTCCCTGTACACCAACGACTGCAGCTTTAAAGATGATCCCTCTATCAAGCTCCTGAAGTTTGCGGACGATACCAGACTTACCGGCCTCATTCAGGATGGGACTAGTCTACTTACAGACAGGAGGTTAAAGAGATGGCTGTCTGGTGCAGTTATAACAACCTGGAGCTCAACACGCTCAAAACGTTGGAGATGATCGTGTACTTCAGGAGAAACCCCACTGCTCTTTTCCCACTCATGCATTGTAAAAACAGTGGAGTCATTCAGGCTCCTCGGCAACACCATCTTTCAGGACCTGAAGTGGGACATTCACATGGACTCCACTGTGAAAAAGGCCCAGCAGAGGCTGTACTTCCTCCGCCAACTGAGGAAGTTCAACCTGCCACAGGAACTGCTGAAACAGTTCTACTCTGCCATCATTGAATCTGTCCTGTGTACTTTCAATTACGTCTGGTTCGGCTCGGCTACCATTTCTGACCTCAGAAGACTACAAAGGATAGTCTGGACTGCTGAGCAAATCATTGGTACAACCCTCCCCACTCTTCAAGATCTGTGCTTATCCAGATTGCACAAAAGGGCTGGTAAAATCACTCTGGACCTCTCATATCCAGCACACTCCCTCTTTGAACTGTTGCCATCTGGTCGATGCTACAGAGCGACCAGGCACAGGAAAAGTTTCCTCAGGCAATCCATCTCATGAACACTTGACAATAAACGTGGAATACACAACACTATTATACATCATTTATTTATTTAACACATACTTATTTACATTTCTAATTTGCACCTAACATACCTGTACATAGTAAATTGTTTATTTTAATTTGTATATTGTGTCTTTGCTATTTTGCACATTGTCTGTATATTTGTATATTGTTCTTTTTATTATCTGTGTCTTGTTTTATCACTGTTGCACTGCGGAGCTTCTGTCACTACAACAAAGTATGTGTAAACATACCTGGCAATAAAGCTCATTCTACATTCTCTGATTCTGATAATTTGCAAAGGTGTCATGTTATGACTTTACTTGTTTAGACACATGACTAAATAACTAATTTAAAATCCATAACCACAATAACATATAACTAAACAATTAGTTAATAGTCCTGTGCCTCAACAAGTAAAGTCATAACATAATGATACCATTGCAAATTCATTAGCTAATAGTTAATTAAAGCAGACAACTGGAAGTACATAGCTTTGACCATTGTGGTAATTAAAATATGAATATACATTAGTTAATATAATATGTTATTGGGGAATTAATACATTATGATACATTTAACTAATAACAAATTACTGATGAATTAATCTATTAATTATATAGAATGGTTATTAGTTGCTGATACAGTAATCATTAATAAATGGTTTAGTTCTTCATGAGTTATACATTAACTTGTAATCATCTGTGCATTAGTTAACCATTATTTAATGCATATTAGTGCACCTGTATTGTAACGTGTTACCACAAGCAAATTTGATGAATTAAACACACAACTCTCACCGTTCTTAAGAAACTTTACAGCATTTTTCAGTTTGCTTATATTGATGTCCATCTGTCCAACAACCTTTCTGTACTTCCCACAGTCACAGGTAGTACCTGTCACATGTAATATGCAGTGTTTAGGTTGTGTTAGATCATTAGTAATAATAAACATAAAGAAGATCTAATGTTTACTACAATCTGACAAAGCAGAAAACACACACACTTTGACATTTACCAGGTTTTCCTTTTAATCCTGGGTGACCATTCATTCCTTCTTGCCCCTTGTCACCTGTTTACAATAACATTTACAATATATACTGTAAATAGAATACTGTATACATATCAATGATTTTATTGAATCCGGTAAGAAAATTGAATGACCAGTAGATGGCAGCAGTGCACATACTTCACTGTTTATTTAGAATTTTGTCCTCATCTGCAGATCAAATTACCTCAGTCTTCAGTTAACTGTGATTTTCCTTTTACAACTCTAGTGTTTGGTATATAAAAAAATAAACATTTGGGAAGTTAATATCTTCTCTTCTCTTCTCTTCTCTTCTATTCTATTCTATTCTATTCTATTCTATTCTATTCTATTCTTTTCTCTTCTCTTCTCTTCTCTTCTCTTCTCTTCTCTTCTCTTCTCTTGGATTATTTCAGATTTTGTTTATTTTCCTGATTAGCTACATTTGCTGGAATTTTACTGAGTACTGATTTTGTTAATTAGGCCATTAGACCTTCACTTAGGGCATTAACTAATTAGATCAATGCACACTGTGTTTTGACAAGCCTTTTGGCAACAAGTGCTCAGCACATCATCAGTCAGTATGAAGATGATGATGACTTAAAGTGATTATAATTTACACACTTTGGACCTATGTTTTGTTCAAACCAGACAGTCACCACAAGTAATCATTGCCATTATTTATGATTCGGTTTAGTTATATTTATATTAGTTATATTAGTTATTATTTTTTTTAAGTGTCTTATTTCCAGTTTGGAAAGAATGGTTGCACCTGAACTAGTACGCATTTCCAAACAAAATGATAGGTAATCTAATAAGGGCATAGATAATTTACAGTAAACATACTGGGTGGAAAGTGTCTTTCTGTAGATGATTCCCAGATATAGCATTGTTGAGTTATCGTAATATCTAAACATAGCATAAATAAACAGAGCATCCAAGAGCATTCCATTATTCCAGTCTATTTACCTCTCATTCCACAAGGGCCCATCTTTCCTATTTTTCCCATCTCTCCTTTTTCTCCATATTCACCAGCCAGGCCTATGAAAGATGAAAAAGGTAACTGGTCTCCTGACATAAAAGTGGTTTCACAATGCTTTTTTAAAGAAATTAAGCACACTATTAAAAATAAAAAAATACATTTTATTACCCACATGCTCTTTTAGCCTCAATCACTGCTTTTCATGTGTGGCAAAATTATTTTGTGTCAAGCAGACTTATATGAAATTAAAAAAAAAAAAAAGATTAAATTATATAATATATAATTGATTTATATCAAATTGAATAAATAATAATTTCTAGCTTGTGAAAAGGTTTGAGACAGTTTATTCTGAGACTGTTTGTGACAGCCTCAGACCAAATGTCTTAAGCAAATATCCATCTGGAAAAGGGTAATAGGCATTCCCGAGTTCCACAAAACAATATTAAGATGCAGCTGCACTGACATAGCCATACATATTTTACTGTATGCATCCTTTTTTTTTTTTTAACAGAAGAAAACGTTTCTGTTGCTGTTTGCCATCTGCAGTATTTGCTCCATTTATTAAAATATTTCAATTATGAGGCAGCCTACACTGAAAAACCTCAGACAGCATGTGGAGGAACCAAGTATATGTGAAAAAGAGGAACCAAACAATCTAAATGCCTCGAAATGACATCCTTCAATACCTAATTTTTAAACTTTTAGAACTTTATATTATTATGATTTTTTTTCATGTTTGCTTGGAGGGTGTGAGGTTGATTAAAAATTGGAATGATAATTTTTGTACTAATTTAAAACTGATTAAAGCATTGTCTTCTATGGTTTTGACAGATTTAGCTGTAACAATTTTTAATGTTACTTTTACATGCACAGCTGAAAATAAAACTAAAGTTTGCCATAAACAGTCATTCTAAACTTATTGCCTCTGTGGTCACACTGTAGAGTGAAAAAAACAGGGTAAGAGTCTTCCTGGCATTTCCACTCTTCTGCCATTCCATTTGTTTTTGTTTTGTTTTGTTTTTTTAGTAAAATATGTTTATGTGTGGAAGAAAGGGTATGTCTTCCTGTGATCACAGTTTTGGGCCTTCTTGTGCTGATTTGATAAACAGCTTGCCTGGAAGAGGCTTGTCTGCTGCACTACAGGTTACAATTCCATCTTTAAACACATGGCAACACTACCGCCCTTAGCCACATTTAACACGTCTGCCTGCCTCTGACGTGACTTCCTTCAAGGGAAGATGTGGTCTGGCAGAAACAGACTGTCTTCCAGAAGGCAAGGACACATCAAACAAACAACTGTAGGTCAAAGTAGAATGCATGCTATAGGATCACTTTGGAAAAGCCTTCCTGAAAATGTTTAGGCCTCATATATACTCTCAGTTTAAATTTGGAAAAAAGACTCCTTTTAGCTAATCTCTTTAGCTAAGATTTCATATCTCATAACCTAGCATTACAGTTATGTCTGTGCACATGATCACCTTGGTCTGAAATAATATGAACAGGCTAATTCTTTTACTTTGCTTACCAGTTTCGGTTTAGACCCAGTCCCACTGTAGATGATAACAAAAATGGGTACACAAGACTGACACTCTCTTTATACTCTCTTTAAATTGCAAATTAATTGAAAAATGTGATTTTTTTCCATTAACACAGAAAGTGAAACTCCACTGGAAAATTAATTAAACTGCACTTTAAATTAATTAAACTGCACTTTAAATTAATTAAAGCAGCTGTTTGAGCTGGATATTGGATATTTTTGGCTAAGAACAGTAGACAGCCATGCTTTAACCAACTTCCCTTTAATCTATCACTGATTTGTTAAATAACAAACTAACAACGTCTCAGAGACCTCGCTGGCCAGGTGGGCCGGTTTTTCCCATTCTTCCCTCTTCACCTTCTGCTCCCACCTCACCTGGATCTCCTGTTAGTTGAAGAGGCAGAGTTAGAGATTGGGACCTCTTAAACAGAAAATTTACAGAGAGAACTGTTTGGGATGGGTCTTACCCAAACAAGCTTCTCTGTTACATCACAGCTGTTTAAATACAGACAGTTATTCAGTATCTGGAAGGGTGAGTTTATTGGCATTGCCACAAGTATGAACTGTGGGGAGAGACATTTCTGCTTAACAGCATTTTTAATTTGTTCATAAATTGCAACAGTTCTTATGCACATGCTGTTTTTGTCATGGAATGATAGCTGTGATCATATAAATGAAAGAACAATATTTTAACACAGGCACATTGTTGGGTTTACAAGCAGGGTTTGAGAAGCTACTCTAGCACATTAAATTGATTTCATCTACAGTTTATAATCAGCCTTACAACAACCATCAGGGAGCAATATAAAAACATATTTTTTACTATTTTTTAAACTGCAGTTGTTACCTTATTGAACTATTTATACCTAATATTATCCTTATATGTAGCTTTGTTTGTGTAATGTAATATATTTAGAATGATTCAGTAATGCCATGAAATAATAATAATAATAATAATAATAATAATAATACGAAGAAGAAAAATAACAGCGAAGATGATGATGATGATAATAATAATAATAATAATAATAATAATAATAATACAAAATTTGTGTTCATGATAGTTTTTCTGTACTGGTAAATTAAAATCTGTGCTATTGATTATCTGTATGGTGACAAAATACCCCTTTTTTCATTAAAAAACAAAAACAAAAAACATAAATACCTTTTGATCCAGGAAGAATGATGTTAGAGCAGACTTCGGTTGTAGTACAATAAATACATACATTACAAAGAAACAGAAATAAAAAAAGATTCCTGCTGAAATTTTGTCCATCCATGATCTTCGCTCTGTTCTCAAGAGAAGAGTGAAAAGGGAGTTTTACTTTTGTTTACCAGACCTTATCATATCAGTGTTTAGTTTTCAAACAACACTGTCCAGAACGCAGACTATCTCCTTGCACTTCAAGTAAGGAATTTGGTTGTGTGAAGTTTTGCCATCTTATAGAGGATTTCTGATAGAATGTTGCAAATATACATACAAATTATATGAATTAGGATATATAAATAAAAGTAAATAATAAAAATAAATAAATAAATAAAATAAAAAAGAATGCTTGTTTATCATATTGTGAAATATCCAAATAATAGTCAGAATAATTTTTTGTCTATTGTTCATCTAGTGTGTACTAACTGCAAAACAAAAATTGATACATTTTGGTTGTACTAGCAATAACAATGACTAAATCATTTTACATTACATATATGATCTTAATCAGGGCTCGTATTCACAAAACATCTTAAGGCTAAAAGTAGCTCATAACTTGCCAATTTGGGAGAAAATCTTTAAAATAATGGGTGTGTCAGTCCTAAATTCAAGACTCCTCATTTTTCCTACAAACATCTAAACATAACATAACAATAACATTGGCCTGCGACTCCCTGTGACATCGCTACCAACGCAACCACATTATAAAAGGGCTCAGAGATTACACGTCATCCTCTTCTTCGTCTTATGTTAGCAGAACATAGACAAATGGCTTGTGCTCTTTGTGATGCATTCATGGAACTACTGAGAGGGGAGGTAAGTACTTCACCATTGAGTCGTAATACCCGAGTTTGCATCAGTGTGTTCACCTCTCGTGGAAACAGTGACGCATTCACGGGGGTGGCTCCATTTTCAGTTGATTTCTGAGGTAATCTAGCGCATGGGCGGGGAGTGGGAGCTGAATACATGCTGCACGTTGTGGTTGCGGTGAGAATTATCTACCATTGATCTACCACGATTCATGGTTCACTGACAGAACATGGATAAGGAAAAAAAAAAAATCCCATCAAGTCCTATCAACAATTTCCTATGGAGTTTCCCTGTCTGCAGATACTGGACAGATGATTTTTATCACATCCTTATTGGATAACCACATCATAGTGCACTCCAGGAGCCCATTTTCTGGTTGTATGACTGTCTCTCTTAATATTTTCATTTGCTAGTTTTACGTGGCTCACTAACTAGCTTTCTCTGCAGCGCTATGCAGTGGTGTATTGTAACAAAGTAATTATACTTCGTTACAGTACTTAAGTATTTTTTGGGAGTATCTGTACTTAACTTGAGTTTTTATATTTAAGCCTACTTTTACTTTTACTCCACTACATTTCCTAATTAAAATGTATACTTTTACTCCGATAAATTTCCCCGAAGCATATTTGTTATTTACTACAAAATAATTAGAAGTCAGAAGAACACTGACTGCAGGAAAGCAAGTTTGATGAATCAGTAGTCTGGCGCATGCAAGTTAGACTCCTAAAATTACTTATGCTCATGTGCAAACAAGTGTGCGCGCACAACCGCAGATGATTCATTTTCCACTCAAGTGATGTCTGGGGTGTGCGATAATATGCTAAGTGTTGTTGTAATGTGTAATCTAACATTATCAAGCAAGCTATATCACCAAATAACACACAGAACGCACTCACATTGATTTATTACTCTATTCAAACTCAAAATTCCAGGCTTGCTAAATTGTAGAAGCAAAAATGCTTTTGTAACTGGACATTGGCATGTAGATGTCTTCAGGTCGGCACTGTCACCAGACATATGAAGTTTGGTGCAGATTGAACATGGTATGGTTGAGTTATTAAGTGATTTTCATGTTGCCAACAGGTGGCGCTATGATTGTAACTGCTTATTGTCATGTAGATGTGTTCAGGCCAGGACTCTTAGCAAACATGTGACGTTTGGGGCAGATCGGACATTGTAGGTTAAGGTAGTGTAAAATAAGCAATTTCCTGTTGCCAGCAGGTGGCACTATGATTATAATGGAATATTGGCCTTTAGATGTGTTCAGGCCAGGACTGTTATCAAACTTGTGAAGTTTTTGGGCAGATCGGACATTGTGTGGCTGAGTTATAACAATTTGTATTCCCATGGCGAAACATCGAAAATTGTCACGCTGCCACGGACACGCCCTTCATCGGAAAATCTAGATTTTCGCAATTTAACATTATACAGGCCTTAAGATTAGACTGACCAATTATAATGCTGATATCATTAAATCTCTAGGAGGAGTTTGTTACAGCGTACAACAAGTCATTTCCTGTTGCCAGCAGCAGGCGCTATGAATATAACCGAATAGTGAAGTTTGGGGCAGATCGGACATTGTATGGCTGAGTTATAACATATTCCTTATTCGTGGTGAAACATCGAAATTTGACAGGCCGCCACGGACACAGCCGTTTGATTGAATCAGTTGAATCTCAATTCAATTGACAATTTTTTCATGTCTTAAATTATTTGAAATATCAGTATTCAACGTTTTATATTAACCCTCTGGGGTCTGAGGTGATTTTGGGGCCCTTGAGGTGTGCTGACATGCCCTGACATCTGTGCTTATTTCAGCTACTTATAACATACTATTTGCCCATATGTATTTTTCTTGTATTCAGCACAAACTGTGCTACAATAATATGTGAGAAAGATGGATGTACATGTTTGCATTTTGTAGAAAAAAATATTATGCGTGGTTAGCACATTTTAGGAAAAAACATTCATCTAAAATATGGCCTAAAAAAACCTACTGAATAGTTCTGACAAAATCATTTGAGTAATCAGTCTTGTAAGCTAGAATATTTACTTCACAATGATGTGAGAATCATTCCAACCACTTTATCACAAACAAAGATATAATAATTTGAATTTTGAAAGTATGTTTTTTGGCCAGCATTGCCATATTCATGGGAGTGTTAATAGCTCTGAATATTCATGTAATTCACACAAGGAGAGACAAAAGACACTCCCACAATGGCTAATGTTCCCCCCATCAAAGCTAATGTTCGCCTATCAAGTTGGAGTGCTGTGAAGAAAGAATGTGAGAATGCTCAAAGATTTTCATCTATTTTATTGTAATTCCTCTATGTGGAAAAGTGTTGTGCCTTGCTTGCAGTGCTAAAAATGTGAAGATATATTAACACTTTTCACTAGCAAATCTGTTAAAAAAGGGTGCGCTGCAAAAAAAAAAAAAAAAATGCTTTTCTATCTTAGATTTTTTTGTCTTGTTTCCAGCCAGAACATGTTTCAAGCAAAAACTCACTTAATTTTTTTAGTGTCTGAAAACAAGACATTAATGTTTACTTGTCTAGAAAATCCTTCTTGATTTAAGAATTTTTAAATATTTTGAATGGAAACAAGACAAAAAATCTAAGAGAGATTTTTTTGCAGTGTGAGCACACAGATAACAATTAGAGAATCTATATTAGTATTTAGTAACGTTAAACAAGTACATATACTTTAATATTATGGCGATGCACATATAATTACATCAGTGAATTATTATATCTGTGCATTTACTCGACCGCAAAAACTGAACTACCCCTGGTATTCCGTACAAATAATGTTAATACAACTACCTCAGATTCAAGTGAAGAGTCATATGTGATGCAGGTATGCGATCACTAAAAACAGTACAGTCCTATTACTTTTATATCCTATTTTGTTTTATATTATAGCCTATAGAGCATGAAACCTTCATTGCGTCGTAAGAATTTAGATACAATGAATTGTATAGTATTATATGAATTGTACCTATCCTTTTCACTCGATTTTAAACCTTTTAGCCAGGAGTTATAGTTATAGGAGTTATAGAACACAGCTATGTGTTCAAGTATATGTGAGAATAGCACGTTAACTAATGCAAATAAGAAACATTAAGGCTAATTCACACCGCACCGACAAGCGCCGACAGACGCCAACAGACTAGTCTGTTGGAGCTTGTCGGTTCAGTGTGTTACCCCTGTCGGCGTCTGTGGGCGTTGGTCGGAGTTGGTTTTCACCCGACTGAACATGCTTAATCAGCGTTTGTCGGGTCGTGGAATGTCTGAGCAGTGTGAAATGATTTGGAAACAGAACATTTGTTTTCAACAAGACTTGCTTTATTTAAAAGTAGAGATATTAAGCTTTCTATCCATGTATATTAACTGTCTGTGTGCTGAGCCTCCACCGAGTTAAAGATACATTTATTGAGGCGTTTCTAATCGCAGTGCGCGGAGAAGCTGAAGACAGAAAAAACACCCCGTCTTTTTTCTTTATTTAAAAAAAGAACAAAGTTCAGTTGTTATTCTGAGTATACACAAAAAAAAGGATACACTTAACCATTTTGAATGATGTATAACTCGTATTTGTGTGACTAATATCGACAGAGCAATTTTAGTGTCTTTCACACTGATCTAGTGTCTTTCACGCCGGCGCGACCGTCGACCCCAGAGGGTTAAAAACAAAACATTAGGCCTATTTATGTATAATAAATAATAATGTTATATATATATATATATATATATATTCTTCTTTTCCGTTTTGCATTTACTTGTACTTTTAAGATAAAAAAAAAATACTTTTTGTTACAATAAATATCAAATACTTTAAGACTTTTACTAAAGTAATATTCTAAACTGTGACTTCAACTTCTGCCAAAGTAATTTTCTAGTAAGATATCTGTACTTTTACTTAAGTATGGCTTTCAGGTACTTTATACACCACTGGCGCTATGTGGACCTGTCTCTGTACCTTTTTGACTTTGTTACAGGGTTGGACCTCCACAAGCACCTCCCATGCTGAACCTCTTGTACTGTCGACTGATTGTGGTCATGGTCTCACCTGTTGGTACTTGATCCAGACTGATGATAACCTATATCTTCGGCCTCATGCTAGCTGGATCATGATGTATGAGTATCGGCCTTGATTACCTCTTAAGAATAGTAGAAGAAATCCTGTATGGTATGGGTTACGTGCCACAAGCTCGTTCTCATTCTCTGAGCTGGTTCTAGGGTGACCACCCGTCCCGCTTTGCGTTGTACCGCACAGCATTTTCACCCCTTGTCCTGCACGTCACAATCTGAAAGAAATGTCCCACATTTTCATGAGTCTGTTGATTTTTTAAATTATCATATTAAGAAAACATGTATGCATGCTTTTTTAAGAAAGCTTTTTATTTAAATTTTTTTTGCAGCATAGTTTCCACGTAAAAGATGTACAGACCTCATGTGATCTAGCACCACCGACAGAAATGGTCGATCGCAGATGGAAAAACACGATATTCTTTGTCAATTTTAACAAAAAAATAAAAAAATAAATAAAAAATAAAAAATCGATGCAACTGTCAGATGTTACTTTCTTCTTATTTTAATAGTTCATCTGAGGCGGTTCTGTGGAGTTATTGTAATGACAAATGTCAAGAGCGCATTATTGTAATGCCAGGGCACAATTCTCTCGCAGGTGGATTCTTTCACTCTCACATAAAACGGACGTGTTTTCTCTGAGTTACATGTGCACGCTCAGAAACAGAAATAAGCGCATATGACAACGGATGTATATCAGTATTTATATAGCATAACAATGGAAAATGTATCTGTCTTGCATGTGTCCCACATTGTCCCGCAAAATCACAAATTTGTCCCGCAACAGAACTATTACCAGGTGGTCACCCTAGCTGGTTCAGGCTCCAGTCACCTTGTGTATCCTCGCTGATACCTCTTTAGCAGGATGTTGCTACCAAGAATCTGTCGAGTCAGTTCAAGCTGATCCAGAGCTGACAGTAGACCCCTGGGTGACAGGCCAAGGTCTAGTTATGACCCTAGATGGGGTCATAACTAGGAATCCATATTCCTTTAAGGGAATATGGCCAAGCATGTTTCTGATTCCAAGCCTTGAGCACCCATTATAGTTACCATTAAAACCAGCACAATTCCCATTATAACCAGTAAAACCATAAAAAATTCTGTAATGGTTTCTACTGTTTTTTTTTGTTTTTTTTTTCAGCAGGGCTAAAATGGCTGCTGCCAGCAATCTGCCTTGGAACGTAAACATTTTAGAAACAGGCTGCATTTGTTTGTTTATTTTGTTTTCAAATAAATGCATTATTAGGGCCCGAGCATCGAGGAGCAAGCCGGAACGGCTTGCACCGAGGTGCTAAAGCCCTATTGTTTTCGGCATGTTTTTTCACTATTATTATTAGGGCCCGAGCAGCGAGGAGCAAGCCGGAACGGCTTGCACCGAGGTGCTAAAGCCCTATTGTTTTCGGCATGTTTTTTCACTATTATTATTATTATTATTTTTTTTTTTTTCAGTTTTAATGTTCGCGCTCATTTTTAAGTGCTTTAAAATGGTTGAAAACTCATGAAATTTGGCACAGAGATCAGACCTGTGAAAAATTTAAATGTTTAGTAGTGCTTGAGCTTGGGCGTGGTCGAGGGGCTCTACAGCGCCACCAAATGCGGGCATGGGCCAGGATGAAGTTTCTCCGATCTGCACAAAACTCGGTATGGTCATTGGTGACGTCATGAAGGGCTAAGATCACTTGGTTTTATCTGACTCCGCCCAACAGGAAGTCAGCCATCTTGGATTGAATTAGCAGTTTTTTAATTTTCACATACTATTTTGAGGGACTTTCCATGTTTAAAATTACACAAAAGTCAACTGAAAATGTTGTCTTACGGTATATGTTGATTTAGTCGTTTTCGAAATACTCCTCCTAGGGGATTCATGTAAATGGCACCAAAATTTGGTACAATCATGTCAAGACATAGGAGATGTTAAATTGCGGAGCTTTTATTGATAGCTCAAACAGTGTTGCCACGGCGATGCGTCAAATAAGCATCAAAAATATGAAACAGGAAGTGGACTCTATCTTCTTTGTGCATGAAGTGATTTACTTCAAATTGGACACACATGTTTGGCTTTGTGGGCTGATCGCATTGATGTGGTTAGTGTAGGTCAAAGTTGTAGCGCCACCAACTGGTAAAATAAAATAAGACGTTAAATGGAGGCTGGGGCCAGAATGAAGTTTCTCCGATCTGCACGAAACTCTGTATGGTCATTGGTGACGTCATGACGGGCTAAGATCACTTGGTTTTATCTGACTCCACCCAACAGGAAGTCAGCCATCTTGGATTGAATTTGAAGTTTTTTAATTTTCACACGCCATTTTGAGGGACTTTCCATGTTTAAAATTGCACAAAACTCAACTGAAAATTTTGTCATACGGTATATTTTGATTTAGCAGAGCAAATTTGTAGAGACGTGCTTCATCAGCTCCATAGCGCCACCTAGTATGAAAATGCATGTTTCATACCTTTGGAATACACGAAAACTAACGAAAATTGGCACACTGGTAGAAGCTGAGCCACAATATTTAATTCTGTGGTCATTTGTTTTGGGTGTGGCCAGTGGACTCTGTAGCGCCCCCTACAATTTTCAAATTGTATTTATTGCTGTGGTTGCCACAGATTTTGTCTAATCCTCACGAAAGTTCATAGGGACATTGCCATCATCATGACAAACAAATTTCCAATTAAAATTTTTAGCTCCACCCAACAGGAAGTCGGCCATTTTGGATTGTTTGAAAATGGCATGCTGTCATTTTCGAAATACTCCTCCTAGGGGATTCATGTAAATGGCACCAAAATTCAGTACAATCATGTCAAGACATAGGAGATGTTAAATTGCAGAGCTTTTTTTGATAGCTCAAACAGTGTTGCCACGGCAATGCGTCAAACATAATAGTGAAAAAACATGCCGAAAACAATAGGGCTTTAGCACATTGGTGCAAGCCGCTCCAATTTAAATGCATAAATTGGTGAATGTTTGCTGTGTTTCTAAAGCTACCGGTCGGCGGTGAGCCCGTGCGAGGGCCCGCTTATCGCTGCTTGCAGCTTTAATTATTATTATTATTGGTTTTGGAGGTTATCCCAACTCCATATTTTCTTTTGATTATATCTTGTTTTCATTAAGAAGTTGGACAAGAAGCTGATCTTGCGTCCAGTTTGATTTTCCTTTCTGTTTGCATGTCTTAATATCAGCCATGATTATACTACTCTGCCTCTGCTAATTGTTTACGAGAAACACACATGACAATTAGCATACTTGTTTAACTACTGACACTTAGTCTGCATTTAAAATCTTTATTTGATTGTGGCAACATTTGTGTTTTTAAATCTTTATTTGAATATGGCAACATAATATTGCACTCTACAGTATTTCTGATGAATATTCCCTATTAGCCAATCATTGTGTGCATAGTTAAGCATGCTGACATCATCTATAGCAACAAGGTCAACCCCGTCCTTACTCTCAGCTTAAGAATCCTTTCTATTCCTTAGTAAAAGTTTGTCTCAGCAGCTTTGTGAATAGGTTTTTAAAGAAAACTCTAAGCTAAAACTTTTACTGCTATTTAGGAAAACTCTTAGTGGTAAGATAAAATTTTTGTTTAGATGATAAACAATAATACATTTTCTATTGTTTTGGAGCGGTGGCACCATTTGGTTTTGCTCTGCTCATGATAATGAAAGGTGAAATTAGCAAATGTTAGTGATCCAGGAACATTTGGCATCGGGGCGTAAATCATATCATATCATATCATATCATATCATATCATATCATATCATATCACAACATAACATATATCATATCATATCATATCATATCATATCATATCATATCATATCATATCATATCATATCTTTGTGCACAGCTTGGGCATGACTCTGTGTAAAACTATTATTGTAGGGATTAATTGTTTACATGTGGTTCAATGGTAACCCTCTTATTTAGCTTGTGAAATTATGATTCACACCACAAGAGCGAAAGGGTTTAAGGGGGTGGCAAATATATCATGCCACTAATTACTTGCAGGAAAGACAGAGACTTAACAATGAAACAGAAATAGTCTGAATGCATGCATGAAAAAAATAATGAATAAATAAATACATACAGGTGCAGCTCAAAAAGAGTTTTTTTTTTTGTTTTTGTTTTTTTTTTGTAACATTTAAAAAAATGAAAATTTCATATATTCTAGATTCATTACATGTACAGTAAACTATTTCAAAAGTGTTTGTATTTATTTATTTTTTTTGGACACTTTATGGTAAGGGTACATGAATTATGCATTACTTCATGCATTATTATCTCATGATTTATTAGGAATTAACATGAGTTCAAAGTCTTTCATTCATGAGTTAATTGATGAACAACAATGTATTAATGTATTAATTAATACATTAACTAAGATGGGTACATCATCATGATACATGATCGTGATGTTTCCCTTTGTTTACAAAAAAAAATCCACATTACCTCATGCATGCATACAGACTAGAACAGAATATCAGTTAATGAGAGAACTAATGTTTTTCATTAATTATGTATAATTATGTATAATTTAAATATTATACCTGAGTTATCAAGCATGATCATATATTCTTCGTAGCAGCTTACAGGTAAATGGACAGACCCTAACATTGGCCAGTAACATCACATATAATTAATTCTGTTGACATCCAAATGCATTAGTGCATTATTAACTAAGCATTAGCTTTTCAGGACTTCATCAAGTGTGGCCTCCTTTGAAATACTGAAAAAACAGTATTTTAATACTGAAGGCATAATTGTGAAGTGACATGAATATGAACAAGGAAGTTTCATCTTTTGCACACAAAGTACTATGGACACAAAGGGACTGTCATGAACTGTACCGCTGTGGCTCCCTCTACTCTCCGCTAGAGGGAGCCTTCATTTCACTATGGACCATTTACTCACTACATTTCCCATTACCCCATTCTCATGAACTTCCTGTGTTCTCTCACCTCTCACCCCTGTCAGCCATCTTGCTTTCACCCACACACACCTGGTAGCCATTTCACCTCATTACTCTCACACTATAAAAGCCCTGCTCTGACAAGGTCTCATCGCGAAGTCTTGTGTAGTTTTACTGTCAATTCTGAGCGTTATTTTCTGGTTGCCCTCCCGCTGCCGAGCTCTTTTGTTCCTGGTTCCCGTGACTGTTCTCTGCCCGCCTATCGACCCCTTGCCTGCCCTTGGATTACTCAGCTCGCTGCCGGCCCCAGACCCCTTCGCTTGGATATTGACGCTTCTTTGTTTATTCTCCGTTGTCCATGTTTGTTTCTGTCTGACCCTGGCTTGCTTACCATGAGAACTTCTATTAATAAAAGCTTGCACTTGGATCCACCTGTCTACGTCCCGTTCGTCACAGGGACTTTAATCTTAACTGCTTTATTCTTAAACAGCTGTTAAATCAACAGCAATGCCTGGAAAAAGCTGAGAAACTTAAAGTACCTGTATTTACAACATTTACAAAACCAAAAAGCTCTTAAAGGATTTGCAATAAATACATAAATAAAAATATCTAAATTGTTGTGTACGTTGTGTGCAAAAGGTTAAACTTTTATGTTCATATTCATGTCATTTTACAATTATGCCATCATTAATAACACACTGGTTTTCAGTATTTCCAACACTCTTAAAAATAAAGGTGCTTCACAATGCCATAGAAGAACCTTTTTTGTATAAATGGTTCCATAAATAATCTTAAACATCTGAAGAACCTTTCTGTTTCACAAAAGGACCTTTGTGACAAAAGAAGGTTCTTCAGTTAAAAAAAAAGTAAGAAAGAGATTTAAAGAACCTTTGCTTGAATAACTCTTTGTGGAATCAAAAATGGTTCTTCTATGGCATCGTGAAGTACCTTTATTTTTAAGGGTGTTGGAAAAACTGAAAACCAGTGTGCTGTGAATTTTTGTATATTCCTTTAATAATAATGGTAAGAGGTCTCACATGCAATAAATAATGCTATTTTTTATGCATGAATTCATGATGATTCGTATACCAGAAGTATAGATTTATCCAAAGTGGATAAAGACCTTTTTTGTGAACAAAGAAACAACCATGATCATGTGTAATATATCATAAATCATGATGATGTACCCACCTTAGTGAATGCATCCATGAACGTGATATTAATGCATTAAGTAATTTTTTTTTATTATTTTGATGATTAGAGCATACAGCTCATGAAAGTCAAAAATCCAGTATCTCAAAATATTGCAATATTTACATTTAAGTTTTATTAAATGACCATCCCTACAGTATAAATTCCAGGTATGTCTTGTTCTTTGAAACCACACTAATGGGGAAGACAGCTGACATGGCAATGGTCCAGGAGACAATCATTCAGAGTGATGTATCAAAGCATATTAAATGCAAAGTTGACTGGAATGAAGAAATTGGGTAGGCAAAAGTGAACAAGCAACAGGGGATGACCGCAAGCTTAAGAATACTGTCAAGTAAAGCCAATTCAAACACTTGGGAGAGCTTCACAAGGAGTAGAATGAAGCTGGAGTCAGCACATCAAGAGTCACCACACTCAGACATCTTCAGAAAAAGGACTACCAAGCCACTTCTGAAACAGAAACAACTTCAGAAGCATCTTACCTGGGCTAAGGAGAAAAAGAACTGGACTCATTTCATGTTGAAATCATGGTCCCAGAGTCTGAAGGAAGACTGGAGAGGCACAGAATCCAAGCTGCTTGAAGTCCAGTGAGAAGTTTCTGAAGTCAGTAATGATTTGGGGTGCCATGACGTCTGCTGGTGTTGGTCTATTGTGTTTTATCAAGTGCAAAGTCAATGCAGCCATCTACCAGGAGATTTTGAGGCACTTTATGCTTCCATCTGCTGACAAGCTTTATGGAGATGCTGATTTCCTTTTCCAGCAGGACTTTAGCACCTGCCCACTTGCAAGTGGTTGTTGCACTGACAATGATATTACTGTGCTTTACTGGCCAGCCAACATGCCTGACCTTAACCCCACTGAGAATCTATGGGATATTTTCAAGAGAAAGATGAGAAACGGTTGATCCAACAATATACAGATGACCTGAAGGCTCAATAGTGCCTCAGCAGTGCTTCCATGCCACACTTAACTGATGCTGTAATTTGTGCTAGAAGCAAGTCATTTGCTGTAATATGTGCTGCAGACCAAGTACTGAGTGCATAAATACTTTACATAAATACATACTTTAAAGAACTTGAACTTTTCTGTTTTGCAAATCCGTTTTTTGATTGATCTTAGAAAATATTCTAATATTTTGAGATACTAGATTTTTGACTTTCATGAGAAAAAAAAAAAAAAAAAGTTTAAATATTTTACTTTACATGTAATGAATGTTAAAGTTTCAGTTTTTTAAATAAGTTACAATAAAAAAAAATAACTTTTTCACAATATTCTATTTTGCGCTGCACCTGTACATACATACATGCTAAAAGGTGGCCTGTAAGTGTTATCAGGTTTGTCACATGGCACAGCCAATTGGTTATCTTCTGTATCAGTAGCCAATGAGCTCACTGCTCAACATTCAAATACATGACTAGTGCTAAGTGCAGCAGTTCGCAGCATGCTTCAGAACAACAGCATAAAACAACATCTAAACATAAGTGAATGCTCTTTTAATCCATATAGCTGTGTATATTTGTGTGGTCTGCTCATCTGAATACAAATGAACAAATGTAAGCATCTTTAAACTAATTGATATTTTAGCAATTTGCCTTGTATTCAGCAGCAAATATTAAGCATATTAGCAGCAGCATTTATTTATCTTTGTTCATATTGACTGCAGAAAGACAGTTTAGAGCTTTAATTGCTCTGAGGGCACATTAATAGTAACGAACATGAAAACGGGTTGAAATAAGCATTCATGTTTATGCATTTATACTTATTTCCATATACTTTGGGTGATCTCAGTGTTCACCTTCGTTATTCTAAGGTCATTCTAAGGTTTTCTCTGTCATAAGTGTGGTCAATTTCAGTTGCACGTAGCACCAGAAGCACGCGTTTATTCACAGTCTAATCAATGACAGGAAACGAGTATGTCATATTTTTACTTATTTGTCTATCCAAGTCAGTCCACCTAGGAGTTGTGCACTGTAACCAACCTTATCTACACATGAAAGTAAATGGCATGCATCGACAAACTTGTCTGTCTCATTATGGCTTGAACACAAATTAATGAGCTGTTTATTTGAGATATCAAATGACAAAATTTTGATATTTGCTCAGGTGGATGCTGGTGTCTTATATTCAATCCAAATCAATTCAAGTCATTTGTATAGCGCTTTTCCCAATACAAATTATTGCAAAGCAACTTTACAGAAATTAAAGTTTCTACATATAAATAGTAATAGCAGGGCTCTCAAGTTTTGAAGACAGGCAAGAGTGACATCTCATTCTGCCTCCACCAGCCTCCTGAACCTTGGTTGTTTCTCATCTGCAAATAGACAGGTTGTTAATATTGGGTGTCTCACATAACCATCTTGAACTAGTGCCAAAATATAATGTTGCCTTTGGCTTGCTCATTTGGGGATATTTTGGGGATATTTAATTTTATTTTATCAATCAATAAATTCCACTAGAAACAAACCTTGTTGTATTATTAATTTAATACTGTGAAGCTGCTTTGATACAATCTGTATTGTGAAAAGCGCTATACAAATATACTTGACTTGACTTGACTTGACTTACTTAAAGATTTGAAGTAGCTGGTGAGTGGGCCATACCGCTGCAGAATGCGGGTGATGCACATCTCCAAACTCAGCCACCTCACAGAAATGTACAGCAGCATTTCCATATAATCACTGCCATGGAGTTCACAAAATTCTGGTAAAATATGTAAGAAAAACAAACAAAATTAACCCAACTTTTCCTCAGTTTGGGTGTATAACACTGGAGCTAATTGAATTACAAACTTTTCAAGTAACCTTTACGGTTTGTGCTGCCCTTAAACCAGTATCCAACGTCAACCACAAGGTCCTCAGTGTCAAATCCAGATATCTGCAGAACATGATATGAGCGCAAACATATATTATGTCATTATACAGCAAATTATTTACTTCACCTTAGCTTAACAGATATTTAATGGAAAGCAAACATGTTGAAACTTACTTCCAAAAACCTTTTCCCAGCGTGTTTAGCAGTGTTATGGATTATATGGCAGGGGCATCCATGAATGTAAATGCTGGGATTTTCCTTAAGCATTTTTGCCGCAATTGAATTTTTGGCTCCAGTGTTAACTGGGGCATTGTCAACTGACAGGCCGACACAATTTTTTCCATGGTATGTTATGCTCTATCAGGACATCGTTGATTTTTTTATATATGACATCAGCTGTGCCACAGTTTCTTCCACTTGTGGTGCACATGTCGAGGAATCTGTGCACAACTTTGGTGGTATCAAATACCCTTACAGTTAGGGGGTTCATCTTCTCTAGTCCTGTAACAATATGGTACATAACTAACTCTGCATGCATGTATTATTTCAGTGTGTGTGACATGAACATGAGGAAATGGAAACAGGCAATTTAGCTGTCAAAGGTATACCTGTGTCATTTGAGCCATCCGTGACCAGTGTAAAGGGATTTTCCCTCATCTTCAACACCAGCTCGTTTCTATAATGTGGTGCAACTGCTTGATTAATGATGCACATAGTTTTTGTGCTGGCACTCTTGAAATTTTGAGCTGTGGGAGAGTCTTTGAAGCATTCCCTGTACAAGGGGCTGAAATGGTCTGCCACAGCAAATGAAACATTGTGTTGAACCATTGCTACGGCAACTTTCACCTCAGCTCTCCTTGTCTGCAACAGAAACAAATGAAAAAAATATATAGCTATGCTGAATACAAATTTGAATGTTAACCCTGATTTAACCCATATCTGCATGTCCATTAAAATTCTGAATTTCAGTAACAATAAAAATACATTACAGAGCAGTATTCTGTCCATGTCATGGATGAATGTCTTATATATGCCATAAACATATAATTGGTTGTATTATTTAGGAAAAATGGTATTCATGAACAATGTAATCAACCTTTTGGATTTAATGTGCTATGTACCTTGATCTCTTGTACACTCATTTCTGCAGTCACTGGCAAGTAAAAGTTTTTGACTGTGCTGGTTGACTTTAGTGCCTGCTGTTTGGCCTTACTTTCTATGTGCCTTGTCACATCCCGCACACCTTGATGGGCACAGGGGTTCTCTTGGCGGCAGATAGAACACCAGTAATAGGAGCTGGTGCTTCCTACAGTAATAAATGGCCATTTAGAGGTCCATTCATTATTAAAAGAGCTCTTGTAGGTGGCTGCTCCTGGTACTTTTCTCCCTTTTGTTTTGATGGCCTCTTCTGACACCTTAGCCATCTCCTCCACCGTCTCTTCCTCTTCCACCTGCACCGTCTCTTCCACCTGCACTGTCTCATCATCTTCCACCTGCACTGTCTCTTCATCTTCCACCTGCACTGTCTCTTCATCTTCCACCTGCACTGTCTCATCATCTTCCACCTGCACCGTCTCTTCCACCTGCACTGTCTCATCATCTTCCACCTGCACTGTCTCTTCATCTTCCACCTGCACTGTCTCTTCATCTTCCACCTGCACTGTCTCATCATCTTCCACCTGCACCGTCTCTTCCACCTGCACTGTCTCTTCATCTTCCACCTGCACCGTCTCCTCCTCTGTCTCCTCCTCTAATGTGCCTACCATTTTCACCACCTTCTCTGGGCCAGCATCCTGTAACCTGCCCTTTTTGGGGGGCTTTCCTCTCAGGGTGAATGAAAGGATGCTTAGTTGCGTTTTACCTGACATCTTAAGACAGATGCAATGATTAATACATCCATGGCCAGGATATTATAATTATAAAATATGACATGATTTTAAAAGTGACCTATAACATCAACTATGCAATACACTTGAATTAATTTTGTGCTAATAAAATTATTAAGCCTACTGGAGAGAGATATATTTATAATGTGACAATATGTCAGTCATCGTGTGATAACGAAAATATGACTAGGCCTAGACTACTTGTTCTGAGCAGATGTTGTCAGTGAACAGGCTGTAAAACTGTTGGCTAAGTAACAGACACTCATGAAAAACTGATGTTAATTATCTGGGAAACATTCTCTAACAGCTGTCAAGTGGTCATAATATTGTTTGTGTCAAACAAGTTGTGAATTTGCTGTAACAGGAGATCATTACTTACTTTGTGCTCAAAGTGATGCTCGGGGCTCCAGTGGTTTCCTCTGTGGGTGAACGAGGAAGATGGTGAACAATTTCAGGATGCTTTTTTTCATTGGTTGTTGCGTTAAATGTTGCGTTAAATCTTACCCAGATACAATAGTGCTATTTTCTGATTGGCTATTGTGTAGCCTATTTCTTTTTTTTGATTGGCTGATAAGTGGCAGGCTCGACTAAGAACTCCAGAGGAGACGCGCTTGAATCCTGCCAGTTCCATAGCGAGAGCGGCGCGGCCAGAGAAATGTTGGGCGCTGCGGTATATTAAATATATTATAAATAGTCTTTTCTGCGTGAGAAATACAATGTGTGGCGGGAGTGCGTGACAATAGACCGAAATGAGTGACTGTCACGCTCAATGCGTGACACTTGAGAGCCCTGTAATAGTTTACTAGTGGTGACCATGTCAGTTGATGTACATATGGCAGAGATGTATGGTAAAATCAGCTAATGGTGTAATCAAACAGAAAATAAACACTATTAACAATAATGGTTATATGTTGCAATCAAACAAGTTTGGTAGTGCTGGATATGTTTCATGGCTGACATATGAGGTCCTCAGAGGGGTCATCATATCTTTTCAGGTGTTCTGGTTTTAGACTGAAGCTTGTGTATCTCCTAATTTCTGTGGGATATCATTCAGAGAAACAAATGGAGAAATAATTAGCACAGCTGCTGTTAAAACCATGCAAAAATGATGTGCGTTTGATCAGATATAACTGAAGTACAAGGTTATGTGATTTATGTGAATGAGATGTCTGTAATCTAGATCTAAACCGAAAGAGTGTGTCTGAACCAAATGCTTTTGGAAACTGTAGAATGTGTGTGTGTGTGTGTGTGTCCTGCACACACATTTATGTTAGTGGCATTCTTTAATGTGGACAGGTGGGGGCAGAAGAGAGTTCAGGAGGTAGATGGTAAACACATTAAAAGTGAGTTCCTACAAAGTTATACGACTTCTCTGTTTTGTGCACATCTACATGGTGTTAGAAGAGGGATCGCTGATAAAACATGGCTCAGAATCTACGACGTATAGAACCACTCGTTTTTGACGATGACATCTGTAACAAAAGTTATTAATTTAAGCACAATAAACTATGTATAATTAATGGTTATTAATTGCACATACTTTATACACTTCTCTGAAACAGCCGAGTTGAAAATAAACCGAACTAATGCCCTCGTCCAGCGAGTATTAGCCGCTTTTATTCTAACTCTAAGAAAAATCAACTTCCTAGCCTTGAAAATTAATCCTTCCCACTGTAATTGGCTAAGTTACAGGACTGGATCAGTTTTGTAACGAAATCAAAGCAGTTTAAGTGACGTGAGGTTTGTGAGCAAGGAACACAGTAAGAAATTCATTTGTGAATACAAAATGCGGGTTTATTGAATACGTAAAAGGGGAAAATAAACACTAGCTAGCAAATAACGAACACTAAACAGACACACATAAAACAAAGCAAGAGAGAGGGAGTAGAGAGAGTGAGTGAGGAGGAGAGAGAGAGTAGACTGGCAATCTTTTCATCAGCACAACCAAATCATCAGAAAAACCTGAATCTCCTTGACCTACAAGGGGCACAGCTTCCTTATTGCATCTAATAGTTAAATGGTTACTTGCATAATGGTTTCCTTTTGTGTGGTGCTTACGCAAGGGTCCAGATGCCAGCTCAAAGGTAGTCCTGATGATGTAATGGAGATGGAGCCTTCGTTGTTCCATTGATCTGCTGATCGGATGGTTACCAAGGGGCTGAGGTGTGGATGCCAGGATAGAAAGAGAGAGTTCGGCCTCATGCTGGGGGAAACCGCATGTGGCTGGGCCACGGGTTTGCCCCACGGCCTTTCCGTGGAGGACCTCCACGATAACTCTGAAGATCTTTCAGAAGAAGAGGAGAAGAGAAGAGAGGGCCGGAACGGGGTGTGAGCCCCTTTAAAGTCTGGACAGAGTCACACCTTCCCAAGTAGTTCCGACCAATGAGAAGGCTGGCTTTCTCAGTGGGAGGTTTGAAACTGGGTCTTCGTTTTATGGCCCTTTGTTTCAGAGAAATGTCAGTTTGCATATTTAAATCAATAGGGGTTCAGACCAGAAATACTAAAGATTATTAGAACGTTAATATGTTGCACCGGTATCAGTCTCTAATACACAGCATCTTTCAGGAAATCTACATACGAGTCAAAAGAGACCAAACATGGCATATACTGTATGTGGTTACATTAGCATCCTATCAAGACACAAGCATAAAATGGTTATAAAGTAAGAAATTTAAAGTAAGGAAGACAAAGGACATGGACAGTCGTAATATACACACACTGATATATGGGCTATGTGTCTTCGTTCACAGAAACGTTTGTCTGTGAATGAAATAGGGAAGAGTCCATTTCTATGAGCATTGTGTCTTTCCTATGGGGGGAGGTGAGTGAAGAAAAACAGTCTGCCTGCATAGTTGCAGATTCTCCTGCATAGTTTTACGTCGTAAACTGACATTATCAGTGGTTGCTAGAAGCGTCCTGGTTGAGACTTTGTCACCCACTGTTGGGTTGAGGTGAGGGGAAGTCTGCTTCTTTGTTAACTGAATAAACCACTGATTTGGTTAAATCTAATGAACCATTGTCTGATTGGTCCCTACCCTACATATCCCCCCCCGTCGAACGTTGTTGTCCATCCAATAGACAACAGCGATCGACGTTAAAGGGGTAGAGCGATCAGACATGCACCTGCCATTCATGGCTGGAAGAGAACGTCAGGCATCGTGGTGATGTAAGTTGTAGCAAGGTGTGGGTCCTTGAGCGGGTGCAGCAGTTGTCGGGGCCGTGTCACCTGTCATCCTGATGTGGGTCTAGGTCAGGTGGTTGGTTCAGGTGCTGTTATCTAGTAGGCTGTCTGTAGTGCCTGCGGTTTGGAATAGCTGGTTGGACTCTCACTTGTGAGAGGGCAGGCGGTTCCTGGGGTCGCAGGGAATTTTTAGGGAGATTTGTAGTGTGAAGAGAGTTCAGGCTGCGCTAGTGAAGGTGGTAGGAGGGCAGCAGGTGTTTGTTAGCCCTCTGTTCTGCTCGAACTTCACCACAAATCTGATGTTAACAGTGTCACTTCTGTCTTGTAGCGTCACTGACTTGAGTTTGCCTGATTTGTGTTGGTAGGAGTTTTGTTGCTGGGCATGTGAGCTGTTGCTCGGTCCAACATTGTCTGGCTGCTCCTGGGGTGTCGACTGCTTTGCAGGATGCTCCTCCCTTGGAGGAGTCTGATGCTGTGTTGCATTGTGCAAGGAGTCAGCAGTTTGTCCCTTTCAATATTTCTCACTTGAGTTTGTTCAAGGAGGTCCTTTGCTAGTGTTAGCAGCTCCTGTAACTAGGTGTGTCCAGCTGTCCACATGCAGCCTCCATTTGGCACCTGTGTGAAGGTTGTGGGGGGAGGATGTTGTGGTGGACTGCTGTAGGACATACCATGGGGTACATAGGATGAGTGGTGTTTTGTACCTGGGCTGTCGCAATGGCAACAGTGTCTCAATCTCTAGCCGATCTGTGGGGCATTGAGCATGTGTCTGCTCCTTGCGGGATTTTGTTTGGTGACCAGTGAAGTGAAGTTGTTTTACCCTCTGGTTGAGACCCATAAGGTGGCTAAGGTGGTGATAGCCTTGTTCGGCCCAAGGTAGCTGTAACTCTGGGTCAGGTGTCATTGGTCCCCTTCTCTCCTTGTTCGGTGGCATTTTCCTCAGGTGCTGTGGGGATTAGATTTAATTAAGTAACTGCAGATTTAGTTGAAGCACGAGGGGATACAACTAAAATAGTGAAGGTGACTTAGCTGAGAAGACTTAAAGTGAGGGACTAAGTAGTAAGGGTTCAGGAACAGTATATATATAAATATATTCCAAAATATATTTATATATACATATAGAACACTTTGCACTGCATGCCTACAAGCTGTAGTTAAAGCTTCAAGTGAATGATGATAACTGCTAGCTGTTGACGCTATTGGTTAACTTAGCCTAAGCTAAAACTGGTCCTTGTTAGCTTGACCGGCTCAGGTGGTGTGCTTACAATCTGGTGTCATGACGTGTGCATTCTCTAGAGTTTTTGTGTCCTTTGACAAGTCTTTGTCATGGGAAACAATGCACATTAATGTCAATTTGAACAGAGTGTAGCAAATGTCTGTAGGCTTTGGAAGGCTAGTCTGTTAGCAATTGAGTCTTCCGTTTAAGATTTCAATTCAAGTGGCCAAATCATAAATTCACTGTCACACACTTGCTTCTTTCCAGCATGTGTTTCCACCTACTTAAAATGTGAGTCCTGTGCTGACTTGCGCTGAGGCCCTACCGGGGCCTTCAGGTGCTAACTTGATCCTTTGAGTTTGGTAGATCAGTGTCATTGAGATCTTATGAACCCCTTTCTGAGGTGGCCTTGTGGTCGCGAAAGGCTCTCGGTGTCAGGTCACACAGTTGTTGCACAGGCATTGAGTGGGGCAGGCCAGAATGCCTAAACCGGTGACTTACAGACGGAAGGCTGTTTGGAGGAAAAGCTTGCAAAGCCGGTGTCCTCCTCCTTCGCAGGTTCTTTATGAGCTCTGAAGTAAGCTTGTTGAGGTCTGTGATGGGGAAGTTTCATGCCGGCCCTGTTTGGTGGCTAGGGCAGCAAAAAGTTCTAAAGTTCAGACTGTAGGTCTGCAGTTTCCTTCGTGCTGGCTTGTCTTAGCAGCTGGCAGTCCTACTGGATGTGTCCTGGCTGTCAACCCAGGAAGTGTTGCACCTCTAGGCGAGAAGTGACCCAGAGCAGACAGTCTATCTTGGTAGTTCAGGACTGCAATGTCTCAAATGTCTCACCAGTAGGCATGGACAACAATGTCTCCTGCAGGTTTTGTTGTGAATGCAGGGACGTCTCATTTGGTTGAGATCTTTGAGTGTCACTTCATGTGCTGTTTCCAGGCTCATCTGAATGAATCCTTTTCCTTCTGTCACTGCTGAAGTTTTCAGGAAGTTGACTTGTCTTGGGTGTCAGGTAGAAGGGTTTGACTCCCCCCTTTTGTGTCTTGTACGGGGGTGAGTTGGACTGCACTGCTGGATCTGTGACGGCAGCAGGGTGTCTTTTACTTGAGTCCATGCACAGTCTGTAAGACTGTTTCAGTTCTCTCTGGACCATGTTGAGCTCCTTCCGAAGGTTGCAGAATTGCTGAGACCAGGTTTGGACTTCAGCTCTGGCTGCATGCAGAGGGTTTCTATGGCCGTAGCTCTAATGTCTCTCACATTAAAATGTAGATATATATATACATATGTGCTATTTTGACACCGATTCGTGTGGAACTTTTCTCTTTCCAAGTCTTTTCCGGTGACCTTTTCAAACTGTTTCCTGTGTCCGGTAGCTGTTAGAGCCTCCTGAAGACTGGCGATTTCTTCCTGTTTCTCCATCTTGTCTGGTGAATCTGTTCTGTTCCTTCTCGTGCTGGGCAGGTGTCAGTTCCTGGTTGTCCCGGCTGGGCGTGAAGTGTCCATTTGTGTCGCCGTTCTGCTGTTCCTTTCTTGACTGTTGCAGGACTTTGGCTGCTGTAGGCTGAGGGATGTCCATTGCAGTGCTCTGCCAGGTCTACAAGGTGGTACTGGCAGATGGCAGTGTTAGCTGTCTGACACACTGGGTCACTGGTGGAGACACAGGAGAGAGAGGCAGAGGGCAAATGCAAGTACAGACAGAGGTGGTAAGCTATCCATTTGAATAAGGGTTCTGTAAGCCAGATAGTGTGTGAATAGCCGGTGAGGGACAGCTAGTCTTGAGATTTGTGCAGGTGACCACCAAGTGGTTTGAGTAATTTTGCATGGGTCAGCTAATGACTGTGCTGTACGTGTGGTACGTTATTACTCAGCGCACTGATGGTTCTTAGTGTTGGTCATTATGAGAGTATCAAAAATAAAATGAAATAAAGGCAGAAAGAGAAAGAAAGAGAAAGAAAGGCTTTCCTTATTTAGTTTGAGCTAGGAAATATGATTAAAGCAGTTGTCACTTGTGGGTGAGGCTGCATTAGGCTCATAAACCTAGGGTTAGATTATTAGCTAAACTAACACACACTAAATACTCCGAGGTCAGAAAGACAAAAGAAACAAGGGGAAACGTTTCCCGTTCTGTCTGGCACCTCCATTGTGTTCGGCAATCAATGCCTTTTCAGCATACAAGGCCTGGCCTTGAAGATTGCGAAGGGGCAGAGAGGTAACACAGATTTAGGGCTGCTAATATCCTGCATACTCTTTAGGGGAACAACAGCGGCTACACTGCTGTAATCCCACGCAAGGAGGGAAATAAGTGATGGTAAACATAACTAAAGTAAGGTGAAAGTCGAGGTTAGAAATGTCCTTATAACTCCAGAAGACTGAAGGAAAGTTAAATAGGCAGCCTGATTTAATTACATTTCTAATGTAATTCAATTCAGGGTAGCTGAATAGGAAAATTTAGTCGGAAACAAAGTTAAATCAATGACTAAAAATAGAGGAATAAAGTCCAAATAAAAGTAAAAGTAGGGTGTCCATATAGCTATAGGAACCTAAAGGAGAGTGTTTATAAGCCCGCTAATTCAATTAAATTTTAAAATTTAATTAACTTTGTCCTGGCTAAATGAAACACATCTAGATGAAATAAGGAATGACCAAAAATCAAATTTTAGACAACACTCCTCCCAAAAGGAAAAGGGTATATGGTTTTCTGCGGAGGGTGAAACCAAGTGTGAGGGAGTGTTCGTTTGACTGGTTGTATCGTGCCCGGGTCAATGTGTGTCAGGTTGGAGATGGGCTCCATGTGTTGGTAGTCCAGACACCTTCTACCTTCTCACATCATGTCATGCTGCATGCTGGCCATGGATGCCGCCTGTTTAGGTGGCTTGGGTGTCATGGTGTGTTGTGGGCATGCTATGCTTTCACCCCCCTTGTCAGTGGGGGCAACACAAGCTGTGGCGCTGTGGTGCCTCCAGGGACATATTGAAGCATGATGAGTCCCACATTAGCATTTATGTGAAGTCCTTTGGCATTGTAAGGCATGGAGCATAAGTGAGCTTGGAAGTTAGGATCGGGTGGTTGGAGGGGTTTGAGAGGTGGTTTGTTTTGAAACCTTAGCCTGGTGTTAGAGGCTTAAAGTCCATTTATGCCACTCAGTCCTTAGGTGTCTGACGTGAGAGCAGTGACAGTCTTTGGCTGGTCAGTGGTGACCTTGAGTCCTGATGGACGTTGAGACTGTGTTCTAGTTTTAGATGGGATGTCACTTGTGTTGGGCCCGTGATGCTGTGGGCCCAGTCGACGGTGATCTCTGCAGACTGACAAGTGTCTGTGACTCTGGTCTGAATCATGTGTCAGGAGATCTTTTTCCCTGTGGTCCAGCTGCTTTAGGCTGTGGTTACATCAGGGGAATCTGAAAGTGGGAAAAATCAATAGCACTAGTGATCACTGTGGCGTTCCCACACTCTGGTTGGTCGTGGCTGCTGCGTGTTCAGCTCCTTCCTCGGCCAAGCCATGTGTGGGGCCCCGCGTGAAGTGTAGTCAGAGTGCTACTGAATATTTTCCTCAACTATGAGTTCTTGTGTCGAGCTCCACCATCCCTTCTATCTGCGTGCACATGGCTGTATTTTGTTCCTAACTACCACCTGTTGAAGTTGTGAGGTAGTTTGGCTGGAACTAGAGTGCTGCTTTAACATTGTCAGACTGTTGGTTGGCATCATCGCTGAGGGTGGTCGTATGCAGGTACAGCCAGTCTTGTGTGGTTGCTTCAGCTGCAGATGTGTTGCAGGTAATCACTACATTGTGGCCCCCCCGTGGGGTTTGCAGTGAATGTGGAGATGTTTCTAGCCAGCTTATCAAAGTCTTTGAGTCATGCCGTGGCTGGTGGCCAGGGTCCTTTGAATGGGTTCCCACCCCACTTGTTGCTGATGGGGGCTATTGGGGTGCTGGCTGGTGCAGTCCTTAGCAGAGGGCTCTCACCTCTGTTTCCTTTGAAGAGCCTTTTCAGTCTATGCTCTCATTTAAGCTTGTTGCAGCTTATCATACGGTCCATCTCAGGTTTCTTTTCAGTCGTTCTCTGCTCACTGTCTACGTGGATGTCCGTAAACTTGCAGTCCTTCGCATCCTCCTGTAGCTCTTTGGTCTTGTGCTGGTCCTTGGTCTCCTGTGTTGTGGGCTGGTGTAGCTGGCTTTGAGCTTGTCTGGCTCCGCCGAGCCACCTTGGCCTGGAGCTTTAGCTCTGCTGCTGCTTGCTCCAGATTAGCGATGTCTTTTCCACTCAACCTTGCTTGGATGATGACGTTGTAGACCAGTTCCCTGGTGATCATGGCCAGCTCCTTGTAGCTGTAGCTCTGGATCAGGTTGGGGCTATCGGCCGATTCTGTTGATCATCCCGCTGTGCTGGCTGAGGTACTGTGGATCGCATTGGTCATGGTGCTCGGCCAGGCATCCAGGTGGTCCCAGTGGTCTGCAGGGCTGGATGCTTGGGCATACTGTCTCACTGGTGGCGAGAGAAAAAACAGCACAACACAAAAGGACACCAATGCAAGTATAGATGTATTTAACAAGCTACGCTACCATAAGGTTTAATTGGCTGTGCAATTTGCTTAACTGATGCAGTCAGTAAGGGAGGATGCGTGGGGTAGACATGCGTCATCTTGTCTACAGTGTGCAGGTGGCAGTGTACTGCAGGAAGGTAAACTGAATAATGATTGTGGCGGGTGTGGTAGCCGAGGGGGTCACTTCCTGACGCTATGGCTGCACCGTTTGCGAGTCTATTATTCAGTTTCTCTGATGATTCTCACTGGTTTGGTATCTATGCATAGGGAAAACAAACAGAAGAAAATGAAAGAACAAAACAAAAGAAGTAAAAAATAAAATAAAATAAAATAAAATAAAAACAAAATAAAACAAAATAAAAATTTGACCAGGAGAGGCCGCAAAGGTCGAACCAAGGTTTGAAATTTTGGGAAAAGCAGGGGCTAGACTTTCTACCATGGTTTTGTCAGGGCCTTCAGAGAGGGGGCGCTGTTGAGGTATAGTGCCTAGGGATGTGGAAAGGGAGATAGCAGGGCCTATCAGACGTATCTGAAGCATAGAGGTTCTCTAGTACTCTTTGGGAGCTTAGATTGAGTAAATAGGGCTTAGGTGCTATGTGCTGACAAGGTGGTGAGTTGAGGTCAACCTGGTGAAATCCTGTGACCGAGCCATCCCCAGACCCCCCCGACACACAACTGCAGGGACCTCAGATCACTCCCGCTCACAGCACTCGGCAGCGATCGCTCAAACAGCCTTGACCTTTTGCACAATGGGCAGCACTCAAGTGAGGGAAGGTCAACGACCAGCTGACACAGCCAACGTTGGGTTTTGCCTGGGGGATCTGGAATTGCATAGGCCGGCAGAGTGGGTGCGCGCTCCCCACTAAGATGGACATGATGCATGGAACCACCACAGGGTAATTAATCAAAGTTGCCCTAGTGTGCCAGTTGATATGGTTGATACAACACTTGAGGTACCTCATTGCTGATGTCGGCTGCGGGTCGCTTTCCAGGGTACAGGGGCAGGAGGTATCTAGGGCACCCCCCAGAGGGCGCCAGGTGCATCTGGCAGCCGACTACGGCCCCCGGGCCCCACCAGCCGACGCTTCACCACCCAGGCACAAAGGAGGGCTTCCTAATAGGACACACTGAGAGAAGGAACACGGGTTAAATTATAAGATAAGTAGCTTGATGCTAATTGTTGAGGGGGGGTAAGAGATTTCATTCAAAGGCCACTAGTGAACTAGCTACTTTGAAGAGCAACATTATTTGAGTTACTGTAATCCTACACCCTAGGAATGGGAAATGAGAGGGAAGTAAAATTAAAGTTGACTTTAAAATTAACTTCATGAGGGATAGATCGAAATCAGTAGAAATAAAAGTAGATGAGAAAAGTCCTAATTGCTTAGGGAACATCAATGGAAATAGAGCATAAACAAATGGACTTAGATTTTTTTTCTAAATGAAATCCATTGTGCCAAATGATTATTCAGGCTAAACCAATTAAAATAGAAAAACAAAATCCCAAAAGCAAAATAAATGCCTAAATTAAACTAAATAAATGAATGAGGGGGTAACAATAAAGAAAACAAAACAAAAAAATAAATAAAAATAGAATAACACAGATAGATCAGTAGTGGAACAACAGTGTTGAGAACAGACAGAGAGTGAAACTGAGAACGGAGGTGTGGCTAGAGAAGACTGGTTACATCTTACACTCACACTGTGTCTAAATTAGCCAGATGCTAATAGCTATCAGTTGAGGTAAAAGGCGTTAGCTTATCGGCGTGTGGATGTGCTAATGAGTTAGCCTATGCTACACGCCTGGATCTGTTTACATGCAGGTCTGTGACGTGGGCGCTGACGTGAGTTTGACTGGGGAAAGAAAAAAAAACAACAACAATGGTTTTCCATGTTGCTAAGGAGACAGATGTAATCTCACCCCCCAGTGTGCACAAAGCTTGTGGGTGAAGGGTGCGAGCACATTTCTAGAATCTTGTCAGCAGTCAGTCCTGACGCGACACACACAACTTAATTCCAAAACTTCAACAGCAGGCTCGCGTCACAGACCGTGGTGGAAGGCTGATTCTGTCGAACCAGTGTTCCACCAGTCAAGCAATGTTCATATTCATCACGTCAATGACCTTGACTACAATGAGACACGTCTGTAAACGGAATATCTTACTGGAAAAATGAGCACGTTCATTTTTCAAACACAGTTTTGCGCTGGGATTTCTTTGTCAGCGAAATACATTTTTAAAACGCTGTTCTGATTACAACGGTCTTATGCAATGTCTAGAACGTGAAGATTGGAGTTTCCTCACCCAATCTCAGGCATGTACTTCCATGCCTCACAACACACTGTGATTAAGGCTTAAGTTTATCGTGAGAGCGCTTTCGCTTTAACAAAGACTTAAATAATCACTGTTGACAAAAATTGATATCCAAAGTGACGTCAATGCCCAAATCGAATCTGGTAATTCAACTGGATTCACCAGAACCTGATGTTTACAGCATTTGACGTCAATTTGATACCAATTCTAATCACATCGTGGGTGGCAAAACTATTGATCTCAGCAGATCTCACAAGCAGCACGCGAGCTTTGCCTTGCACGGCGTGCGGTCGGATTAATTTTCTGCACGGACACAGAGTTACATACTATAATACATAAAACAAACACACGCCGGGGTTTTACCGTCAAACCTTTAACTTGATCAAGATTTGATTCACATTTCCATTCTGACGGTCTTCATCTGTCGTCTGATAAAAATGTTACAATTTAACATTAAGGTACACCAGAACGGCATCCTTCCGTCTCTCGGCTTCCTTTAGACACAAGTCATCTATTGTCATCTATTATTAAAATTAATAAAGCAAAACAACATCCTTCTTGTCCGAGGAGAAAACGAGAAAGTTATACATTAGGTAGCAAAGCTAATGTTTTAACTCGGGAAATGGGTATAGCCAGCGAATCATATGTATCAACATATTGGGCTATACATCGGCCGCTTATAAGGTCGTTCAGTCTAACGTTACCTTCTTCGCATTATGGCGGTATCAAATTAAAATTACTTAGCTGTCATTAACAGTGGGTCTGTCTCGGCACCGTAATTCTCATGACGCTCGCTGCAAGGAATTTTTTCATCTTACGGGGTCATGTAGGTTGCAGTTACTTAACTTCATCAACAGGTTTCTGAATAGAAAACTCAGGTACTGTCTCAGTGCCGTAATGCTGGTGAGACTTGCTATAAGGAATTTTTTCATCTCATAGGGTCACATAAATTACAGTTAATTTTAGCCGTCATTAACAGTGACTGATTTTCTGGATAGAAAGACTCAGTCTGCCTCAGCACAGATTAACTGCACCAATATAAAACAAAACAAAAGGCGCGCATTACACACAGATGTACACACAAAATGAACATATACTGGGTTTGCTCACAAACATGTTTAAAACTGCCCGCGCAATCCTCCACCAAATAATGTAACAAAAGTTATTAATTTAAGCACAATAAACTATGTATAATTAATGGTTATTAATTGCACATACTTTATACACTTCTCTGAAACAGCCGAGTCGAAAATAAACCGAACTAATGCCCTCGTCCAGCGAGTATTAGCCGCTTTTATTCTAACTCTAAGAAAAATCAACTTCCTAGCCTTGAAAATTAATCCTTCCCACTGTAATTGGCTAAGTTACAGGACTGGATCAGTTTTGTAACGAAATCAAAGCAGTTTAAGTGACGTGAGGTTTGTGAGCAAGGAACACAGTAAGAAATTCATTTGTGAATACAAAATGCGGGTTTATTGAATACGTAAAAGGGGAAAATAAACACTAGCTAGCAAATAACGAACACTAAACAGACACACATAAAACAAAGCAAGAGAGAGGGAGTAGAGAGAGTGAGTGAGGAGGAGAGAGAGAGTAGACTGGCAATCTTTTCATCAGCACAACCAAATCATCAGAAAAACCTGAATCTCCTTGACCTACAAGGGGCACAGCTTCCTTATTGCATCTAATAGTTAAATGGTTACTTGCATAATGGTTTCCTTTTGTGTGGTGCTTACGCAAGGGTCCAGATGCCAGCTCAAAGGTAGTCCTGATGATGTAATGGAGATGGAGCCTTCGTTGTTCCATTGATCGGCTGATCAGATGGTTACCAAGGGGCTGAGGTGTGGATGCCAGGATAGAAAGAGAGAGTTCGGCCTCATGCTGGGGGAAACCGCATGTGGCTGGGCCACGGGTTTGCCCCACGGCCTTTCCGTGGAGGACCTCCACGATAACTCTGAAGATCTTTCAGAAGAAGAGGAGAAGAGAAGAGAGGGCCGGAACGGGGTGTGAGCCCCTTTAAAGTCTGGACAGAGTCACACCTTCCCAAGTAGTTCCGACCAATGAGAAGGCTGGCTTTCTCAGTGGGAGGTTTGAAACTGGGTCTTCGTTTTATGGCCCTTTGTTTCAGAGAAATGTCAGTTTGCATATTTAAATCAATAGGGGTTCAGACCAGAAATACTAAAGATTATTAGAACGTTAATATGTTGCACCGGTATCAGTCTCTAATACACAGCATCTTTCAAGAAATCTACATACGAGTCAAAAGAGACCAAACATGGCATATACTGTATGTGGTTACATTAGCATCCTATCAAGACACAAGCATAAAATGGTTATAAAGTAAGAAATTTAAAGTAAGGAAGACAAAGGACATGGACAGTCGTAATATACACACACTGATATATGGGCTATGTGTCTTCGTTCACAGAAACGTTTGTCTGTGAATGAAATAGGGAAGAGTCCATTTCTATGAGCATTGTGTCTTTCCTATGGGGGGAGGTGAGTGAAGAAAAACAGTCTGCCTGCATAGTTGCAGATTCTCCTGCATAGTTTTACGTCGTAAACTGACATTATCAGTGGTTGCTAGAAGCGTCCTGGTTGAGACTTTGTCACCCACTGTTGGGTTGAGGTGAGGGGAAGTCTGCTTCTTTGTTAACTGAATAAACCACTGATTTGGTTAAATCTAATGAACCATTGTCTGATTGGTCCCTACCCTACACATCGCTAACAACTGGCTGAAATTCAAGAGGGAATGGGACGTGTACAGCAAAGCAGGACTATCGGACAAGTCAAAGAAGGTGCAAGCTTACACCCTTCTCAATCTAGCCGGTTCGGATGCACTAGACAAATACGAGTCATTTCACTTTTAAGAAGGTGAGGACAAAGAAGATCCTGATGTGTTAATTAAAAAATTTAACGAGATATGCTTGCCAGAACGAAACGTGATCATGGATAGACATGCATTCAATAGCACGGTGCAAAAATCAGATGAAAGAATTCAATCCTATGTGGCTACTTTAAGACTGCTGGCAAAAAAAAATGTGACTTTGGATTGCTAACTGATGAACTAATATGAGACCGAATTGTCTGTGGCATCCACAATGATGCAGTACGTGCTCAGCTGGGAGAAAGACTTGACATTAGAATCAGCAATCAGAACATGTATGCTGTTTGAGCTTGCCGAAAGGGTACCAAGGAGCTCAAAAGAGAGGCTAAAGCGTTTGCAGTCCAGCAGTACAAAAGACGTTGTAACAATTGCGGGGGTGAGCACGCTATTGAGCGCATCAGTTGCCCGGCTTTCAACAAACGCTGCAACTCATGCAACAAGTGGAATCACTTTGCCAAATGTTGTAGGTCTAAGCCTCAAAATACAGGTGGACGGATGGCGCCATCTAGTGGACCTAGTGAAAAAAACCTACACAGAGTAAATTAAGTGGAAAGTGAAGTCCACCAAGATTATTTTCATTGTGAAAGTGTGGACCTGCTTGCAAACAAAGGAGAAATATTCACCACCCTCTCAACAACCAGTAATAAACAGGTCAAGTTGAAAATAGATACTGGAGCTAAATGCAATGTTATGTCTTCATCAACACTGCAGCAAGTTGACCACAATGCCCAAATTGATCAGTCAAACAATCCAGACACTGGGTACTGCTACCTTATGTTTTTCAGGAGGTCAACTGCAATTCCACATAGTGGATAGAAATGTTAAAAGTTTGTTAGGCTTACCTGACAACATGAGGTTAAATCTCATACAACTCAGCCCAGAAGTTCATGCGGTACAACAGCAGTCTCCCGAAATGAGTGATTAGTGTTTTGTTCTGACAGCATTGGCAAGCTTCCAGTCATGTATCACATTCGCTTGGATGAATCAGTACATCCTACTGTGTGTGCCCCCAGAAGGATCACGGTGGCAATGAAAGACAAAGTCTTACAAGAGTTGGAAAGAATGGCCAGACTGGGCATCATCTCACCGGTGGAGGAGGCTACTCCTTGGGTGTCTGCCATGGCAGCTACAGTCAAAAAGGATGGTACGGTACGCATATGCATTGACCCTGTGCATCTTAATAAGGCTCTCCTGAGACCTTATCACCCATTAAAGACTGTTGAGCAAGTGATCGCTGATATGCCACAGGCAAAGATTTTCAGCATCTTGGATGCAAAATGCGGATTCTGGCAGGTTCCTCTGGATGAGGAATCATCAAAACTCACAACTTTCATGACCCCGTACGGAAGGTACAAATTTCTACGAATGCAATATGGGATTTCAACTGGAAGTGAAGTCTTTCAGAGATGCATGGAACATCTTTTCTCTGGACAGCCTTGTGAAATAGTCGTGGATGACATCTTGATCTGGGGCTCTTCCGTTAAGGAACACGACAAACGCCTTAAATGTGTGCTAGACCGCGTCAGAGCCATCAACATGCAGCTGAATCTGGCAAAATGTCGTTTCAGGGTCTCAGAAGTGCCGTATGTAGGCCACCTTCTCACAGACAAAGGTGTCAAGCCTGACCCAGAAAAAAACAAAGCCATTCACCAGATGCCTAGCCCAGAAGACAAACATAGTTTGCAGAGGTTTCTTGGCATGACCAATTATCTGTCAAAATTCATACACCGCTACAGTGAGATAACAGCTCCCCTCCGTCAGCTTCTGCATCAAGATGTAGAATGGCACTGGACTGAACTACATGCTGCTGCTGTGGACACACTCAAGGGACATCTGTCCAGTCCAACTGTCTTACAGTATTTTGATGTGCACAAGCCTGTGACATTGTCTGCTGATGCTTCTCAGCACAGTCTTGGTGCGGTCTGTCTTCAGGATGGCAGGCCTGTTGCATTCGCATCAAGATCTCTCACTGACACTGAAGAACACTACGCACAGGTTGAGAAAGAACTCCTGGGACTAGTCTTTGCCTGCGTAAAGTTCCATGATTATATCTGTGGCCGTCCAGTGACTGTTGAGACAGATCATCAGCCACTTATAACCATCCTGAGAAAACCTCTGCACACAGCGTCGGTACGCATCAAGCAAATGATGCTCAAACTTCAGTGCTATCATCTGAATGTGATCTATAAACGAGTCTGTGAATTGTATGTCGCAGATGCACTTTCACGTGCACACCTCCCCACTAAAGACACTACTGAAGCCATTGAGGACTATGATGTGTTAGCTCTGGAAGGGGTGTTGTCATCCAGAAGGATTGATGAACTCAAGCAAACCACACAGGCAGATGCTCTCTGCAAACACCTCATGGACACCATTCTCACTGGTTGGCCTGACTCATATAAGGACGTTCCACATGACATCCGTCCATTCTATGCAATGAGGGATGAATTGACAGTGGATGATGGTTTGATTCTGCGTGGTCAGAGGTATATAATCCCTCACGCTCTCCAGAAACACTACTTAACACAGCTTCATCAAGGTCATCCTGGCCTTCAGTCCACCAAGCAAAGGGCACGTGAAACCATGTTCTGGCCTACAATGTACAGTGACATTGAAAGAGAGGTTTCCAGATGCACTCCATGCAATGCTTTAAAGCAACACCAGATGAGAGAACCTTTGCAACTTCACCCGATCCCAGACAGTCCATGGTCTATCACTGCAGCTGACATTTTCGAGTGGTCAGGCAAGCATTACCTTGTTTTAGTGGACTCATACTCTGGATGGTGGGAGTTCGATGCCCTTCCAAATCTCTTCAGTAGCTCTGTGATCAGGCAATTGAAACGGCACTTTGCTGTTCATGGGATTCCCCACCAACATCATTCTCAAGCAGGGAATTCAAGAACTTTGCTCACCTGTGGGATTTTCAGCATGTTACAAGCAGTCCCAATTATCCAAGGTCCAATGGCTTGGCAGAGCGTGGTGTCAGGTCTGCGAAGCATCTCCTTGAGAAGTGTGCACGTGATGGCTCTGATATTTATGCAGCCCTGCTTAACCTGCGCAACACCCCTAGGGATGGTTTACCTTCCCCAGCGCAACGTCTACTGTCCCGACGCACCAGGTCTCTGATCCCCATGGTACCATCCCAACTCACACCGAGAGTGGAGCCTGATGTCCAGGCAGCTTTGTTCACACTCCGACAAAAAGGGAAGACAAGCCATGACAAATCTGCCAGACGCCTTTCACCTCTGGAACCTGGGCAAACAGTAAGGATGGAAACAACCTGTGGGTTTGACAAACTGGCCACAGTTTCTGGAAAGGCTCTCCAACCCAACAGTTATATAGTTCAGTCTAACGATAAGGCCTATGTGAGGAACCATCATCACCTTCTACAAGTACCTGAGTTGTACTGTCCTACCATTACAACGCCTGTACCTATGATCTCTCCAGAACCTGAAGCAACTACATGTGCTGCAGTGCCACATGATACTTCAAAAAAAGGATGTGATGTGCTTTCACCACAACACACTGGCAGTTCCAAGCAAGAGGATCCAGACAAACAAACCTCACTAGTTGTCGATCAGGAAGAGTGTCCAAGCCTAATTTAAGGTTCCAAGACTTTGTCACACACTGACTGTGTATGCAGAATGCCAAGTTTATGATTCATGGAGCACAAGTTTAATGTTATTGATGTTTGTTTCTGTGCTACAATCCTTTCTTTTATTTCTGTTTTCTATAACTGCTTTATGTTGGGTTCTCTGTTAAAAAAAAAAAAAAAAGAAGAAGAAAGATGTAGAATGTGTGTGTGTGTCCTGCACACACATTTATGTTAGTGGCATTCTTTAATGTGGACAGGTGGGGGCAGAAGAGAGTTCAGGAGGTTTTTTTTTGTGTTTTGTGCACATCTACAGGAACCAAATGCTTTTGGGAACCAAATGCGAAAAGGCTCTACATCTTTTACTGAACTTCATTATCCAGGTACTACCAAAAGCTCGTTTTTGACTTAGGGAGTGTGATGGATTGTAGCGTGGTAGAAGACTAGTAGGAGCTAAACCATTAAGGGCCTTATAGGTAAGTAGTATGGTTTGTGACTGTTATCTATCGGACTGCAATGTATATCAAATTTGTTAATTAAAATTACACATAGTGCGCGTCTAATTAGAGTTAAGCCAGTCGGCGTGGTAGCCAAGGCTCACATAGTCCTAGGCCACTAGTGTTAAGCCGGTATGCGCGGTAGCCAAGGCTTACATAGCCATAGCCCACTAGCGTTAAGCCGGTCGGCGTGGTAGCCCAGGCACACATAGATAGTAATACATGCAGTTCATATGGCTCTTCGGAGTACATTACCATGCCAATCCCACTGAGAGTTGTCATGACAGAAATAACTGAGTTCTGACATGATGCACTCTAGATGCAGTCCGATGGTCTAATTCAATCTGACAACATGACATCATAATCACATGGCACAGCCGATTTGTTCTCTCCTGTATCAGTAGCCAATGAGCTCACTGCTCAACATTCAAATACATGACTAATGCTAAGTGCAGCAGTTTGCAGCAAGCTTCAGAAACCCTCCACATTCCCCAGCTCCACCTGTATAGATCTGCTACGAGGTGATTCATATATGCTATATGGGGGTTAATTATATTTGTTATATGTGCAGCAGCAGTGTTTCTTATATGCTTACAGCAGCATGTTATGGATGTATTGGCAGTAGCAAGTCACGGTACTTGCACTGTCATAGCAGGAGCAGCGTAGCAGATCTATTCCTCCAAGACCAAATACATTAACATTGTCATGTACATTACCATGCCAATCCCTCCGAGAGTTGTCATGACAGAACTGGTTTTAAGGATTTGTTCTGGATTTGGAGGACTGGAAGAAATTGCTACAGTAATTGATTTCACTTTCATTTTCGTTTTGGTTTCTCACTGTCAGCTCAGCTGATGGCAGTTAGCCATCAGTGTGTTTGCTCATTTACTGTGCACCTGTCTCTTCTTTTCTTTAACTATTCTGCTATTTAGTCTACCTTGTTTCGTAGGCAGTTTTTTTTTTTTTTTCTTGTGTCAATTTGTATAAGTTATTCTAGTCAGGTCAGGTTGTGTAAAGCCCTGTTATTCCTTGATCTTTGTCCAGTTGACCTGTGCCTGCAGTGTATCTCAGTGTTGTGCCGTCGATCGGCTTTCTCCTGCCCCAGAGGACAACTTGTAAATGTGTATAGTGCTTAGTGTGTTTAACTGCACCTCCGTTGTTCGAATGTTGAAACACTGTAAGTAAACTTCCTGGGTGACGACGTGGAAACATTGTTTTCCTTGTTGCAAGTTGAATTGGCTTAAAACTGAAATTCTTTTATTATTCGTTCTGAATCTTTGTTTGAAAGAGTTATTCATTTTTTGTAAAATTTATTTGTATTTGTAACCCATTTTTTGTTATCTTTCTGAAGCAGTAGGTCATTTAAGCAACCTTTAAACCTTTAGTTAGTTTCCCTTTGGTTTGTTGTTTTGGCTGATCCCCTTCTGAAGAGATGCTTCATGAAAATAATAAACAAACCTTTTTGTTGTGATTAAGTCGTACCTTGTTGTCTTTGTGAGCTGGGTCAGGAGAAGTGCTAAATTTCTTTTATTTAATTTTAACTTTGTTATAGGCCTACCAACCTAGACTGGTCAGGTCGTAACAATTGGGGGCTCGTCCGTTCGCTTATTTTATTCATTACTCCACTATTTTTGCTTGGCTGTTTTAGAACTTTCGATAGGGGAGGAAATTCGGAAAAATTCGTATGATTTAATATAGAGTTTGATTTAATTAAATTTACTCTTTCGCCCACGTTAGAAGAATTTGACCGGTGTAGAAAACAAGACTTAATTTTAATAGCAGAATTTTACAATTTCACTGTTCGTAAAGATCAAAAGAAACAAGTTATTAAAGACGAGTTGTACAGTAAGTTAGTGGAAGCAGGTATTTTTCCTGGACCAGTTGTAGCAGAAGGTTCTGAGGCCGAGTCAGAGACTGACGGAGAGCCAGCGTCTGACGATGCAAATTTGGTAAGCGATGAAAAAGCTCCGCTGGTATCAAACCCAACGACAGCTGTTCGTTTAAAGGAGTTAGAGCTGGCATTAAAGAAACAAGAGTATGAAACACAGGTACTACTGTTAAAAGAGTTAGAGATAAAGTCTGATCGGAATATTAAGCTATGAAAATTAGATTTGGAAGCTCTAATGCTGCGTAGTAAACCAGTACCATCACAGCGCATTAGGCCCCCTTCTGATGCTGATCAACCTGACTTCAATGTGGGTAAGTATGTCAAACTTGTACCTCCATTTCGTGAAACCGAGGTGGACTCGTATTTTGTAGCTTTTGAACGGGTCGCGGCTAAACTGGCCCAGAGATATGTGGGCACTGTGGTTACAGTGTAATCTTGCTGGCAAAGCCCAAGAAGTTTGTGCGGCTTTGTCAATTGAAGATTCGCTAAATTATGATGTGGTGAAATTGGCTGTTTTGCGAGCTTATGAACTAGTACCGGAGGCATATCGGCAGAAGTTCCGGGCTTGTTCAAAGTCAGCCAAGGAAACATTTGTAGAGTTTGCACGTGAAAAGAAATTTGCAAGAACTGATTTTATTGGAAGATTTTAAAAACTGCCTACCCAAGAGTATTGTAGTGCATTTAAATGAGCAGAAGGTCTCCACACCATCGATATGGGTAAAGTTAGAGGGAACGGCTTTTTCAAGCCAGCAAGTGAATTGAAAAATAATTCACAGGCCTGAAAAACGAGCTTGTTTTTACTGCCTTGATCCTGGCCATTTGATTTCAAATTGTAAAGCGTGGCAGCAGAAAGCGGGTGGCATTGCACATTATCCAATTGCAATCTGACCTTATTTCTGGCCTCGTAACTGTTGGTGTGCATTCACAATTACCTGTGGAGGGCGTAGACATGATCCTAGGTAATGATTTGGCTGGAACCAAAGTGTTCCCGTACCCGATCGTGTTTGCGGAGCCTGATTTAAGCTGTCCAGATGAAGCGCTGTCTCAGTTCCCTTCTCTTTTTCTGTCAAGCGCTGTGACTCACGCCTAGAAAAATACATTTGACAATGTACTTGATCTTTCAAATTCATTTTTGGTTTCATCGCCGAAAACAGCTGAATGTAAACTGCTTGTTCAGCCGCAACTTTTCCAGGGTGATGAGCAGGCGAAAGCTGAAGCTCCCTTAAAAGTGGGTAGGTGCTGATGCTTCATTGAGTAAATGTGTCAGTGCTGCTGCAGGCAGAACGCAAATGGAACTGGTTGCTGCCAGTGCGCAGTTCTCCGATGCACGCTCGATTTGCTGGCCCATATAAAATAGAAAAGAAACTGAGTAGTACTAACTACACCGTTCTCACTCCTGATCGACGATGTAAAAGCAGAGTTTGCCAAATAAATATGCTGAAAGCATTTGTTGACAGAGATGGATCTAATCCTAACCCTGTACCTAGTAATGTGTCCACAGTGAATGTTGTTGGTCTGCCTGCTGGTTATGTGCTGGAGGTGGATGGTTTAATTAACCTGTGTTGGAAGTCTCTTAAGTTCTTTCAATAAATGCCTGTGTTCTTTGCAATACCTTTCATGCTCTTCATTCCAACTGTGACAGAAGACCAGTCCCGTAAACAACTAACTAACAGGACATGGACCCACGAAGAACTGTCTCACTGAATTAGTTCACTTACTCTGAGAATCACTCCCCCTATACTCCATCCATGTGCGTTCTTCTCCAAGAAACTGTCCCTGGCAGATCAAAACTACGATGTGGGAAACCGGGAGCTCCTCGCTCCCAGCATCCCTTTCAGGTTATAACTCATCATAAAAAACTTCAATACCTTCGACAAACAAAACGGCTTAACCCTCGCCAAGCCCGCTGGGTGCTCTTCTTGACCTGGTTTCAGTTCACCATCACATACCGCCCAGGAAGCAAAAACACCAAAGCCGACACTCTGTCTGGTCTGCATCAGCCTGATCCTCCTTTTGAGAAACCGGAACCCACCCTTCCTTCATGGCACCCATCCGCTGGGCACTCGACAACCAAATCCAAGCCACCACTCAAACCGAGCCAGCTCGGCTGAGAGGTCCAGAAGGGAAAACCGTTCCAGCCACTCTACGCCATGCCCTTCTGGATTCAGTGCACACCTCTACAGAATCCGGGCATCCAGGCAGCCACCAAACCCTCTCACTCCTTCAACAGCATTACTGGTGGCCCTGCATGGCCCGGGATGTTGCTCGCTACGTCAAGGGATGCTCGGTCTGTGCCATCACCTCCACACCTCGTCCAGACCGAGTGCAAGATATAAGAGACCGGGCGATATCTTTGGGCCTACTGCCACAAACACTAGGACACCTGGAGCCAGTTTCTGCACTGGGTGGAGTATGCCCAGAACGCCTTGCGACAGGACACCACCAGGTGTCCTAGGATTTCACCCACCTTTGTTCCCTTGGTCCAGGGAACTATCAGACCTCCCAGCAGTAGACTGCTTATTCCAGGAGAGTGAGAGGGTGTGAGACTCAACTCACGTCCATCTCCAGCGGGCAGTTCGAAGGCATAAGGACAACGCAGATGCCCATCGTTCCGTCAATCCATCTACCTACCAGGGGACCGCGTCTGGTTGTCCACCCGGGACAACTCCCAGAACACTACCGAATCTTACCTACCTTCCACGTGTCCTTGCTTAAACCATTCATTAATCCTGTTCTCCCTCCATCCACAGAGCACAAGTTGTATACTAATTGAACTGAGCGGGATGATAACATCACTGAATTCAGTGATTAACTAGCTTAAACTGAAAAATGGTAACCGTTTCCTTTTGCATTATTGATACAATACCTTCCTATTTGATACTGTAAAGCTGCTTTGACACAATCTGTATTGTAAAAAGCACTATATAAATAAAGGTGACTTGACTTGACAAGGCATCTTGTAACCCAGGTAACCCAGGCTACTAACAAAGAGATAAAGAAATAATTCAAATATTGAAAAGTTGAAAAAGAAACTAAAGCCTGTGCAATGTGGTTCTAATAATTTTGGGTACGACGTGTATGTAGACTGTGCGATGATGACACCTACTGAGTCGTAGGCTGTGACCCACGTTAGCGCAACATCATACAGCAAGATGAATCGCGCTTTGTTTTCATGTATGCCGAAAAAAAGAAGAGGTAGTGGCAGAACAGGGAAATATGGACCCGGTCATGGCTAGGGAAAAGAGGCCAACTTGGGATGCCACTTTCGCACAGGGAGCTCGAGGTAAATAACTTCCGTTAACGTATGCTGTATAAGTCACATGTCGCGCCCATTGATACATCATTTCATACTGCATTTTCATTGGCTGGTCAGTATATGTAGGTCGTAGCAGCGAACACTTTGCAGAGACATGCTGAATTTCTGACACTGAGAACGGCTGTCTTTGAACCTCTCTCACTGTACAACACAAGAACCACCGTTCTCACCGAAATAGTCACGATTGTTTCACGATGGCAATCTTTGTCTGGGACGGCCGAAAATTGTACAGTGTGTCCCCGGCTTAAGAGAACAGTAGAAATAAGGAGAATGTTCCTGAAGGACAAGAGATCCAGTGAATCACTCTTCACTGGAGTGACAGACACCCCTCAGAGCCAATGGTAGCAGCACAATTGTAAGCCCCGCCCGCAGGTCGCGTTGGCGCTAGAAACGAGATCACATAAGATTGCAGCACGGAGAGTTCTTCTGAGATTTATTGCTTTAAACATTGATCTAAAGAGATATGTGATTGAATGCACTGGAAAAGCGAAGCTTACGGAATCTATGCGTCGGCCTGAAGTGCTGTCGTCAAAGAGAGAGAAGGAGAAGAGTGAAGCGAAAATCGGAGGATTGTAAATGGAGCAGATCCCAGTGTTCAAGCCTGTTAATATTCTTCTTTGTGAAATACGTTATTCTATTTTGCTCTGGTGAGTGAATTTTCATATATTAATCATATATTATTTTGGAATGATTCGTTATAAGCCACTTTTGTGTAAGCTGCACACATACCGCGTGCGTTAAATTAGTTAGCATATGAGCTAAAGCAATAGTGCTAAATGGGTAATAAGACGAGACTAAAAGTGATTTATGAGTATCAATATATTAATTAACTGTCAAAAAGTTGTATTAATGTGTTATTTGGGACATATGTGTATGCATTTATGATGGAAATATTTGAATCAGAAGTTAATCATTGTGTTTGCCTTGTTCTACAAGGCTGTTTTTTTTTTTCCTGTGTTTCTTTCTATGACTATGATCTTCTGTGAGAGTTACCTGCTTTGTGCCGAACGTAATCCTTGAAGAATCTGTGTTCGTATGCGATTACATGTGCGCAAATGGCGAGCTGCCCACTGTGGCAAATTAGCTCAAGGGTAAAATATTTATGATTAATCGTAACTGGTTATAATTAATCATCAATATTTAGACCTCTTAGAATTAACTGTAGTAGAATCAATATTACAATTATTAGATCTGTTCGTCCACCGAATAGACAGTCTAATCATCTATCAATTCTAGGAAAGATTATTTTCTGGCCAAGAAAGCTTAACTTTTCTACTTTAGTCAGTACTAACAGTAACTTAGCTCACAGAAAAATCTAAATATAGCATGTAGCAAATAGAATCGCGCGTTCAGTGACTTCGATTGTGAGCTGGACACTGAGACAATCAATTGTGAACAAAAGGATTTTAATCAGTGAAACTACAGCTAACAAACACTAAACTAAACAAAACACATATAAACAAAGAAGAGACTGAAGAGAGAGAGAGAGAGAGAGAGAGAGAGAGAGAGAGTACAGAAAGGCAGTATTTAGCATCAATTAACCACAACCTAATGAGAATCATCAGAGAACTAAATCACCTTAAAAAGGGGCTAAACTTAAACACGCATCTAAATAGTTATAATCTGTTACTTGCATTGGCTTTGGTTGCTGAACAAGAGTCCTGATGCGGTAGACCACGGAAGTCCTTGATGAATTCTTTTAGGAGAGAAAGCTGGAGGTTTCCTTGGGTCCTTCCGGAGATAGGAAAATCCAGTCTACAAAGTTACTTGAAGCTAAACTACCGGAAAGTCCGACTCAGGGGGTGAGTCTGAAGAGGGTCTCAACAAAAGGGTTACTGAGCACTGTTTGACTTGCGCAATGGCCTTTTGATACCTTGCGGGACACACCCACGCATTGGTGGACTAGCCAATACAAAGCTTGGGTTTTGAGTGGGATGTCGAACTGTCGAAATGCTCCTTTGTTTCCTTTTATGGGCCATTTGCATGTTTATTGCTGGTCTGGAAAGTTGATGCAAAGAGTAAAAAGCAGAACATTTCGATACCAAGAACGGAATGTCTAGAAGGTACCAAGGCAGAGATACATTCATACACTGGAATATAAACATCTAGAGGTTAACAAAGACACACAATGAGTTACAACTATGCTAATACACTAGTGAAAATACGTACAACACATGCATATATCATATTGGGCTTAAAACAGTATAATATGGCCAAAACACAAAGAATGAGTGTTGTGTGTATTCAAGGCTGGCGACTAGTCTCTCTAGACCTTTGGGTGCCAGGCATTTGGGGTGAGGTATTGTGTTAGGGTCTCCTCCGTGGAAATGCCTTTGAAGTCCAATGATGGAGACCAGAGAGCTGATCTGTGAAGCATCTCCTGATAACGGGCCACTTAACACCCATATAAACGCAGACTGGGGGGGCCTGTCTGTAATTTATATGAAAATGTTAAAGACTAAAGGGATTTTTGAAACATTACGGCCGAAATGGTCCTACTGATCCTGTGCAGACGCTACACCACGGACCTTTGAACTGTGCTTTGAAACCATCAACTGGTAGGAGATTTCCAATTTTTTCTTGCTCTTTTGGACACAAAAGACTGAAATACTTCAAACTCATTTGATTTTTTGCTTCTGGAAAGGAGAAACTTTTGTCTTTCGAACTTTCGAACTGATCAAACGAGTGTTTGACTCCTCTGAACAGAATCATTTGATTTACGAACTGTGATCAGCTGAGTCGTTTGATTCACAAACCTGGTTCAAGTGAATCAATTCATCGTTTTTTGCATTTTCAGCTTATATTGTTGAACATACTGTTGAGTTTTGAAAGGAAACATCTATTTTTATATATCTATTTTATTTTTATTTTTATTTATTTATTATTATTATTATTATTATTATTTTGTATTTGTAGTTACATTGAACATCCAATTACAATTGTTTTCTTTAATTTGGTTATTGAATGTAATGTTTTAGTGATCATTCTTTTTGAAACAAACTACAAAGAGAAAAGAAAACCATTTTATAATATAAATGACTACACAAATTCAGAATTGTGTCGTTTATTCACTCACCAGTAGCAGCCTATCCTCTCTCCAGTAGACGTTCCTTGCTTCTGATCTTTGGCCCATACTGAACACTATACTAGTGACACAGTATCAGGTCATGCGCTACAATCTTCTTCCGTCCACCTTCGCCTGAGATCATCCCAGACAACATCTACAAAGAAATCAAAGAAGTCAAAGAAATCGTGATTGTCTTCGTCGTCAGTCCCATGCGCCAGGAGATCTGTGTACCGTTAGTTAGAGGGTCAAATAAAAATGGAAGAGATGTGTTTTTAGCCAATTCTTGCAAGCTTCTAGAAGGCACATAAGTCTGCAGTAGTCAATTTAGGTAAAATGGTGCAGATCCATTTTTTTGTAGGCAAACATTAATAACTTGATTTTATGCAAGCAGCTATTGGTCAAGTCAAGTCAGCTTTATTTATATAGCACTTTTTACAATACAGATTGTGTCAAAGCAACTTTACAATATCAAATGGGAAAGTAATATATCAATAATTCAAAAGAAACTTTAAACAATTTTAGTTTGAGAAAATTAATCAATAGTTCCAAATTAATAAATTGTTTGTCCCCAATTTTAGTTTTCCCCAATTTAGTTGTTGTCCCCAACTAAGCAAGCCATAGGCGACAGTGGCAAGGAACCAAAACTCCATCTGTGACACTGATGGAGAAAAATAAAACCTTGGGAGAAACCAGGCTCAGTCGGGGGGTCAGTTCTCCTCTGACCAAGAAACAAGTAGTTTGTACTCCAATACAGACCTGTAGAGGTGGTCTATATGTACTGATCCACCATCTGGATACAAACTGGATCAAGGGAAACTGCAGTGCCAACTCTTCAGGATTCATACTGGATCTGACCTCGGAATAAGCAGGAGACAGACAATATTAGCATAGATTCCATTTTTCTTGCATCAGGTGTTATGGGAAGTGTTCCCGGTTCCGGTTGGCTTAATTAATGCAGCCTAACAATCCTTTAACAGATTTGAATATTAGAAATATTTAAATGTGTTATGTATAGGCCAGGTTAAAGAGATGGGTCTTTAGTCTAGATTTAAACTGACTGAGTGTGTCTGCCTCCCGAACAGAATTAGATAGATTGTTCCATAGTTTCGGTGTTAAGTAAGAAAATGATCTGCCACCCGCAGTTGATACTGATATTGTGGGTATTATCAGATTGCCAGAGTTTTGAGAACGCAGCGGGCGTGAGGGACTATAATGTGATAAGAGCTTGCTCAAGTACTGAGGAGCTAAACCATTGAGGGCTTTATAAGTAATTAGCAAGATTTTAAAATCAATACGATATTTAATAGGAAGCCAGTGCAGTGTTGACAGAACCGGGCTAATATGCTCATACTTTCTGGTTCTAGTAAGAACTGTAGCTGCTGCATTTTGGACCAGCTGGAGTTTGTTTACTAAGCATGCAGAACAACCACCCAATAAAGCGTTACAATAATCTTATGAAGGCATAAATTAATATTTCTGCATGGGACTTTGAGAGCATAGGTCGTAATTTCGCTATGTTTTTAAGATGGAAAAATGCTGTTTTGCAAATGCTAGAAATGTGGTTTTCGAAGGAAAGATTGCTATCAAATAACACACCTAGGTTCCTGACTAGTGATGATGAATTTACAGAGCAGCCATCAAGTATTAGACTGTGTATTAAGTTATTATTTGCTGAAGTTTTTGGCCCAATAATTAACACCTCTGTTTTTTTCAGAATTTAGCAGTAAGAAATTTCTTGTCATCCAGTTTTTAATATCAACTATGCATTCTGTTAGTTTTTCAACTTCGTATGTTTCACCAGGCCTTGAAGAAATATAGAGCTGAGTATCATCAGCATAACAGTGAAAGCTAACACTGTGTTTCCTGATGACATCCCCTAAGGGTAACATGTAAAGCGTAAAAAGTAATGGCCCTAGTACTGAGCCTTGAGGTACTCCATACTGAACTTGCGATCGATACGATACCTCTTAATTTATTGCTACAAAATGATGGCGTTCAGATAAGTAAGATTTAAACCATTTTAAAGCACTACCACTAATGCCAACATAATTTTCGAGTCTATTCAAAAGAATGTTGTGGTCAATAGTATCAAACGCAGCACTAAGATCCAGTAGCACTAAAAGAGAGATACAACCACGGTCGGATGATAAGAGCAGGTCATTTGTTACTCTAATGAGAGTGGTTTCAGTACTGTGAAAAGGGCGAAATCCTGACTGGAAATCCTCACAGATATTATTTTTCTCTAAAAAGGAACATAATTGTGAGGATACTACCTTCTCTAGTATTTTTGATAGAAAAGGGAGATTTGAGATCGGTCTGTAATTAATCAATTGATTAGGGTCAAGTTGTGTTTTTTTTAATGAGAGGCTTAATAACAGCCTGTTTGAAGGTTTTGGGGACATATCCTAATGACAGTGATGAATTTATAATATTCAGAAGAGGATCTAGGATATCTGGAAGCACCTCTTTTAGTAGTTTAGATGGGATAGGGTCTAACATACATGTTGTTGGTTTAGATGATTTAACAAGTTTATAAAATTCTTCCTCTCCTATAGTAGAGAATGAGTGGAATAGTTCCTTAGAAGATTTATAGCACACTATTTGATCTGCTACTGTTCCTGACGGCTGCATGGTTACAATTTTATTTCTAATAGTATCGATCTTTGTTGTAAAGTAATTCATAAAGTCATTACTACTGTGCTGTTTGGAAAAATCTGTTGGTGCTTTATTTTTAGTTAATTTTGCCACTGTATTGAATAAATACCTAGGGTTATGTTTGTTTTCTTCTAAAAGAGATGAGAAGTAATCGGTTCTAGCAGTTTTTAATGATTTTCTATAGGATACGGTAGACTCATGCCAGCCGGAACGAAAGACCTCTAGTTTTGTTTTCTTCCAGCTGCGCTCCATTTTCCGTGCTGCTCTCCTAAGGGTGCGAGTGTGCTCGTTATGCCACGGTGTCGGACTGTTTTCCTTAATCTTCCTCAAGCGTAAAGGAGCAACCGCATCTAAAGTGCTAGAAAAGAGAGAGTCAATAGTTTCAGTTACATCATCAAGTTTATCTGAGCTATTGGAAATACTAAGGAATTCAGATAAGTCAGGAAGATCACATATAAAGCTGTCTTTGGTGGATGAGGTGATAGTTCTACCGTACTTGTAGCAAGGAGTGTGATTTACAGTTTTAGCTATCTGGAGTATACATTAGACTAGATAATAATCCGAAGATATCATCGCTTTGCTGCAGAATTTCAACGCCATTAACATCAATTCCGTGCGACAGTATTAAATCTAGAGTATGATTTCGACAATGAGTAGGTCCTGACACATGTTGTCTAACTCCAACAGAGTTCAGAATGTCTATAAAGGCTGATCCCAATGTGTCTTTTTCATTATCAACATGGATGTTAAAATCACCCACTATTAAGACTTTATCTGCAGACATCACTAACTCTGATAGAAACTCTGAAAATTCTTTAATAAAGTCTGTATGGTGCCCTGGAGGCCTGTATACTGTAGCAAGTACAAACGTCGCGGGGGATTTATCCTTTGGACCCTTTTCTCTGGATAGTGTTGTATGAAGCACCATCATTTCAAACGAGTTATACTTGAAGCCAGTTCTCTGAGAAACGCTAAAGTTATTGCTATAAATAGTAGAGACACCTCCCCCTTTACCTTTTAGACGCGGCACATGTTTATAACAGTAATCTTGGGGGGTGGAGTCATTTAAAATAATATAATCATCTGGTTTTAGCCAGGTTTCTGTCAAACAGAGCACATCTAGGTTGTGATCAATAATCAAGTCATGTACAAAAAGTGCTTTCGAAGAGAGGGACCTGGTATTCAATAAGGCAAGCTTTATCATTTGTTCCTCTGTATTATGTGATTGTTTTATTTGTTGAACATCAATTAAATTGTTACTATTAGATTGGTTTGGATGTTTTTTAGATTTTCTAGTTCGGGGAACAGACACAGTCTCTATAGTATGATATCTAGGTAAAAAGTTTTCTATGTGCTGAAAATTAGCTGATTTTGGTGACGTGAGGCAGCTAGCAGATGTTCGGTTTAACCAGTCTGTCTGCTTCCTGACCTGGGCCCCAGTTAGTCAAGTGCAAACTCTAAGACTATGTGCCATATTTCTAGAGAGAAGAGTGGCACCTCCCCCGGAGGGATGGAGACTGTCTCTTTTTAACAGGTCAGGTCTGCCCCAAAAACTTGTCCAATTGTCTATGAAACCTATGTTATTCTGCGGGCACCACTTAGACATCCAGCCATTGAGTGACGACAATCTGCTATGTATCTCGTCACCACGGTAAGCAGGGAGGGGACCAGAGCATATTACAGTGACATCGAACTTGCAAGTGCACACACCTCTTTAACATTATTGTTGGTGATCTCCGACTGGCGAAGTCGAACATCATTAGTGCCGACGTGAATAACAATCTTACTGAATTTACGTTTAGCATTAGCCAGCACTTTTAAATTTGCCAAGATGTCAGGCGCTCTGGCTCCCGGTAAACATTGGACTATGGTGGCTGGTGTCTCTATTTTTACATTTGCTACAATAGAATCGCCAATAACTAGAGCACTTTCATCAGGTTTCTCAGTGGGTGCGTCACTAAGCGGGGAGAACCTGTTTGATGTTTGGATCGGAACGGAAGAGCGGTGTTTTGACCCGTGACTATGCCACCTCATCATCACCCAGTTGCCCTGCTGCACGGGTGAAGTTACCGGAACCGAACAATGTACAGGAGGATCTAAGCTAGTCGCATCCAAAACCATATCTAAGGCCCTCAGATTCTTGCTATCCTCAGTAAAAGTTTGGATGCGTGTCTCTAGTTCTGAAATCTTCTCTGTCAGCCTAACTATTTCCCTGCATTTATCACATGTGAATCCCTCACTGCTGACAGAGATAGATAAACTGTACATGTGACATGCAGTGCACACAACAATAGTAGGAGAAGATGCCATTACTCACCTGAATGTAAAACAATTCAAACTTAACTTACCACTGTTGATTGCTGAACTTGTGTAAGGAAAGCAATGGAAAAATCCGAGAAACGGTTTAGGAAATGCTAACGCATTGCACTCGCGGTTATATGATAAATGCGAACGATAAGCAAGAGCGAAAGCAAAAGGAAAAGGACAGATTAACGCAAAACAGAGAGTGAGCCAAGCTAAGCGGCTAGTGGAATGCTAACGCGCTGCTGTATGTATAACAGTGAAACGATCAGATCAGTCAAATTAATTTGGCGGATCGTTTGAGATTTGGTGAAATCAAGAATATATTTTATCACTTTAAACTACAGTTAGTAGTAGTAAGATAGACTGCTATAAAGAGTAAACGAAAACGCTCTACGCTGTTCTGCACACTGCTCAAACAGGAAGTCGTCACTGTACGCAACAGTCATCTTGGTCCCGCTGTATGGATGACAGCATGTTGTTTTGACACGTTGGTAGCCAGTGTAAACTGATAAACAGAGGTGTGACATGCGTTCTTTTTGGCACTTTAACAATTTATTTTGCAGGTGTGCTCTGGATCAATTGTAAAGGTTTGATAGAACTGGCTGGAAGACCTGCCAAGAGAGCATTGCAATAGTCCAGCCTGGAACGAACAAGAGATTTTAACAAGGAGCTGTGATGAATGTTCCCCCTCAGTCGTTCACTTCGACGTTACGTCAAGAGACGTATTGGGATCTACCCATGAAAAACGCCACAATCCTGAACGGCATTACGTAGTTGAGGTACAAATGCTGACAAGCAAGTGTGTAAATGCAAGCAAGGACAAATTAACTCAACACGTAACCTGCCCAACACCCTGTAAGCCGGATAAACGGGCCCACGAGGGGTGCCAGATTCTGAAGCTTATGAGTATATCAGATAAGAAAGATTAGTGGGATCTCTAACTTGTAGAACCTCTCACTGTACTATAAACGCAAGAAAGACACTAGTGTAATAAAATAAATTTTATTAACAAAAGATAGACAAGGGGGGGGGACCTGGGGTGGCCCAACCTTCTTTCCTCTTGTGGAATATATTTGCATAGTCCAAACACAAAGTTAGGAAAGTACCATTAAAGTTTTACTGGTGCATTTCTCACTTTCCAAGCCTCAACAAGAATACATTTGACAATTTTACAAATGCATCAAGTCCAAACATGATGGCAACAGATCGATCTGTCATGCATGCATTCACTTGTCCAGTAACAGCTGAGCTTGAGTAAGATGTTGCACTACACATCGCTGGCAGTGAGAATACTTATTTCCCTGATAGATGTATAAGATGTGTGTGTTGTGGTTTGCATCAGTTCAAGATTTGAAAACAGTTATGAATGGATTTGGATGGATCTCCATGATCTCTCTTTGCTTCACCCACTGCTGCTGCGTCTGGAGAGCCTAAGGAATTTTTATGACGTCACAGGGCCAAAACCTTAGGAATCAGTCTTAAGGTGGGTGGAGGGCAGAAATTGCATTTTGACCAATAGGAAGTTCTATTCTTTCCGGGCTTTTTACCAAAGGTCTTCTTCTTACCTTCTAAGAGGTCTGGCAGTTGTCCTGGCATCCTTATCTGATTGTGTTGGACAGTTTGCTTATGTTTGTCCACCAAGCTCCAATCAAAATGTAGCAAAACTTTGTCCACTATTGTGGTCAGAGAGGGGATCCCGCCATAAGATGGGCCCTAGAATGTGATGTCCACTACACAAAACTCCATCGGTAACAGAAATGGAGAAAAAAACCTTGGGAGAAACCAGGCTTAGTCGGAGGGTCAGTTCTCCTCAGACCAACAATCAAACAAGCAATTTGTAACTGTAGAGGTCATCTATAGGTGCTGATCCACCATCCGGATATAGACTGGATAAGTGGATAGCAGTGACCATCTGACCAAGATACAGACTGATTCCGAGTGGCAACGATGACTTTGGAATAAGCAAGAGACAGACTAATATTAGCATAGATGCCATTCTTCTTATGATGCAACGAGTACATCAGGTGTTATGGGAACCGGTTCCGGTTGACCTAATTAATGCAGCCTAACAATCCTTTAATGGATTTGAATTATAGAAATGTGTTATGTGTAAGCCAGGTTAAAGAGATGGGTCTTTAGTCTAGATTTAAACTGACAGTGTGTCTGCCTCCTGAAAACAGTAGATTGTTCCAGAGTTTGGGCGCTAAATAAGAAAATGATCTGCCGCCTGCAATTGGCTCAATATGTTCTATATAGAGCTAAATTAACTAAATGAAAGGGTCTTTAGAATAATTTCTAAACAGGTTAGAAGTTCTAACACTTCCATTTGCAGGGGAGCCTTACTGTCTTTCCTGTTTGTGCCTACCCTCTCACTGTCCCATGCTCGCACTGCAAACTGCCTCAGTGTCTGCAGACAAACGGTCAACATCTACCAAAAGCGTGAGTGGTTTCCTAGCAGTGGGGTATAGATTACTCACAAACAAACTCTTAAACATGACATCATTTTCTGCCCTAGGGTCATCTCTGCTAGCAAAATACATTTTCCTTCAGTTCATAGTACTCTCTGGGAGATTCATAGCAGCCTTGTTTAATTTGGAAAGCTGAGAAACACAAAGCAGATGGGTTCTGATACAGAGTCTACTCTGACAGAAGGGCTTTACACAGTTCGTCATAATTGTTAGCGATAGCTGTGCTTTGTCTATCTATGAAACCATGGACTGTTTGTGTGGTGGTCTTTCTCAGAAGAAAGACTTTGTCAGCCATACTTGCCTCAGGGAAGTATGTCAAAGCTGCATTAACATCCATCAAATACAACTCTGTGTTGTTATAAGAAGTCTCAGGGTTAAAGACATCTATGTCACGTGCCAATTCTCTAAGAATATGCAGGCTGCTGTCTCTAGATGGCTGTGGACTAGGAGACTCAGGTACAGAATAGCTAGCTTTTCTAACTAGGGTGGAGTTAGAAGCTGCATTATAGGAGTGAGTAAAGCCAGCACCCATGGTGGGGCTGGTAGAGGCTGTAAAATGACTATTTTCCTGGTAAGTTTTTCCATTTGAAAGATTATTTACCAGGGGTTCCTTCACAGTTGGACCAGTGGAGTGGGTGTGCACCCTCTGTTGTTCAGGTTGCTTATGGTGGAGGTGCCTGCCTTTACTCATCCTTGTTCCTATTCCTTCACATCTCTGTTTTGCAATGCCATCTTTGTTTGCCAACACAGATGTTCTATCTGAAGCTCCAGCTCGTACTCTACTCAGCTGTTCCCTGTGGTGCATTTGGGTAACGTTTGAGTGAGAATGTTGTTGCTTGAGCAGATCGCAAGTCTTCGGTTCTATTTATTTTTGCCTTTTCAGCTCAGAAATTTCAAGCAAAGCGGAACTTAATTTTAGTCTCATTCAGATTAGTACTTACTGCACTTAATCTCTCTGTCTGTACTGGCATGTCTTTATGAGAATGGGTCAACTCTATTAGCAGAGTGGCCATGTCAGTTCCCAGGTTTTTCAGCTCTGCTTCCTGACTGTCAGCGATGGACTATAAGCATTTAGTATTTGAAGACAATCTGCATAGTTTAGCTCTTAACTTCAAATTGTGCTCACACAAATCAGCCAACTCATCTTTGAATTCCTGAAACTTTAAATCCCTATATTTATCCTGGTCATGGTCAAGGGATAATTTGTCTATGGCATGGTTTGTTTGGATAAGTCAGTTTAGTGCTAGGCTGGACAGAAGCTTTAAAAGTGAAGCGCCCTTTAAGGCCTGGCTCACTACTTTGGCGGTCATATCAGCCATCTTTAGAATCAGAATCAGAAAGAGCTTTATTGCCAAGTATGCTTGCACATACAAGGAATTTGTTTTTCTGTCATTAGAAAACAGAGCATGTGGTCACAGAAAGAATAGGGGATAATCCAGTCTATAAAGTGTATCCGGAATCTAGCAGAGGCCAAGATCCGGCAATGATATGTACCTTGCATCGGAACCTTCTTCATCTGGTTAATGACCTACCTGTAGACCCGCCACTTCCTGAAGCTGATGAGCTGCACAGACCTAAAAGGGTAAATCAGTGATGGGTAAAGCCAGCAAGAGAGTCAAAGGGAGCAAGTTCAAGTGATTCATGTTCAGATGACAGTGATGCTCCACAAACGTATTACTGGTTGCGCTCACCTTTACAAGGAGGGTCCATAAGCAAAGGGCCTGTATCTGAAGATTACGTGAGAGATGGTAGGGGACTGAAAAACAGCATTGATAAGCCTGTAAGGAATAAAAGAGACACAAAGAATACTTACCTGCACCTGCTGAATCCCAAGCACAGAGACAATACTTACCCATGTCCATTGAATCCCAACCACAGAGACAATACTTACCTCTGTCTGTTGAATCCCAACCACAGAAAGAATACTTACCTGTGACTGCTGAATCCCAAGCACCAAGAGAATACTTACCTGCGTCTATGGAACCTCAGCCACCTGATGACTTTCCTGCTATGATTTTTGGGAGTTAAAGGGACAGTGATGTCTGGAACAATTTCTTTTGTTGGGGAGAGTGTGACACCCTGAATGTTTTGTCACAAGTGTTTATATTAATTTCTTACAATTGTCATAAGTCTTTATGTAGGGATACCTGCTTCTCTTTTGTTTATTATTTTCTCTATAATTGTTACAACTAATGCTGGACTTTCAACAAGAAATACCTGTGAGGACAGTAAGGGAGGGGCGGTACGCGATCCAGGGTTGCTATGGTAACGGTGAGCTGCTAGGAAGAGACTGTCATTACTAGAGCGGCTCAACTTTGAACAGCAACGCAACTTTGACCATCTCATTATTTCTATCACATAGGTGGGTAAATCCTGTCCCAATGTTTGTTTAATCTCAAGAGAACATGTTACTAAAGTGTATATACTAGTTTAGCGAGGTAAAGAGCTGTTTAAGTGTTAATTAATAGTGGAGATTGTATCCGCTCGTCATAACGGCCGTTAATGGATCGGGTGTGTTACATATTAACTGTAAAATTAACAAAAATACTCCAACACTGAAATCCTATACTAATGTTACGTTTTTTGTATTAAAGTGTATAAAAAGGGTTATTACTAATTATTTTGTTTTGTATAAGGACAGTATTGGTTACAAATGTTTGTTATACTCATCTAATGTGTTTATTTTTGATTACAGAGAGCTAGCTCAAGGATTCAGTTCAAACGAATGATAAAGCTTATATGGTAACTTATGTGTGATTTGTGGATTTTAAGGCTGATTCCTATTCAGTTTAACATACTTTATTGTGTGTACATTAACAAAACATTTCACAAAATAAATAATGGTGATTTATAGTAATACACAATGCAATAATATCAAATATTAAGATTCTGTATTAGGTCTGGGCTACATAAGGCTCAGGTGTGGATTCTGGTTTACTTAAGGCTGAGAATTGGTACCAATAATAAAATCTGTTTTGGCCCAGCTCAGGGCCAGTTAAGGGTGATTAACTGGCTGAGATTCAGGACGGTTATGGCCCAAGTGTGGCCCTTGTCTTTAATCCAGTTTTGGACCACTTCAGGGCCGTCATTCTTTGCGGTACTTGGGTCGAGGGAAACGTGATTGTGTGGCCCAGAGCTGGGCCAGAAAACATTTGCTATGTGGGACATGGTTTATTAATATAAATTTAAAATGTCAATCTATCAGAAAAAATCTTTAGACAAGGGCAGTCGGCTAAAAAAAATGCATCTGGCAACATGTCATGTCATTGATTTATCTAACAGTTTATGATTAGAGGTCTTCTCGGGTCCAAAGATCTGTACCCGACCCGAAATGACCCGAATCACTTTTTACCCGAACCCGACGTGCATAAATTATATTTTTAAAAGAAAGACCCGACCCGAGACAAACCTGATAAAATTAGACCCGAGTACGACCCGACCCAGTGGCAATTTTTCGAAGCTGACTGGACCCGAATGTAAGCGGCACTGACATGTGTGCACTCTGCAGCCCCTGCTCCGTTTATTTTCATTTTGTTATTTACTAATTTATAGTTTATCTTATTGCCTGTACGATGCCGATATACACTGTCATCTAGTTGTGATTAGTAATTATAACAAAGGTGATGCAATCTATGCATTTAGCAGCACCGATCTTTTTCCCCTCCTTATCAACAATTACCACAAATGTTGCCCATACCGACGATGACCCTGTATGTGTTACCTCTGCATATTCATTCTCTCTCAACTTTTGCCTCCATGCTTATCTGACGACGACATCAAGTCGTTTGCAATGTTGTGCATTCAGAATTGATTGACAGGTCTGGCTCAACGGAAATTAGCCTACCATCCAGCCACACGATGTCGTAAGAGTTCTTGGCAAACGGAGGGGGTTTGTAATGGACTCGATGCACACAGTCACACGCAAGATAGTTCGGGTCTTCTCGGGCCCATTCAGCAAAAACACATTTATTTTTAATTACCCGAGATCCGAGGCCGCTAATATTATACCTGACCCGAGTCCGAGGCACACGTGAAATGTTTAGACCCGAACTCGCTCTGGTCTCGGGTCGGACCTCGGGTTTTCGGCTCTAAGTGGACCCGTGAAGACCTCTACTTATGATCAGATGATCCCTGCCTTACAGTTATACTGTCGAGAAATGCTAGTCCTAACATTGAAAATGAAAATGTTTCTCAAGGAGCTAGCTAGGCAAGTCATTACTGTAGTCACAGACATTTTCTTATATTGTGAAGTTTTCAGTACAGATGATACAATTTAAAGGGGGTTCTGACATAAAAGAGGTTTCACTTACAGGATCAAATGCTATTATCCCAGTCATTTTCCTTACCATTGTTCAAATGTGGGATTTACAGATGTACGTCAGTGGCTGTGAGACTGTGAGTCAGAGGATTTTAAAAATACACATGACTTTAGCATTGCTTTGACTTTTGGTGGAGTCCACCATCTGGATATTTGAGTTCCACCCAACTGTTTGATTTTTTTTTTTTTTTTTTTTTTCGATTTAGAGAGCTCCAAAGAAACTTCTGTGTATGCCTGAATTTAGTAGCTGTAATTCTATACTAATTTTACATTACAGTTGTCCTAGGTGCGTTAAATGAACATTTTAGAACAATGAATAAAAGGAGAGGCTAAAATAGTAGTTTCAGTAGGATCAGTCATTGTGGTGAAATTAATTGAAATAAAATTCCCCACTTAAAACTGTGAAACACTCATTTTAGTTTCTGGCTGTCCAGAGCTGTTTACTGGTTGTACCATGAAAAGATACTGCAAAATTCCATCTTACATGGAAGCAAATCAACATCCAAGGCCACAACTTGCAAATGGAGGAAAACTTATTGCAAAACTATAAATTAATACATCATATTCTCAAACAGAACTTAAAATATATTAAATCTGACTGTACCTCACAGGCTATGGAATTGTCCTGCTATTAAAATTGATATCAGATTATATATTATAACAGTAAATTTCAGATAAATGATTAAACACTGCAGTTTTGTTGGTAAAGAGCTTGAATCACTCAACTTCTATGTTTATGTCCAGTGCGGATATTAGGTTCAAGTTTGTTAAGTTTTAACATGCCATGACAAATAAAAATTTCTTGAACTGGCAGTGACCTTTGTGTGAATGATGCTTTGCCAAAGTTACACTATGCATTCACAGGGAATAAAGCACTCATTTAAGATGTTTTTTTCTTTATAACTACACTGTTCAGGAAAATAAAGTGCTGCTTAAAAAGTGTTTTTTTTTTTTGTTTGTTTGTTTGTTTTTTTGTAAAGTGTTCACACATGCTTTAGATGAAAAAGGTGGGACAGGATATAGACAGTTTCACAGTGCAGGTGTAAATGTATACTGAAATTTATGTGCCATAAAATGTATACTGAATAAAATGTATTTTGAATTAGCACAGCTGCCATATGCACAAGGCCATGGGTATTCTCAACTATAAGTCCATTGAAGCTAAGCAGGGTTGAGTCTGGTTAGTATCTCGATGGGAGACCTCCTGGGAAAACTAGATTGCTGCTGGAAGAGGTGCTAGTGAGGCCAGCAGGGGGTGCTCACCCTGTGGTCTGTGTGGGTATTAGTGCCCCAGTATAGTGATAGAGACACTATACTGTCAAAATGCATCATTTGCACCCATTGTAATGAATTATTCCTCATCAATAAAATATAAAATTTAAAATAAAATGAAAGATTTTAATTCTTACTCCTATACTATACACTTTTTTATGTACTGACTAAAAACATTTGAATTTTTGTGTTCTTGTAGTGGGTTGTGTAGGCAAGTCTATCCAATGAAGAGTACACAGTGCAAATCCATACAATGATACAGATTAGTTTCAGGGCCCTGTGAAACAAGGAATCAGCTTGTGAATGCAAGAGTCTTTGAATTGACCTGGGTTCTCTTCAGACTTCAGAAAATATTACACATAGAATTGTATAGGCCTTAATAAGTAAAGACATAAATTCAATCCTAAGGAGAGGATTGTGTCCATGTTTGCTTGTTCTTGCTGTTGCTGAGGCGGCGACTGAGATAGTGTCATCACGTATGAATCTAGCGCAGGGGTTGGAGACAGACCTTGACTTTTCTGCCTTCTCCCACTGTATCTAGTGCTCTCTCACAGGGTTCGGAAACCCGCTCTGCAGTTTCTTTCCCCGAGTGAGAGCTTGATGTTGCAGATGCAGATTCCATTTCTCTCACTCTTTCTTCTGACTGCATGCAAAGGTATTAATGTGTTTAAAGCTATTATTCACGATTCTTTTTAATTACATAATCGCTATATTATTATATATTCAGCTTAATGTCTAGACCTTGTTTCACTGGTCTGGTTGTTTAATTCTGAGGAATTAAATGTTGAAATAGTCATCTGCCTTTGAGATGTTTAGATGTCAAGTCTAGTCAAGTCAAGTCAAGTCAGCTTTATTTATATAGCGCTTTTTACAATACAAATTGTGTCAAAGCAACTTTACAGTATCAAATGGGAAAGTAATATATCAATAATTCAAAAGAAACTTTAAACAATTTTAGTTTGAGGAAATTAATCAATAGTTCCAAATTAATAAATTGTTTGTCCTCAATTTAGTTTTCCCCAATTTAGTTGTTGTCCCCAACTGAGCAAGCCATAGGCGACAGTGGCAAGGAACCAAAAAACCAGGCTCAGTCGGGGGGTCAGTTGTCCTCTGACCAATAAACAAGTAGTTTATACTCCCATACAGACCTGTAGAGGTGGTCTATATGTACTGACCCACCATCTGGATACAATCTGGATCAAGGGAAACTGCAGTGGCCAACTCTTCAGGATTCATACTGGATCTGACCTCGGAATAAGCAGGAGACAGACAATATTAACACAGATTCCATTTTTCTTGCATCAGGTGTTATGGGAAGTGTTCCCGGTTCTGGTTGACCTAATTAATGCAGCCTAACAATCCTTTAACGGCTTTGAATATTAGAAATATTTAAATGTGTTATGTGTAGGCCAGGTTACAGAGATGGGTCTTTAGTCTAGATTTAAACTGACTGAGTGTGTCTGCCTCCCGAACAGAATTAGGTAGATTGTTCCATAGTTTCGGTGCCAAGTAAGAAAATGATCTGCCACCCGCAGTTGATTTTGATATTCTGGGTATTATCAGACTGACAGAGTTTTGAGAACGCAGCGGGCGTGAGGGACTATAATGTGATAAGAGCTCCCTCAAGTACTGAGGAGCTAAACCATTGAGGGCTTTATAAGTAACTAGCAAGATTTTAAAATCAATACGATGTTTAATAGGAAGCCAGTGCAGTGTTGACAGAACCGGGCTAATATGCTCATACTTTTTGGTTCTAGTAAGAACTCTAGCTGCTGCATTTTGGACCAGCTGGAGTTTGTTCATTAAGCGTGCAGAACAACCACCCAATAAAGCATTACAATAATCTATCCTGGAGGTCATGAAGGCATGAATTAATATTTCTGCATTTGACTTTGAGAGCATAGGTCGTAATTTCGCTATGTTTTTAAGATGGAAAAATGCTGTTTTACAAATGCTAGAAATGTGGTGTTCGAAGGAAAGATTGCTATCAAATAACACACCTAGGTTCCTAACTGATGATGATGAATTTACAGAGCAGCCATCAACAATTAGGCTGTGTTTTAAGTTATTACTTGCTGAGGTTTTTGGCCCAATAATTAACACCTCTGTTTTTTCAGAATTTAGCAATAAGAAATTACTTGTCATCCAGTTTTTAATATCAACTATGCATTCCATTAGTTTTTCAACTTTGTATGTTTCACCAGGCCTTGAAGAAATATAGAGCTGAGTATCATCAGCGTAACAGTGAAAGCTAACACCATGTTTCCTGATGATATCTCCTAAGGGTAGCATATAAAGCGTAAAAAGTAATGGTCCTAGTACTGAGCCTTGAGGTACTCCATACTGAACTTGCAATCGATACGATACCTCTTCATTTATTGCTACAAAATGATAGCGGTCAGATAAGAATGATTTAAACCATTCTAATGTCTATATTATTATAGTATATTCAGTATGTCATCCAGACCGTGTTTACTTGTCTGAAGAAATTATGGCTGCATTTACTTTAAATTAATAAAATTATGAAATATTCATCTGGATGTCAATAATAATTTAGACGTCTATAATAATTTAGCAGAGGGTTAGAGATGTCGCTTTTGTTTTTTTTTCACCCTCTAAATTCAGTGCTCTCTCTGGTGCAATGCTGCACCTCTCTTCCTCCAAGGAGGTTGATGAGAGGCATCGATACAGAAGAAGTTGAGGATTTGCCACCTCATTCAATTGTACATGTGACCCTGGACCACAAAACCAGTCTTAAGTAGCATAGTAAGATATTAAGTACAGATCATGTTCCATGAAGATATTTTGTAAATTTACTACCATAAATATATTAAAACCTATTTTTTGATTAGTAATATGCATTGCTATGAACTTAATTCGGACAATTTTAAAGGCGATTTTCTCAATATTTAGATTTTTTTGCATCATCATATTCCAGATTTCATATTCCAGCCAAACATTGTCCTATTCTACCAAACCATACATCAATGGAAAGTTTATTTATTCAACTTTCAGATGATGTATATATATATATATATATATATATATATATATATATATATTTTTTTTTTTTTTTTTTTTTTTTTTTTTTTTAAATGCCCCTTATCACATATGAGGAGTGGAGGATGTAAACAATGTAAAGCTAGGCCAGTCACTCACTGTAAAACTGTTGACTGTTGGGTCTGATGCCAGTAGCATCCAGTGTAATACCTTGCTGTACTTGAGACAATTGCAGTGGTGGCCCAGGACCACAGGGTTTTCCTTGAGGAGCAACCCATTTTGCATGGTTAAGGTCACACACTTCCATGCCTGAGTCATGTTAAAGCAGCCTTGGTTTTAGGAGCTCCTTTTCAAGCATACAGCTTAGGACAGATGCACCCTTCACTGGCTGGGATGCGATCATGAGCAGTTTCAAAGTCATAGATCCTCTTCTGAATATTATTAATTTGTCACTGTCATTAGGATATGTCCCCAAAACCTTCAAACTGGCTGTTATTAAGCCTCTCATTAAAAAATAAATAAATAAATAAATAAATAAATAAATAAAATTAAAAAAACACACAACTTGACCGCAACCAATTAATTAATTACAGGCCGATCTCGAATCTCCCATTTCTGTCAAAGATACTAGAAAAGGCAGTATCCTCACAATTGTGTTCCTTCTTAGAGAAAAATGGTATCTGTGAGGATTTCCAGTCAGTATTTAGACCATATGAGACTGAGACTGCTCTCATTATAGTAACAAATGACCTGCTCTTATCATCCGACCGTTGTTGTATCTCTTTATTAGTGCTGCGTTTGACACCATTGACCACAACATTCTTTTGAATAGACTCGAAAATTATGTTGGCATTAGTGGTAGTGCATTGGCATGGTTCAAATCATACTTACCTGACCGCCATCAATCCGTGGCAATGAATGAAGAGGTATCATATCGATCACAAGTGCAGTATGGAGTACCTCAAGGCTCAGTACTAGGGCCATTACTTTTTACACTTTACATGTTTACATGTTACTCTTGGAAGATATCATCAGGAGACATGGTGTTAGCTTTCACTGTTATGCTGATGATAGTCAGCTCTATATTTCTTTGCGGCTCGGCAAAACATACCAATTTGAAAAACTAATGGAATGCATAGTTGATATAAAAAACTGGATGATAAGTAATTTCCTACTGCTAAATTCTGAGAAAAAAAAAAAAAAAAAAACAGGTGTTAATTATTGGGCCTAAAACCTCTGCAAGTAATAACACTATTTTAATAACTTAATTGTCATCAGTTAGGAACCTAACTGTGCTATTTGATGGCAATCTTTCCTTCGAAAACCACATTTCTAGCATGAACCAGAAAGTATGACCATATTAGCCCGGTTCTGTCAATACTGCACTGGCTCCCTATTAAACATTGTATAGATTTTAAAATCTTGCTAATTACTTATAAAGCCTTCAATGGTTTAGCTCTTCAGTACTTTAGTGAGCTTTTATCACATTATAGTCTCTCACGTCTGCTGTGTTCTCAAAACTCTGACAATTAGATAATACCTAGAATATCGGGCAGCAGATCATTTTCTTATTTATCGCCCAAACTCTGGAACAATCTACCTAAAATTGTTCAGGAGGCAGACACACTCTGTCAGTTTAAAAATCTGTTTTGAGGTAGATATCTGTGTTTTTCATTTAGAAGTGCCTGGAATTTTTATTTTTTTCTTGTCCAGTCACAAAGAAAGTTTTGGAAAGATATTTACAGTTGCCTAAATACTGATATTAGTACATAAACATCATTGTTACAATTGGTAAATATCATATACATAACAGTAATTGGAATTACAGTAAACCTACTATAAACTGAAGGTTAAAAATGAATGTAAAAAATACATAGAATCTTTAAAGCCCTTATCCAAAGATAATCCCTTGGTGATTTGTATGAAACCATGTATGAGTCTCTTTCCTTTTAAGAATGGTAATATTTTATATATGTTTTATTTATTTATTTATTTATTTATTTTCCTTGCAACCCCCAAAAATGTTTTAAAAACATTTTGTTTTGTTTGTTTGTTGTTTATTGTGTGTAGACTTATATATAATGGGACATGGTTTGGGCACTACAAGTCCCAGCAGCCACAGAGTTAAGGGAGAAGGGAGATAAGGGAGAAGGGAGAAGTGAAGGGAGAAGTGAAGTCTGTTTGTTTTGTTTTGGAGTTTTGGTTTCTTAAGCCAGGGGTGGCCACTAAGTTGCCTTCACTGTGTGGATGGCAGTGGTGAGGTGGCTGGGATTGTGTGGTGGTTTGATCACTTTATTTTTGTTTATTCCTGTAGGTTTGCAGTGAACTTGACTGCTGTGAGAACACTTTTTGCCCTTGTGCCATTTCTGTCTTCACTTTCTAGGTAGCCTGTGGCCATCTATGGTTGGTTTTCCTTTTTTTTCCTTGTTTTTTATTATTTTTTTTATCTTTTCTTTTCATGTGGGTATTTGCATTAAATATGGTGACATGATGTTTTAATATTTCTTTGACCTGTTTGAATAAAAACATCTGTCGATCAAAGCCACCTCATGGCCCCTTTCGTCTGACCACTAATGACCTTTTTAGGTCATCTCCTCACATGGATATTTATATATAATTTTTGTGTTGTGAGTTTATGTTTGCTTTTTTTTTGCGTTGTGTAATGCACTACTGGGCCACTGTACTTTAACCTGATTTACACATAACACATTAACACATTTCTATAATTCAAATCCATTAAAGGATTGTTAGGCTACATTAATCAGGTCAACCGGAACCAGGAACACTTCCCATAACACCTGATGTACTCGTTGCATCATAAGAAGAATGGCATCTACATTAATATTAGTCTGTCTCTTTCTTATTCCGAGGTCACCGTTGCCACTCAGATCCAGTCTGTATCCAGCCCAGATGGTGGATCAGCACCTACAGCCGACCTCTACAGCCCTGAATGTAAGTGAAGACCACGTCTACTAGATGAGCCCCAGACACGGATCCCCAGTGAAGGCCTTGTCAACTAGACGGTCATCGGCACAAGACCACAGGAACCTGATGAACCCTCTGCACAGTCTGACAAACTGTTTGTTCTTCTTGTCAGTGTTTGCTCGGCCCAGACACGTGGCAGAGATTGTGTACGTCTAGAGAAGTGAGGAAACTACCACATCCAGAGGTGCACGGTCTGAAGGACATCCCAAGGGAATACTCTCAAATTAAAATTATTTCCAGTGAGATATTATTGAGTTTACAGGCTAAGGTGGTTTTGCTATTGTAAACACTGTTGTTAGGGTTATGAAAAAAAAATGAAAAAATGTTATGTTTAAAATAATCCTGTTTGAAATGTATTAATTTTTGAATGATAATGATTATGAAAACAGGATTGATATGTATAATTCGGAGGATGAGAAAATCAGTATAAGCCTGTTTTACTGTTTTACCAGTGTTGTAATTGTAATGGGGCAGCACTCGGAATGGGATCCATATGCAACTTTATTAACAACAATACTTGTCGTCAAACAGGCGAGGTCAGGCAGGGGCAAACAGGAACATTAGTATCAGAGAATCGTCAGTGTCCAAGCAATAGGTCAGGGTAGGCAGCTAACAAACAGAGTAATCCAATAAACAAAGCAAGAGGGTTGGTAGGCAGGCAGAATAACAATCAGGAGTCGAAGTACAAACCAGGTCAGCAACAGGATATCAAACACAGGAAATAAACACTCAGAAATGACAGCCGGTGCAAATCAAGACTTCACAAATGTCTTAGCGTGAGCGTGGCTTTTACACTGTGTGGTTGATTAGCAAATGGCCAACACCTGTGAGGTGCTTAGCCCAGGCACGGGGTTCTGGGAAATGCAGTTTGTGGATGAAGTCAGTACTCAGGTGAGTGCTTCCGCTGGTGGTGATCGGAGGGAGCCACAGAGACTGAACTCGTGACAGTAATGCTTATTTTTAAGTCATCAGACATGCACGTTTATTATAAAAATACATTATAGAAAATGCAGATCCATGATGTGTAATATGATAATAAAATATAGTAAACATAATATAATAAAATAAGCATTACCTTGTCATAATAGTGTTTAATAATTTATACAGCTAACTATTACAGTCATGTGAAAAAGTTAGAACACCCTATTGAATGCCAATACAATAGATATAATAACCATATTAAAATAATATAATTACCTTTGTAATGGGACTCGACATGACAATGAAGATTGAAGTGCAAGCTTTATGAAACACAACGGGGTCAAAACAGACAGGGTCAAAATATTTATATGGCTGCCAAACAGGAAGTCACCTTAGAGGAAGCAGAGGGAGCAGTAACAGTCAGTACTTGGGCAAGGGCTCCCTCTGCTGGCGTGGTGTTACAACCTTATATTTTACTTATGTTAGTGCTTTATAATTTACATATCATACATCTATCTATCTATCTATATAAAACTTTATTGTAATAATATATAATATTGTGCACAATCTGTCATGCCCACTGAAGCCTTGTCAGCAGGATACACATGCATGCGCTGATAGCTCTAAAGTAAGCTAACCCTGAAACATCACCTGCTCCAGAGCGGGTTATTTTCAGAGAGCAAGTTGCTATGGCTACTTGTGGCTTACTTATCCTTAAACATACCCGGGTATGCCAAATACCCTGCTTTCTTGAATACCCCCAAGAGCTTGTCTGAATTTTTTAAGACTGTATTAACTGTTTTGCATTAATAGAAAGGCAAATAATATAAAGATCTGTAATACAGAGTATTTTTCCAAAATTAAGTTTCATTAGTATTTCTGTGCTTAGGAAGGACACAGCCTCGATAGGATGCAACCTTCCATTTGAGAAACACCCAAGGTGTCTGAGCATGAGGAATCATCCCAGGTCATCATGCGGGTCACTTTATTTACGGCTATATTATTATTCATTAATTATACTAAAATGTTAGTATAGTCTACTATTAAATTGGGAAGGCCTTCACAAAAGGCCTTCATAAAAGCCTTTAATTGTAAAGAGGAAATTTTGCCTTGATAAAAGACACAGAAGTAACTCTGACACGGAAGTACCCTTCGTTGCCCAACCTTCCCTAACCCCCATGTGCCTTGCTTGTGACTTGCAAAACAATTACTTGGTCCCACCTCTGATGAAAACAATATGGATTATATATTCTTGTGGAGATACAGTCACTATTACATGTTCTGTTGAATAATAATAATAATAAAAAAAAACAATATAAAATAAACTAGTTAAAATTTGAAAGTTAAAATGAATAGACATTGTAAGAAGGATATCAAGTGCCTATTCAGAGTGTGTTGACAGTCTATCCAGTATTCTGACAGTTACAGATTAAAAAAAAAAAAAAAAAAAAATGAAAGAACCCCAAAGCGTAACACAAAGAACCATTACAGAATAGTACTTCTGTAATAATATATGTTTTTAAATAGAACTGTTACTGTGTCTAAGGAACCTTTAGGAACCACTTGTAGTCTGAGTAGTCCTCTCAGTCTTGGCACTTTCATTGCTATGAGAGACCTTCCCAGCATCAGCACATATATGTCACACATTTGCTGGCTAACAGCAAGATATACAGAAATAAATCTTTGCTTTAATCTAGTGCCTTACACTCTAAGTATTTATTGCTGATGGAGGGTGCAAACACTTCAGATGGCAGCTACTCCATCTTAACCGCTTTTACCATGCAGTATGAAGGATCTTTCATGCTGATTCTTACTGGGATGCACTGACCACCTGAGAAGCCAGGAAAACATTTTGCTCATACCACATAAATGAAAACAGTTCCCTTGATCTCCCCCTGTCCCTTTGAGTTAATCAGTCTAAACATTGTCATTGTTTAAATATTCTTAGCCACTAAAACAACAGTATCAATCTCTTTTAATGAACCCCAGGCATCCAGGGTCTGCACAGTCTCGACAGGAACCAGCCTTAATATTAAAGTTGCCATAGTCAGTCAGTCTTACCAGGCTTGCCTATGGCAGTTATATAGAATGATTACCATCAATTTGAATTGTTATTTTTCAGTACAGGGAAGCAATCAGCTGATTAACCTTGAAGTATTAATTCAGGCAGATTTTATTCTAGTGAGATTAAATGTGCAAGAAAAAAAAAAAGATAAGATCTAGTTTTTGTCAACCACTTGGAGTACAGTGGACAAAACTGACAGTTTAGCAGCCTGTTTGTTTTGACACATTTCTTTACATGTACTGAGGGCCACTCAAGGCCACACTCCAGGGCTGAATGTGACCTGGAATTTTCCAGACCTTTACGGCAGTGCATGAATAGATTCTTTGTGCACTGCAATCCAGTTTCAAGGTTTGTCTACCTTTTATCTCTGTAATGCAAAATCATTTCCACTCCAGCAGATGTTATCACACCCACAATACCCCTGTCCTGTATGCCTGATCCAAAACAACTAGCATTCCCAGAGATGATGCTTTTATTTTGCTGCTGAGCATGTAGCAAATTGTTTTCATGGGATATTCTGCATTAAATTACCACGGAACACAACTGTAAGCACTATATAAAGTATTCAAAAGTATCTGAGGCAACGTTACACAGCCGTTTTAGTGCACACAAGAACAAATGTGTCAAAGTTTCCTGACTGCAAAAAAAAAAAAAAAAAAAAACTTATTATTACAGATGACAGACCATATTGTTGTCTTTCTGTTAGAGACATTTTTGAGCAATATGTCATTTCCCCAACAGCATGACTCAACTCCACCAAGCATGTTTCAGAGAACAGACCATAATCTCAAAAAGAATATGACATATTAAACATGAAACAAAAATGGCACAGGGCTGGTGAGGAACACTACGCTTTTAAATACAACATGACCTTTTCTTACCCGGCATAAAAGGGATAATTTTAAGCTTAAAGAAAAGCCACTGCATCTGGAAGTAAAACATACAGTGGTGGAAAAGGGAGGTCTTGTCCTGTTAAGGACAGAGGAAATAGTCACAGAAGTGTGTGACATTACAGGCTGCCAGTATTTTCCAGCAGCATGATCCAGACAGTAGAGCTTTGCCATGTCTGTTTATATATATATATATATATATATATATTATTATTATTATTATTATTATTAAACAAGTTAGACAAAGACAGACTTGACAAGTTCTTATTTTCTTACACTGCAAAAAAAAAAATGCTTTTCTTACTTTTTTTTTTACTTTTTTTGTCTTGTTTCCAGACAAAATATCTAAATATTCTTAAATCAAGAAGGATTTTCTAGACAAGCAAAAAATATTTTCAGAAAAAAGAAGTCATAATTAAGTGAGTTTTTGCTTAAAACAAAATAATCTGCCAATGGGGTAAACAAAATAATCTTCTTTCAAGCAGAAAACTAGATTATTTTGCTTACCCCATTGGCTGATTATTTTGCTTGTTTCAAGCAAAAACTCATAGTTGTAACTTATTTTTTCTGAAAACAAGACAATAATTTTTACTTGTCTAGAAAATCCTTCTTGATTTAAGAATATATTTGTATATGTTTTGAATATATTTACTCATCAAGCAAAAGCTGACAAATTTCAGGCCAGGGGCCTTACCCTTATTTACTGACTCTAAAGCCTCTTTTAATTCAATCAGTTGAATTGGAGAATCAAGAAAATTAAATTATGGAGATTTTATTTTTATATGAATTTAATTTTCTGTTGCTCATCAAAACCCACCTCAGAACCGTAAAGATGCTCATAAAAGTCCTTAAATAGCATTCATCTCATCCAAGGCAGTATGAAGGTCACCCATAACATCCTTAATGGCTGTTATCAACCTTTTCTGGTTGAGTGAACGCTGGTGCATCTGGATTCCGCTGCTCATTGGACTTTTGATTTGTTTGTTTCAATTATTATTCAACCACATGTTAAGCTCTTTCTTTCATGACTTTCTCCGCCGACCAAAATACATTCACCGTGGATCCCACAGGAACTTCACTTTATCAATAACTCCATCAGCTCCTTTTGGTCCACTGGTCCTCGCAAACCCCACATCGAGAGAGCTGTGGACCATAGTGTTATAGCTCCTCCGCCAGCTGACCCCAATGTTTTATCTATTAGACTTAGATTTTGACTCTTTAACGTCTGATCTCTTTCCGATAAAGCTCCTCCAATCTCTGACATTATCTTGGATTCAAAACTTGACTTTCTGTGTTTTACTGAAACATGGCAACAACCTGATGACTGTTTCCACCTCAATCATGCACTACCTTCTGAGTTTGTTTACATTTGCAAACCCTGCTCCTCTGGAAGAGGTGGCAGGCTTGCACTAATTTATCACGAGAATCTCAAATTATATTCAGTCAGTCACAGAGCCGTCCTCATTTGAAATCCTAACTGAAACTGAAACATAGTACCCCCACCCTCATTGTATCTATTCATCGTCCTCCAGGTCCTTCTGCAGTTTTTAATAGTAAAGTCACTGTTATTTTATCAGATTTATGTACAGTGTGTCCCAATGTCACTTTAATTGGTGATTTTAATATACAATGTGATAAACACACTAATAATTGTACTAAAGATTTTATTTCTGTTTTAGATAGTTTTAGACTCATTCAGTATGTTAATTTCCAAACCCATAATAAAGGCTATGTTTTAGATTTAGTTTGCTGCTCAAGAGTGACACCTTGCAATTTTAATTTTTTACAGAGCTCCCCATCTCAGACCATAAAATGGTCTTCTTTGATGTTGCGTTCCCTGAGACGTCTCTTTGACATCTGCATTTACATCTGCCAGACTTATTTTTTGTGTTTATGTTTGCTCATCTGCAATACGTCTATAGGACATCTCCTATCAGATGTCAAATAGATATCTATCAGATTAGATTAGTCTTTAAGATGTTTATGGTTTAGAATGTATGTGACAAACATCTCACAGATGTCTGTCAGATATTTGTAGACAGCAGTTGCTTTCAATAGATCTTTAACAGACATCTTGCAGATGCTATCTGGGTTGCCACTTTCAAATTTTAATTTGAAGCATTCCATATAATTTTGTAATATTAAAAACATTAACCCAGATGACCTCAACAAACTAATTCTGCTGCGTACAGCTGTCGCTGGTTCAATTTGTAACTCTCAGATCATTCCAAGTTTACAAGCTGTAATTTCAGGAGTTCAGGAGCATGTGAGGCCTTTGGTATTGATAGAGTTGCCATAGAAACACATAATTTAGAATGTCATGTGTTGTCATCTTGGAATTACGACATGGACGTGAATGCAGCATTAGTACCTTTCTATATTCTATTCCTTCTTTACTTTGTACTGCTAATTTAGTGGATCAATATAGTGATTGTTTATCCCATTTACTTAATTCTTTAGCCCCCCTGAAAACCTGTACAGTCTCATTTACTAGTTCCCCAGCGGGAACTCAAGCTGCATCCAAAAACGCTACGGGAACGCCTTCAGCGAGATAATGCTCTGAAACACGTGTAATCAGTCCAAAGAGGAGCGAGATGTCACAAGCTGGTGACGTAGAGACCAGGAAGCTATAAAAAGCACGTGGGCGTGTGCTATCGGCAGTTTCTGTCTTTCAGCAAGCGCTCTGTGTGTGTGTGTGTGTCACTCTGCTTTTTTGTGCCAGTTTGCACAACTTTTATTTGAGAGTGTCACTATATCCTATAAGCAGTGCTATTGTAGGCTATGTTGCTTTTAAGTTACAACTGTGCCTATAGCTTAAAGTGTTCAACTACCTATAATGACAAATATTGAGTATTAAACATAGTTGGTAAAGATTATATAAGCGTTATTCTAGTCAAGTCAAGTCAAGTCAGCTTTATTTATATAACGCTTTTTACAATACAAATTGTGTCAAAGCAACTTTACAGTATCAAATGGGAAAGTAATATATCAATAATTCAAAAGAAACTCTAAACAATTTTAGTTTGAGGAAATTAATCAATAGTTCCAAATTAATAAATTGTTTGTCCCCAATTTAGTTTTCCCCAATTTAGTTGTTGTCCCCCAATTTAGTTGTTGTCTAGTATCAGTTTCTTTAAACTGTAATGTAATAGGACAGCCTACAGCCCATTGCACCTACCTAAAAACAAGGCTTCCGGTGATTCTTGCCCAGAATTCACAAATATGCATTTCAAACAAACATCACAGCAGTCATTTATGTGTTTGACAGTTCACTGCCAAGAGTAAAAACCATGGTTGAAGAAAGCAAACAAATGAAGGGAAGTTCTTGTTTTTTGTTTGTTTTATTCCATTTCATGGGCATCTAAATGAATGTACGTTTTGTGCCTGGTGGTTGCAGTCCAAAGCGAGACTGTGGTCAAGCAGTGCTCTCTCTGTAGAGACCAATCTACAAGTGGAGACCTACCAAAATAAGCCTCATATACTGCCTTCCTCTGTAACACCTCTCACCCCCTTAGTAAGCAATGCATTCAGAAAGAAATCACTTTTTGAAGGTCGCACTTTCTTGCATATTTAGATTCATTTGAATTGAAGCTGTTATACTGGTTTGACATAAATGGAATTAATTTTATTCAAACATCCTGCCAGAGGAAACAAACAGCTTCTGATACTGCATCAGCATTCCCATGACAGATTCATCTAGCTTCACATATTCAAATGGATTTGTTTTTATCCATGCAACTTTCCATTAATCAAGACACTGATGGGTGTCTGTCTGATATAATTCCACCATGTAGTCCACCATGACATTACAAAAATGTTGAAAAATATTTACTATGCACTGTTTCCCCCTGCAGATTATTATTATCCATTTATTTAGAGAATCATTCATTCACCATAACAGTGAACAATGATATCATTGTCTAAGTCTTATTTAAGTCAATCTCTCTCAATCCGCAATGTGTAGTAAATTGGTTTTTAATAGGGACATCTGGATGCCCATTTTATACAGGTTGGTATGGTTCTTTCTGGTCTTAATGAAATGTCTGCTAAATACTTTGGTTAAAATACCTCAAATGTTGTGTAATAACAACATCCTTTTTGTCCAGCTCTGTTCACAGGGACCTGTTTTGGTGCATGTCTCTTTAAATTATAATAAGTTACTGCTCACTCTACTCCTCTCTTCTGTTTTTGTTTGTTTGTTTGTTTGTTTGTTTGTTTGTTTTTGTATTTGGTGGCACATTACCATCAAACAACTAATCCATTGCGTCCTCAGTGGCTCTCATGTTGGGAAAAAATGAAGACTCTTATGTTCACTTTTACATCCAACACAGAACACCTGCATTGCTTACCAGAGATTGTTGTTGGGTACAACAGGGCTAAAACACATCTTAAGAAAAAATATGCTTTTCTCTATGCCCCAATGTATGATGGCAGATACAATGTTTGTATGTTTGTACTGGACAGTTGAATTCAATACTGAATCTGACATTAAGAGCATATATTGTAATTTAGATATATTTTTGAGATTTGCAGTTTTACAAATGCTAGAAACATGGTTTTCAAAGGAAAGATTGATATGAAATAGCACACCTAATTTCCAAAAGTTTTCTATGTTATTGCATGCATAGGTTTTTTTTTTTTTTTCTTTCAATAATTAATACGTCTGCTTTTTTCCCCCAGAATTTAGCAGTCGGAATTTACAAGGCATCCAGTTTATATATATATATCAACTATGCATTTCATTACGTATGCAAATTTATGTGCTTTAATGTAGCAGCCATAGCAGCTTTTCGTGCTCTTATAGCTGGCCAAATGGTGGGTAAGAACAACCTGGTTGTTCGATTCTTGAAGGGTTCAAGGAGGCTCAATCCGCCTCGCCCCCTTCACCGTCCCGTCATGGGACCTACCCACAGTGATGGGGGCCTTGCAAGGCCTTCCCTTTAAGCCGCTACAGTCTGCTGACCTCCACTCTCTGATGTTTAAAACCACTTTGCTCCTGGCACTAGCATCGGTAAAACACATAGCGACTCTGTGAGTCCAACCTGTCTGGAATTTGGGCCTAACGACTCTAAAGTCGTCCTGAAACCAAGACAAGGCTACGTACCTAAGGTACCCCCTACTCTATTCACAGGCCGAATCATTACCCTCTTGGCTCTTTCTCCTTCAGAGCAAGACCAGGACTTCAACCCACATTCAGACAGTCGGAACAGCTTTTTGTTTGCTTCAGTGGTCGCACCAAAGGGCATCCAGTCACAAAGCAGAGGCTATCCAGATGGATATTTGAGGCTATTATGCTTACTCATCCTTGGGTCTTCCTTGCCCCCATAGCTTCTTTCCACGGAAGTCCAATTCCTCTAGCAGCCCCATGGAGTTGCCGAAAGATGGCCCTGGCTCATCCCACGGCAAGCCTAGTGTCTCTTCTGGCTCTCTAGAAAAGGACAGGATGTCTATTGCGCCATCAGAGGTGAGGCTTTCGGCAGCTGAGGCTTGCCTTGAGTTCGGCCCGGCTGATTCTAAGATGATCCTGAGACCCCAGCCCAGTTATGTACCCAAGGTTCCCACCACCCCCTTTCGGGATCAGGTGGTGAACCTGCAAGCTTGGCATTGCTGTGTCCCATTCACGTTCTTTGTGCATTTACGTGGACCACACCAGAGCTTCAGACACTCAGAGCAGATCTTTGTCTGCTATGGGGGATAGCAGAAAGGGCATGCTGTCTCAAAACAGAGGTTGGCCCATTGGGTGGTAGATGCCATCACCTTGGTGTACGAGTCCCAAGGTGAGCTGTGCCCCCTAGGAGTTAGAGCTCACTCCACCCAAAGTGTTGCCTTGTCACCCGAAGTGTTGTTAGTCAAAAAGTGTTAAACTGTCTTAACTTGGTTTAAAATGTGTCTGCCAGAGGTACTCATAAAAAACATCAAACACAAAAAAAAAGCAAAAACAGCATGTAACACCAGTTGTATTACTGAGGTTGGGTAGAGTCAAGTCACCAATGCTGACCAATGGTGAGGTGATGACGGATTCCCAAGAACAATTGCACTTATCTGAATTAAGAAAATGTACTGAGTGTGAAAGCTCCCTTATGACCATTTATGTTGCTAAGTGCTAATGTTAAATATATAAATATATTTGGAATTGTCATTTATTGGTTTTAAGTTAAAAAAGATATAGAAAAACTACCTAATTTAATGGCCTAAACCAAATAAATAAAGCAAAGACTACACTCTGCTCAAAGGTTAGACAAGCAGATGCTTTGAACACACTAACATCCCAGACACGAAGAGCTAAATAAAATGAATTCATTGCCAGTAAAAGGGCATTGAGAGCTATATTTGTCTGCCGAGGTTTTGTAACTGGAAGAAGAACAGAGAAAACTGTTTAATCCTTCAGTAGAAATTGATAGGTGCAGAATGGAAATAAGTCTCTCATTCAAAAAGAGATCCAGTTTCACCAAGGGGGCGAGGGATAAATATCAGTGAATGTGTACCATGGTTTTTGCCCTGCTATATTTGTTTAAGGGGTTGTCAAAAACATTTCCTTAAAGCTCCTCTTTCCTGAATCGCTCACAGTGAGATCTCCCCAACCGCAGTAGTGGTGCACTGACGGTCACTCTGTGGCCACATTATGGGCCAGTTCATCTTTCTTGGAAGTTAGAGCCGACCACATGAAGAGCTTTGGGCAGAGAGAAGGTTCTGCAGCCATCTGAGAAGGCCTTTGACGTCTGGCAGAGAACCTGGGTATCTCCAGACACAGAAATGAACACAAATGACCTGGAAACAATCATAGGACAAGCTCAACCCTTATGCAGAGAAAAATATATATATTTACATATATTAGCAATGAATATATAAAATTATTGAATGTATATTAAAAAATATACTAAACAATATATTGTATCAATATATTACAGTATGTTGAATAATACATTAATAATTGCAGATTTTTATATATGCAAACATGTGACAATGTTTTATAATTTTATGTTCAATAATATCCTTTTTATATATATGAATGTACATGTGATAAAATATAGTACTGTGTGTATACATATATTTGAACATATATAGTATTTACTATATATATTCACATTTACATGGGAACAAATATGCGCAATACATGTGAGGAAAATATAAACTGTGTATATTTTCATATATATATTCATGTATTTGTATTTATATGCAGTACATAAAGCACTCAATTGCTTAAGTTATAAATGTCAAATCGTATTGTCCACCCAGCATGCTGCTATGACTTTGACTAGACATCCAATTGTCCAAAAATGCAAATGCTGGGAAATTAGAAAAATGATTTACTTCTAAGAAAGAACCTATTTATTTTCACTTGGACAAGCATCAGTATAGAAAATAGGGCAAATTCTGGAAAGACATAATGGAACAGTGTAAAGCCTAAGAGGTACAAACCTACGTCATTCACAGAGGTGTTCCTTGTAGTAGTTCCTTGTGTGGCCTGGAAAAAAAGAAGCCGAGTTCCACCATCACCACAAAGTTTTTAAAAGTTTCGGCTGTTTTTTTTTTTTTCAATCGTAAATCTAAAGACGTAGACGCTGGTGAAACTCCTTATATGAACATTTCTCCCGGAAAAGCATGCCCGCGCACACGTCGACCAGAGGAGATCGAGACCGCGCCCATCAATGCGTTTCATCTGGAAATCATCGGCAGCGCTGCATAGGATTTGTCCGAGAATGTCTCCAAATAAGTGTGTTTTTGGATGTGAGGGAAAGTTTACCGTGTTCAGCTTCCCAAAGAACCCAGTGTTACGCAAAACAGTGGATGCAGTTTTTTTTTCCAAGCAGACTGTAGCAAGGGCGTTTGTGTGTTCCCGTCATTTCAGTGAGCAATGTTTTATAAACAAGGCCCAGGTCGACACTGGATTTTTACATTGTTTGCTATTAAAACATGGAACACTCCCAGTGATAAAAGATCCCAGTCATGTAAGTACAACTGCATCAGATTTCTGTCTTTTGTTGGAAATCAGTTTGACTCTATAGCTCCGCCCACGGCACGCCTCCAGGAGCTTGGCTTTTTCCAGAGAGAATCAGAAAGCTGTATTTTTTTTTTATAAATATGATAAAAAAGACTTTTTGGAGATATTAAGGATGCAGTACTACTCTATAGGTATTCAAGATTAACATAAGATTAGGTGAAACTGTGTATGTTATGTACCTTTTAAATCAGCCCAGAACTACACAGGAGGATCTTGTCAATGATCTTAAGGCAGCTGAGACCATAGTCACCAGGAAAACAATTGATAACAAACTACGCTACGAAGGACTGAAATCTTCCAGCGCCGGCCAGGACAGGTCTGCAAGTTTGTAAATGAACGTCTGAATAATTCAGAGGAGAACTGGGTAAAAAGTGTTGTGGTCATATGAGACCAAAATCAAGCTCTTTGGCATCAACTCAACTTGCCATGTTTGAAGGAGGAGAAAGAAGACGTCAGCCTCCAAATTTTAATGACTTGGAGAGGATCTGCAAAGAGTAGTGGGACAAAATCCCACTAAAATCACTGTGGTTTGCCTTTCTCTTAGTGACAAATGAATATGCCAGTAGAATAGCTAGAATTTCTTCAAATTAGATGTGAACTTCACCAACTATCTATTCTGAAAGCCAGAGTTAACATTTCTGGAGTTCACACATTAATGTCAATTACAAAATACACTCAGCCAATATTTATGTTACATACTATATACCCATAACCCTACAATTCATTCATTTTTTTAAGTATGTGGTAAACTGAAACTTGTCTGTTAACGTCTCACATCAGTGGAATCACAGGGAATTACTCCTGGACCTGATATATTTTCAATGTTGGGGATAAACATCTGTTCCTTGATGGTAACTTCAGAGCACAATGTGTGGTTATCCACAGTTTTCTGCTTTATATCAATGAATTATCAAAGTTAAACTAAATATTCAATCAAAATGTCAGTTTTATTGTTCAGATGTAAGTATGGAATAAAATTGATTCTGTTGCTCAGGTTGCTGGAATCAAAGGCAAGATGCAAGGTAGCATTATCTTCAGCTTTATATATTTAACCATTTGGAATGTTAGGTTTTGCCAGCTGGCTTTAAAGGTACTGTATGCTCTGTTCACTCGACTCTCTCTCCACTTGTACAAGCAATCCACTTCACAAACTAAAAGATGTTATCTTTCCAATCTTTCTTTGTCAAAAAACAAAAAGGTGTGAGCATTGGTATGAGTTTGATTAAACATTTGACCTAAATACACAGGTTCAAATTAGCCCAGACTCTGTCAGACCTGGTATTACGTTAAGGTCTCAGAGGTCTCTGGTCTCTGATTGTTATAAATTTGTTATTAAGTTGTTATAAATGTTTTGGGATCAAGTCACAGCTACATCCATGTATGGCCACATTAGTTGTAATGTGAACAGCTAATGTGTACTGACACAAACAGAAATTGTCATATTAGGGGGATTTAAAGAAGGTTGTAAAATAAACGTGTTTTGTATTAGTAGTCACTAAATATTCACTAAAGATGCATCAGAGACCAGGGGTAATGCTAGGTGCAAACAGCAATGTGTCACAGATGTACACAGCAAAGATGTTAATACCAGCATCTAAGACAGATGTCAGTGTGAGGTGTAAGCAAGGCCTTAGCATCAACTTACCATTTGATGGGTGCTGCATAATTTCTTTTTCAAGTACTGATGTTAAAATGCTTAATTTAGTGATTTGTAATGAATATGGGATTAAAAATGACTAAGCAAGTAATCAAGCAATGTTCAAACGCTCTTTCAGCAGAGTTCTTGATGATGTTCTTGCAGAAGTCAAAAACTGGTTGATTTTGCCACATATTTTTAGTAATGAGCTTCATTTATGCACAGTGGTGCTCTATATTAACCAACTGACAAAATATTTAAAAATAACTGGTTGGGAATGTCACACATTAAAGAACTTTTTTCTTTGAATGTGTGTTATGTGAAACATGACAATTTAGTGGTTAATAATACTGATAGTGCTGAATAGATTATGCTCATTGTAGTGAATTGTCATTCATGCCCCATGTGTAGGTAAGCATGATGCATTATTTTTGGGGCTCAGAATATGTTTCTGTTCCTGAGAGTGGTGCATATTTTGTAAGTTGGTTCTTAGATCTAATGTCTCTCATTGAGGAACCTCTTCAGAGATTTTAGTCAGAGCCAATCTGTCATATTTGGGGCACAATGGCATCCTCGAACCAAACGTAGAACATTTGGGTATGGCTAGTGTGCAAGGCTCTTTAGTCGATCTTGATCCTTCATCTGCAGTGGAAGATACCATATTTGATTGTGGAGACACTTGTAGAGGCTACAAGTTATTACAAGACCAGGTAGATAGAGGGGTAATGTAGTTCTCCTCTGGAATTAAATTAACAAGCACATTGTGATTTGAGATTTCAGGTTGCATAATAATTCAGACTTTGTGGTTATCAGACCTTGTGGATATGCCATGGTGGAACTTTGTACTTTGTTCAATAGGTTAAAACATGAAGGAAGAGCTGCTGTTTAGTCAAAAGAAGACACCTCTTGCTAGAACCTTAGAGGATGCATACCTGGGGCTGAATGGGATCTAAATTCTAGAGGTGAAGCTTGTAATAATATTGATTTTATTTGATGGCTTTCAAAATACCCATGGACACCATACATTACTACAAGCCCAAACAAGTTATCAACAGTTCAATCAAATAATGTTAAACTAATAGAAACATTTAAAGAATAAAATCAAAAAAGAAAATTATATAAAGTATGCTAATCTAAACAGGTATGTTTTAAATTGAGGTTTTAATTAATAGAAAGAGTCCTGTTGACAGATGTCTGGAGGGAGAAAGTTCCAAAGACGAGGACCCTATTGGAATTGATTCTTCTTATCATCATCATCTTCTTCTTCTTCTTTTTCTCTTGGTAGATACATGCATACATACATACATACATACATGACATTAGAACAGAACATTTAAATAAGCAGTAGTGCATAAAGTACCTGAAAGCCATACTTAAGTAAAAGTACAGATATCTTACCAGAAAATGACTTTGGTAAAAATTGAAGTCACCATTTAGAATATTACTTGAGTAAAAGCCTTAAAGTATGTGATATTAGTTATACTTAAGTACAAAAAGTATTTTTTAATCTCAAACGTACTTAAGTATTGAAAGTAAAAGTACAAGTAAATGCAAAAAGGAAAAGACACAAATAAATATACAGTGCCACTTAAAATTTTATGTATTTTTGTGTAATGTTTGTGTAATATTTTTGCATAAATATGACCCAAAACATCATCAGATTTCCTGAAAGTAAACAAAGAAAACCCAATTAAACAAGTGAAAGAAAAATGTTTGCATTGTCATTTATTTGTTGAGAAAAATAATCCAGTGTTACATATTTGTGCATTGCAAAAGTATATGAATCTTTGCTTTCAGTATCTGGTGTGACCTTTTGCTGCAATAACTGAAGGTAAAGTTTCTTGTAAATGCTGATTAGTCCAGCAAAACAGGCCCAAGTCATTGTACTAACACCACCATGTTTCAAAGTTGGGATAGGATTCTTAATAATAATAAAATAATAGCTTTTAATTTAAACCAAAAAGTTCAATTTTGGTTTCATTCATTCATTAAACCATTGGCCAATAGTCCTCTGGCTTGTTCATATGATCTTTAGCAAGCCATTTTGGTAACAATTTATAATGACGTTCAGTTGTAAGTCATTTATAAGTGATTAGTTAATGATGAAATAATAAATTACAAAACATTCACAAATGATGAATAAGTGATATGCTAACAATTTGTGTATGTTTTGTTAATTCATTTATAAGTCAGTTACAAGTTAATTTACAAGTAGTTAGTTAATGATAAACTAATCATTTACGAAAAATGACTATAAATGATTAAAAAAGAGATGTTAATTTTATTGTAGGTTGAATTATAACTAATTTACAAGTGAACAGATGCTTAGTAAATGGTTAATAAGTTACTAGTTAATATGTTATTAATCACTTATTAATCATTGAAATGTCAACAGTACTTTTATCTCAAACATTTGTTAAAAAGCACAAAAATGCAATTCTTCTAAAACTATTTTCTTTTTTAAATAATAGTCACTGAATATCACATCAGGTGCACAGTGCTAAATTACTCCATGTGTGTATTTTTTTTTTTGCATCCCCTAATCTAAAGTGTAAACAATTAATCACTTGTAAATGTGTTACACATCATTTGTAGATTTTTCTTACATGTTACAAATGGTCTGATACAAGGCATTTACAACACTTTCTGCATCCCCTAATCTAAAATGTAAAATACTCATCACTAATCAGTTGTAAATGTTTTACAAACCTGCCAGTTACAGGTTGTGTGGGTATAGACACTGGGGGGAAAGATCTATAAATGAGTAAAACTACAACTGATTGCTTGTTTACACTTTAAAATAGGGGATGCAGAAAGATTTATGATGTGAAAGAAATAATTTATGATGTGATCTTCAATGGAGGGTAAACATTTCAATGATTGACATTTCAATTATTTATAAGTGATTAATAATATATTAACTAGTAACTTATTAACCATTTTCTAAGGATCTGTTTGATTATTTCATGATGTTATTTTTTTAACTTTTTTAAATGACATATTTGTAAATAGCATATTACCTAATAATCATTTGTGAACATATAGTGATGTTTTGTAAATGATTAGTTCATCTAATCACTTGTAAATGATTTATAACTTAATCTACAAAGCACATATAAAAATACTAACATATCACTTATTAATCATTTATGAATGCATTATGTTTTATAAATTATTAGTTCATCATTAACTAATTACTTGTAAATGACTTGTAAATGAATTAACAAAACATACACAAATTGTTAGCATATTACTTATTAATCGTTTAGGAATGTTTTGTAAATGATTATTTCATCATTAACTAATCACTTATAAATTACTTATGTGGCAGAGCCCAGTGCGGCCCACTAACATTGACCAGTCCTTTTGACCCCACTTCCGAGAAACATACAATTAATGCCCACTTTGGGAATCTCACCCAAAGATTTTACAAAGATTTTAAGGTTTTGCGCAAGTCCTCTACCCAGTGACAAATAACATGTGGAGACACAAGGCATCATTCAAAATTAATACATTAATTACTTTAATAAGACAATAAAAAAAAAAAAAAAAAAAAAAAACAATATAAGCGTTAAGAACAATAATTGAAAATACACACATTAACTCCAGGAAGGGCTTGCATCAACAGAAAGTCACTCACAACCCATCATGGAGCACGGCCTGGATTACAGGGAAGACTATTCAATAACAAATGATCTTATACTCTATATTGCACCAAGGTTATTATCACAAACGAAAACTGAAACTAAGACGAAAACGATTGGTTAAAAAACATTTTCGTAAACTGAAATAAAATAAAAAAAATCATAATAAATGAAAAACTAAAACTAAACGAAACTAGCAACAACTATTGAAAAACAAACTAAAATAAGGTGTGGCCACCAACCTCTACTTGCGACTTCCCTTGCATCATGCACTGAAGCCCGTATGTTACTGGAAGTGATTGACTTCTAGGTCTCACACCACTTGGCAGACCAAACAAACACGCAAGCCATTAAAGGCAAGGCATCTACACGGAACAAGATTTTTTTGGCACAAGTTCAACCACACAACCGTAACCAAAAACATGCAGTGACACAAGTCCACGTAGAACGAGATATACACCCTGCGATCAACACAAAAAAAGAAACAATTAAAAAAATAATCTACTAACAGAATGAGAAAAAAATAATGTGGAATAAAACACAATTAGTGACTTGCACTACATCCATGGCCGAGAAGTGAAGAAAATACATCAAATGCTTACCTGAGCGAAGACAGATTCTCATGACACCAGAGAACAGAATGGCTACTATAAGTATGGGCGCCCAAAAAAACAAAATACAGGAGTGATGACTCGCAGCCGCACTCCTAACAAAACAAGCGAAAAACAACATGCAAATCACTAATATTAGAAACAAAAATGAAGTAAGCAAATACAATACGCAAATTTAACAAAGAGATACTTTTGTAACCTTTTCTAGCAATAACCTTTTTCCGAGGTCCTCAGTATTTTTCTTTATTCGTGACATGATTCACTTCCACAAACACCACAAAGACTTTGATAGATCCCTGTTATTTGAAAAAAACAGGTCACATACTGACATTTGATAGTCACTGACTGAAAACACATCTGCACAGATGGACTCTAATTTCACTTTTAAATTAATTGTTAATCCAAGAGATTCACATACTTTTGCAACACACAGATATGTAACACTGGATTATTTTTCTCAATAAATAAATGACAAAGAAAATATTTTTATTTGCCTACTTTCTGGACTTAAATGAAATTCGGATGATGTTTTGGGTCATATTTATGCAGAAATATAGAAAATTGTAGAGGGTTCACAAACTTTCAAGCGGCACTGTATGTAAAATTTTCATACACAGCTTGAGTAGCAATATTGTGTTCAGTTTTGACTCTTTCCATTTTGTATTTTTGGGTAAGAAAGCACTTTCATTCCAACAAAAGAAAACATCTCTGGAATCTGCATCTAAAATAGCATTTAGATGTATTTACACAGTTTAATGTATCTCAGAGGGGTCATGGATGCATTTAAAATGTAGTTACAGGTGCATAAATAGGCCTAATGTTTTGTCTTTAACATAAAACATTGAATATTGATATTTGTAATAATTTAAGACATGAAAAAAAAATAGTTAAAATGTGAAATTAAAACCGCCAGTAGGTGGCAGCAAAGTGACTGCTAATGAGTGAGTTATTGAGATTCAACCGATTCATTTAATCATCTGATTCATTCAGGAACAAAGCATTTGACTGTGTTAATGAGTGAATCACCAAATCATTTGTATCAACTGATTTGTTCAAAAAGCCGATTCATTTAATATATAAACACCGTCCATTGTTCAAAGATGCAAAACAGTGCTGTGATCTTTGTTTGGAACTATTTACGTTGGCAAAATTGAGCAATATTATGTCTAAAAGTCACTTATTGCTTTACTAAACTTCTATAAATCGCTTATTAAATGTGTTTAAATATGTCTGAAACCTGCATGGTGGAGTGGCTGGAAATCCTGGGCTGAGGACTAAAGGAGCTAATGCCCGCAGACTCTTCCAACGCCGTCCAATCGTGGGGCAAACCCAGGCAGGCGATGCAGTTGTCGTGTAGATCTGGCAGTTCGATGGGTCCCGTGCAGGCCTTAAACAAAGAAGCCATTCTTCAGGATATAGAAGTAAGCGAATGAAGAAGATTCTGACGTAATTGTTGCATGCACTGCATTTTATACTGCCTCTCGTGTTTGTTAGTATTTGCATGCAATTTGCAATCACGACAATTGGCCAGTCAACTGGACTGGCGGGAGCCAATAGGAGTTTAGAAAAGGTTGGAAGGTAAGGAGTTCCCATAGCGGAAAAGCGAACTGTGTCACTTTTTCAGTTGATGAAGAAGATACAAACTCTGTTTCATGATGGAGTCAATGTGAGTGTCCCACTTTGGGTCCTGAGAGATGGTGGTGCCCAGGAACTTGAATGAGACCCGGCTTTTGCTTTTCAAACCTGCAGTGGAAGTCATTCAGGGCTTCAGCAAGTTGTAGATTGGCCTCAGTGCTGGGGGATGGGGTCTTGCACTAAACAAAGGTGTGTCATTGTTAAATGATAAATAAGTCCTGGTGGGAACACACATGTCCTCACAGAAATTGATACAGGATGTCACGGTGTCAGTGAGCTCATCCAGCAAACGCTGGAATGAATCCATGGACTAGAGCGGACACCTAACTGGAAAGAACCTCTGGAGTGAATCCATGGACTAGAGCAGGATTCTGGCAGAGCACTGAGGTGAGAGTGGGCACTAGATTGAACTCATGGGCTGGAGCCTGCACTGGACTTTGGTCAGGGGCTGGAGCCTGAATTGGACTCTTGTCAGTGGCTGGAGCCTGTACTGGACTCTGGTTAGGGGCTGGAGCCGCGCTGGATTCTGGACAGGAGCTGGAGTCTTCCCTCTCTTGGCCAAACTCTGTAACAGGAGCCCTCTCTGGGCCAAACTCGAGAACAGAAGTCGTCTCTGGGCTAAACTCAGGAAAAGAGTCTCTCTCTGGGTTAAACTCAGAGACAGGAGCCCTCTCTGTGCTAAACTCGGAAACAGGGGCACTCTATGGGATAAACTCGGGGGCAGGAGCCCTCTCTGAACTAGATTAAAAAATTAACTCTGGTCTGGAGCTAGCACCATCTTTTGACTCTGGTCTGGGGCTAGAACTATCTCTCAATTCTGGTCTGGGGCTAGAGCCATCTCTTGACTCTGGTCTGGGACTAGAGCCATCTCTCAACTCTGATCTGGGGCTAGAGCGGATCTGGAGCTGTGCTCTGAGAGGGGTGCATGGTCTGGATTAGGGATGTTCATTAACCGACAGAAATATTTTTGACTGATTAATATAAATGGTTAAATTAAATGGTTTAAAAGGTCTTTTTTTCAGTAATATATCAAAATATTTAAAAATGTTTGCTGCATGGTTAAAATGACATAAAATTGCATTTTTGAGAGAGAGAAAAAAATTGCGTGGGCCTAGAAGTCGCATTTCAGAAATAAGCCTAATGCAGATGCGAAACACTATAAAATGGGTAGGCTATTTTAGTGTCAGTCTAGTATTAATCGTTCAAAATTCTCATCAGTTAACGGTTTACCGGCTAAAATGAACATCCCGAGATTTTAGACTAGAACTATAAAGCTGCACATAATGGGATTGCTTAAATACAAGCACCTTGAATTTATACAGTACAGTACTTGGTTATATTCCACCCAATAAATTGACATGTCAGTGACACGCCTATGGTGGGTGCATAAGCACATACATGTGCATATTGCATAAAAGTACAGTACACTAAAGAATCTGTCTTTGTAGTTTTGAAAATATGGTTGACCAATGGTAACAAAAGTCCAGAAACAAAAGTCCAGAAATTCTAAGAAAATAGAAATGGAGGCTGAACCTGCAGATTTTGGTGGATGGCAGTGATGTGAAGGATGGAGCATCTACCCAGAAAAGGTAACATTTTGTTGAAACCAAAACTAGCATCTGCAATATACATGTAAACAAATTAACTGCCCTTTTTCACTTTTTTTCCTCTCTGCCAAAACAATCCCTCATGAATTGTAAATGTTAAATTATTTAATTGATGCTAAATAACAAATACTTATTTGGTTACTATATGTTTTTCATGTCTGTAGAGGCATATTATTTACATGGGCATGTAGGCTGTGCTTTGTTGTTGTTCTGCCTTGTCTTTAAGAAGATGGAGTTCAGATTAAGTGGTATCTGGTAATATTTTACAACTACAATGTATAATTATTACATAAATAATTAGTATTCTGCAGTATTTTAAGATCTACAAGGCACAAGCTGTGTGCAAAATAAGTAACAGCTGCCTTGCTATACCTTACTGCCCATTTTAGCCATCAGGACATCACATCTAATGATCTAGAACTAATTCAAGTCCAGGATGAGACATAGATAGGTTAAGTCTGAGTCAAGAATGAAACCAGGACAGGGTATGGCAACAGAAGAAAGCAACATGGCCAAGAGCAATTAGTACAAAGAAGTCTATTGTCAGGAATATAGTACTAATGTTAATGTTAAATTTCTCAGTTGATATTCACCCTATTGAGCCCACACACAACATTCTGGGATAATATTAAAAGTGTTATGGCCACTATGATAAAATTAAGATATTGGCTTCTGCATAATTTGTCATTTGACTAAATAACACAGTTGTGCCACGATCATGGCCCGATACCACTCCCTTTTCACTCCAGCCAATGCTTTTTTTTTGTCTGTTCTCCACTGTCCTGTCTGAATTAAGGCATAACGAGCCCAAAAATATACCTTTTAAAGATTTAACTTCATTCTTTGTTTTTTAGGTACAGATTTGAAGGAGTTTAATTATAGAGATATACATGCTACATGCACAGTTTGAGATTAATTTCAGATTGTGTTATGCTTACTGATAGGAATTTATATATATATTACAAAAAAAAAAAAATTAATTACAAGAGATGTACTACTGGCAACCAGTTTTCAGTTAAAGTTCCTGTTCTTTTTTTATATAGGGAATCAGTTATGGAAATCAATAGTGTTTTAGGGCCACACTGTTATCAGTAGATTCATTCAGCACAGGAAGAACTCTATATTAATGCAGTGTACTGTATGTAAATAAACAGGCTTTATGGACTGTCACTTGTGACATATTTGCAAAGTAAGAATCTTTTATTAATTAGTCAGAGGGCTGACAACTGAAAAAGCTCTAACAAGAGATTTGCATGTAAATGACAGAACACAACTGAATGTTTTTAACACCTTCGACACACGTACACATATTAGTCATCCAGAAGATGTTGTTGAGGTGTAGATCAGTCTTCTAGAAACATTTCTGGGCTAGGTGTAGGTCTGCAGAAATCACACTAAACACATTATGTCATAATTGTTCCTTATAGGGAAAGTCAGCTTAAAATCAATGTGTAATGGAGCGCAGCGTTAGTTCTGGTAGGTCACATTAGTCAAGCTCGCATCAGCTGGCGATCAGCTGATCCATGTCTACCTATAGGAATATGACACCAATCATAATTCCCTTTATAAGGTCCATTCAGTCATTATTTAGCAGCTATCGCTTTGCTCAGGAGCTAATCACCCTCCTTCCTCCCCAACTCCTCCTCTTGTCCAGTAAGGACTTGGCATTGGATATTTCTTGTTAAGTCAGACCACTGAATTGTTGTTACATAAAATAATCACTTACGACATTAATGATATCTGCTACATTAATCATTAATGTTGGTTCTGTTCTGTTTACCCTAGGGGGGTTATTCATGCTCTCTCTGCTCCTATCCATTGTCACGAACTGTACTGTTGTGGCTCTCTTTTCTTCCCTCTAGAGGGAGCCACCTTTCCACTGTGTTTTTGCATAGACTCTTTACAGACTCCATTTCCCATAACCCCTCTCTCATGCCCCGTTCGTCACCTCTCACCTTTAGCCCCTGTCCCTTCCTGTATAAATAGAACGTCATTTCTGTTCCTCCTTGCGAAGTCATAACTTGCCCCGGCTGTTATTTCCGAGCGTTTCCCTTGTCCTAGTTTCCTGGTTTCCTGGTTTCCTGGTCCCTGTTTCCGTTGTCTCCTGGTTTCCCGATCCTTCGCTGCCCGCCCTTTGACCCCCTCGCTTCGTCTCTGGGGCTATCGTTACAGATGACTTCGCCAAGATAGGATCCAGCGGCTTCTACTCCCCTCCCCGCTCAGCCACGAACCCACCTGACCAGCTCTTGCGTCTTAAGCAAAACGGTATGTCCGTGGAAAATTATGTTAGCAGCTTTGATGAGCTCATGTTCCAGGTACCGTTTTATGATAACGCTTATTTCACAGACTTATTTCTTAACGGACTAGACGAGCCGCTTAGATCAAGGCTCACACGCATGTGTCCGTGACCGTCACTCAACGATATTATAGAGGATGCGTTGGACTATGAGGAGGAATGCAACTAGGGGTGACGGCCGCGCGAATATAGCATTGGAAGGCCCATTTTGATTCAGTGGATTTCGCGGAGGAGGTACGTGACCACAGAGCCGCGCCAGGGCGCGATCACAATATGACGGCCACGCCGGCGGGCGATTTCACAGCGTACAATCACAAGATGGCGGCCGCCGTTCCTGAATCAGCCACTGTCATGGCCGCCCTTCCAGAGCCAAGTTATATCACAGCGACACTCAACCGGCTGGAGGACATCCTCGCTTCACTCCTCAAGATACAACAAGCCGCAGCTGCTCCGTCTCCACAGTCAAGTGGCTTCGCAGTTGCTCCGCCTCCAGAGTCAAGCGTCTTCGCAGCTGCTCCGCCTCCAGAGTCAAGCGTCTTCGCATCTTCTCCGCCTCCAGAGTCAAGCGTCTTCGCATCTGCTCCGCCTCCTGAGTGAAGCGTCGTCTTCGCAGCTGTTCAGCCTCCAGAGTCAAGCGTCGTCACAGCTGCTCAGCCTCCAGTGTCAAGCGTCGTCGCAGCTGCCCCGCCTCTAGAGTCAAGCCCCATCGCCGCAGCCGCTCCGCCTCCTGTGTCAAGCCAAGTCGTCGCAGCTGCTCCGCCTCCAGAGTCAAGCCAAGTCATCGCAGCTGCTCCGCCTCCAGTATCAAGCCAAGTCGCCGCAGCTGCTCCGCCTCCAATGTCAAGAGTCATCGTCGCAGCGGCTCCGCCTCTAGAGTTAAGCCAAGTCGTGGTCGCAGCTGCTCCGCCTCCAGCATCAAGCCAAGCCGTCGCAGCTGCTCCGCCTCCAACATCAGGCCAAGTTGTCGCAGCTGCTCCGCCTCCAGTGTCAAGCCAAGTCGTTGCAGCTGCTCCGCCTCCAGTGTCAAGCCAAGTCTTTGCAGCTGCTCCGCCTCCAGAGTCAAGCATCTTCGCAGCTGCTCCGCCTCCAGAGTCAAGCGTCTTCGCAGCTGCTCCACCTCCAGAGTCAAGTGTCTTCGCAGCTGCTTCTTCTAAGCCGAGCTTCAATACTGCGGCTTTTCTCCCCGAGTCAAGCCAAGTAACCGCTGCTCCTTCCTCAGAGCCAAGTCAAGCACCAGCCGTTGCTCCAGAGCCAGGTCAAGCCACAGTCGCCGCTCCAGAGCCAAGTCAAGCACCAGCCGTTGCTCCAGAGCCAAGTCAAGCCACAGCCGTTGCTCCAGAGCCAAGTCAAGCACCAGCCGTTGCTCCAGAGCCAAGTCAAGCCACAGCCGTTGCTCCAGAGCCAAGTCAAGCACCAGCCGTTGCTCCAGAGCCAAGTCAAGCCACAGCCGCTGTCCCAGAGCCAAGTCAAATTAGAGCCACTTTACCCGAACGGGCTTACTTGGAGGCTGCACTTCTCCTGAGTGTGGCTCTATGGGTTGTTTAGGCTGCGTAAGAAGAACCTCTGAGGGTGGCTTTCCCGGAGGAGGTGGCCGAGGCCACGGATCCTCATACCGGGGGGAAGGCCGCACCTGCTCCTTGCACGGTGGTAGCGCCCAGCGACTCACACCACTCCACAGAGCCATCGCCCAGTCTCTATTCAGCTGCTAAGACCCTCGGCAAGCTGGGCGTCCAGCCTAGCAGGGCCAGGAGCTTGGGCTCCGAACCTTCTCTCTCTCTCCGTGTGTGTGTCTGTCCTTGCTCTATGTTACAGTCCTGTCTGCTCTGCCCTGGGGGGCTTCCGTGCTGCCCTGGAAGGTTCCTGTCCTGCCTGTTCCGCCCTGGGGGGCTTCCATGCTGCCCTGGAGGGCTCCAGTCCCCTCTGCTCCGCCCTGGAGGCCGTCTGCTCTGCCCTGGAGTCTGTCTGCTCCGCCCTGGAGGGCGTCCGACCCGCCTGATCCGCCCTGGAGGGCGTCCGACCCGCCTGAACCGCCCTGGAGGGCGTCTGACCCGCCTGATCCGCCCTGGAGGGCGCCTGACCTGCCTGATCCACCCTGGTGGGCGTCTGATCCGTCAGCTCCGCCCTGGAATCTGTCTGCCGCGTTCTGGTGGTCTCCTGAGTTTTTCGGGCAGCTCTGTTGTTATGCTGCCGTTTCGGCACCTCCTGAACTATGTGCCTTTCCTAACCCCGTCAGCCCACATGGACCTGGCCCACCCGTCTGCATTCTTCCCCGCCCCTCCCTTCCCTGTTGTTGTTGTTGGACTGTTTGGAGCGTCTGGAAGCCGCTCCTAAGGGGGGGGCTCTGTCACGAACTGTACTGTTGTGGCTCCCTTTTCTTCCCTCTAGAGGGAGCCACCTTTCCACTGTGTTTTTGCATAGACTCTTTACAGACTCCATTTCCCATAACCCCTCTCTAATGCCCCGTTCGTCACCTCTCACCTTTAGCCCCTGTCCCTTCCTGTATAAATAGAGCGTCATTTCTGTTCCTCCTCGCGAAGTCATAACTTGCCCCGGCTGTTATTTCCGAGCGTTTCCCTTGTCCTAGTTTCCTGGTTTCCTGGTCCCTGTTTCCGTTGTCTCCTGGTTTCCCGATCCTTTGCTGCCCGCCCTTTGACCCCCTCGCTTCGTCCCTGGTTTACGATTCTCGGATTTCCTGTGTTGTTCCCGCTCGCTCCTGTCTGACCCCTCGCCTGCCTTACTATGAGTATTATCCTAATAAAAGTCTGCATATGGATCCGCACACCTCCTGTCTCGTCTCTGGGGCTATCGTTACATCCATGCTAGGCTGCATGGATGGTCAGGGAGTGTTTGCCCAGAAGAAAACCATACCCCCAACCTAAAATACATACTAATTTTAAGTTATCTTTAACAATAGTGGTTCTGACAGAACTGTTTTAATATTCTTAGTCTTGTTGCAAAAAGTTCATTAGTGCAAGTTATTCCAAATGGAAAAAAAATGTTCTTCATAATCTTTAAAGGTTTTAAAATTGCTTACGCACTAAAAGTTGTGCTTAAAGCTTACCGTAAAACTGTACAGTGAAGGAAAAAAATATTGGATCCCCTGCTGATTTTATATGTTTGCACGCTGACAAAGAAATGATCAGTCCATAATTTTAATGGTAGGGTTATTTGAACAGTAAGAGACAGAATAACAACAAAAAAATCCAGCAATCACAGAGGTCAAATGTTTCTTGTAGTTGGCCAGCAGGTTTGCACACATCTCAGGAGGGATTTTGTCCCACTCATCTTTGCAGATCCTCTCCAAGTAATTAAGGTTTCGAGGCTGACGTTTGGCAACTCAAACCTTCAGCTCCCTCCATAGATTTTACATGGGATTAAGTTCTAGAGACTGGCTAGGCTACTCCAGGACCTTAATGTGCTTCTTCTTGAGCCGTGCCTTTTTTGCTTTGGTGTGTATTTTGGGTCATTGTCATGCTGGAATACCCATCCACGACCCATTTTCAATGACCTGGCTGAGGGCAGGAGGTTCTCACCCAAGATTTGACGGTACATGGTTTGATACGGTGCAGTTGTCCTGTCCCCTTAGCAGAAAAACACCTCAAAAGCAAAATGTTTCCACTTCCATGTTTTACAGTGGGGATGGTGTTCTTGGGGTTCTTGAGGTCATAGGCAGCATTCCTCCTTCTTCAAACACGGCGAGCTGAGTTGATGTCAAAGAGCTCAATTTTGGTCTCATCTGACCACAACACTTTCGCCCAGTTCTCCTCTGAATCATTCAGAGGTTCACTGGCAAACTTCAGATGGGCCTGTACATGTGCTTATTTGAGCAGGGGGACCTTCAGTCCTTCACGGTGTAGTGTGTTACCAATGGGGCATATGTGCAACAGGCTTCTGTTTTCTGTTAAACAGGTCTCGTTGTTTCCGGTTCACACATTATGCCTCGTTAAATATGAAGATGATTTAATCAAGATGCCTTCAGATTAGACACTAAAGATGATCCAGTGTCCATCACATATGTGAATTGATATATAACAGTTTTTTTAATTCTTATTTTTATTTTATTTTTATAACTTTGATATAAACATCAAATAAAATGTCCACAATAAAAACAGCTAGCTCGTTTAACTGATTACCTAAAAAGATAAATTGATATCGCCATTATTTAATGATGTTTTATAAACAAGGTTCGGGAGGAGCACAATCAGATAATCAATTCGGCACAGGTGTAACTCATTCAGCTAATCACCTTAATTACCTCAGCACCTATAAATACACTCAGCTGCCTTACCTCTGTCCTGCGACAACTTTCTTGGCATCCCTCCTCCGCCCCAACTCCTCACTCCTAATCTGTTCTATCCCCTATTAGGGATGGGGGAGTTTTCCGGGTTCGGTCTACATTCCGGGCCCGGAGCCCTCCCCCTAGACAACATGCCAAAATATGCTTTCTACTTACTCAAACAGATTAGATGTAAGGGTGAACTTGTGAATTATGGCTATTAACACATTTCCGACAAGCGGAAGCGATGAGACCTGTTTTCCGTGTTTGGTCAGGTGACGTTCAACTTTCCTACTCCTTTCAGTTTTTCTATATACTTATTAAAAAAAAAAAAAAAAAAACCTTGCAAGACTTATGTTTATCTAACTGAAATTTGCCTCAGCACTTATACACTGTCGCTCTCTTGTTGCTCTGATTGCTTCTATTGTAAGTCGCTTTGGATAAAAGCGTCTGCCAAATGACTAAATGTAAATGTAATGTAAATGTCAACATATACCGTATTGTTTTCTTGGTGACTATAGTCCCAGCTGCCTTGATATCATTTACAAGATCCTCCTGTGTAGTTCTGGGCTGATTCCTCACTGTTCTCATGATCATTGAAACTCTACAAGGAGAGAATGGAGCCCCAGACTGAGAGAGATTGACAGTTATTTTGTGTTTCTTCCATTTGAAAATAATTGCACCAACTGTTGTCACCTCCTCACCAAGCTGCTTGGTGATGGTCTTGTACCATTCCAGCCTTGTGTAGGTCTACAATCTTGTCCCTAACTGTATTTGAGTACTATGAAAAAGTCCTGCACACTGAACAAGCAAAAGACACAAGATAGTGGTGTTTTACATTTGTCATATCCGTGCATAGTTTGGCGTGTATGGGGCAAATCATTTTTATAAGAGCTAAAATAGGTTTCAAAGAAATGTTTGCTTTTGCAAGAGATGTGTAATGTTTTAGATATAGAATAGGATTATGAATTAGGATGTTTATGCAGTATAGCCTCTAGTCGTTTGTTTGTTTTACTGACATTTTACTTTTTCTTGTGCGTTGATCAGTATAAAAACAGAAAATACAGTAGTCTTCAATGATTCCAAATCATTGTCATTTTATGATGAGTGTGTGGGTAAGGGCTTTGAAATGGTTTGTAGACTGGCCACACAGAAGCACTGATGGTTGAACTCTTAACACCCACATCATGTCTGCATATATATCGGTGAAGAAATCCACAATGCCTCACCACAGGTCAGGAAGCCTATCCACGCGTCACTGATGGCGTTGAGAGCTGTGTCTGTCTCAGACTGCTTACATGTTGTGGTCTGTCTAATCCCACAACCTCACGAAGTGTGGCCTGTATTGATTCCACTGCTGAAGTAATGAACCACCCAGCACGTCAGTAAAATATGCAAAAAGACCACCAAAAGTTCCTAGGGTCTTATGTGAGCCATAGTTTATTGCATAAAACAGTGTCTGTCAAAATAAGACCAATGATGAGTGAAATGGTCTTGAGATAATCGTGACAATATACAAAATACAAATTCACTATGTTTCTCTAGTCCTGGAAAAGAAAATATGGTTCTCAAAACAGTTTAAAATATTTGGATACTAAAATAAAACAATAAAATATTTTGATCTAAAGCATTTTCAAACACTACTGAAATATGAACTCACACATACATTATCAGGGTGAAATTCAAAAGCCAAGCTTGTCAGTCAAATGAAGACGTCACCTGGGAAGGGGACATTGCAGTGAAGACATCATGGGTGTGCTATCTTTGGGTAGAATCTCCTAGAACACAGTCTGTACTGATTGCATGACCACACAAAATTGCAAACATACTTTGTGGCTATGTCACAGATTCATGACTGTTAAAGTACAGCTGGTGTCCCTGTTGTCCCTTGTGACCTGAAGCATGTCACTTGGCAGGAATCTTTAATCTCTGAGCTGTCTTATAACGAGGGTGCAGTTTGGCTTTTCTTAGTGAAAGACCACAGTGAAATAGGATGCTGGCAATAGTACCCAAAAATAGTAGGTGTATAATTGAGAAGTGCTTGTCAAAGTAAATTTACAGCTGGCTTATTTATTTTACTCAGTCAAGCCACCAAAGCAGTTTACTTTTAAAGTCATGGTTTAAAAGACTCTACAGATTTCGGATTCAGAGGTATTCATTAACAATGTTTTGGATTTAAAAAAAAAAAATCTATTTCCTACACTAAAAAATCAGCACAGCACAGCAGTAATGACTTTATGAACTATTTTATAAAGTCAACAGCACAGCAGTAATGACTTTATGAACTATTTTACTTACTATTAGATCAATACTATTAGAGATAAAATTGTAACCATGCAGTCATCAGCAATAGTATTGGATCAAATAGTGCGCTATAGATCTCCTGAGGAACTATTCCATCTGAAGAATTTTATAAACTTGTTAAATCATATAAACCAACAACATGTATGTTGGCCCTATTCCATCTAAGCTACTAAAAGAGGTGCTTCCAGATGTTTTAGATCCTCTCCTAAATATTATTAACCCATCACTGTCGTTAGGACATGTCCCCAAAATCTTCAAACAGGCTGTTATTAAGCCACTCATCAAAAAACCACAACTTGACCCCAAACAATTAATTAATTACAGACTCCCTTTTCTGTCAAAGATACTAGAAAAGATAGTTTCCTTACAATTATGTTCCTTTTTAGAGAAAAATAGTATCTGTGAGGATTTCCAGTCAGGATTTAGACCGTATCATAGTACTGAAACTGCTCTCATTAGAGTAACAAATGACCTGCTCTTATCATCCGACCATGGTTGTATCTCTGTATTAGTGCTACTGGATCTTAGTGCTGCATTTGATACTACTGACCACAACATTCTTTTGAATAGACTCAGAAATTATGTTGGCATTAGTGGTAGTGCATTGGCATGTTTTAAATCGTACCTATCTGACCGCCATCAATTTGTGGCAATGAATAACGAGATGTGCAACTGCAGTATGGAGTACCTCAAGGCTCAGTACTAGGGCCATTACTTTTTACGCTTTACATGTTACCCTTAGGAGATATCAACAGGAAGCATGGTGTTAGCTTTCACTGTTATGCTGATGATACTCAGCTCTATATTTCTTTTCAGCCCAGCGAAACATACAAATTTGAAAAACTAATGGAATGCGTAGTTGATATAAAAAACTGGATGACAAGTAATTTCTTACTGCTAAACTCTGAAAAAAAATTAATTATTGTTAATTATTGGGCATAAAACCTCTGCAAGTAATAACTTAAAACACAGTCTAATACTTAATGGCTGCTCTGTAAATTCATCATCATCAGTTAGGAACCTAGGTGTGCTATTTCTAGCATTTCTAGCATTTGCAAAATAGCATTTTTTTTTATCTTAAAAATATATTGAAATTATAACCTATGCTCTCAAATTCAAATGCAAAAATGTTAATTCATGCATTCATGACCTCCAGGATAGATTATTGTAATGCTTATTGGGTGTTTGTTCGGCACGCTTTATAAACAAACTCGGGACACAATTTAGGATATTTTGGATGAAAACCGGTAGCTTTTTGACTGTCCCATTGACTGCCAAGTAAACAACACTGTCAAGGCCCAGAAACGTATGAAAGACGTTGTCAAAATAGTCCATCTGCCATCAGTGGTTCAACCATAATTTTACGAAGCTACAAGAATACTGTGTGTACACAAAGAAAACAAAAATAACGACTTTACTCAACAATTCATCTCCTCTATGTCACCATAGCGCCATTTTGGAAAGTATCCACTGGACGTAAACAGCGTACGCTGTTCTGTGTCAGCCACAACACACGGATACGCTGTTTTTGTTCGAATCAAAGCGTGTGTTGTATTTCCAGTGTTGTTTACTTGGCAGTCAATGGGACAGTCAAAAAGCTACCGGTTTTCATCCAAAATATCCTAAATTGTGTTCCGAAGATGATCAAACCTTTTACGAGTTTGGAACGACATGGGGGTAAGTGATTAATGACAAAATTTTCATTTTGGGGTGGAATATCCCTTTAATTTCCAGAGAAAATTTAACTGAGCTGGCTGATAACATCACTAAATTCAATGATTAAATTCCCTTTAACTGAAAATTAGTTTATATATATATATATATTATTGACACATTACCTTGCTATTTGATACTATAAAGTCGCTTTGGCACAATCTGTATTGTAAACAGCGCTATATAAATAAAGGTGACTTGACTTGACTTGACTTACTCAAATGTGTTCATCATGTGAGGTGATGTGTGAAATCATACATGCACCCATTAGCAATTTATTTATTTTTTTTTTGGTAACTAAAGTAGCCACAAGATTTTAATCTAAATGTTTAAAAATAGCTACTTATAAATTCTGTAACCTAACCTTAACCCACACTCTCAAGCAGACAACTTTCTACATTTTTACAATTTCCCCACAATTGAGAATAAACTTGTGCACATACACACACTGTATGCTATGATGGTAACAGTAAAGTTCCATTTGTTGACATTAGTTTATTAGTGTATTATAAATTAACAATGAACAGTACAATTTAGCCTAAAATTCAGTTATAATTTAATAATGAAATAATATACATTATATAATGCTAAATTCTAAATATACTAATCTATTTCAAATAGATTAGTTGTTCTTCTTGGTACATATTGTATTAACTAATGTTAATTAATTAAACCTTATTGTTTATTTTTAAATTAATATATATATATATATATTTATTTATATATTTATTTATTTATTTATTTATTTATTTTATTTTTATTTTTTTAATTAAAAGTTGGGCTAGGCTGGATTGATGATAAGGGGATGGTGGATGTCATAATTGTTAATAAAAGCAAATTTGATTGCAACTTTAAAGCATTTTAACATTTTTCCAGAGCATTTGATGAAATTAGTTATCAAAACAATGTCTTGTTGCTGACATAGCCTTAAATATGACCGTCACCACGTTTTCCGAATAATATGAAAATATCCACTAATTTCATTCTTCATCAAAAGAGTATTTGATGCAGGTGATAAAGATTTCCAAGTCGGAGAAACAGCTAGAGGATGGACTCCAGTGCCATAAAGTGGGTGGGCACATTCTGACCTTATCCCTTAGCTATAAGTGTGGAAACGATCTTGTCCATGCGGACTTTGCGAGACTTATGAGTGTACTGAATATGCCTCCACTTACAGCAGTGAAATTACAGATGGTGAGTTTGATGATGGTCTGTTTGCGACACTTGTCAAAAACTTTGCTCAGTTTGTCTTTTACGTCATTTTTTCATGCTGTTTTATATAATATGAAACGATTATAAATGAGGACTAAACCAGTTTAAAGCGCGTTGTTTTCTGATGCTTTAACCTTTATGGACATGTAGCCTAATGTTCAGTCGAGAGGCGCAGGTGAATTAAACAGCTGATCAATTGGTCTTTTCGTTCGAAGTAAATAAAAACTCTCGCATTTGGTAAATCATACCTGCAAACGTAATTTTTTTAGATGCCCCAAATGCTGTCTGGTTACTCACTTGGTTTTGAGACAGAGATATCATTTACCCTGCTTTATTTACGCAGAATAAGCCTAGGCTTTACAGTGAAGTTATTGTGTTGAGTGTCCTTTAAGTATTTGCATGGCTCTGCTTTCAATGGAACATCTCTTTGGTTGCAACACTAGGTACATACAGTATATTAACACTAATATTAGAGCCATCTATCTAGATCTATTGTTATTATTGCACTTGATATTGTTTGTATGCTACACTCAATTAAGTAGTATAATAATAAAGTATTTACTTTAAGTACATAAAGCTTATTATACATACTAATTAAATATACATCATAAAAAATCTTGTAATTTTTATTCTTTTTATTATCTTAGTGTTTTAGTATAATTTCCTATGATGTGCATTGTGGTGTCTGTGAGTTTTCTGATATGTCATTGAGTACATTAAACATATGCTTTCTCTTTGAATGTAGGTGCATAGTTAGATACATGATAAAAGTTTGATCTGGATTGTTTTGTCTCTTTAAAGTTGTCTCTTTCTTTTCTGTGTTCTGTTTTTGTACAGCTCTGTATGGATTGTGGCTTGTAGGATCTGTAATTTCCTGTGATGTGCTTTGCATGTGTAGCTCTTTGTGGTTCTGCAACATTATTTGCATGAATCCATGTTTTGGAGATAATTATCAAAATTATCAAACATCAATGGACTTTCCATGTGTCTTTTTTTAGAAAGACTATATATGACTATATAATGTGTAATCCCATGGAGGCAGTAGAATAAAGGTGGTTGTTCTGGGGTTTAGTATGGAAACAGTGGGGTTGTTATCTAAGAGAGGTTATCCGTTATTGGGAGAGTATGAAAGAGTCTGAACTTCCCTAAATGATATCTCTCCTTTTGGCTGTTGCCACAGTATCACCTTGAGGACGTATAAAGTGGTAGTTCTTAAAATAAGTAATCATTTTCACCTGTATGCAGAGGCCATGCCTATACTGAATAACTAATGAACAGAATGTCAGAAACAAATAATAGTGAAAGGAAGTAGAAAGTGAGTTCTTCCTCTTTAATTTAATATCATTATAATACAAAATTTTGTATTTTTATTATTATTAGGTATTATTTGTGTATGTTAAATAATGATTTTTTTTATTATTATTAATTCATATTTATTTATATACTCCGATTAATTTTATAATGAATGGATATCTGGACTATTCATTTAAACATCTCAATTACTTTTTGTTGTGTGTGTGTGGCTTGTTTGAATTAAAATCAGTGAGAACTATCTTTTCCTTGTGCGTTATATGCTGATGGCTTGATGAGGATGTAAGGAGAACCACAGTCTTGTTTGATGTTAGGTGTTCAAGACAGTAAATGGATAGCCCACAGGGCCCAGAGAGAGAGAGCTGGAGAGATTTTTAGGAAGAGTTCACAACAACTGTTGTGTAGGTCTGAATGATGTAATTCTAACTTAATTAGAACGCTTTGCAGTATCCTAGAAGACCACCTGCAAATCATAAAACAACCAACTTCAATTTTCCAAAGCTAACTTTTAACTAGCTTGTTAATCAAGAATAATTGATGATCATTTGATAATTATTCACTGTGTATTGTAAACACACATTTCTCATTCGTTAGCTATGTATGTGCATGTTGAATGGTCTTCCAGTAATAACCAGTATCTTATAATCAGTATTACACTTGGATCTTTTAGGATCCAAATTTCAATTTCAGTATTTTGTTTTAGGTTTTCACTCTTACTGTCTTAGAACAAACAGATTTCTCTGAGAGCCTTCTGTCTGCCTGAGATAAATGTAGCTTACCTTGAAATCAAGCATTTGTTTTCAGCACTGGCTCAAGGTCACTGGTTGCTTTGTGAGTTTCCTTTAGATCATTTGAACGGTGTAATTATGACTGTCAGAGACTCCATAGTAGTATGTAATTTGGGTTAGAGCACTGTACACATCTTCGTCAAATGGCAACCTTGCTTGGAGTGCCAAAAGGCTAAAAGTTCACCCGGTTTTCCACAGTTTGACTTTGTATCTCTGGCATTCACCAAGCTAAATAATGAGTTAAAGGATTTAATGATTTCCTCACTGAGTTCCACCACCTGCTGTGGTGTTTGTTTGACTTGAGACTCAGCAGATGAATTTATAGGTAGCTTGGCATCTCTCTCTCTCTCTCTCTCTCTCTCTCTCTCTCTCTCTGTGTCCTTTGATGCTCCTTCATTTGAAATGAGTCTAAAGCACTCACACCATGGCCTGTGCGATATTTGGAGCATATTTTTTGTCATGGCAGATGTTTAAAGGGAAGTCCTCAGAGAAACAAACTCTCTACTCATGCTTTGTGGAGGATATCTAAGCCATATGCAGAGTTTGCCTTTTTCTGGCTCTGTGCCAACACATTACTAGGCATAACATGATAAACACACATCACATTTATTCAACACTGCATACAGTTTTTCAGAAAACACTTCAAATACACACCAAATTTCAAGCTGCATCTCTGAACTTTATTCCCATGTTTTGCTTTGTTTTTTCTTAGCTGTTTGCCATGTGTTTTGCACGGGCCTACCAAGAAATACCTAAGTACCAGCACAAAGACCCTGTGACCTCTAAGTTGCTGCTTTGTGACCAGTGTCCACCTGGGACAGCTGTGGAACGCCACTGCAGCACGGAGGAACCCACAGTTTGTGCCATCTGCCCAGAAAAACGCTTTGCAGAACAGTGGCATTGGGGAGACAGCTGTCAACATTGTACGTCTGTCTGCAAGGAAAGGCAGATTGTACGAAGGGAATGTAACGGCACTCATAACAGGCTCTGTGAGTGTATACCTGGATTTTACCTTGTGGTGGAATTTTGTGTCCGTCACACCACTTGCTCACCTGGCTTTGGTGTCATTGTGCAGGGTAAGTAAACTTATTCCATGTGCTAGAAGATTATACTGAAATTCTTTACTTTTCCCTGAAATACTGAAATACTTCACCTTACACTGGAATACTGAAATACTTTACTTTCTCAGATTACCTGAGTCTATTTTAGATATAATTATTAGAGAGCTTATATTATGTTTAATAATACAAATAAATAATAAACTCTAGACTCTTGCCAGTCAACTGACCCTGAATGAATCCCATAATGCAGCCTTGATTTTATTTTTTTTTTTAATCCAAAATTCTTTGTGTATTGTATAGCCTGTTTTAAGGATAAGAAAACACATTTATTAGGAAGATACATACATTAGCAGTCGGCTAGTACCTCACTTAAGCTTTCCATAGGAGCTGGTTGAACATTTGCCAGTGTGTACATGTTGTTAGGGTGCTTTTTAATCTTGCTATTTGTTTTGTCAGAAATATTCACAGGGGCTGAATTCGAGCAGAACAAGTGGAAGTAAACAGTTCCCTGTTAGTAATGAAGAGTGTGAGTGGTTGTTATCACTGTAGCCAGCCCCACCCAGACTCCAGCTTGAGTCTAATGTCAAGTCAAGTCAAGTCACCTTTATTTATATAGCACTTTTTACAATACAGATTGTGTCAAAGCAGCTTTACAGTATCAAATAGGAAGGTAGTGTGTCAATAATGCAAAAAGAAACGGTTACCATTTTTCAGTTAAAGAGAGTTAATCACTGAATTCAGTGATGTTATCATCCAGCTCAGTTCAGTTAGTATACAATATCACTGGAAATTAAGTGTCCCCAACACTTAACACTTAAGATCATGGGGATGATCTGTGACATTCTCAAAAATTGTTCAGTTTTCTTTTTTTTTTTTTCTTACTTTTTTTTCCTTACATAATGAACATAATTATTAGCATTTATGAGTACTAACTTCCAAGCTCACATGCCTCACATCCAGAAAGGGTTTCCATTGACCAAAACTGCACCAATATTATTGTAGTATTATTATAGTGACCCAGTGAAGATGGTTAATTTATTTCCAAATACAGATTGGATGGGATATATATATATGAATAAAGGAAGTTTTCTGTCTCATTATTACAGATGCATTAAGGGGTATACATTTATATATTTTTGTTTTCAATATGCAATTTTAAGTAAATGTAACTAAAAATATAGGTTGGGAAGTTCTACTTTCGCCATAAGATGGTGACAAAGGTCCTTGAATGCTTGACTTGTTTTTGGAATCAGCCTCTTCTTGCTGATATTTTATGAGGTTTTATAGATTATCTTACTCAACCCTAACTATTAAATTTTGTTGAATAAATTGTCCTGCACCATTTTGTGCCTTGGACATTAATGATATTTCAAATAATGAAGCTTAATAAAGAGAGGTATATTATTACTATTCTAACATATTTTCATTTTTACTTCACAATGACAAGTTACAAACAAGTTCTAATGTAAATGTATTCTAAAAAAAAAAAAAAAAAAAAGTCATTTGCCATTAGTTATCAATTAGCATAACAGATGGCCAAAACATCTCCAATAAAGGGGTTTCCACAGAACATCTCCTTTATCACCAGTTCTTCTAGAAGCTAAGGATTCTCAAAACAGTTTGAAACATAATATATAGATCCTAGACTGCACTTTTTTTCACATTTTCACATTCACATTCATTGCTACTATAAAGTAAAACTTACTGTAAGTTTGGCTTATTGTCACATATGTGTTCAGTTTCTAATTAATAGATTGTGATTTTGTATACAAACATTCAGACAGGTTTTATGCACAGTTAAAGAAAGAGACCCATAAGTAAATACATAGTTCCCTTATTAAATTGCTGAATTTACTTACGCAATTAAACTCCACCAGTAGGACACATTTAAACTCCACTAATAGGTCAAATTCTGTTTAGTCATTTATAGATTTGACTCATTTTTGACCTAAACATGTGAATGGCTGGTTTCTGTTAGTCATGTGTGTCATCTCCAATTCTTGTTGTAATACTCTCACTTCCTCTGTTTCATACACCAGACTACATGGGTGTTCAGGCTGAATTAAATGAGATTCTTTTCAGATACTACAGTATATTCAAAGATGTTGGAGTTTTAGTTAAAAAAAAACTGTAAAAATTAAAGATGCCCTATTGTGTACTGTTCATGCTCATGGTTTTGTTAGTATGGACCAGTAGTTCTATTTCACTGAATAGATCCCTAGAGTCATGTTCTAAAATACTAACCTTCCTTAATTCCACTACAGTATGTAATAAATATACCCTTTCAATATAATCTAAAAACAAAGTAGCACAAAATAGAACTTGGACAATGTATTATAAGAGCACAGGATTATTTCTACAGTATATTATTTTTTCAGAGAAATGCATGAATATGACTGCTTTGCATAGAAGTAGACCTAGATTTTACTATTCAAAGTATTCTGTATTCTAAAATTACATATTGCAATTGTGTATTGAGAGTGTATGTGTATGTCCTGCAGGCACACCAGAGAGGAACACTGTGTGTGAGAAGTGTTCCCAGGGTTATTTCTCCAGCACATCTTCATCCACTGAGCCATGCATACCCCACAGGAACTGCACTCAATTAGGCCTGAAGACTGTAAGACCAGGTACAGCCATCCGGGATACTCTGTGTGAGTCTGAAAATAAAGAGTTCACCTTTGACTGCTCCCATCAGCACAAAGAGTGTCACACTGGTAAGTAACATTTTAGCCCTTGTTTTATTCATTGAAAACATTGTTTGCTTTGAAGATAATGCCAATTTTGGTGAATAATGGACTAAATTTGTTTACTGTACTGTGATGGATTTAGGTATACTGCTAGGAATTGGCCCTGTTGGGCCCTGTGACTGTGTATTACTCTGGTCTCCTTGCATTATGGATTTCTGTTAGACATACAATCTTTGTCAAACCAGGTGGTTGGGGATGACTGACATGTTCTCCAAAACCCATATTCTAACAATCCCCCACCTTTGCATACTGCTTTTGTGATAGAGACCACAGAGAAACAGGACATGAGCCATGTAGTTAACAAGAATTTGCCATGAATTCACACAAAACAGATACAAAAAGGGGATCCCAAAAGGAGAAAAATAACAAGTTAGGTCAAGTCACCTTTATTTATATAGCACTTTTAACAATACAAATTGTGCCAAAGCAGCTTTACGGTATTAAACAGGAAAATAGTGTCAATAATGCAAAAGGACAACAGTAAACACTTAATTTTCAGTTGAAGTCAGTTAATCATTGAATTTAGTGATGTCATTATCCAGCTCAGTTAATTTCAAACAGTCTTAGTGCAGTTAAGTTGTCGATCTCGCTGGAAATTGAGTGTTCCCAACTAAGCAAGCCAGACAGGTGACAGCGGCAAGGAACTAAAACACCATGGGTGACAGAAATGGAGAAAAAAACCTTGCAATCTTTGGCAACACCTTTGATTGCCTATGCTTTTAAAACACCCTAATTCAAATGCCATTAGAAATGTAGGTAACACTTTACAATACGGGTGCGCAAATATGCATTAATTCATTCTTAATTAATGCAAAGATAATCATGAGTTAATGTATAATTCATGAAGAACTAAACCATGTATTAATGATTACTACATCAGCAACTAATGAACATTCAGTATGATTCATAAATTAAGTAATCAATAAATTGTTACTAGTTAAATATGTCGCAGTGTATTAATTCCCTAATAACTTATTTTATTAACTAATGATGTAAATTCATATGTTAATTGCCACAGTGGTCGAAGCTATGTACTTCAACTTCCAGTTGTCTGCTTTAATTACTCATTAGCTAATGATTTGCAAATGTACCGTTATATTATGACTTTACTTGTTGTGGCACAAAACTATGAACTAATTGTTAAGTAATATGTCATTGTGGTTATGACATATTACTTAACATATTAAATCATTAGCTAATTATTAACTAAAGCAGACAACTGGAAGTTGAAATGCATGGCTTAAACCCATTGTGGTAATTAACACATGAATTGACACTATTAGTTAATAAAATACATTATTAGGGAATTAATACATTATGACACATTTAACTAATAAAGCTAATAAACAATATATTGATTACTTAATCTATAAATCATATAGAATGTTCATTTGTTGCTTATGCAGTAATTATTAATAAATTGTTGATTTCTTCATGAGTTATAGATTATCTCTGCATTAAGCATGAAATAATGTTTATTTGTGCACCCGTATTGTAAAGTGTTACCGACATGTATAATACATTTTTTATTATTATTAAATGCTTAAAAGGAAAATTAACGGAAAAAGGCACCGTTCTGTCACTTTTTAATGGTCACTGTATCCAAGATCACAGAGAAACTAAAGTGAATGTTGGTCAATAAAATTACAATCAGGAGATAAAACACAGGTTCAAAAGCTTATTCAGTTTTGTTCTTTCTTCAACCTCTGGGACTGTACCCTTTTTTACACCAGTTGTTACGGCCCTGTTCCAAGCATTTATACAATGTAGTGCTGTCATAAATGGGGCTGAGGCGAGTGGATCCATACGCATAGCTTTATTGTACAAACTCATGGTCGACAGGCGTGGTCAAAGACAACAGACACAGGTAATCCAGTGGGTAGTCAGTTCGAGCAGTGAGTCACAAGGGGCACAGGCAAACAATCAGAAAACAAAGAACAGGCGAGGGTCAAAAGGCGGGCGGAGAACAATCAGAACAACCAGAAACAGAGGAGTTAGCAATGGGAAATCAAACAAGGGAAAACGCTCAGAATTGTAAGCCCCCCCTTAGGAGCGGCTTCCAGGCACTCAACATAGTCCAGGAACACCAAAGGGCGGAGGGGGGGGACTGAGTGCAAAGGGGAGGACCTGGTCCATGCGGGCTGACAGAGTTCGGAGGGAGAAAAAGTTCAGGAGCAGCCAGAACGGCAGCCGAGCAACAGAGCTGCCAAGAATGCTCAGGGAGCCACCAAGATGGGGCAGACATTCTCTTGAGTGGAGCCGGCGGAGCAGACAGTCTCCAGGGCGGTGTCCGTGGAGCAGACGAGTCCGACGCCCACCAGGGCGGATCGGGTGGAGCAGGCTCCCTCCAAGGCAGAGCAAACGAGTCAGATGCCCACCAGGGCAGATCGGGCGAGTCAGACGCCCTCCAGGGTGGATCAGGTGAGTCAGACGCCCTCCAGGGCGGATCGGGGCAGGACTAGAACCCTCCAGGGTGGCACGGAAGCCCCCCAGGGCGGAGCAGACAGGACAGGATCCCCCCAGGGTGGAGCAGACAGGACAGGAGCCCTCCAGGGCGGAACGGGATCCGCCCGGGGTGGAGCAGACAGGACAGGAGCCCTCCAGGGCAGAACGGGATCCCCAGGGCGGATCAGACGGGTCTGTAACACAGAACATAGACAGACACACACACAGAGAGAGAGAAAGCTCAGAGCCCAAGCTCTTGGCCATGATAGGCTGGACGCCCAACTTGTTGAGGACCTCTGTGGCAAAACTGGGACTCTTTGACGAGAGCTCTTTGGAGTGGCATGGGTTGCTGGGCGCTACCACCGAGCAGGGAGCAGGTGCAGCATTGCCGACTGTGACCCCCCCGCGACCCAGGAGGAAGCCGAAGTCGGCAAAGCCACCCCAGTTCTGCAGGGTAATATGCCGCCTCTGGGGACTCGGTGGTGGTGTACGCAGCCCAGACAACCCACAGCGCCACTCCCACGAGGAGTGTGGCTTCTGAGATAGCCAGCTCAGTTGCTGTGGCTGTGACTTGACGACTTGATGGCTCAGGAGCAGATTCGGTGACCCTGAGAACAGTTGCAAAATTATTAGACTCTGGAGTGACAGCTGCTCCGTGGCTTGACTGAGGAGCGGCAGCTGCGGTGAGGCTTGACTCAGGAGCAGCAGCTGCAATGTCATCTGACTCTGGAGGAACAGCTGCGTCGAGGCTGGACTTGGAAGATGCTTGTAGTGCATTTATTAGCTCAAGGGGAAATATATGATAAAGCTGAATTTACATTACAATGAATTGACCTGTTCGTCCAGCGAACATTCAGGGTAATTTCACATGTATTCAAAGAAAGGATATTTTCTTGGCCACGGAAAATAACTTTCTTATATACTAGTGCATAGAGCATGTAGCTCGAATCGGAAATCGTAAAGGGACATTAATATTTTGCAAGGCAGAATCAGAAACTCATGTAATCTGTGCACAAGAATTTTATTAACCAAGGACTAAACACATAACTAATCTAAACAAACATACAGTCATTCATACAAGGGGAAGGGCAAGTGAGAAGGCATTAGAGAAAACAAAGAAAATGCAGCTATGAAAAGAGCCATTTAACCTGTGAAACCATCTGTGCCATTTTTCAATAGGTCTATAGCTTATACTAAACCTCTGTTTAGTTAAACGTACGATACTTGCGTTGCCTTGGTTGTGTCCGGATGCAGTTTCAAGGTTTTGGATTTGCGATCACATTCTTCCGGCTTTGAAGAGTGATGTTCTCCAAAGGTGTCCTGACTCTGTGGTGATTGGGAGTTCCTTCCCAGTGACGTGAAGAAGACAACGAGGCTGAGAGAGAAGATCCAGCCGAAATCTGATGATCCTTGTGGAATGGAAAGACAAGGCCGCACAGCCTGGCACAAGCTGAAAAGGTCCAGAAGAGTTCTTAACTCATCATCTTCTTGGGTTCTGAAAAGAACCTCCGACGGATCATGCTCAAGTCCTGCCAGCGCTGGTGTGCCGGCTCCGGGACTTGGCAACCAGAAGATGAGACACAGGTGAAGAGGGTGAAAGCACCAAAAACTGAGATGAACTGAAGACTGAAGACGTGAAGAGTGGCTGGTGTGAGTCCTTTATCTTCTAGAGTAGTCACACCTCTAGAAGTTCAGAGAGCCAATGGTGTCTTGTATCTTTGGAGGGAAAGTTAATGGTCTTTGTCCAAATCTATAGTATTTTGCATATGTAATTTGATTGGGTGTTGATGCAAATACTACTAAGGGTTCTTAGAACACTAATATGTTGCACAGGTATCAACAAATAATATCCAGCATCTTTTAGACCATCAAAATACGAATTCAAAGATACCAAACACGGCATGTATGTTTTTATACTAGACTAGTACTCTATCATAGCACATGCATAAAACAGTTATACAATACCCAAAACTACATGCAGGAATGGTCATAATATACACAGTGATCCGTGATTATTTGTGTGTTCGTCACAGAAAGGTTTGTCTAAGAATTAACCCAATAAGTCACTTTCAGTGGAAGAATATGTTTGCTTTAGGGAGAGTCAGGATGGGGGAAGAGCATACATTCTTTTGGGTCGTAAAGTTTATCTGGTCTGCCAGAAGTCTGGTCTGCCCATCTAAGACTTTGCGGCACCCTGTGTTGGTTTGGGTGAGGGGAAGTCTGTGCTTACTTGTTAAATCAATAAACAACTGATTTAGGTAAATCTAATGAACCATTGTCTGATTGGCCCATACGCTACATGCTGCTGCGTCGAGGGACTCAAAGGGAGGTGCAGTGGTGACGACCCTTATCTCAGAGGGAGGAGCTGCGGCAACGACGCTTGACTCAGAGGGAGGAGCAGCTGCGACGACGATGCTTGGCTCAGCGGGAGGAGCAGCTGCGGCGACGTGACTTGGCTCAGTGGGAGGAGCAGCTGTGACGACGATGCTTGGCTCAGCGGGAGGAGCGGCTGCGGAGACAACGCTTGACCCAGAGGGAGGAGCTGCGACGATGCTTGACTCTGGAGGCGGAGCAGCTGCGAGGACGACGCTTGACTCAGGAGGCGAGGCAGCTGCAATGATGCCTGACTCAGGAGGCGGAGCAGCTGCGAAGATGCTTGACTCTGGAGGCGGAACAGCTGCGAAGACACTTGACTCTGGAGGTGGAGCAGCTGCGACGGGGCTTGGTTCTGGAGGTGGAGTTGCTGTGGCCTGTCGTAACTGACGGAGTTCAGCGAGGATGTCATCCAGCCGGTCAAGTGTTGTTGTGACATGATTTGCCTTGAGAGTGGCCATGACAGGTGCTGACTCTGGAAGAGCGGCCATGATGGGTGCTGACTCTGGAAGGGCGGCCATGACAGGTGCTGACTCTGGAAGAGCGGCCATGACAGGTGCTGACTCAGGATGGGCGGCCATCTTGACATGTGCAGACTCTGATGCGGCTGGTATCTTGACGTGCTTGGGAGACTGGGCAGAGTGGAAACTAGTGAGTGCAGATTTAACAGATAGCATTGGTGGGTCCCTCAGATTAGAAATAAGCCCAAAGTGAAATGTTGGGTTGCTAAAGTGTGCGAGAGGAACCACAAACTTACAATCGCCTGCCGGCGCGGCCGCTATTTTGTGATTGCGCGCCCCCTCCGTGAAACCCACAGAAACAGACGAGTCCCCATACCACAGAACAAAGTCCACATAATCAGGAAAGCTGGTTCGTGGGCACTCGAGTCACAGCCTCAATTTGAGAGGCTCATCGAGGGCCCTACGGAACATGTCCATGAAATAATGTTCATCATAAAAGGGTAGTTTGTAGATAAGACTGCAAAAACTTGAAACAAAATCCACTATGGGTGTACCGTGTTGCTTGAGTTGAAGGAGCTGGTCGAATGGGTCCATGGTGAGCGGGGTGGTGGAAATAAAGTTGCTGGATCCGGTAGTGGCGAAGTCTTCTGTCATAAATGGGGCCGAGGCGAGTGGATCCATACGCATAGCTTTATTGTACAAACTCATGGTCGACAGGCGTGGTCAAAGACAACAGACGGGTACAACACAGGTAATTCAATGGGTAGTCAGTCCGAGCAGTGAGTCACAAGGGGCACAGGCAAACAATCAGAAAACAAAGAACGGAAACCAGGAACAGAGGAGTTAGCAACGGGAAATCAAACAAGGGAAAACGCTCAGAAATGACAGTGAAACTAATCAAGACTTACCAATGTGAGTGTGGTAAACCAGTCCTTTTATACTGTGAGAATGTAATGAGCAACCCCTCACCGACAGGGGTGAGAGGTGAAGGGTGACAACACAGGGATTATGGGAAATGTAGTGAAAGATAGTTAATAATACATTGAAGGCTCCCTCTAAAAGTGAACGGAGGGAGCCATAGCAGCACAGTTTGTGACAAGTGCAATATAGTGTAATTATAGTGTAATATAGTGTATTATGTTTATTGTTTATTCATACGACTGATTTATAAAATTGTATAAATTAATTGTTTTTCTAAAGCAACAATGTGCAACAGTGTCACCAGCGGTAAAGTTACATCTCATGCACCGAGGTGCTAAAGCCCTATTGTTTTCGGCATGTTTTTTCACTATTATTATTAGGGCCCAAGCATCGAGGAGCAAGCCGGAACGGCTTGCACCGAGGTGCTAAAGCCCTATTGTTTTTGGCATGTTTTTTCACTATTATTATTGGGGCCCAAGCACCGAGGAGCAAGCCAGAGGCTTGCACCGTAGGTGCGAAAGCCCTATTGTTCCCGTAAGGATTATTAGGGCCTGAGCACCGAGGAGCAAGCCGGAGGCTTGCACCGTAGGTGCGGAAGCCCTATTGTTCCCGTAAGGATTCTTCTTCTTATTATTATTATTATTAGGGCCCGAGCAGCGAGGAGCAAGCCGGAACGGCTTGCACCGAGGTGCTAAAGCCCTATTGTTTTCGGCATGTTTTTTCACTATTATTAGGGCCCGATCCCAAAATGGGCGAAGGCCCTATTGTTTTTCTAAGGGTTTTTCTTTTTTTTTTTTTTTTTTTTTTTAACATACTCAAAAACTCTTGAAATTTTACACACACATTGGATTCCGCGGCCATCAGGACGCCGCAGAGGCTGGGACCCGGGTGTGGCACAGGGGCTCTACGGCGCCCCCTGGAACACAGTCAGAAAACTTGATGTGTAGCACACACATACTTCCACGTATTCATATGAATCTCGGTACACATATAGATCTCACTAAGCCAAACAACTTTCATTCTCTATGTCATAAGCTACGCCCAACAGGAAGTGAGCTATTCAGGGCTGTTTAAAAAACACATGCTCTGGAATTTGAAATACTCCTCCCAGGATTTCCATAGGATTGTCACCAAACTCGGTCAGCATGATCTCAAGACATTGGGGATGCTAAATTGCGAAAGGAATTTTGATATCTCGAACGGTTGGGTCGTGGCAAGGCGACGAATTTATGGCAAGAAATGAGAAACAGGAAGTGTCTAATAACTATTGCATACATTGTCTGATTCTGATGAAACTTCATCAATTTGTTCGTTGTATGATGCCGATCGCATAGATGTAACTATTAGGAGTCCAAGTTATAGCGCCACCAACTGGCTGAGGGAAATGTGTCATTTTCAAAATGCTTTAAATTCAAGATCTTAATTTTTACTCGATTTGCTTCAAACTTCATCAGTATAATGTCAAAACACAGCAGATAAGCATCTGTAAACAGGTTATCGATACATTAAAAGCTGTTTCCATGGCAACACGTCAAAGTTGAACATTTGTTTTCTGTGTTTTTGAGGCAGTTAACATGCTTAGAATACCGTGAAATGCAATACACATGTCAACATTAATGATATTTAGACACTGGCAAAAGCTCATAAATGGGCGTGGAGGAGGCACTCTATAGCGCCACCTTTTGACAATATTTGGGGGTTAGTTTTTCCTACAATAACCAAACTCGGTACATATATTGTTCACTTCAATCTGGACAACTTTCTAATTTACATCCATTAGCCACGACCAACAGGAAGTCAGCTATTTTGGTTTGAATATGGATTTTTGGAAAAATCAGGCTGTGGAATTTTAAATACTCCTATCAGGAAAAATAAGAAATTCACACCAAACTTTTTCTGCATGATGCCAAGATACTGAAGATGCGAAATTGCGAGCGGATTTGGGATATCTTGAACGCTGTTGACGTGGTGATTTATTAAAGTAACAGTAAAAACGACAACCCTAATTTTATTATATCTTTAAAATGCTGCATTCAAACTCTTTCAGACTTTTTTCATACAGAGAACTAGTCATTCTGAGGAAGTATGCAAGAAATCACCCAAATCCAAAGCTGTGTGTGTGTGTGTGTGTGTGTGTGTGTGTGTGGTTGTGGTGGGTGTGTGAGTTTCAGAGTGTCAGAGTGAGTGTGGGGAGGGGGGATGGGTGGAAAGAGAGACAGAGTCAGAGAGGGAGAGAGGGGGGATATTTAAACTCTTTGTAACAGAGAGATGAAGACTGTAATACCCAGGATGAACACAAGATGGAGTCATACGCTAAGATATCTTTTAACCCATCAGAAAAAAATACTTTCACAGAATCAGTTGATATGTAGTTTACTTTTATATAATTACAGAAACAAATACATACAATAAGTTAATATGTCCTTTACTGGTAATATATTTTATATAATTCATTATATAAAATGCATTAACTAATATGAACTAATAATGAAGAATATATTTGTACAGCATTTATTAATCTTTTTTAGAGTTAATAAAAATATTCCTGTTCATGTTAACTCACAGTGACAAACTAATATTAAAATACAACTGTGCATTTTAATAACATAATACATGTTGAACTTAATAATAATTAACATTAATAAATGCTATCTAATTATTTTTCTTGTTAACTAATATAATTATCCTATTAACACATTGAGGTCACTACAGTGAACAGATATTTGGAAATATCACACTGGTGGACTCACCATAGGGCGATTCAGCCTTTTGTATCAATGAATGACCTTGCTATTCCATGCTAACTTGTCATTAGCGGTTATCAAGAGACATTTCCATAATTTTCTATAAAGATAGATATGCACAGTTTCCCTAAAGTTGTATTGTTCATTTTTTGTGTGTCTGTGTGTTTAACTCTGTTGATGTTGTAGTGTAACCCTTTCATTGCTGTAACCCTTAAAACCAGACAGCCAGAGCGATACTGTAAATCCATGTGCCCACTGTGCACTTTTTTTAATTGATTGTATCAGGGTGACGATTGCACTGAGGGCGAGGGCCCGCCCATCGCTGCTCGCAGCTATATTTATTATTTATTTATTTTATTTTTTTTCAGTTTTAATGTTCACGCTCATTTTTAAGTGCTTTAAAATGATTGAAAACTCATGAAATTTGGCACAGAGATCAGACCTGCGAAAAATTTAAATGTTTAGTAGTGCTTGAGCTTGGGCGTGGTCGAGGGGCTCTACAGCGCCACCAAATGCAGGCATGGGCCAGGATGAAGTTTCTCAGATCTGCACAAAACTCGGTATGGTCACTGGTGACGTCATGAAGGGCTAAGATCACTTGGTTTTATCTGACTCCGCCCAAAAGGAAGTCAGCCATCTTTGATTGAATTAGCAGTTTTTTAATTTTCACACGCCATTTTTGAGGGACTTTCCATGTTTAAAATTACACAAAAATCAACTGAAAATTTTGTCTTACGGTATATTTTGATTTAGTAGTGCAAATTTGTAGAGACGTGTTTCATCAGCTCCATAGCGCCACCTAGTATGAAAATGCATGTTTCATACCTTCGGAATACACGAAAACTCACGAAAATTGGCACACTGGTACAAGCTTAGCCACAATATTTAATTCTGTGGTCATTTGTTTTGGGTGTGGCCAGTGGACTCTGTAGCGCCCCCTACAATTTTCAAATTTTATTTATTTCTGTGGTTGCCATAGACTTTGTCTGATCCTCACGAAAGTTCATAGGGACATTGCCATCATCATGACAAACAAATTTCCAATTCAAATTTTTAGCTCCACCCAACAGGAAGTCGGCCATTTTGGATTGTTTGAAAATGGCATGCTGTCGTTTTTGAAATACTCCTCCTAGGGGATTCATGTAAATGGCACCAAAATTCAGTACAATCATGTCAAGACAAAGGAGATGTTAAATTGCGGAGCTTTTATTGATAGCTCAAACAGTGTTGCCACGGCAATGCGTCAAACATAATAGTGAAAAAACATGCTGAAAACAATAGGGCTTTAGCACATCGGTGCAAGCCGTTCCACTTTAAATACATAAACTGGTCAACGTTTGCTGTGTTTCTAAAGCTACCGGTCGGCGGTGAGCCCGTGCGAGGGCCCGCTTATCGCTGCTTGCAGCTTTAATTATTATTATTAGTAGTATTCTCCTTTCGACCTTCCGGGGGTTTTTGGGGGCCTTAACATGCTCAAAAACTCTTGAAAAATGGCACACATGCTGGAACCTGCGGCCATCAGGACTTATCAGAGACTGGGGCCCGGGCATGGCACAGGGGCTGTACAGCGCCCCCTGGAAAAATAAAAAAATCTTGCCTGTCTAGCGCACACATACTTGTGTGTATTCAAATGAAACTCAGGAGATATGTAGAACTCATCGAGCCGAACAACTTTCACGCTCTATGTCTCAGGCTATACTCAACAGGAAGTGCGCTATTAAGGGCTGTTTAAAAAGCGCATGCTCTGGAATTTGATACACTCCTCAGAAGATTTTGCAACATTTGCCTCGAAACTCAGGGACCATGGTTTAGAGACATTGGGGATGAAAAATTGCAAGGGGATTTTTGATATCTCGAACGGTTTGGCTGTGGCGAGGCAACAAAGTTACAGCGAGAAATGAGAAACAGGAAGTGTCTAATAACTTTTGCATAGATTGTCTAATTCTGACAAAACTTCATTAGTTTGTTCGTTCTATGATGCTGATCAAATAGATGTGACTATTAGGAGTCAAAGTTATAGCGCCACCAACTGGCTGCAGGAAATGTGTCATTTTCTAAATGCTTTAAATTCAAGATCTTAATTTTACTCAATTTGCTTCAAACTTCATCAGTATATTGTCAAAACACGGCCAATAAGAATCTGTAAACAGTTTGTTGATACATTAAATGCTGTTTCCATGGCAACGTGTCAAAATTTAAAATTAGTTTTCTGTGTTTTTGAGGCACTTAAGATGCTTAGAATTCCATGAAACGCAACACACATATCAGCATTAATGACAGTTAGACACTGGCAAAAGCTCATAAATGGGCGTGGACGAGGCACTCTATAGCGCCACCTTTTGACAATATTTGGAGGCTCGTTTTTCCTACAGTCACCAAACTCGGTACATATATTGTTCACTTCAATCCGGACAAATTTCTAATTTACATCCATTAGCTGTGACCAACAGGAAGTCAGCTATTTTGGTTTGAATGTGGATTTTTGGAAAAATCAGGCTGTGGAATTTTGAATACTGCTCTCAGGAAAACCAACAAATTCACACCAAACTTTTTCTACATGATGCCAAGATAGTGAAGATACTAAATTGCGAGCTGATTTTGGATATCTTGAATGGTGTTGATGTGGTGATTTATTAAAGTAACAGTAAAAAAAGATAACCATCATTTCATTATATCTTTAAAATGCAGCATCCAAACACTTTCAAACTTTTTTCAAACAGAAAACTAGTCATTCTGAGGAAGTATGCCACAATAAAAAAAAAATCCAACACTGTATGAATTAAGAAAAATTTAAATCCCTTCTGAATTTACAAATAGATGAAGACTGTAATAACCTGGATGACCACCGGATGGAGACACAGGCTAAGATATCTTTTAACCCATCTGAAAGAAAACTACATTCACATCAATTCATATGTAATTGTACTGTCAGTAAACTTTTGTATAATAATTGTAGAAATGCTTACAGAACAATTTTTTCTTCATAGTTATAGATCATAAAATGTGTTGGTAACAATTTACAATGAGGTCTCTTTTTTAACATTAGTTAATGCATTAACCTACAATGAATAATGTAGTTTCACAGCATTTATCTTTATGTTAATAAATATCTTTATTAACATCTTTAATTATTAATTTTAGCGTTAGTTAATAAAAATATCCATGTTCATGTTAATACACAGTGCACATAAACCCTTATTAGGTGAGCATTTTAATAGCATGTTAATACATTTTGAAGTTAATATTAATTAACTTTAATGCTATATAATTATTGTTCATGTTAACTAACATAGTTAACCCTTTCATGCATGCAGGACACTACACTGGACAGATATTTGAAAGCTTATTCATTAATATGTGAATTATTATTATTATTTTTTTTTACTATATGGTAACTATTTTAAGGCATTAGATTGATTCTATTTACTTTCTGCTCTCTCCTCCACTAATTTCTCTCTGTCTATTCTTTTTGTTTCAAAAACAGAGTATTATGTTTTATACTTATTTTCATGACACTTTAAAACAGTACATGGTATCTTCAAAAAAATCACAAAGAAGTTTAATGTAACTGCTGCATTTAAGAACACTGACACTGATCAAAAATGAATAAAATGAGTTAAACAGATCTTACTGAATTATTTTAAATCCTACTTATAGAGACCTTGTCCTTTGGTGTGACATCTTTTCATGTGGTGTGACAGTACAAGCATCACACTGGTGGACACACCATAGGATGATTCAGCCTTTTATATTAATTAATGACCTTGCTATTCCATGCTAACCTGTCATTAGCAGTTATCAAGAGACTTCCATAATTTTAATAATGATAGATGTGCACAGTTTCCCTGAAGTTGTATATGAAGAGTTCAGATGCAAACCCCCCTAAAAGCCATCTCAGTCAAAAGTTAGATAAATGAGTGAATGCTCTTGACACACATTATATACATCCATCAAATACTTTGACTTCAAACCCAGTAAATTCCCAGCCTCAGTCCAATCAGAAGTACCACTATTTACATAGAAACCTGTACATTGAAGTCTGACAAAAGTGCATTTTATTTAAAGAAAGACGTCAGATGAATTTAGTGGCTTTTGCATCTGAACTCTTCATATATTGTTAATTTTTGTATGTGTGTGTGTTTAACTCTCTTGATGTCATAGTAGTAACCCTTTCATTGCTGTAACCCTTAAAATCAGACAGCCAGAGTGATACTGTAAATCCATGTGCCCGCTGTGCACTTTTTTCATTGATTGCACCAGGGTGGGGATTGCGCTGAGGGCGAGGGCCCGCACATCGCTGCTTGCAGCTATATTTATTTATTTATTTTTTTCAGTTTCTCTTTTAATGTTCGTGCTCATTTTTAAGTGCCTTAAAATGTCTGAAAACTCATGAAATTTGGCACAGAGATCAGACCTGCGAAAAATTTATACTTTTAGTAGTGCTTGAGCTTGGGCGTGGTCGAGGGGCTCTACAGCGCCACCAAATGCGGGCTTGGGCCAGGATGAAGTTTCTCCGATCTGCACGAAACTCGGTATGGTCATTGGTGACGTCATGACGGGCTAAGATCACTTGGTTTTATCTGACTCCGCCCAACAGGAAGTCAGCCATCTTGGATTGAATTTGCAGTTTTTTAATTTTCACACGCCATTTTGAGGGACTTTCCATGTTTAAAATTACATGAAAGTCAACTGAAAATTTTGATTTTGATTTAGTAGTGCAAATTTGTAGAGACGTGTTTCATCAGCTCCATAGCGCCACCTAGTATGAAAATGCATGTTTCATACCTTTGGAATGCACGAAAACTCACGAAAATTGGCACACTGGTAGAATCTTAGCCATAATATTTAATTCTGTGGTCATTTGTTTTGGGTGTGGCCAGTGGACTCTGTAGCGCCCCCTACAATTTTCAAATTTTATTTATTGCTGTGGTTGCCACAGACTTTTTCTGATCCTCACGAAAGTTCATAGGGACATTGCCATCATCATGACAAACAAATTTCCAATTCAACTTTTTAGCACCACCCAACAGGAAGTCGGCCATTTTGGATTGTTTGAAAATGGCATGCTGTCGTTTTCGAAATACTCCTCCTAGGGGATTCATGTAAATGGCACCAAAATTCAGTACAATCATGTCAAGACATAGGAGATGTTAAATTGCGGAGCTTTTTTTGATAGCTCAAACAGTGTTGCCATGGCAATACGTCAAATAAGCATCAAAAATATGAAACAGGAAGTGGACTCTATCTTCTTTGTGCATCAAGTGATTTACTTCAAATTGGACACACATGTTGGCTTTGAGTGCTGATCGCATTGATGTGGTTAGTGTAGGTCATAGTTGTAGCGCCACCAACTGGTAAAATAAAGTAAGACATTAAATGGAGGCTGGGGTCAGGATGAAGTTTTTTCCAATCTGCACAAATGTCAGTATAGTCATTGGTGACGTCATAAAGGGCAAAGTTCACTTGGTTTTATTTGACTCTGCCCAAAAGGAAGTCAGCCATCTTGGACTGAATATGAAATTTTTCAATTTTCACACACCATTTTGATAGACTTTCCATGTTTAAAATTTCACAAAAATCAACCGAAAATTTTGTCTGACTTGGACACGTATATGTGCCAATATACAGTTATAATCATAGCGCAACCTATTGGCAACATGAAAATCACTCAATAACTCAACCATACAATGTTCAATCTGCACCAAACTTCATATGTCTGATGACAGTGACGACCTGAAGACAGCTACATGACAGTATCCAGTTATAGTGATAGCGCCCCCATCTGGCAGCAGGAAGTTGGGTACATATTGAAGGAATATGTCAGTCATTTATATTTACCACTTTAAATGCATAAATTGGTCAACGTTTGCCGTTTCTAAAGCCACCGGTCAGCGGTGAGCCCAGGTGCGAGGGCCTGTTCAACGCTGCTTGCAGCTTTAATTCTTATTAGGGCCCGAGCACCGAGTTGCAAGCCGGAGGCTTGCACCGTAGGTGCGGAAGCCCTATTGTTCCTGTAAGGATTATTCTTATTATTAGGGCCCGAGCACCGAGGAGCAAGCCAGAGGCTTGCACCGTAGGTGCGGAAGCCCTATTGTTCCCGTAAGGATTCTTCTTCTTATTATTATTATTATTAGTAGTAGTAGTAGTAGTAGTAGTAGTAGTATTCTCCTTTCGAACTTCCGGGGGTTTTTGGGGGCCTTAACATGCTCAAAAACTCTTGAAAATTGGCACACATGCTGGAACCTGCGGCCATCAGGACGTATCAGAGACTGGGGCCTGGGCATGGCACAGGGGCTGTACAGCGCCCCCTGGAAAAATCCAAAAATCTTGCCTGTCTAGTACACGCATACTTGCGTGTATTCAAATGAAACTCAGGAGACATATAGAACTCATCGAGCTGAACAACTTTTGCGCTCTGTCTCAGGCTATACTCAACAGGAAGTGCGCTATTCAGGGCTGTCTGTAAACAGTTTGTTGATACATTAGATGCTGTTTCCATAGCAATGTGTCAAAGTTTAAAATTAGTTTTCTGTGTTTTTGAGGCAGTTAACATGCTTAGAATTCCATGAAACACAACACGCATATCAGCAGTAATGATAGTTAGACACTGGCAAAAGCTCATAAATGGGCGTGGAGGAGGCACTCTATAGCGCCACCTTTTGACAATATTTAGGGGCTCGTTTTTCCTACAGTCACCAAACTCGGTACATATATTGTTCACTTCAATCCGGACAAATTTCTAATTTACATCCATTAGCTGTGACCAACAGGAAGTTGGCTATTTTGGTTTGAATGTGGATTTTTGGAAAAATCAGGCTGTGGAATTTTGAATACTGCTCTCAGGAAAACCAACAAATTCACACCAAACTTTTTCTACATGATGCCAAGATAGTAAAGATACTAAATTGCGAGCTGATTTTGGATATCTTGAACGGTGTTGACGTGGTGATTTATTAAAGTAACAGTAAAAAAGATAACCATCATTTCATTATATCTTTAAAATGCAGCATCCAAACTCTTTCAAACTTTTTTCCAAACAGAAAACTAGTCATTCTGAGGAAGTATGCCACAATAAAAAAAAACCCAACACTGTATGAATTAAAGAAAATTAAAATCCCTTCTGAATTTACAAATAGATGAAGACTGTAATAACCTGGATGACCACCGGATGGAGACACAGGCTAAGATATCTTTTAACCCATCTGAACGAAAACGACATTCACATCAATTCATATGTAACCGTAGTGTTAGTAAACTTTTATATAATGATTGTAGAAATGCTTACAGAGCCATTTTTTCTTCATAGTTATAGATCATAAAATGTGTTAATAACAACTTAAAATGAGGTCTCTTTTTTAACATTAGTTAATGCATTAACCAACAATGAATTATGTATTTTCACAGCATTTATTAATTTTAGCGTTATTTAATAAAAATATCCATGTTCATGTTAATACAAAGTGCACATAAACCAATATTTTGTGAGCATTTTAATAATATGTTAATACATTTTGAAATTAATAATAATTAACTTTAATTATATATAATTATTGTTCATGTTAACTAACATAATTAACCCTTTCATGCATGCAGGTCACTACACTGGAAAGATATTTGAAAGCTTATTCATTAATATGTGACTTATTTTATTTTTAACTATATAGTAACTATTTTTAAGGCATTAGTTTGATTATATTTACTTTCTGCTCTCTCCTCCACTAATTTCTCTCCGTCAATTCTTTTTGTTTCAAAAACAGAGTATTATGTTTTATAATTATTTTCATGACACTTTAAAACAGTACAGGGTTTATTTAAAAAATCATGTAACTGCTGCATTTAAGAACACTGACAATGATCAAAAATGAATACAATGAGTTAAACAAATCTTACTGAATTATTTTAAATCCTTCTTGTAGAGACCTTGTCCTCTGGTGTGACATCTTTTCCTGTGGTGTGACAGTACAATCATCACACTGGTGGACACACCATAGGATGAATCAGCCTTTTATTGTAATTAATGACCTTGTTATTCCATGTTAACCTGTCATTATCGGTTATCAAGAGACTTTTCCATAATTTTAATAATGATAGATGTGCACAGTTTCCCTGAAGTTGTATATGAAGAGTTCAGATGCAAACCCCCCTAAAAGCCATCTCAGTCAAACATTAGATAAATGAGTGAATACTCTTGACACACATTATACATCCATCAAATACTTTGACTTCAAACCCACTAATATGCATGATACCAAGACACTGAAGATGCTAAATTGCGAGCGGATTTTGGATATCTTGAACGGTGCTGACGTGGTGATTTATTAAAGGAACAGTAAAAATAACAACCATAATTTTATTATATCTTTAAAATGCAGCTTTCAAACTTTTTTCATACAGAGAACTAGTCATTCTGAGGAAGTATGCAAGAATTCAAACAAATCCAAAGCTCTATGGATTAAAGAAAATTAAAAAACAAATAGACATCTCATGTCAATCTGCCTCTGTGTGTGTGTGTGTGTGTGTGTGTGTGTGTGTGTGTGTGTGTGTGTGTGGTGGTGGTGGTGGTGGGTGTGTGAGTGTCAGAGTGTTAGAGTGAGTGTGGGGAGGGGGGATGGGTGGAAAGAGAGACAGAGTCAGAGAGGGAGAGAGAGGCAAATATTTAAACTCTTTGTAACAGAGAGATGAAGACTGTATTACCCAGGATGTTGTAATGAAAGTTATTAATTTAAGCACAATAACATATGTATGATTAATGGTTATTAATTACACATACTTTATACACTTATCTGATACAGCCGAGTGTCAGCACTGAAACACATACAGCACTACCAATTTTGCTATAAGTTTGATTGCAACATGTAACCATTACTGTTATTAGTGTTCATTGTCTGTTTGATTACATCATTAACTGATTTTACCATACATGTCTGCCATATGTACATCAACTTGACATGGTCACCACTAGTAAACTACTGAATATATTGTAGAAACTTTAATTTCTGTAAGCAGCTTTGTAATGATTTGTATCGTGAAAAGCAATATACAAATAAACTTAAATTGAACTGGATTGAAAGATAAGACCCCAGCATCCACCTGAGCAAATATCAAAATATAGTCATTTGATATCTGCCGTTACTTTATTTACTTCATCAGTCCCAGCGGCAACTTAACAGCTCAGCTTAATTCCTGTTTGTGCAATGATGAGACGGATAAAGTTGTCCGATGCATGCCATTTGCTTTCATGTGTAGATAAGTTAGTTACAGTGGGTGGACTGACTTGGATGAACAAATAAGCAGAATATGACGTTTTCTAACTAAACAGCACAGCAATAGCACACGTCATATATTTGAATGTTGAGCAGTGAGCTAATTGGCTACTGTTACAGAAGAGAATCAGTCGGCTGTGATCATGTTGTCAGATTGAGTTAGACCCATCGGACTGCATTCTAGAGTGTTATGCCAGAACTCTGTATATGACTCCAAGCTTTCAAGTGGTATAGTGTATATTGTTACACTTGAAGTAAGACTGGAGTAATGATGCTGAAAATTTAGCTTTGATCACAGAGATAAATTTTATTTGAAAATATATTAAAATTGAAAGCAGTTGTTTTAAATGGTGAAAATATTTCACAATATTACTGTTTTTGCTGTATTTTGGATCAAATAAATGCAGGATTTATAAGCAGAAGAGAATTCTGTACAAAAACATTAAAAATCTTACTGTTCAACAACTTTTGACTGGTAGTGTATATAATGCTGAAATACATAAATGAGCATCACATACCTGTTATTCTAAAATGTTTATGTGGTCTGAAGAAATAAAGAAAAGAAAAGAATAGAAAAGAAAAGAAAAGAAAACATTTGAAGAGACTTATGTGTGTGCATCATTTGGTCTTAGCTGTGGTCCAGGTTACTGTGTGGGTAGGAATCTCAGGGCTGACTTCAGTCCATTTGCTTTGGCTCTCTTTCCAACAGATTCTTTTGCACTGTTATTCTTACATCTGAAAAAAGTAAGCATGCTGTTTACACAAATAAACTACATTATTAAAATTATTGTAATGGTCACTGATACTAGTACTCATTTATAGAAAAAAAGAACATAGTTACCACATAGCACACATATTTTACCATACAGTAAATAAATCAAATTAAAGTAACATCTGTAAAATTGTGAATTACTCTATTCTCAATGGAGATGAAACACTATCAACCACAAATAGCATTATCATATAGGCATAATAAACATATAATTAGCATACTGTACACTTACTCTGTATGATTTTCCAGCAAACTCAAAACTGAACACTCACAGGACTTTCTTGTGCAATTATGCTAGTGATGCAGCCACAGACAAAAACGAAAATTGCAACAGTTGTTATAGCAATTACCAGAAGATGCATAGCTGATAATAAATTGCATTGCTGATAAGAATAGATGTGCGTATATGTCGTCAATAGGTCACTTATCAGTGATATTTACAGCTTACTTGACACATTACACCTCAGATGATTGCAAACACCAATTGCCGGGTATAACACATTCAGAACATTTGCAGTTGAAGACAAAATTATTAGCCCCTTATAAAATATTTCATTATTTCATTCATTAAACTCCCAAGTGTTGTTTAACAATAGACGATTTTATCAACACAGCATTTTTAAACATACAGGTCCTTCTCAAAAAATTTGCATATTGTGATAAAGTTCATTATTTTCTGTAATGTACTGATAAACATTAGACTTTCATATATTTTAGATTCATTACACACAACTGAAGTAGTTCAAGCCTTTTTTTTGTTTTAATATTGATGATTTTGGCATACAGCTCATGAAAACCCAAAATTCCTATCTCAAAAAATTAGCATATCATGAAAAGGTTCTCTAAACGAGCTATTAACCTAATCATCTGAATCAACTAATTAACTCTAAACACCTGCAAAAGATTCCTGAGGCTTTTAACAACTCCCAGCCTGGTTCATTACTCAAAACCGCAATCATGGGTAAGACTGCCGACCTGACTGCTGTCCAGAAGGCCATCATTGACACCCTCAAGCAAGAGGGTAAGACACAGAAAGAAATTTCTGAACGAATAGGCTGTTCCCAGAGTGCTGTATCAAGGCACCTCAGTGGGAAGTCTGTGGGAAGGAAAAAGTGTGGCAGAAAACGCTGCACAACGAGAGGGGGACCTGCGGAAGCAGTGGACTGAGTCTGGAGTAGAAACATCCAGAGCCACCGTGTACAGGCGTGTGCAGGAAATGGGCTACAGGTGCCGCATTCCCCAGGTCAAGCCACTTTTGAACCAGAAACAGCGGCAGAAGCGCCTGACCTGGGCTACAAAGAAGCAGCACTGGACTGTTGCTCAGTGGTCCAAAGTACTTTTTTCGGATGAAAGCAAATTTTGCATGTCATTCGGAAATCAAGGTGCCAGAGTCTGGAGGAAGACTGGGGAGAGGGAAATGCCAAAATGCCTGAAGTCCAGTGTCAAGTACCCACAGTCAGTGATGGTCTGGGGTGCCATGTCAGCTGCTGGTGTTGGTCCACTGTGTTTTATCAAGGGCAGGGTCAATGCAGCTAGCTATCAGGAGATTTTGGAGCACTTCATGCTTCCATCTGCTGAAAAGCTTTATGGAGATGAAGATTTCATTTTTCAGCACGACCTGGCACCTGCTCACAGTGCCAAAACCACTAGTAAATGGTTTACTGACCATGGTATTACTGTGCTCAATTGGCCTGCCAACTCTCCTGACCTGAACCCCATAGAGAATCTGTGGGATATTGTGAAGAGAAAGTTGAGAGACGCAAGACCCAACACTCTGGATGAGCTTAAGGCCGCTATCGAAGCATCCTGGGCCTCCATAACACCTCAGCAGTGCCACAGGCTGATTGCCTCCATGCCACGCCGCATTGAAGCAGTCATTTCTGCAAAAGGATTCCCGACCAAGTATTGAGTGCATAACTGAACATAATTATTTGAAGGTTGACTTTTTTTGTATTAAAAACACTTTTCTTTTATTGGTCGGATGAAATATGCTAATTTTTTGAGATAGGAATTTTGGGTTTTCATGAGCTGTATGCCAAAATCATCAATATTAAAACAAAAAAAAGGCTTGAACTACTTCAGTTGTGTGTAATGAATCTAAAATATATGAAAGTCTAATGTTTATCAGTACATTACAGAAAATAATGAACTTTATCACAATATGCTAATTTTTTGAGAAGGACCTGTAATACATTATTCAGGAACTTTTAGGGTTTGTAATACAAATAGAAATAAATGTATAACCAAGAATTTTAAAAAGTCTACTTGGTCAAAATTATTAGTCCTCCGATGTTAATAGTCAATAATGTAAGGAATTATAGCTCAAGGGGAAATATTAACAATTAATCATAACTCATTATAATTAATTATAATATTTTGGATAACTCAATAGAATTAGCTTGATAAAGCAGAAGGAAATCTGATGATCCTTGTGGAATGGAAAGACAAGGCAGCACGGCCTGGCACATGCTTAAAAGGTCCAGAAGAGTTCTTAGCTCATTATCCTCTTAGGTTCTAAAAGAACCACCGACGGATCATGCTCAACTCCTGCCTGACGCTGATGCGCTGGCTTCGGGACTTGGCAACCAGAAGACGGGAAGCTGATGAGACGCTTGTGACGAGAGTGAAAGCACCAAAAAGCATTGAGAAGAACTGAAGAGAGAAAATGTAGCTGGTGTGAGTCTTTTATCTCCTTAGGGAGGAGAAGGAAAATGAACAAAGTAAGTCACTTCCAATGGTAGTATCTGTCTGCTTTAGAGACAGTTAGAATGGGGGAAGAATCTCTGTACATACTTTTAGATCGTAAAGTTTATCTGGTCCTAGTTGCCATAGTAACCAGGCCCATCTAAGACTTTGCGGCACCCAGTGTTGTAGACGAGGGGTGAGGTAGTCTGTGCTTATTTGTTAATTCAATGAGCAACTGATTTGGGTAAATCTAATGAACCATTGTCTGATTGGTCCATATGCTATATAATCCCCCCTTGTCGAACATTGTTGTTTGTCCAACAGACAACAGCAAGCAACATCAAAGGTGCGGAACAATCAGACACGCACCTGCCACTCATGTCTGGGAGAGAGGTGGCTCTCTGGCTGTTGGTCCTTCCAGGAGTGGCTGGGGTGCCATGGTGAATGCTGTCAGGTGGTGTGCTGTGGTTATGTAGGTGGTAGCAAGATGCGGGTCCTCAAGATTCTGCAGCAGGTGTTGAGGCAGTGTCACCTGTATGAAGGGTGTGGAGGAGGATGTTGTAGAGGACTGAGGTTGGACATACCATGGTGTTCGCAGGATGAGGATACCTTTCTCCATGGCTTCTCCCAGTGGTTGGTCTGTAACCTGGGTCCGTTGCCATTGTGACAGCTCTGTCCTCTGTTGACTAGAGTCTCATTGTGGTGATGCTGGGTACCTTCTGGTGCCCGCTTTGGATTCTGAGTTGTGCAGTTCAGAATCAGAGGGGTCTTATAAACACCTTTGGTGGAGGTCTTGTGCTTGTTAAAGGCCTTTTGTGTCAAGTCACAAAGTTGTTGAATAGGCATTGGGTGGGAGCAGGCCAAAAAAAGTAACTTACAATAGGATGGAGGTTTCGGATGAAGAGGGTTTTGAAGTAAGTGTCCTCCTCCATCCCAGGTTCATTGCGAGCTCCAAAGTAAGCTTGTCAAAGTAAGCATGCAGAGTTTCATGACCGCCCTGTTCTGTGGCTAGGGCAGCAATCAGTCTGTGTTCAGATTCTGGGTCTGAAAATTCCTTTATGATGGCTTGTCTTAGCTTCTGGTAGTCCGATAGAATGTGTCCTGGCTGTCACAAAGCGTTGCACCTCTGGGCTAGAGGTGATCCTAAGCAAATAGAGTCTTTCTTTGTGGTTCACGCAAAGAGAACCACAAAGAAAGTGTGATTAGCTGGTTAGGGGCAGCTAGGTGTGAATAGCTGGCTAGGGGCAGCTAGTGAGGTGGAGGTGCTAAGATTTTGTGCACGTGAGCACAAGAGAGAGGTTTGAGTAACTTTGACAGGGCTATAATACTAATAACCTGTATGGTTCATTGAGGGGACAACAGTTGCTAAAACTGCTAAAATCCTATACCAAGAGGGAAGGTGGTGATGGTCAAATAATCTAAAATAAGTTTAAAGTAAAAGAAAATGGGAAAAATGTCCTAATAGCTTTAGGAACTAAAAGGCAAGGAAAATAAATTTATTTAATTAAATTCCTGATTTAATTAAAATCAGCGTAGCTGAAATGGTACATTCATGCTAAACAAATATATGAATAAATGAAATAAAATAAAATAGAGGTAGAATAATATAAAATAAAAATAAATTAAAACAAACAAACAAAAAACAGTTAGAACCAAAGTATGTGAGGACAAGCCATCCTACCCTAACATAAATAGGAAGTGAAACCAAGAGTGAGGGGGAGAGAGAGAGAGAGGAGAGGTTCAAACATTACACTTTACACTCACACATATCTAAAAGTTAGTTGGATGCTAACAGTTAACAGTTGAGGTAAAGGGCTAAGCTTGTAAGGAGGGACCTTGGGGAAGAGTTAGCTTTTGGCTAGTTGTTTAGTTACACAAGGGTCTGTGATGTGTGTGCTGTTATCAGGTTGAACCGGAAGAAGCTGCTCTCAACAGATGTTGTAAGAGACCGATGCATGCTTACAATAGTGTATCCCTTTTGCTTAATAACAGCCTTTAGTCATTTGCTGTAGTTCTCAACAAGTTTCAAGCATGTCTCCTGAGGAATGACAACCCATTCTTCCTTAGCAAATCTCTCAAGCTCTTCCAGATTTGTTGGTCTTCTGGCACAAACTCTGGACTTTAGTGTGCCCTACAGATTTTCTATTGGATTCAAGTCTGGGCTTTGTGCAGGTTAGTACACTCACTTTGCTCATTTGGAGGTATTTCTTCACCAGAAGTGAGGTATGCTTTGGGTCGTTATCAATGCTGGAAGACAAAATGTTTCCAGTATACATCACATTCCCCCAGGTTGTCCAGCAAACTTCATTCTAGCTTGGAGGTGTCTCTTCTTCAGAAGTGGAGTCTTTCTTGGTCGGCAACCTCGCAGTTCATTCCTGTGCAGGGCTCTAGTGACTGTCTTCGTTGAGACATCAATTCCAGACTTGGCTATTCACTAGTGTCTTGTCAGTTGTTCTTGGGTCTTTAGAAACCCCTCTCACTAGTTTTCTTTCCAAAGAATGTGTTGCATTGTTGTTGTTGTTGTTTTTTCCTCTCGGCGTGTCTTCTTCTTCTAAAGGTAAATGTATGTGTTATTCCTCTATGCATATTCTTCCAAAAACCGAGATGAACTTGATGAATCCTCACACTGTGTTTACTTGAGGTGATTTGGGCGTATAAATGCCGGCCGCGCTTCTCATGTGGCCATTTATAATATCTAAAGTGAAAGTAGACCGTGAGCGTGACCAAATTAAAAATAATTAGCTCTGACTGCAAAACTCTACTTTGTGTTGGTTTCATACAGATTACTTTATCACAGAATATTTGTTTCCGATAAGACTTACTTTATTTAAAAGTAGAGATATCAAACATAGTTTGATAGTTATGTACATTGTGTTTCACATTTTGAGGTAAAAAGGGAGGACATTTTCTAAGAAGTCAGGCAGCCCAGGGGATTGAGACATTGAACTTTTATCTTTATGTATGTCCTGAACATTGGGCAGGGTCCCAAGTTAAGATCAAAGCACAGCTGTGCCTTTAAAGGTATGGGCAATACTGTTTGGCTGATTGTATCAGCACCTATGCATTTGAATGACACTGTTATGCTGGTGAGATCAGGGCTGGGAACATTCTAGTAATGGGGTGATTCCTGTTATACATTTGCATGCTTTGTTTAGATTGCCTCCACCTCTATGTATTCCTCCCTCTAAATGTGTATAAACTGCAATGTAAAACTGCCTTAGTTAGACTTTTGATGACTGCAGCACCACACAGCGCTTTCTCAATAAAGAACTCTGCTGAAGATGCCCAAGAGTCTCCTGGTCTTCGCTTCTGAGTTTACAACAGTTTTTAAAAGCAGTTTGTGGAGAAAGTGACGACAGGGAAAGCACCATGTTTGTTTTCTTTATTTAAAAAAAACTCTTGTTATTGTGAGTTTACACAAATAAAAGTATATACTTAAAAGTTTTGAATGATGTATAACTCTTATTTGTGTGACCAAAATCAACAGAATATTTTTAGTAGTAGTTTGAAGAAGAGTGGGGGGAAACGAGCGAGACCTTGCTGGGTAAATCCCCACAGGCCACTCGTCCTCTGTCTTACCGGTCGATAACCTTAATAGTTTGTTTCAGTACATGCTTGATTTCTTATTCGGGTGTCCTGCTGGCGAGGATTAAGTTACGGCAGCAATGGAGGAAGGATGTAAGCCATCTGACGTTGAAACCTCGACTGAGCAGGCCTCTTCAGGGGCTGAGTCTCAGTCGATCGTGGATGCTGAAATGGCGGCCGTGCTTGAATGGGCAGCCAAAGAGATCGGGCTCAAGTGGAACTCTCCACCCCACCCTGAATGCTCTAGGCTTGAAGATTGGTATCTGGGGGATGACTGTGAGTCCAGGTCAGGTTCTCAACCACCTAGCTTGTTTGGGACTTAGGGTCAACTGGGAAAAGAGTAAACTCTCCCCAGTACAGAGTATCTCTTTTCTCGGTGTACAACTGGACTCGGTCGCTATGACTGCACGCCTCTCACAAGGTTGATAAAACAGCAATTTCCTATTATTCACAGTGTTTCTGGTCCTACACGAGACGACCGTTCACTGATGTTTTAAACCGGAACATGTTTGGACACAAATCCTGTGTCTCCACATGTTCTACAACACTGAATTCCTCTGGTCGAAACCCATCTGACGAATTCATCGGACAGAACACTCTGTGGCCTTCGGGGCTTTTTACCTCCTGCCACAGTGTTTTTTGCTCCGACCAGCCCCAATGTCTCCACTCCAGGCACATCGTGTGTGGTCTAAAGGATTGGCTGAACCTACCCAATCCCCCTCATTGGCTTTTAAGAACCATCCGAATTGGCTATGCAATCCAGTTTGTGAGGCACCAAGTTTCAGCGGCATTCTCTTTACAATGGTTCGAGACAAGAATGCTGCAGGATGGAAGATAGAGCAGTCCCCTCAGCCAAAATGAAGAGGGGGTTGATTGTACTACTTCATTGTTTCCAAAAAAAGGATGGCAGACTCAGACAAATCTTGAATTTCAGAATTTTGAATTTGGCCCTTTAAACACATTATCACATGTGTCAAGGAACAAGACTGCTTTGTGGCGATCGACCTGAAGGACACACACTTTCATGCCTCAATCCTTCCAAGACACAGGCCGTTCCTGCGGTTTGCCTTCAAAGAATGGGCATTTCAGTACAAGGTCCTTCCCTTCCCCAAGGTTCCTGTCGCCTCGTGTCTTTACGAAAGTTGTAGAGGCTGCCCTTGCACCTCTTAGAGAAGTGGGCATATGTATTCTCAACCACCTCAACGACTGGTTAATCCTGCAATCTGGCACCCACGCCCATATCTTTAGAACCTCCATCTATGGTCCCTGGACACGACCAAGAAGACTTCAGAGACTTTCCACCCGCAGTGGTAAACACCCTTGTACAGGCCAGAGCCCCCTCCATGAGACAGCTGTACAAACTGAGATGGTGCAAGTTTGCAAACTGGTGTTCTTCCCAAAAGAAGGACCCACGGAGATGTGACATTGAATCGGTGCTATCCTTCCTCCATGGAGGCTTGGATAGGCACCTTTCTGCTTTAACACTTAAGGCCCAGGTTGTGGCAATATCAGCCAACCATGACCTAGTGGAAGGTAGGCTAATCCTGGCACACTCTCAGGAGTTCATGCCCAGAATTCGTGCTGGCAGACTCTCCTGTTGTCTTGAGACCCCGGCCTGGATACGTGTCCAAGGTACACACCACTCCTTTCAGAAACCAGGTGGTCACCTTGCAAGCTATCCCTTCCCAGGAGGGGGAGCCCAACCTGTCCATGTTATGCCCAGTCCATGTCCTACGCATTTACTTGGAACACACTGAAGATTTTAGACGTTCTGATCAGCTCTTTGTCTGTTTCGGAAGACAACAGAAAGGGAATGCTGTCTCCAAGCAAAGGATCTCCCACTGGATTGTGGATGCTAATATTTGCACTCCCGTACACTCGTGACACAGTCTGTAAGTTGTTGGCATTTCATATAGGGACCCCTATTCATATGGTAACCCTTGTTCCCTGATGGAGGTAACAGAGACGTTTTGTCCTTCCTGCCACAACTTCATTGGTCTTTTCTCAAATGTCATGAGGTGTTTGGGCTCTGTTACACAGCTACTTGTATACGTACAAGTATAATCTTGATACACTTTATTTTAAGTTGCTTATAATTGTGTAATATTATGTAACTGTAATGTAATTAGAAATGTATTTTACATGTATTTTAGCTGTGTACTGGTGGGTTTCCAATATTCCTCAGTTGAGCTTTGTTTAAGGAGATCCTTTGCTACGGTTAGCATCTCCTGTAACTCAGGAGTAGGCGTGTCCAGCTGCAGTGTGCAGCCTCCATTTGGCACTTGTGTGAAGGTTGTGGGGGAGGATGTTGTGGTGGATTGCCGTTGGACATACCATGGTGTACATAGGATGAGGATATCCTTTCGCATGGCTTCTCGCAGTGGTGTTTGGTACTTGGGCTGTTGCAATGTCGCCAACAATGCTGCACTGGTCTTGTGTTGCTATGTCCAGCTGCTCTCCTTGTTCCGCAGCTGTCTCAGACCTTGAAAGTCTTTCGATTATGACTGGATCAGCCTCTAGCTCATCTGTGAGACTTTGAGCATGTGTCTGTTCCTTGCAGGACTCTGTGACCAGTTACGTGAAGTTGTTTACACTCTGGTTGAGACCCATAAGGTGGCTAAGGTGGTGATAGCCTTGTTCGGCCCAAGGTAGCTGTGACTCTGGTTTGGGTCAGGTGTCATTGGTCCTCTTCTCTCCTTGTCCACTGGCATTTTCCTCAGGTGCTGTGGGGTTTTCTGCACCCCTGGGCAGAACAGTGTTCCTCGCACTGGCTAGTCAGTGTTCAGGTCGCCCATCTGGGAGGATAGGCTGAGCATCTGTGAAGTGTTGCCATTCTCACAGTGAGCGTAGAAGTAAGAGGCTAATGCACCACCCTGAAGAGTTCGGAGCTACAGGCTTAATGGTTCAGCTAGCGATATAACATACAGCTTGTGGTTCTGGGCATGGTTTGCTAGTGAAGTGTCTGCTATGATTAATGTATTAGCTGTGGATGTCAGGGTGCTAATATTTTGCGTTTCTGAGAATCTCTTCTGTATGGCGTAGCCGAGATCTAATAAATGACTTAAGATGTTTCTTATGGTCAAAGTATTTCTCAGAATCTCCTGATGACTAGCAACAGGCTGAATCTCTTACAACGTAAACGGAAAGGAGGACAGTTTCCTATTTGGATTATGCTTGTTACCAGTGTGCCTGAACCACAGTTATGCCCTTGTAATCACTAAGATTACTTGTGTAGGAGGGTCACAGAACTCGGTGCACTCATGGAGAATAAGCAGAATCACAAATGAAAGTGCCTCTGGTTCCCCCTAGCTCTATGGAGAGGTGAGACGACTCTTGAGTAAAAGAGGGGAATGTAAATAACTCAGGTAAGTAATAAATGAGTGAATAGCTGAGTGCTATTATCATTAGGACAAAACTTAAATAAGTGATTCAAATAATGCAGTGGCCAGAAATTGGGAAAACTCAATAGCACTCTTGATTAACTATTAGGTTTGCTTTGATCATCACCATAGCTGGTCACCGCTGCTGCATGTTCAAGACCATTCTATGGGTGTGTCCTTCCATAAAGTTTAGACAAAGTGCTATTAACGGTTCCTGATATCTATAAAATTCTTCTCTCCTTAAACAGTTTACATGTAATTAAATTTAGATTTAATTAAGTAACTGCAGATTTAGTTGAAGCACGAGGGGATACAAAATCGTCCTGAATTTGGGGATTTCTTCGCCCAGATCAGACTGATTTATTTGATACCGTTTATGCGGCTGCTAATCTGAGATTGCTTCGCCAGAGAAGTCTTACAACCTACTAACAAAAATGATTAGGGTTTCTTCGCTAATCAGGTTAGTTTCTTATGGTATAATTTAAAAATGCATTATAGCATTGAGGAACTCATGAGAAGCTATAGTCTATCTGATTTTATCAGAAGCCATATGTTGAAGGCGTTAATAAAATTCTCGAGACAAACACACAAGTTTGATTCTGAGTCTGCTTGCAAATAATGTTTAAACGATTGCCCGCTTATCTCCACCATTTCTGTAGTGAATTTAGCTCAAAGGGGAAATATTAATAATTAATCATAACTCGTTATAGTTAATTATAATATTTGGACAATTCGAAAGAATTATCTTGATGAAGCTGAATTCGCATTTCATATCAATTGACCTGTTCGTCCAGCGAACATTCAGGGTAAATTCATATGTATTCACAGAAAAACTATTTTCTTTGTCAAAGAAAATAACTTTGTTAAATACTAATGCCTTAGAGCATGTAGCTTTGATCGGAAATCGTAAAGTGACATTTTGCAATGCAGAATCAGAAACTCATGTAATTTGTGCACGAGAACTTTATTAACTACAGACTAACACATAACTACTCTAAACAACACATATACATACACACACACACATATGCGTCAGGCATACATGGGAAGGCTAAAGTGATGGATAGGTAAGGAAAAGAGGAAAAGGGTGAGAGTCAGTTAACCATCTCTAAAAACCATCAGTTTCTAGTTCAAAGCACAGTATACGATAGCCTACACCAGAACTCTGTCTGCTAAAAGGTACTATACTTGCATTTGACCTGGCTGTGGGACCTGTGTCTCGTGAAGCCTCTGTAGAAAGTCTGGATGGTTCCATTCGATGGCCGAAGTCGCAATTCCTTGAAACTCAGAGGTTGTCTTTGAGTCTTTGCTCAGGAGAGTCCTTCCTCCTGGGTGAGCACATGGCTTTGTGCAAAATGGAGTTTGCTGGCATTGTGGGACGCAGCGGATGCGTAGGCCCCGATCCAGGGATGAGGCTGTAGAGCAAGGACTGTCTGGTCGAGGACATTTCCATGAAGATGGGCTCCAGGGCTGAGTGAAACCAAACTCCAGTGTTATAAGTTTGACTCTTGTGGTCAAAGCTCACTTTCCCCAAGCTGAGGGGAAACCGCATGTGGCTTTGGCATGTGGCTCCACCTTCCGTGGAGGACCTCCACGATAACTATCTGAAGATTTTCACAGAAGAGAGGGCGGAACGGTGTTCTGAGCCGTTTTAAAGTCTGGAGAGAGTCACACCTTCCCAAATGGGTTCGACCAATGAGAAGTCTGAATTTCTCAGTGGGAGGTTAGAACCTGGGTCCTCATTTTATGGCCCTTTGTTTCCGAGGCATGGCAGTTTGCATATGTAACTCAATAGGGGTTCAGGCCAAAAATACTAAGGATTCTTAGAACACTAATATGTTGCACAGGTATACACAGATAATACACACCATCTTTAAGATAAGCAAAATACAATTTCAACGAGACCAAACACGATTATACTACATAGAAATCTACCATAAAACATGCATAAAACAGTTAATAAAACAAAAGACAAAGTATCTGAACATAATATACATAGTGATATATGGGCTATGTGTGTTCGTTCACAGAAAGGTTTGTCTGTGAATAAATAGGGAAGAGTCCGTTTCTATGAGCATAATGTCTTTCCTATGTGGAGAAGAAAGTAAAAGTTGCAGTCTGCATGCTTCGGCATCGTAAACTGAGGTTATCAGTGGTTGCTATGGCGACTGGGTGTTAGTTGTTGTGGGGGTTGAAACCAGAATGCTGGCTGGCTGGTTTAAGAGAAGATTTGTTAAAATATAACAAATAATTGTGTCTGATTGGTATATTTGCTACAATGCCAACATAATTTTCGAGTCTATTCAAAAGAATGTTGTGGTCAATAGTATCGAACGCAGCACTAAAATCCAGTAGCACTAATAGAGAGATACCACGGTCGGATGATAAGAGCAAGTCATTTGTTACTCTAATGAGAGTGGTTTCAGTACTGTGATAAGGTCCGAATCCTGACTGGAAATCCTCACAGATATTATTTTTCTCTAAAAAGGAACATAATTGTGAGGATACTACCTTCTCTAGTATTTTAGATAGAAAAGGGAGATTTGAGATCAGTCTGTAATTAATCAATTGATTAGGGTCAAGTTGTGTTTTTTTAATTAGAGGCTTAATAACAGCCTGTTTGAAGGTTTTGGGGACATATCCTAATGACAGTGATGAGTTTATAATATTCATGTTAAAATATGTTAAAATCACCCACTATTAAGACTTTATCTGCAGACATCACTAACTCTGATAGAAACTCAGAAAATTATTTAATAAAGTCTGCATGGTGCCCTGGAGGCCTGTATACTGTAGCAAGTACAAACGTCGCAGGGGATTTATCTTTTGGACCCTTTTCTCTGGATAGTGTTGTATGAAGCACCATCATTTCAAACGAGTTATACTTGAAGCCAGTTCTCTGAGAAACACTAAAGTTATTGCTATAAATAGTAGAGACACCTCCCCCTTTACCTTTTAGACGTGGCACATGTTTATTAGGGATGGGTACCGAACCCGGTACTTTTATTGGCACCGACCGAATTGCGTCGGTACTACCGAGTATCGATTCACATAAAATCAATCGGTGCTCAATTTCGGTACCTGAGAGAACACGTCTGCGTGCCGCGTGAGTCTGGTACGTAGCGAAAGCGTGCGCACGCACGCGAGAGAGACGGTGCTCAAACACGCAAGGCAATGGCTAACAGAAAGCGCTCTAATGTGTGGGTTACATTTCACAAAGGTTCATGCGGACAACGCTGTCTGCAATATTTGTAACAGTAAGTGCAAGGCAGGCAGTGCTAATACATCCAACCTGAGGAAGCACTAGTTAAACACAACGTGCATTTAAAAGCGCAGGAGTGCAATTTATTAGATAGCCGAACCCAGGGCTAGAAATGGTGTGGGACACGGGGGACGGAGTTTGGGGAGTGAATTTCAAAGGATGATGGTATTTCAGTTCCAACTGGTTTGTTGTATTTGGAAATTAAAGTGATTTCTATTATTTCGCGCGTTCTGCCACTCATAGATATAAATACGCACACACAAAAGCACACAACATACAACAAATCTTTAATTTGGCCATAATTACAGGTGCCTGTCTTATAAAAGTAAGTTTAGAGAAAATATGAAATAATTTTAATGTTATTATAGACTAAAGGGTTAATACATCTGAAAGGACATTTAAAATTACCATTAACTTCCTTGCTTCTTATAAACCTATAGGTCCCATTGAAGGGTAATTTAAATGAGCAGAACAATACCATTGTTGATTTAAATATTATTTTACTTTTCCATAATAGTCTACATATTTAAAATGTATTACACCAGTGGTTTTCAGTCGCAATCCTCAGGTGGGTCGTGGACTCGTGGGACTTTAAAAATGGGTAGCCAGGATGATTTAGGAAGGAAGATGTATATGTATGTATGTATGTATGTATGTAACAAAGTTCAAGACTCAGGGAGAAGGATGCGGGAAGCTGCAAACGTAACTTTAATAACAAAAACAACAACAAAATGAAAGTAAGCGGCAGCCGCCTCACGCCAGACTCCAGTGCGTATCTCTGTTTGCGTTTATTAGTTAGAATCCACTCACCGCTCATAACGCTGGACTTTTTGTTCAGTCCTGAGTTCTGCAAGCTAATTAATCCTCTCATTGTAACAAAGCCTGTAGACGCGCCTGTAGAATGCACGTTCAGTGCCGGCGAGAGTTTCACGCGATCATTAAAATGAAACCAAAATTTAAACGCGCACGCGCATTCAAAAGCAATTTTATTACCCCGCGTTTAGATGCGCGCAAATTAGGCTATATAACACATCCACTGAAAGTCATTTAAATCAGAGTAAAGTATCGAAAAAAGGAACCGTTGGGTACCGGTATCGAATTTCAGATACCGGTACTAGAACCGTACCGGTAAAAATGTGAACGGTACCCAACCCTAATGTTTATAACAGTAATCTTGGGGGGTGGACTCATTTAAAATAATATAATCATCTGGTTTTAGCCAGGTTTCTGTCAAACAGAGCACATCTAGGTTATGATCAATAATCAAGTCATGTACAAAAAGTGCTTTCGAAGAGAGGGACCTGATATTCAATAAGTCAATAATATTCAATAATAGTTCATAGTTCACAAGTCATTACTGCTGTGCTGTTGGGAAAAATCGACGCCTGTTGGTGCTTTACTTTTTGTTAATTCTGCCACTGTATTGAATAAATACCTAGGGTTATGTTTGTTTTCTTCTAAAAGAGATGAAAAGTAATGAGATCTAGCAGTTTTTAATGCTTTTCTATTTGATAGGGTACACTCACGCCAGGTGTAATGAAAAACCTCAAGTTTAGTTTTCCTCCAGCTGTGCTCCTTTTTCCGGGCTGCTCTCTTTAGGTCGTGAGTGTGCTCGTTATGCCACGGTATCGGACTGTTTTCCTTAATCTTCCTTAAGCGTAAAGGAGCAACCGCATCTAAAGTGCTAGAAAAGAGAGTCCATAGTTTTAGTTACATCATCAAGTTTATCTGAGCTATTGGATATACTGAGGAATTCAGATAAGTCAGGAAGATTACTTACAAAGCAGTCTTCTGTGGATGAAGTGATGGTTCTACCATACTTGTAGTAAGGAGTGGAATTTACAGTTTTAGCTATCTGGAGTATACACAGTACTAGATAATGATCTGAAATATAGTCGGTTTGCTGCAGAATTTCAACGCCATTAACATCAATTCCATGTGACAGTATTAAATCTAGAGTATGATTTTGACAATGAATAGGTCCTGACACATGTTGTCTAACCTTGATAGAGTTCAGAATGTCTATAAATGCTGATCTCAATGCATATTTTTCATTATCAACATGGATGTTAAAATCACCCGCTATTAAGACTTTATCTGCAGCCATCACTAACTCAAATAGAAAGTCAGCAAATCTCTGAGAAACACTGAAAATATTGCTATAAATTGTAGAAACACCTCCCACTTTACCTTTTAGATGTGACTCATGTTTATAACAGTAATCTTGGGGAATAGACTTATTTAAAATAATGTAATTATCTAGTTTTAGCCAGGTTTCTGTCAAACAGAGCAAATCTAGGTTATGATCAGTGATCATATAATTTACAAACAGTGCTTTTATAGAAAGGGACCTGGTATTTAATAAGCCAAGCTTTATCATTTATTCATCTGTATTATGAACATTTTTTTTTATTTGTTGGGCATCAATTAAATTGTTACTCTTAAATTGGTTTGGACGTTTTTGTATTTTCTAGTTCGGGGACCCAGTCTCTATTGTGTGATATGTAGGTTGTCTGTGTGCTGAGAATTAACTGATTCCTGTGACGTGAGAAGGCTAGCAGACGGTTGGTTTAGCCAGTCTGTCTGCTTCCTGATCTGGGCCCCAGTTAGTCACGTACAAACTGTAAAACTACATGCCATATTTCTAGAGAGAAAAGCATCACCTCCCACAGAGGGATGAAGACCCTCTTTTCAACAGGTCAGCTCTGCCAAAACTCATCCAATTGTCTATGAAACATATGTTATTCTGTGGGCACCATTTAGACATCCAGCCATTGAGTGACGACAGTCTGCTATGTGTCTCATCACCACGGTAAGCTGGGAGGGGACCAGAGCATATTACTGACATCTGACATCATACTTGTACGTTTGCACAACTCTTCGAACATTATTTGTGCTGACGTGAATAACAATCTTACTGAATTTACATTTAGCATTAGCCAGCACTTTTAAATTTGCCAAGATGTCAGGTGCTCTGGCTCCCGGTAAACATTGGACTATGGTGGCTGGTGTCTCTATTTTCACATTCTGTACAAATGAATCACCAATAACTAGAGCACTTTTATCAGGTTTCTCAGTGGGTGTGTCACTGAATGGGGAAAACCTGTTTGATGTTCTCATCGGATTGGAAGAGCGGAGTTTTGACCCGCAACTATGCCACCTCACTGTCACCCAGCTGCCCTGCTGCACGGGCGATTTTGCCGGAACCAAACAATGTATAGGACTCCCTGAGCTAGTCCCATCGAAAGCCGTATCTGTGGCCCCTACATTCCTACTATCCTTTATCAAAGTTTGGATGCGTGTCTCCAGTTCTGAAATCTTCTCTGTCAGCCTAACTATTTCCCTGCATTTATCACATGTGAATCCTTCACTGCCACCAGAGATGAGCTATCCATATAGCAAGCAGTGCAGACAACTAAAGCAGGAGAAGCCATTTACTCACCGAGATTGTAGAACGATTCCAACTTACCACTGTTGTTTGATGAACTCGTGAAGAGCAGGGGGAGAAACACCGGAGCAAGAGTAAAAAAGAAAACGGTTGTAGACGCGAATAGAAATGTGAGTGCAAAGACAAATGGCAAGCTAACCAGCTAACGGAATGCTAACACGCTGCATGCGCATGAATGACCAGATTAGTTTGATGATAATATCAGAAAATTTGGTTCGAATTAAGCTATATTTTATCACTTTAAACAACAGAGAGTGATAGTAAGATAGCATTTCCAACAGAAAAATTAAACTGCAAAGAGCTACAAACACAAACCAGGCAGCACGGCAGACAGGAAATTACTTCAGATGCAGCACAGTGCTCTCCGACTAGAGTCAGAACCAGACCAAAAACATGGAGTGTTTATAAGAAGTCTGGTGCATATAGAGAGGAAAGAGTGTGTTCTACAGGTGGTTTGTTTAGCCCACTCACCTGTGTGTAGCACACTCAGAATGTTCATAAGAAAGTGTCAGGGTTTTTGAAGGGGATGAGGTGATTGGAATTGAGGGCTCTCACAGCTTGGGGGAAAAGCTATTGAGCAGTCTAGCAGAGCGAGATCTGATGCTCCGGTACCGTTTTCCTGATGGCAAGAGCTGGAAGAGACTGTTGGGGGATGGGTAGGGTGTTTCATGATACTGGTAGCTTTACTGGAGCATCGTGCAAGGAAAATGTCCAGAATGGAAGGGAGAGGGGCACCGATCATTTTTGCAGCTGTGTTCACTGTCCGCTGGCGGTTTTTGCAGTTTAGCAGCACTGCAGTTCCCATACCAGACAGTGATGCAGCTAGTCAGCACACTTTCAATTGTTCCCCTGTAGAATGTGGTGAGGATGGGTGGAGGAAGACTTGCCGACGGAGTAAGTGTAGGTGTTATTGTGCCCTCTTGGAGAGTGACATGGTGTTGGTGGTCCAGGTGAGATTCTCTGTGATGTGCACCCCCAGGAATTTAGTGCTGCTGACTCTCTCCACAGTCAAGCTGTCGATGGTCTGTGGGGGGTGGTTAACTGAATTTCTCCAGAAGTCCATCACAACGTCTTTTGTCTTCCCCACATTGAGGGGCAGATTGTTAGTGTCACACCATTCAGCCAGCTGTGCCACAGGAATTTCTCTGTAGTGCTTTTGAGACCTACCACCATTGTGTCATCAGCAAACTTGATGATGTGGTTGGTGCTGAACTTGGCAGTGCAGTCGTGGGTTAGCAGCGTAAAGAGCAGTGGGCTGAACACACAGCCCTGTAGGTCACCTGTGCTCAGTGTGGTAGTGCTGGAGGTGTTGCTGCCGACACAGACTGACTGAGGTCTTCCAGTTAAAAAGTCCAGGATCCATTTGCAGAGGGAGGTGTTAAGGCCCTGCAAGTTTAGTTTATAATGAGCTGCTGTGGGATTACTGGGTTGAATGCTGAGCTGAAGTCGATGAATAGCATTCTAACATATGTAGTGAATTTTGCTTTCGCCAAACTAAGGAGGTGAAATAGTGTAGTGATTGATACTCGCGTCACAGGTGACATTATGATTCTTGGATCATAGAACCTCTCACTGTATTATCAACACAAGGAATACACAAGTGTAATAAAATACATTTTGTTAACAAAAGATAGACAAGAGTAATTAACAACTATGAAATTAATACTAGGAATTAAAAAGTGCATAAGATGCATAAAATACAAGTGATTCAGTTGGGTGTTGCTATGTCAGAGCTACGTTATTTCATGGGAAGATAAACTGTCGCTACTCTGACACAAATAAGGTGAAGAACCTTATTCCGCATCAAACAAATAAATTAGCTATTATTTGTTATCAACTCCAGTCAGCTATATAATATCTAATGTATATTAGAAAAATCATATACTGATAATATACAACAATGCCAAGGTCTCTGGAAGAGGTTTGGAAGTGCTATATATGATCTCTGTGGTTGAACTACCAGTGTAGTGGCTTCAAATTCTTCCACTGGTTGTGCTGGTAGCAGTCAGTGGGAATAGGAGCATGAATCCGTTTTGACAGCCATGAGCCTGAAGCGCTGGAGGATGCTGATCTCCTGGAGCACCAAAGGTCCTAAGATCTGGAACACACAGCTGTCAAGTCAAGTCAGCTTTATTTATATAGCACTTTTTACAATATAAATTGTGTCAAAGCAACTTTACAGTATCAAATGGGAAAGTAATATATCAATAATTCAAAAGAAACTTTAAACAATTTTAGTTTGAGGAAATTAATCAATAGTTCCAAATTAATAAATTGTTTGACCCCAATTTAGTTGTTGTCCCCAACTGAGCAAGCCATAGGCGACAGTGGCAAGGAACCAAAACTCCATCTGTGACACTGATGGAGAAAAAAAAACCTTGGGAGAAACCAGGCTCAGTCGGGGGGTCAGTTCTCCTCTGACCAATAAACAAGTAGTTTATACTCCCATACAGACCTGTATAGGTGGTCTATATGTACTGACCCACCATCTGGATACAAACTGGATCAAGGGAAACTGCAGTGGCCAACTGTTCAGGATTCATACTGGATCTGACCTCGGAATAAGCAGGAGACAGACAATATTAGCATAGATTCAATTTTTCTTGCATCAGGTGTTATGGGAAGTGTTCCCGGTTCCGGCTGACCTAATTAATGCAGCCTAACAATCCTTTAACGGATTTGAATATTAGAAATATTTAAATGTGTTAAGTGTATGCCAGGTTAAAGAGATGGGTCTTTAGTCTAGATTTAAACTGACAGAGTGTGTCTGCCTCCCGAACAGAATTAGGTAGATTGTTCCATAGTTTCGGTGCTAAGTAAGAAAATGATCTGCCACCCGCAGTTGATTTTGATATTCTGGATATTATCAGATTGCCAGAGTTTTGAGAACGCAGTGGGCGTGAGGGACTATAATGTGATAAGAGCTCCCTCAAGTACTGAGGAGCTAAACCATTGAGGGCTTTATAAGTAATTAGCAAGATTTTAAAATCAATACGATGTTTAATAGGAAGCCAGTGCAGTGTTGACAGAACCGGGCTAATGTGCTCATACTTTTTGGTTCTAGTAAGAACTCTAGCTGCTGCATTTTGGACCAGCTGGAGTTTGTTTATTAAGCGTGCAGAACAAACACTCAATAAAGCATTACAATAATCTATCCTGGAGGTCATGAACGCATGAATTAATATTTCTGCATTTGACTTTGAGAGCATAGGTCGTAATTTTGCTATGTTTTTAAGATGGAAAAATGCTGTTTTACAAATGCTAGAAATGTGGTGTTCGAAGGAAAGATTGCTGTGGCCCTGGTGTAGGTGCTGAAGGCCCTTAGCTTGGAACATGCAAGCAAAAGTACCTGAAGTAAGGTTTGCTCGCCGGAGCTGAACCTTGTTGCAAATGTCTGTGTGTCTTCTGCCTCTCTGGGCTAGAGACTCAGAACCTGGTCAATCTGCTTTGTCTCTCTCAGATGGGGATTCAGGACATGCTGCATCTTTTGCATCTACTTTCAGAAGACTCTGAACATAGAGTATCTCTTTCCTTGACATGACTCAGACTTAGTACTTTGTTGCTCTGCTAATGTCTCACCTTCGCAGACCAGAGACTCAGAACGGTTATCTGTTGCTGCATTCCCTGTAACGAGCCGCAGACTCAGAACAGAGGTTGATCTGTTACTGTATCTCCAGAGGGGAGACTCAGAACTTTGGGTCTGTTAGCATCCCTTGGACATGCCGGAGACTCAGAACGGTGTATCTGTTGCTGCCTTCCTGGTAACGGGACTCAGACTCAGAAATTGTTGCTCTGTTAGTGTCAATTCCCTTACAGGACTCAGACTAAAAACAAGGAGTGTCTTTTTTGGAAGGGTACCTTTATACCTTTCCGATGAGAAGAAGATTGCAATTTGGCGCTTCTCCTTTTCCGTGTTGTGATTGGATGGTTTTATCTGAGCGGGGGGAACCTGGGGTGGGCCACCCTTCTTTCCTCTTGTGGAATTTATTTGCATAGTCCAAACACAAAGTTAGAAAAGTGTCACTAAAGTTTACCAGTGCATTTCTCACTTTCCAAACCACAACAAAGAATACATTTGACAATATTACAAATGCATTAAGTCCAAACATGATGGTAAAATATTGAACTGTCATGGATGCATTCATTTGTCCAGTAACAGCTGAGTTTGTGTAAGATGTTGCACTACACATCGCTGTCAGTGAGAATACTTATTTCTCTAAATAAGTATAAGATGTGTGTTGTAGTTCGCATCAGTTCAAGGTTAACCTAGACAGAGTCTTCCTTACGATGGCTGGAGACAGACAGAGTGCCTGGTCGTTGGGAGGCAGTTTTTGTGCAGGTGTGTCATTCTGCATTTCAAACAGTGAATAAAAGTGGTTGAGTCTGGGAGGGAGGAGTCGTCATTACAGGCCTGTGGTGGGAACTTGTAGTCAGTGATGGACTGAATGGCTTGCCACAGGCTCTGTGTGTCTCTGCTGTCTGTGAAGTGATTATAGATTTTTTGAGAATATGACCATTTCGCATGCTTGATGCCAGAGGACATATTTGGCTCTTGCTGTTTTAAGGGCTGCTTTATCCCCTGATCTGAATGTTTCATCTCTGGTTTTTAGCAGCCCTCTGCTGTCATCCACAGCTTCTGGTTTGCACATGTGGTGTTGGTCTTGTCACAATATCAATGCATTTTTAGATGTAAGCTGTCACAGTTTCAGTGTATTTGTGCAGGTATGTGTGGTTGTTGTAGGTGGCCACCTCTCTGAACATGTTCCAGTCTATATACTGAAAGCAGTCCTGTACTGTTGAGGTAGCATCATTTGGCCATACTATGATCTGTTTTTGAAACAGTTTGGCAAGTTTGAGAAGTGGTCTGTATGCTGTATTAACTAAAGTGTTGATTATAGCATTATATTATACATTTACTCCTGTTACAAGAAAGGTTCATTGTAGCAGATTCCAGACTGTTGAGTGCATGAATGCAGTGATCTTGTCATTACAATCACTGATAACAGATTAGGGACATAAAGTTTTAATTAAGTAATTTTCCTTGGTTTCAGTAAAATCTGTTTTTGGACTAATGAGGAAGTTTTGACCTTTGAAACGTACAATATGTTTGCATGCCAAAATTTCAAGGACAATTTCTTAATTCATAATCCCTTTAAGCATTTTTTATTAAGAATTTTTTTAGTCTTATATTTATCTGTCCTAAACCCAATCCTTTGCTTTACCTCAGCTATCACGCAGGTGTTGTCCAGATAGCTGTACAGTTGCCATAAACTAGTGCTATGGGTTGCATCTTGCTTTGGACTTGACTGACAGACTGTAATTCTGTCACCACAAGCTTCCACCGTATTTTTTTATTTTTATTTTATTTTGTGCTATTTTGCGATTTATGTATGTATTTATTTATTTATTATTTTGCTATTTTTCTGCCTATTGTACATATAAAATAGAATAATCTTATATAAGTAGTCTCATATTCATAATCGTGACCACATTGTCTGAGAGAGAGAGAGAGAGAGAGAGAGAGAGAGAGACTTTTGACTTTTATATCTCTTTATTTATACAAAATTATTTTTCATTTGATTGTTTACTGTTTCCATTTGATTTTTTTTTCCTCCTTTTCTCCTTTTTTTCGATTATCAAACATCACATATCACATCAGTACAACACAACATTTAAAATATCACCTACCACCAAGATTAAACATTTAGAATTAGGTTTTCCTCATAATCCATAGTACACAAAACATCACTTAACCCCCATGTCTCCTTAAAACAATCTAAATCTTTAGTCAGTTTAAAATACACAAATTCTGCTCTAACCCTTGAAGTCATACAAGCTCTTAATATTCTCTCCGGGTCTACTAAAACTTCTTCATTTATCTTTTTTTTTCCCTTGTTAACCATATTGCCATCTTGGTTTCCGCTATTAAAAAAAATATTAAAATTAATTAAACCAATTATTCTCATATCTGAATCCAAAAATTAAAACATTATTATTGAACTCTTCACCAAGTTTTTCAATCCAGTTTTCTAATGTCTGCAAAACACCACTCAATCTAGAGAAAAATAAGAACAAATGATTAATTGATTTCTCTAAATCACAGAAGGGACACTTCTTTTCTACAGTGGGATCGATATGAGCCACATGTCTGTTTGTGGCTACCGCGCAATGTATAATTATCCACTGTAAATCTGCAGTTCGTTTTTCAATGGGAGATTTATACAATGACCTCCAGCACCTTCTAGGAGAAGAGTTTGGCCCCAACACATCTGATCACTTTGTCTCCTTACAGTGTCTCAGAATAGACTGGTGAGCAACTTTTACAGAAGTCAAATACAGCATTTTCTTTGAAACCTCTTTGAAGCCATGTATCTCTGGAGTCCCAAAAGAGAGTATTGATCCTTCTTGTGGTGGTTCTTCCACCAAAGCTGAAATGTTGAGGTCAGGAAAAAAAAACCTCCTTTATTTCTTCTCCTGCTTCATTCAAATCCTCTTTACTTGATTGTTGACGATAAGTAGAAGGCAAAAAAGAGAAAATCCCATCCATTACATGTTTCATGAATCTGACAGATTTGATTCCTGTCAGGTTACACATTTTCTCCAGGCTTTTCCACTCATCATGATGTTTTAAGTCCATTATCCTTGTGCATTCAGCTCTTGCCATTACTTTCTAAAGAATTTTTGAATTAAGTACCTTTACTTGAAGTAAGGGATTATTAAAAATAGGTTTATTGTTTGTTCATGATACAGAGTTAGACAGGTTTCTCTTCACTTGAAAACTTAAAGTACATGACAACTTAAAGTACAACTTAAAGTACAAGCACTGTTTTATAAAAAGCAGATGTATCTGTTAAGTCAATGTCTGTTAAATTAATTAAAAACAAATGCAGATCATATTTAAAAATATATATATGTTTGTAACAGGGTTTTAGCAGTATCAGTCCAGCACCTATTTGAGTACAGCAATTTCTGTGCTGCCTGCAGCCTGAAAATCTTAACTCTGCTTTTGATATCTTTTAATCCTTGTCCACCTTCATTTACTGGTAGGAAAAGAATGGTAGCTTTTTGTCCAGTGCTGACCAGTACAAAAAAAAAAAAATCCATAATCTCTTTTGTAATTCATGGACAACATCATCAGATGGATCCAAGACATTCACTTTGTGCCATAACACTGAAGCTACCAAATTATTTGTGACTAAAACTGTTCCCTTATAGGATAGCTGTGGTAGCACCCATGACCACTTAGACAACCGGCTACTCATCTTCTCCACCATTACTTCCCAATTTTTCATCTTAAATGTTTCAGTCCCTGAATAAACCCCTACACATTCAACCCCTCTTGACTCCACTTAACACCACCTGGGAGCTCTGGTGGATTTTCATTTACCTTTTGTCCACAATAAAAACCTTCACACTTTTCCTAATTCACTCTTACAGTTGATGCATTTTCATAAAGTTTTAGTGTTTCTTTTAAAACAGACACATCTTTGTTATCTTTGATAATAATTGTGACATCATCAGCATATGCAACAAACTTAATGGGTCTTTCAACAGAAACCCCATGTAGCGATTTTCTTTGACTTACAAAGTAGGGGTTCAATGGCCAATGAATACAACATTCCTGATAATGAGCATCCTTGTCTAATTCCTCTCAACACAGGAATAGAACGACTGAGCCCACCACTTTCAACATTGCAGATGCATCATTATACAACATTTTTATCCATGAAATGAAACTCTGACCAATCCCAAAAGCTTCAAGCATTTTAAACAAATAAAAATGACTAACTCTGTCAAATGCTTTTTCTTGATCAATTAAAAAAAAAAACTTTCACTGTTCAACCTTGCAATGTTTATTAAGTTTCTTACAAGAAAAAGATTGTCCATTATTGTTCTGTTGGGAATACAATATGTTTGATATTAATTGACCATTCTAAAAAAGATTTCAATCTATTAGAAGGGCACTTTGCCAAAATCTTATAGTCAGTGCATAAAACAGCCACAGGTCTACAATTTTTCAACAAACCAAGATCACCCTTTTTAGGTAACAAAGATAAAACCGCTCTTTACAACTAGTAGCCAATTCATGTTGTTGATAGCAATATTAAAAAACCCTCATATAAATGATCTTTCAGTAGGTTCCAAAATTGTTTGTAAAATTCAGCCGGAAGTACATCTATGCCAGGTGCTTTTCCAGTTGAACGTTTTTGAACAGCTTCAGACAGTTCTTTTACCTGAAGGTCAGAATCGAGCTGTTTACTCTGTTCATCAGAGAGTTTCAATAAGTCCTTATGTAACTCCTCAATGCATCACATTGCTGTTCTCCAAACAAGTTTCTCATTCCATTAGAATCTGAAATAACATTCCCATTTACATCTTTGAAATGCAACATCATTCTTTTTCGCTTTTCTTTCTGCTCTGAATTAAAAAAGAAGGAACTCTCTCAGAAATGCAAAGCGAGCTCTAATTAAAGCTGTCTTTGCTTTTTCACGATATAATGAAGCTAAAGCTTTCCTTTTTTCTTCCAGCTTCCCAACTGACACAACATTTCCAACACTTAACTCTCCTTCAATTTGCTTTATCTCTTTTTCTAGCTCAAAAACAGTTTTATTTACCCTACCATTTGTATTATATGTATAATTTTGAAAAAATATTCTAATTTGTGATTTTTCTGTATCCCACCACTGGACAATATCATCATATTTTTGTTTTGTTTTGTTTTTTCCACTCAATCCAAAATACATTAAATATTTCACACACAAAAAAGCATATCCTGTAACAATTTCACATTAAAATGCCAATAATAGCTATGACTTTGAGACTTCTTAACATTTATTTCAATTAAACATAAATGATGATCAGAGAACCCATTGGACGAATCAAAGATTTTTTTTTTTTTAATTATATTACTTTTTTTTTTTCTTATTGATATAAAATCTAACCTAGCAGTACTAATAACATTATGTAGAAACCTGGCAGAAGAGGGATGTGGTTCTTCTCCATTTCTCTCTAAAGTAAAATTAACTGTACATTTCCAATCGCACCCCAAAATCAACAATACATTTTCATCACAGTTTTGTTTTAAAAACTTATGTAACTTTATAAAAAATCTAATAATTTCTGCACCAGTATTTGGTGCATAAAAATAAAAAACGCAGAACCATTTATAATTACTTCAACAGGCAAAATTCTTCCTATTTATATTTCATTGACACACACAGTGTTGATCTTTTTGAAAATAAAATAGCAACTTCTCCACTAATATTTGTGCTATGACTCATAAATAAATCACTTCTCCACATTTTCCATTCCATTTCAAGCTTCACATCACTATGCGTCTCCTGTACAAATATTACATCAGTACCCTAATTTTGTATATATTCATTAGGGCCCGAGCACCGATGGTGTGAGAACCCTATTGGAATTGCTCCATTTCTTATTTGGGCTCGAGCACCGATGGTGTGAGGACCCTATTGGAATTGCTCCGTTTCTTATTATTACGGCCCGAGCCCAAAGAGGAGAAGGCCCTCTTGTTTTTTTAAGGATTTTTCATACCTTTTTTAGGGACGCTGCAGAGGCTGAGACCCGGGCGTGGAACAGGGGCTCTACTGCGCCCCCTTGAACACAGTCAGAAATCTTGATATATAGCGCACACATACTTCCACATATTCATATGAAACTCGGTACAAATATAGATCTCAGTGAGCCAAACAACTTTCATACTCTATGTTATTGGCTCCACCCAACAGGAAGTGAGCTATTCAGGGCTGTTTAAAAAACACATGCTTTGGGGATTTGATATACTAGTCTGAGGCCTTTCCACCAATTGACACCAAACTCGGTCAGCATGATCTCAAGACATTGGGGATGCAAAATTGCCAGGGGATTTTTGATATCTCAAATGGTTTGGCCGTAGTGAGGCAACAAATTTATGGCGAGAAATGAGAAACAGAAAGTGTCTAATAACTTTTGCACACATTGTCTGATTCTGATGAAACTTCATCAGTTTGTTCGTTGTATTATGCTGATTGCATAGATGTGACTATTATAGTCCAAGTTATAGCGCCACCAACTGGCTGCAGGAAATCTCATTTTCAGTCAGCTTTAAATTCAAGATCTTAATTTTACTCAATTTGCTTCAAACTTCATCAGTATAATGTCAAAACACTGCCGATGAGAATCTGTAAACAGGCTGTCAATACATGAATTGTTGTCGCCATGGCAACGTGTCAAAATTAAACATTTGTTTCCTGTGATTTTGAGGAAGTTAACATGCTTAGATTTCTGTGAAACACAACACACATATCAGCATTAATGATAGTTAGACACTGGCAAAAGCTCATAAATGGGCGTGGAGGAGGCACTCTATAGCGCCACCTTTTTGACAATATTTGACTGTTTTTCCTACAGTCACCAAACTCAGTACATGTATTGTTCACTTCAATCCAGACAACTTTCTAATTTACATCCATTAGCTACGACCAAGAGGAAGTTGACTATTTTGGTTTGAATGTGGATTCTGTGGAAAAATCAGGCTGTGGAATTTGAAATACTCCTCTCAGGAAAACCAAGAAATTCACACCAAACTTTTCCTGCATGATGGCAAGATACTGAAGATGCTAAATTGCGAGCAGATTTGGGATATCTTGAATGGTGTTGACGTGGTCATTGTTTAAAGTAACAGTACAAAAGATAACCATAATTTTATTATATCTTTAAAATGCAGCATTCAAACTCTTTCAAACTTTTTTCATACAGAACTAGTCATTCTGAGGAAGTATGCCAGAATCCAAAGCTCTATGAATTAAATAAAATTAAAAAACAAATAGACATCTCATCTCACTCTGCCTCTATGTGTGTGTGTGTGTGTGTGGTGGTGGTGGGTGTGTGAGTGTCAGAGTGAGTGTGGGAGGGGGGATGGGTGGAAAGAGAGACAGAGTCAGAGAGGGAAAGAGAGGTGGAATATTTAAACTCTTAGTGGTTTATTCATTAAGATGTGAATTATTATTTTGTTTTAACTATATGGCTTCTCTTTAAGGCATCAATTTGATTCTATCCCATCCGGTGAATTCCTGTCTTTCAGTATCCCCTCTCCTCTACTAATTTCTCTCCATCAGTTCTTTCTGTTTCAAAAACAGTATCACATTTTATACTTATTTTAATGACACTTTATAACAGTACAGGTTTTCTGCAAAAATATCAGAAAGTAGTTTAATGACTGTAATTACTGCATTTAAGAACACTGACACTTGATCAAAGATGAATAAAAAGGAATTAAACAAATCTTATTGAATTATTTTAAATGCTTCTTATAGAGACCTTGTCCTCTGGTGTGACATCTTTTCCTATGGTGTGACAGTATATTGTTCATTTGTTGTGTGTCTGTGTGTGTTTAACTCGGTTGATGTCATAGTGTAACCCTTCATTGCTGTAACCCTTAAAGCCAGACAGCCAGAGTGATACTGTAAATCCAAGTGCCTGCTGTGCACCAGTTTCCTGATTGCATGAGGGTGGCGATTGCGCTGATGGCGAGGGCCCACCCATCTCTGCTCGCAGCTATATATATATACATATTTTTTTTTTCCCAGCCTTCCGGGGGGTTTTGGGGGCTTTAACATGCTCAAAAACTCTTGAAATTTGCACACACATTGGAATCTGCGACCATTAGGACGCTGCAGAGGGTGGGACCCGGGCGTGGCACAGGGGCTCTACGGCGCCCCCTAGAACACAGTCAGAAAACTTGATGTATAGCGCACACATATTTCCATGTATTCATATGAAACTCGGTGCACATATAGATCTCATTGAGCCCTACAACTTTCGTACTCTATGTCATGTCACTTCAACAGGAAGTGAGCTATTCATGGCTGTTTAAAAAACACATGCTCTGGAATTTGATATACTAGTCTGTGGCCTTTCCACCGATTGCCACCAAACTCGGTCAACATGATCTCAAGACATTGGGGATGCTAAATTGCGAAAAGAATTTTAATATCTCGAACAGTTTGGTCATGGCAAGGCGACGAATTATGGCAAGAAATGAGAAACAGGAAGTGTCTAATAACTATTGCATACATTGTCTGATTCTGATGAAACTTCATCAGTATGTTCGTTGTATGATGCAGATCGCAAAGATGTGACTATTAGGAGTCCAAGTTATAGCGCCACCAACTGGCTGCAGGAAATGTGTCATTTTTAAAATCTTAAGTTTACTCTATTTGCTTTAAACTTCATCAGTATAATGTCAAAACAAATGCTGTTTCCATGGCAACACGTCAAACTTAAACATTTGTTTCCTGTGTTTTTGAGGCAGATAACATGCTTAGAATTCCACAAAACGCAACACACATTAATGATAGTTAGACACTGGCAAAAGCTCATAAATGGGCATGGAGGAGGCACTCTATAGCGCCAACTTTTGACAATATTTGGGGGTTCGTTTTTCCTACAGTCACCAAACTCTGTACATATATTGTTCACTTCAGTCTGCACAACTTTCTAATTTACATCTATTAGCTACGACCAACAGGAAGTCTGCAGTTCCCCCTCTGTCATTCACGTTCGACGTGGTGTCGAAGTGACAACACTAGGGGTCGCTCTAGGGAGCCTGAACACCTCTGACAGAAAAGGCCAATGAAATTGGTGCGCAGTATTTGCGTAGCCAGCTCCGCCCCGGACATCCGGGCATAAGAGGAGGTGGCTAAGCACTGCTCATTGTTCTGTTTCTTCGGAGCCGAATGCAGCATCTCTTCGTTGAGAAGCAGCGTTACTCACCTCTTTTTGTCGTTGGATCTACGGCACGGGCAGCGGTCTCTTCCTTCTCGAACGCAGCAGTGAGAGTCCCCTGGGTGCTTCGACGGCGAATCTTGAAGAGCAGATTTCCTCTTGTTAAAAACTAAAGAGCAAATTTCTCTAAAAGAGTGCAGACACGGTGAGTTTGTGTGTTTGCTATGCCTTTCCTTCCGTGTCCTTCTGGTTGCGGCTTCTATCTCTCCCAGACCGATCGGCACGAGCTCTGTCTTCAGTGTTTGGGTCTTGACCATGCTGAAGTGGCGTTCGGCGAGGGCGGATGTCCTGCTTGCGAGGACATGCCCCTCAGCACACTTCGTTCGTGAGTCACGTTCTTTACTAAGAGACCGCGGCTCACATCAACCGCTCCCGCGGCTCGTCCTTCTACTTCCGGGTACGAGGCTGCCGCGGTGCGTGTTTATGAAGAGCGAGAGAGAGCGAGCGTTTTGCCGGGTAATTCCCCGCGTCCCTCGCGCTCTGTGTGTCTGCCGGTCGAGCTTTCGGATGACTTTGAAAACTCGTCTCAGTACGGGTTGGATTGGTTATTCGGGGCTCCTGCGGGAGAGGAAGAAGGTTCTCAGTCAGTAGCAGATGCGGAAATGGCGGCCATGCTCGAACGAGCAGCCAAAGCGATGGGGATTGAGTGGAAGTCTCCACCCCGTCCTGAGTGCTCGCGGCTGGATGATTGGTATCTGGGTAACGACCGCGGTTCTTGGCCGCGTTCTACCCCAGTTCTTTTCTTCCCGGAAGTGCATGAGGAACTGACTAAGTCGTGGAAGGCTCCTTTTTCAGCCAGAACGCATCTTAGCGGTTCTTCCTATCTCACCACCCTCGATGGAGGTCCAGTGAGGGGGTATACGGAGGGACCGCCCAAAACACCCGTCCAGGGCATGTAAGGCTTCTTCCGCTCTCGTGGGGAAGGCTTATGCTGCTTCTGGACAAGCTGCGTCCGCCCTTCACGCTATGGCCGTCCTGCAGGTCTATCAGGCCAAGGTTCTTAGCGAGTTGCATGAGGGTGTTCCCAAACCAGAGCTTTTGCAGGCGGAAATGAAGGACGCTGAGAAAGTTCGCTTTCTTGACGCCCCCATTTCTCAGGCTGGTCTCTTTGGCGACACTGTCGAGGAATTTGCACAGCAGTTCTCCGCAGTGAAGAAACAGATGGAGGCTATTGAACACATCTTGCCTCGTCGGGCGCCGGCCCCCGGGCCCGCACCCCCGAAGCAGCAGCCCCCGCCTGTTTCACGCCGAGGACGACCGCCTTCCAGACCGGCTCAGGGCCCGCCACAGGCTGGTGCTGCACCTAAACCAGCCTTGCGGTCGAGCTCTCGCAAGAAGGTGGCGCCGTTAGCTCAGTCTCAGGCCGCTAAGAACCCTCGTCAGGCTTCAAAGCATTCCTGAAACGAGCAGCCCGGAGGAGAGAGATCTGCTGACCTGTCTGGAACCACACTCAGCGAGGGGACGAGTGTGGGTTTCGGCTCCACCCTGGCTGTCTGCCTCACGGCGGACGGCCACCACATGGTCAATAAAAGAGCAATTTTCTTCTCTGGGCGAAAAAACCAATGTGACTGCGTCCCTCCGGGGTACCCAGCCACTAAAACATGTCAAAGCATGCTCAACTGCACACTCTGCGTGTAGCGGCTTACAAGCCAACCAAAAGCCACAGGAGCTGAGCGCAGGAATAATTTGCGACATGTCAATCATCAGTTGCATTTACATCCTTTTGTTTTATTTTTTTTGCACCACCATAGAGGCATTTTGCACAATTGGAGCTTCATTCAAATCAAGCAAACGCATTGAAGAATATACGGTCAACAAACAAATATGTGCTCCCACGCTCACCCCCTTCCTTCCTCCACAGCTTTCCCATAACAGGTGTTTTAATCAATACACAATTAATGACACCCCCAAATCCTCACATGACGTCACACATGAATGCTCACATGGCTTCTACATTCCAGCCCCTAATTATTATTCTGAATAATTACATCTAATCTACACATAGAAGACATAGACATTTGATTCAAAAATACAATTTTCTCTCTTTTTATACAACAATCAATGTCTGTGCATTCATTGGAGTTCATGTTAAAGTTCTTGATGCTTTAATGTCAATTAATAAGTCTATGATGGTTCAATGTCAATGTCTGTTTTGATCAATCCAAAAAACAAAAGTATTTTCCAAGGAAACCTGACGAACAAAACCCCTTCTATCTGGAAAAGTTTGGACGATTTTGCCAATTATCCATGAATTACGGGGTGCTGAATCATCCACCAAAAGCACGATGTCTCCTGGGATGAAGTTGCGGGCTGCAGTTGACCACTTCTGTCTCTCCTGTAGTTGGGGTAAGTATTCCTTTGTCCATCGTTTCCAAAACAGGTCTGATATATACTGCACTTGTTTCCATCGTCGACGAGCATATACATCTTCTCTTTGAAAGACCCCTGGTGGTAATGATGGTGTGGTCTTTAAAAGCAGCAAATGATTAGGTGTCAATGCTTCCAGGTCATTGGGATCAGTAGATTCCTTAGTGATAGGACGTTCGTTAATGATTGCTTCTGCTTCACATAGAACTGTATGAAGACAATCTTCGTCAAGGGTTTGTGATCTCAAGGTAGCATTAAGAACCTTCCTTATAGATCTAATCAATCTTTCCCATGTGCCTCCATAATGTGAACCAGTTGGAGGATTAAAAATCCACTTGATTCCTTTCTGTAGAAGCATGCTGTTAATCCGAGTTTGATTCCAATCTTCAATAGCTTGTCTCAATTCACGTTCAGCACCCAGAAAATTTGTGCCATTATCAGATCGAATCTCTGTGACTTGCCCACGTCTAGCAATGAATCGTCTCAATGCATTAATAAAGGAATCAGTATCCAGTGATGGCACTACTTCAATATGGATGGCACGAATGGCCAGACATGTGAATATAACGCCATATCTCTTTACAATACTTCTCCTGCTCTTAATTTTGAAGGGTCCAAAACAGTCAACTCCAACAGAAGTGAATGGAGGTTTGTCTGGAGAAACTCTGTCCAGAGGTAGGTCTGCCATCTGCTGATGCCCTGGTACTGCCTGCAAACGTTTGCAAATCACACATTTGGATAAGATCTTTCTTATGGCTACAGAAGCACCACATATCCAATACTTTTGGCGTAACCTTGATAACATATAGTTTCGACCACCATGGCCTACTTCTTCGTGTGTGTGTCTAAGAATGAGGTTTGAGATGTGAAAGTCTTTTGCAAGTATAGCAGGATGTTTCGACTCTTCGGGCATAGCTGCTCTGCTCAACCGCCCCCCTACGCTCAGAACACCATTTTTCAAAATTGGATTGGGTTTACAAATGTGACTGTTCCTTTTCACTCGTTCTCCCTTTTGCAAACCTGAGATTTCCTCAAAGTATCTTTGTTTCTGGCAATAACGAATAAGATCCAATTCAGCCACCTTCAACTCCTCCACAGAAAGCTCACTCTTATCAAATTGAGTCTTTACTTTCTCCATTTCATTTTTCAGTTGTTGACTTTGTTCGTTTTCATCTATGCCAGTTTTAGTTAAAGCCATTTTCAATGATTTCCTCTTTTTACTTAGATTTAGAAGTAACTGCTTAAATCTGAGAATCCAAGCCGCTAACCTCTTTAATCGGCTCCAAGAGGAGAAGTGCTGGATGAAGCGTGTCATAACATCCTCTTTCAATTGTACAATGTTGACAATGGCACATCCCTTTCCCTCAGGGTCCTCTGATGAACATTCTCCTAGGTCAGTTGGATGAACAGGCCATTCCCATTCAGGCAAAAGAAGAAACTGAGGTCCAAAAACCCAACTTCTGTTCTTCAGAAATGATTTCACTCTCAATCCTCTGGAAGCTATATCTGCTGGATTTACTGCAGTGCTCACATATCTCCACTGTGATGGTTGAGACACCTTAAGTATCTCCGAAACTCTGTTGGCCACAAAGGTTCGATACCTCGAAACTTCATTTCTGATATATTTCAAGACGGAAGTACTATCCGTCCAGAAAACGGAATCTTGCAGACTCATGCATAATTCTGTTTTCCACAATGAATCCATTCGACTTGCCAATGTTGCAGCAGTGAGTTCCATTCGAGGGATTGACACTGGCTTCAAAGGAGCTACTCTAGCTTTACAGCCATTACAAAGGCAGCATGAACTTGTGAGTTAATATCGTGCAAAAGCAGGTAAGTGACTACTCCATAACCATCTTCGCTTGCATCAGAAAAGTGGTGCAACTGCGCTGTGTTCACCTCTCCAAAACCCTCAGGTTTGAAGCATCTATCGATCTTTAAGTTTTTCAATTCATGCAATCCATCTAACCAATTGGTCCACCCCTGAGCATCTGAAACAGGAATCATATCATCCCAGCCGAGTTTCTTCCTACACAGATCTTGCAAGATCTTTTTTGCACATAAAATCACTGGAGATAGAATTCCTAAAGGATCATAGATAGAACTCACAGTAGCAAGGATCCCTCTTCTGGTCGAAGGCCTCTGCTGAAAAGTGATTCTGAATCTGAAGGTGTCAGACTGCACACACCACTGTATACCTAGTGCTCTCTCTACTGGAAGCAAGTCTTGGCCCAAATCTAAATCCTTGACATTTTTTGCTCGGAGTTCCTCTGGAATTCTTATTAACACATCCCGACTGTTACTTATCCATTTCGTCAGTGTAAACCCGCCCTTTGTACAAATAGCTACAAGGTCATGATACAGAGAAATGGCTCGATCTTCTGAATTTACAGAGACAAGACAGTCATCTACATAGAAACAATGCAAGACTGTATCAATTACTTCCTTGCTGAAGTCTTTGTCATTATCCTCTGCGCACCTTCTAAGGGCAAAATTTGCACAACTTGGTGACGAAGTGGCTCCAAAGAGATGTACAACCATACGATATTCCATCAGGTCTTGAGTGAGGTCACCGTTAGGCCACCAAAGAAATCTCAGCAAATCTGCATCGTCTTTCGGCACTCGCACTTGATGAAACATGGCCTCAATGTCTGCCATGATCACAATGCGTTCTTTTCTAAATCTAGTAATCACTCCAATTAAAGAACTGGTGAGGTCTGGACCCTGTAATAACTGGGAATTTAAAGACATCCCTTGGAATGTAGCTCCACAATCAAAGACAACACGGAGCTTTCCTTTCCGGGGGTGGTAAACCCCGTGATGGGGTATATACCATACCTTACCATCACTACGTTGCAGGTCTTCAGCTGACACCCTCTCTGCATAGCCTTTAGAAATAAGATCTTTCATGAAGATAGAATACTCAGAATGAAATGCAGCATCCCTCTTCAATCTTTTCTTTAGATTCAGAGCACGCTGTTCTGCAACTATCTTGTTATCCGGCATACAAACATCTTTATTCTTCAAAGGTAAGCCAATAGAATAATGACCTTCTTCCAGCCTCATTGAATGTGTCACCATCTCAATGAACTTTTGATCCTCTCTTGATAACCCAACTTGTTCATTCTTACTGCATTCAGGAAAATCGACTTCAAATTGCTGTTGCCAAAGCTCTCCCAAGTCTGAAACTGAGATCCTGTTGATTGTGACATCAGGGTATGTAGAAACAGATTGGTAGCCACTATCTCCTTTTAGTGGACCATTTACTGTCCATCCCAACCTAGTTTTAATTGCATAAGGTCTGTCATCAACACTGCGAATCACTTGCAATGGCTCCATAACTTTTGGGGCATTTATTCCTATAAGAAGTTCAATTTCAGAGTCAACATCTGGTAGATTCACATGTCTCAAATGTGGCCATCCCTGCAGATCCTTTTGCCTTGCGATGTTTCCTTTATGCATGGGCATAGATTCTTGTGCATAGGCATCAGGTAACTCCCAAAAATCTTCTTCATTAAAGCCAGCTACCTCTAAACCAGAGACAACATGTGTGGTGGCGACTTTCTCCTGACCCATAGTACGCAAGAGAATATTAGTCCTTTTACCTGAAAGACCAAGTCTATTCATGAATCCAGATGTACAAAACACTGCTGTGCTGCCTTGGTCCAGAAATGCATAAGTAATCACAGTCTTATTTCCTTTTTTAGATTTCACTTGCACAGGAATTATAGAAAGCTTACATTCATGTTCACCAGCCCCAATAAATCCACTAGACTTCACTGATTCTGGATCACCGCCCATTACAGTGTCCCTTTGCCTCCTTATTTGAATCAATCATGTTTTCCTTTAGGTAGATGTGAAGAATACTAGGATGTTTAAGATTACACACTTTGCACAAAAGGCATTTTCTACTATCTTTACTGATGTGCCCTATACACATACAGCCAAAACAAATGCCATTTTCTTTCAAGAATGAAATTTTCTCAACATGACTCCTCTTTTCCAATAGAGGGCATGATTCCAAAGAGTGTTCACCTTTACAAAACAAGCAACTTTCATTGTGAAGTGAAACAGGCTCTTTTCTATTAGCTCAATTTCCAATTTACTTTCCATTGTTGTAGTAGCAAAACTGCTTCTTTTGGCTTTAAAATGAGACTGCAACTTGCCTTTGTTCAATAATTTACTTCCTGTTAATGTGGGAGGATCCTGTATGTTTCCAAAAACTGGATCTGTCATTATTTTTACTTGTCTTTCAACAAAATTTACAATGTCACTGAAGGTGGCTCTTTGATTAACCACTTCCTGCAGTTCACAGACCTCAGATCTCCATTTCTCCCTTAATTTATATGGCAATTTTTTCACCACAGTCAACATACTGGAAGGTGTATCCATCTCACGTAAATACTGAATGTTTTCCATGGAGTTACAACAACTTCTCAGGAACAAACTATAATCTTGTAAAGCCTTAAAATCTTCACTTTTAATGTTTGCCCAAGAAAGAGCCTTTTCCATATAGGCAGATGCTATTTTGTACTGGTCACCAAAATGCTCTTAAAGTAAAGCTTTAGCCCTCAGATACCCATGATCAGCAGGCAGGTGTTGACAACTCCTTATAATTTCTCTTGGCTGACCCCTAGTATACTGTTCAAGAAAATATAGGCGATCACTTGAACATTCAGTCTTGTTTTCCACACCACTTTCAAAAGATTTAATAAAGGAGTGATATTGCAAAGGGTTGCCATCAAAAACTTGAATTTCCCTTTTAGGCAACGATGACAGACACTGTTGTTGAACCAATAAAGATGTGATTTCATTTTGTTTGTCCATAATAAGGAGAATTTGATCAGTATTTCCTGAGCCAGCACTGAAACTACTTGCTTCTTGATTATTTGCACTTAAATTACCATGCTGACTTGATTTTGAAATTGTCTCAGAACACATGACTTGAGAAATGTTTCCCTTTTTTGACTTTGCACCTGAACAAACCACTTGATGAGATTCAATTCCGGGAGTAAATGATTTTGCATCAGCATTAAGCATCCAAGTTGTCTGTTGTCCTTTATCAACATAATCAATTCCATCAAAATGGTGCGTCACATCACTTTTAACTGCTTGCACGCTGGAGCCCTTAAGTACATTCACTTTTGCCCTAGTTGCAGCAATTTCCATTCGCAACCCAAATTCCTCCTTCTGTTTTCTGAGATTGTGTTCCCTTTCCTCAATTGAATGTTTTTCCTTCATTAAATTTTGACGTACCAACAAAGCTGCTATTTCAGCCTCAGCCTTGATACATGCTGATGAAGTTGATGATGTTGTTGAACGTCTTGAGGCAGAGCTTCGTTTACTTGATCCTTTACTTCCAGCATTAGAAATACTGTCACTTGGATTTACATCATCCTGGTTATGCATGGATATTTGGGACATATTCTGTTCTCTTGAATCCAGAAGACACTCAGTTGACTCCAATGGTTGACCTTGGACCTTATCACATGAGCTCTCAATTCCATTTATCCACTGCTTTGTCTCCTTTATAGAAGTGTCACTGTGTTTATGTACACTTGAAAACCAGTTAATTTGTATGGTTTGCTCGTCACTGGGCAATAATGGGATCACAGACTCATGAATTTTGACAGTTTCTTCAAAAACTTGCTCCAAACTTTCAAGTTTAAACTGAACAGCTGAAACGTTTTCACTTCTTTGCATGAGATCTTTGATGGCTGTTATATAAGTTTTAATCACATTCACATTTCGTTTTCGTTCCTTCTGTAGTTGCTCAATTTTATTAGTTAAAGCCTTTGCTGTAAGTTGAATTGTTCTTTACGATTTCTCCTGTTCCGATTCAACAACCACACTGGATTCGCGTTCACTCATTATAACCGAATCAAAGTCAAAAGTCAAAGTCTGCTTTATTGTCAATTCTGCCATATATACAGCACGTACATACAGAGAATTGAAATTGCATTACTCTCAAACCCTAGATGCATACAGGTAACATTAACAATAACATAAGAATGCGCGCTTCAGCGCATCTACTCAAAACAAGCGCACACCATCGAAAACAAACAAAGCTCAAAGACACGCCTAATATCAAAACACCTCCAAGAAAGCCCAAAAACGGCTCAAACAACAAACAAACAAGCAGCACTGCATCAACATCAAACAAAACAACAACACGGAAACCGCCAAGCCATTTCAAACCATCCGCAAACACCAGAAAAGTAAACCTTTGTCCTACCGGTTCGACGTCAGCAAAATATTCAATATCATCGATCCCGTTGTTCCGAAAATCCAAGCGTGCGATCCTTTCTTTAGAATGAAAGAGAGCAGATCCGTCCTCCGTCAATGCTATTGTTGCGGCTGTTGTTGCTTATTCCAATAGTTGAAGCGTACTGGCCTCCTTGCATAATCCAAAGTCGACTCATTCATACAGAAACAAATTTGTTTGTTGACTAAATTTTAGCGGCTTACAAGCCAACCAAAAGCCGCAGGAGCTGAGCGCAGGAATAATTTGCGACACGTCAATCATCAGTTGCATTTGCATCCTTTTGTTTTATTTTTTTTGCACCACCATAGAGGCATTTTGCACAATTGGAGCTTCATTCAAATCAAGCAAACGCATTGAAGAATATACGGTCAACAAACAAATATGTGTTCCCACACTCACCCCCTTCCTTCCTCCACAGCTTTCCCATAACAGGTGTTTTAATCAATACACAATTAATGACACCCCCAAATCCTCACATGACGTCACACATGAATGCTCACATGGCTTCTACACTGCGTTTCTGCATACTTTGACGAACCAAGCGCATCTATCAGTCGATCCCTGAGCTCAGGCGATCCTCTGTTAGATCCTTGTCTGTCAGTTATGTTGATCAATCCTCCCAGCATGGCTGGGTCCCTCCGGGGTACCCAGCCACCAAAACACATCAAAGCATGCACAACCACACACTCTGCGCTTCTGCATACTTTAACAAACCAAGTGCATCCGTCAGTCGATCCCCTGAGTTCAGGCGATCTTCTCATGGATCCTTGTATGTCGGTTATGGCGATCAAAGCACCTTGTGTCCTCCGGGACAGCGCGCCCCCGAACAAAGGGCTTTCATCACAACTCAGTCACACCGTACCCACCCGAGGTACGTCGGTGGTTCCCCTGAGACCGTTAGCAGAGAGTCTTACAGCTTGGCTCGAGTTACCCAACCTCTCTCGCTGGCTTCTCAGAACCATCCGACTCGGCTATGCTATCCAATTCGCACGCAACCCACCCAAGTTCAGCGGCGTCCTCTCTACCGCGGTTCGGGTAGTGCTGCTGTTCTTTGGGCGGAGATCGCGACCCTTCTGGCGAAGGATGCAATAGAGCCGTTCCCCTCAGCCGACATGAGGAAAGGGTTTTACAGCCCCTACTTCATTGTACCCAAGAAAGGTGGTGGTTTAAGACCAATCCTGGACCTGAGGATTCTGAATCGGGCCCTTCACAAGCTCCCCTTCAGAATGCTAACCCTCAAACACATTCTCACGTGTATCAGGTTCCAGGATTGGTTTGTGGCAATAGACCTGAAAGACGCGTACTTTCATGTCTCGATTCTTCCAAGACACAGGCCCTCCTGCGGTTCGCCTTCGAAGGTCGAGCATTTCAGTACAAAGTCCTTCCCTTTGGGCTCTCCCTGTCTCCCCGTGTCTTTACGAAAGTCGCAGAAGCAGCCCTTGCCCCTCTCCGGGAGGTGGGCATCCGCATTCTCAATTACCTCGACGACTGGCTGGTCATAGCACACTCTCAGGAGTTGGTATGCAAACACAGGGATGTGGTTCTCAACCATCTGGCCCATCTGGGATTTCGGGTCAACTGGGAAAAGAGCAAGCTCGCCACGGTATGGAGCATCTCTTTTCTCGGTGTACAACTAGACTCGGTTGCCATGAATGCACGGCTCTCCCCGGAGCGTGCACAGTCAGTGCTGAGCTGCATCCAGAAGCTCTCACGCAGCCCGACGGTCCCCCTCAAACAATTTCAGAGGCTCCTGGGTCACATGGCATCCTCAGCCACCGTCATGCCGCTGGGCCTGATGCACATAAGACCGTTACAGCACTGGCTGCGCACCCAAGTCCCAAGATGGGCATGGCACCAGGGTTCATACCAGGTGCACGTCACACCCGTATGTCTAAAAACCCTCGATCCCAGGAAGGACATTTTGTTTCTACGGGCCGGGGTGCTCCTAGAACAAGTGTCCAGATGCATTTTGGTTATGACAGATGCATCCAACACAGGCTGGGGCGCCGTATGCAACGGGCAAGCAGCCGCAGGGCTCTGGTCGGGTCCTCGGCTGCATTGGCACATCAGTTGCCTCAAGCTGTTGACAGTGTTTTTGGCCCTGAAGAGGTTCCGACCTTTGGTTCAGGGCAAACATGTGCTGGTCCGAAAAGACAGCACTGCGACTGTAGCCTACATCAATCACCAGGGCGGTGTACGCTCTTTTCGCATGTCACAGCTAGCCTGCCATCTCCTCCTTTGGTGTCGAAACAATGTCAAGTCTCTACGAGCCACTCACATACCGGGCGAACTCAATTGGGTAGAGGACGCGCTCTCCCGACAGACTTCGCTTCGGGGCGATTGGAGACTTCACCCTCAAACGGTTCAGCTGATCTGGAGTCTTTTCGGTCAGGCCCAGATCGACCTGTTTGCTTTGATAGAAAACACTCACTGCCAGTTGTGGTTCGGTCTGTCCGAGGCGCCCCTCGTCACAGATGCACTGGCACACAGCTGGCCCCAGGGCCTTCTCAAGTATGCGTTTCCACCGGTGAGCCTAATTGCACAGACCCTGTGCAAAGTCAGGGAGGACAGAGAGCAGATCCTGTTGGTGGCCCCCTACTGGCCCAACAGGGTTTGGTTCTCAGAGCTGGTGCTCCTCTCCCCCGTTCCTCCCTGGTGCATTCCCCTGAGGAAGGACCTCCTTTCACAGGGGAAGGGCACAATCTGGCACCCGCGCCCAGATCTCTGGAACCTCCACGTATGGTCCCTGGATACGACCAGGAGGATTTCAGAGATCTCCCACTGGCAGTGGTAAACACTCTGTTGCAGTCGAGAGCTCCCTCTACGAGGTGGCTGTACGACCTCAGATGGCGCAAATTCACAAACTGGTGTTCCTCCCAGGGGGAGAACCCACGGAGATGTGGCATCCGAATGGTGCTTTCCTTCCTCCAAGGAGGACTGGATAGAATCAGAATCAGAATCTGAAAGAGCTTTATTGCCAAGTATGCTTGCGCATACAAGGAATTTGTTTTTGTGACAGTAGCTTCCAGTATACAACAACAACACGGACAATAAGAAAAATACAATAAGGTGAGAATAAAAAATATACATATTTAAATATAAATAGACAAAAATATATAGAAAACTGAATTAAGAAATAAGTGGTATGTACAGTTGTGCTGTTGATGATTAAAAAAAATAATAATAAAAATAAAAAATTAAAAAAATAAATTAAAAAAAAAGAGATGCAGGGGGTGCATTAAGATGGAGGTGGTAACAAATAAATATAAGGTTATTGCACATGTTTTTATTGTACGATGGTGTGAACATTTAGCTGTTCATAAGGTGGATTGCCTGTGGGAAAAAACTGTTCTTATGCCTGGTTGTCCTGGCAATTGGGGCTCTGTAGCGCCGGCCAGATGGCAAAAGTTCAAAGAGGGAATGGCTTGGATGTGAGGGATCCAGGGTGATTTTCTGAGCTCTTTTCCTCACCCTGGATGTATAAAGTTCTTGAAGGGTGGGCAGGGGAGCACCAATAATCCTCTCTGCAGTCCGAACTGTTCTCTGTAATCTTCTGATGTCTGATTTAGACACCTTTCTGCATCAACACTTAAGGTCCAGGTGGCCGCTATTGCCGCTAACCACGACCTGGTGGAAGGCAGGTCGGTTGGGAAGCATGATTTGGTTATACGATTCCTTAAAGGTGCACGTAGGCTGAACCCCGTCAGACCGCACCTTGTCCCCTCTTGGGATCTGTCTGTGGTCCTCCGGGGCCTACAGTCAGATCCCTTTGAGCATCTTCAGTCAGTCGAACTCAGTGCTGTCTCTCAAAAGATGGCTCTCCTGACTGTGCTCATCTATCAAAAGAGTGGGAGACCTCCAAGCCCTCTCCGTCAGTGACTCGTGCCTCGAGTTCGGGCCGGCTAACTCTCACGTCATCCTGAGACCCCGGCCCGGCTATGTGGCCAAAGTGCCCACCACTCCCTTCAGGGACCAGGTGGTCACTCTGCAAGCTATCCCTTCTCAGGAAGGCGACCCCAACCTCTCCTTGTTATGCCCAGTCCGTGCCCTGAGCATTTACTTGGAACGTACTGAAAGCTTCAGACGGTCGAGTCAGCTCTTTGTCTGTTTTGGAGGACAGCAGAAGGGGAAGGTTGTCTCCAAACAAAGAATTTCCCACTGGATTGTGGATGCGATTCGTTTGGCCTACCAGGCCACAGGGGTGCCCTGCCCGCTGGGGGTGCACGCCCACTCCACCAGGGGCGTCGCAGCGTCGGTTGCGCTGGCGATCGGGATCTCTTTAACAGACATTTGCAGAGCTGCAGGTTGGGCTACACCGAACACGTTTGCCAGGTTCTACAATCTGCGTGTAGAACCAGTCTCTTCGGGAGTCCTGACGGCAAGCCCAGTAACTCCTGAAGCTGACATGGTGTAGAAGCTTGCTGAAGCATTGTTCCCCACGGGCGATGACGCTTCCCCAGGTTCAGTAAGTTCCCTGACGCGAACCCTGAACAACAATTTCCATCATGTTGCACCCGCAACGTAGCTATGTTCGGCGGAGGAACTAGCTATCAGAATCTAATATGAGGTTAGGTTCCCTCTTGTGAACTCTCATATTAGGTTGGTGCTCCACATGCAGTGGCTCCTAATGCGGCCCCATGTGTATTTCCACCTATATTCCCAGAGATGCGGTGTTTCCCTCAAAGACAGTTTTGTCTCCGATCCTGAGCTCAGCAGTCTCTCCTTATGCGGAGCCTGTCTCAGGATCTTCCCTTTGTAGCGCTTCCCTAGTGCGAGCCCTCAGGTGTATTTTCCACACAATGACCTCCCTCCGGTCAGGGTGTGGTCTCCGTAGTGCCGTTCCCCCCCCGGGAGGGACGAGCACTGGCCCAATGTTCTCCAAGATGTTCAACCAAAGGTGAGGAAAGGCTGGCTGTAGCTCTTGGGCATTGGAAGGTCACGCAGAGGTGAGTTGCATTTATTTAACACGTAAAACCTGTTACTATTTGCACTCCATACACTCATGGCGCAGTCCGCTGGTTGTGGCGTTTTCAACTGGGACCCCTAGTGTCGTCACTTTGACACCACGTCGAACGTGAACGACAGAGGGGGAACGTCTTGGTTACGTATGGTAACCCTCGTTCCCTGATGGAGGGAACGGAGACGTGGTGTCCCCCCGCCACAACCTCGGACTGCCTCTGAGTGTAGCCGAGTTGCTATTCGGCTCCTCAGATCTGAACAATGAGCAGTGCTTAGCCACCTCCTCTTATGCCCGGATGTCTGGGGCGGAGCTGGCTACGCAACTACTGCGCACCAATTTCATTGGCCTTTTCTCAAAGCTGTCAGAGGTGTTCGGGCTCCCTAGAGCGACCCCTAGTGTCGTCACTTCGACACCACGTCGAACGTGAATGACAGAGGGGAACGAGGGTTACCATACGTAACCAAGACGTTTTGGTTTGAATGTGGATTTTTGGAAAAATCAGGCTGTGGAATTTTAAATACTCCTCTCAGTAAAACCAAGAAATTCATATCAAACTTTTTCTGCATGATGCCATGATACTGAAGATACTAAACTGGAGTCATATGCTAAGATATATTTTAACCCATCAGAAAAAAAATAAATTCACTGAATCAGCTGATATGTAGTTTACTTTTATATAATTACAGAAACAAATACATAAAATAATTTAATATGTCCTTTACTGGTAATATAGTTTATATAATTCACATGTCACAAATGCTTATAGATCACTTTTTTTTTTTTTTTTGGTTATGGTTATGGATCATAAAATATGTCATTAACAATTTAAAATGAGGTCTCTTGTTTTGGTTAACATTAATTAATGCATGAACTAATATGAACTAACAATGAACAATATATTTTTATAGCATTTATTAATCTTTTTTAGAGTTAGTTAATAAAATTGTTCCTGATCATGTTAACTCAAAGTGCATATAAACTAATATTAAAATACAACTGTGCATTATAATAACATAATACATTTTGAACTTAATAATTATTAACATTAATAAATGCTATCTAATTATTTTTCTTGTTAACTAGTATAATTACCATGTTCACACATGGAGGTCACTACATTTTTTTATGTATTTGTTTCGTCCTACAGTTTTAATTGGATCATCTTCAAATTTGGTGAGTGTGATCATAAGGCCTTTGCGATGTTAAATGTCGAAGATCTTGTTTTCGTCGAAGGGCGTGTCCCTGGCGGGGTGACAAAGTTTGACGTTTCACCATGAAACAGGAAGTTGCTGTAACTCAGGCAAACAATGCCCGATCTGCCCCAAACTTCACACAATTAATAACGTCATGTCCTGAACACATGTCCATGCCCATATTTGGTTATAGTCATAGTGCCACTCGCTGGTAACAGGAAATAACATGTTTAACACTGTTATGGTCTCCTAGCATAATAAAAAGCATCAGCAAGTGTTAAATAGGTTAGCAACAAGCTATAAACATGCTAAAACATGTTAGCAACACATAGCTAAAGCACGCTATTAATGCAATGCAACATGAAGTTGCTGTAACTCAGGCAGGCAGTGTTCAATCTGCCCCAAACTTAACATGCAACATGCTACAAACATGGTAAAGCATGCTAGCAACACTTAGCTAAGTGCTAAAGCATGCTATTAATGCAATGAAACAGGAAGTTACTGTAACTCAGGCAGGCAGTGTCTGATCTGCCCCTAACTTCACATGTTTGATAAGGGTCCTGGCCTGAACACATTTAGTCAAGTCACTTTTATTTATATAGTGCTTTTTACAATACAGATTGTGTCAAAGCAGCTTTACAGTATCAAATGTGAAGGTAGTGTTTAAAGGCCAATATAATGTAAAAGGAAACGGTTCCCATTTTTCAGTTCAAGCGAGTTAATAATTGAATTCAGCTCAGTTCAAATAGTATACAATATCGCTGGAAAATAAGTGCCCCAACTAAGCAAGCCAGAGGCGACAGTGGCAAGGAACCAAAACTCCATCGGTGACAAAAAATGGAGAAAAAAACCTTGGGGGAAACCAGGCTCAGTCAGGGGGTCAGTTCTCGTCTGACCAACAATCAAACAAGCAATTTGTAACTGTAGAGGTCATCTATAGGTACTGATCCACTATCCGGATATGGACTGGATCAGGGGATTGCAGTGACCATCTGATCAGGATACAGACTGGATCTGAGTGGCAACGATGACCTCGGAATAAGCAAGAGACAGACTAATATTAGTGTAGATGCCATTCATTTAAACATTTAACCCTCTGGGGTCTAAGAATGCGCCGGCACGTTTTGGTGTGTTTTTTTTAAAAGCCCCCTATATAAACTTAAACTACTACGTCAGTTTTGATCGTACAGATAACATCAATACATCAATCTGTAAGGATCCACCCACTGGCCCAAAAGCGGAGTCCAGCGGCCTGGTTGAAGGTTTAATGCGCGTTCGGTCTTTTCTCATTAGTATGGCAAAATTCACTTAATTTATCAGAATTTAGTTTCTGTTTAGCTCCGCGTTTAATCTGACTCCAATTTTAAGTGATCACTAAATTTAGGTAATGTTTCTAATTACAAACTGATCACAAGTATTAATTATAAATTTAGATATTTGATTATTCTGGAAATCCCATACTTTCCATTATCCGTTCATTGGGGACCTCATGTCGCTTTTATGTCTTACGTGGCCTACGTAGATCATACGATCACAAACCCGCCGGCCTGATGTTAGTCAGAGGATTGCAGGTGGCTAATTACCTTTCTGCCAGCCGCCTACTGCTTGCTTTATACAAAAAGTGTAGTTTACATAGCCTCTCCCCATACAACGTGCTAAACATCAGCGATAGACAAGTCAGGGGGTCTCAGAAGAAGTGCCTACTGCTCCATTCATTCATAGAGCCTGCTGCTTGCCTATCCCGGCCATGTATCTGCGGTAACAAAAGCCTCCTCACAATATAATAATCATAATGATTTCAGGAAAGATCAGAATGAATCAAATATAACAGTTTATTTGTCAGGTAAATACTATTTAATGCCAATTGCAGAATTAAACAATGAGAATCCAATTTGAATTAAATGCAGTTCCAATTTAAATAAATACCTAACATCAATTGCTCAAAGATAATTCTAAGAGTAAAGATATCTCAGGAAATTTACATAGCATAGAAACATGCTCCATGCTACGGGCCTCCGATAGGCGGAGTGGCCCCGAGGTGTTCGGCTACATTGGTTTTATACTCAGACCAGAACAAACAAATCTTCCAATCTTTGATTGTAAAAACATAAAAAGACCTTTTGGTTAGGTTCTCGTGACCCAACGTCACACCTGACCAGAGATAAGAGAAACATTCCCGTGGCACCCTAAGGGGTAAACACGCCCCTAAGTTGCAGAACATAATTGTACAAAAGTTTCCAATCTTTTTTATAATATAAATGACTGCCGCAAAATTGAGACCATTTTACCAATCGCACAGAGACCTTTACAATGATACCAAGCATGAAGGGGAAAAACAACATATTCACAAGATATAACACATGTGGTACATAGATATTCCTGGTGAAATTTAAGTGGGAAAACCTTTTGTTGGGGAGAGTGTGAAAAGTCAGGTTGAAGAAAGGAAGGAAGGGGTCGTAAATGAGCAAGGGGGTGGTGTTGTTTGCTCTCTTTGAAGATCACATATTCAGATTAGTTGTGTTCTGTTGCATGGAATCTGTGATTGTGAATTTAAGTTCTTGAGGAAATAATTTCACATCTTACAAATCGAATCTGTAAAGGGTCTACTTTTCTTTGTACAGACACATAATAACAATAAAACGGTGAGCTTTTGACAAATAAAGAAAATAAACAGGGAGTGCTGTGTGCTGCGTTGGTCTCCCTGATCTTTATTTTGAAACGCCTCACTTAAATATTCGGCGAAAACAGCACACAGAGGCATTATACATATACCTGGAGAAAGCTTGATATTTCTACTCTTAAACAAATTAAGTGTTTTCGAAAACAAAAATTCTGTGACAAAGTAATCCATATAAAACCAATGCGATGTCCAGTCTACCCCCTTGGAGCTGATTATCTGTAATAAGTTGACACCCATAAGTTAGTTTGCTTTCATATTACAATTAGCCACGTGCGAAGAGCGGGACATAAACGCCCACATCACCGTCAACAAAGCGGCAAGACTTCGTCAAGTTTATCTGGGTTACTGTTTGTTTCTGAAAGAAGACCTGCTGAGAGGAATAAATCTTATATTTACCTCATCAGAAGAAGAACGCCATGTGACGCGCAGCAGATTCAATAGAGAATAAACTCTTCATTTACATGTAAGTCTTTCTTTTATTAGCCTGCTTGCATTCGCTGTTATTGTGTTACTGTGACAGGCTAAGTTGTATACATTTTACTAGTTAGATTTTTTCCAAACTATAATTGCTTACTATATCAAGTGAAACGTTATGATGTACGTTTCATTTCATTGCATCTAAATGTCTCACGACGCAAGGATGTTTTTTTTAATGTTCTAGAAAAAGATGCAATATAAAATTAATAGTGTTTACACTGTAACACTGAATGATAGAGTCTAAGAATGTTTAGACAGCATGTATTGCATACAAAACACGCTTGTGTTTATGACTATAAGATCATATTTGTTTATCGCAAAATGTTAAATATAATAAAAAAATAGCCTATGAGTGTTTATACTGAGTGTATGTTTAGACCATGTTTATTAGTAATACTCTGATCGTGAATAGACGTTTAATGTGCTAAAAAATAATTAGTTTCTCAGACATAAAACTCAGATGTATCTTCAGATGTTCAACTACACTGATATTCTAGTGCAAAACAAGTTTCTTGACTACTGATGATGAGTTTTGCAAGCACTTAAATGTCAGGTATGTTTTACTTGTTTCAGTTGTTGAACAGAATTCAGAAAAAAAAGCTGTTTTCGGAAATGACAAAGTCTGTTCATATCTGTAGATCAGCGTGCTCAATAATATGTCTTTGACCTTCATAATGTATGTTTTGATTATACTCTGTTGTAAATAAAATACAACTAATCTAAAACTCCATTCTTTGAATCTTCTCACATTGTTTCTTACCTGACAGTCACAGTGTCGTTGATGGGCCATTAGGGATGGATTTTTGTCTCTCTCAGGTGTGAATCACTAAATATTCATGACCATTGTCAATCTCTTGCATATTCTCTTTCCATCACAAAACATGTTTTGGTAAATTGACATCAATATATTGTCTTCTTTGAACAAGTGAACGAGATGATTTTCACATAATTTTGTAGAAAAAAACTGGCCTACCACATCCAGTTCTCAAAAGTCTTGTGAACAAATGTTCTGCATGTGTTAAATGGCCTTATTTCAGACACTTTAATTTTTTTTGTTTTTCCACTAACTGTTTTTTTACACTAACTTAGACATGCAGTGTCCGATCTGCCCCAAACTTCACTTGTTTGATGAGAGTCCTGACCTGAACACATCTAAAGGCCAATACTCTGTTACAATCATAGCACCACCTACTGGCAACAGGAAAATACTTTTTTTATACTAACTTAAAGATGCAGTGTCCGATCTCCCCAAACTTCACTTGTTCGATAAGAGTCCTGACCTGAACACATCTAAAGGCCAATACTCTGTTACAATCATAGCACCACCTACTGGCAACAGGAAAATACTTTTTTTACACTAACTTAACCCTCTGGGGTCTGAGGGTGTTTTGGGGCCCTGAAGAAATTTTGACATGCCCTGACATTTGTGCTTTTTTCAGTATCTTAAAAACATATTAATGGCTAAAGTCAGGTTACATTGTAATCATTACAATAATATGTAAGCAACATGAGAGTACATGTTTGTGTTTTTGAGAAAACAATGTTTATGCGTGGTTAGTGAAAAACAAAAACAAAATAAAGTTACTGAAATAAGGAAACATACAGAAAATTTCTTCACAAGACTTTTGAGAATCTCTCAAAAACTCTCCCCTAATGGCCCATTAATGAGACACTGACTGTCAGGTAAGAAATAATGCAAGAAGATTCAAAGAATGGAGTTTTAAATTATTTGTATTTTATTTGTAACACAGTATAATCAAAACATACATAATGAAGGTCAAATACACATTATTGAGCACGCTGATTTAACCACAGAGATGTGAACAGAGTTTGTGTCATTTCTGAAAATTGAACTTTCCTGAATTCTGTTCAACAAGTGAAACAAGTAAATCATACCTGATATTTAAGTGCTCGCAACACTCATCATCAGTAGACTACTGTAAACTTGTTTTACACTAGAATATCAGTGTAGTTGAACATCTAAAGTTGGTACAGCGCTCTCAGAGGAAAACAGTTTGAAGAGACAACAGGATTCATGTGTTAAACATGCTAGAAACAGGCTCAAACATGATAGCAAAACTTACTAAGTGCTAAAGCATGTTGTTACAGCCATGAAACAGGAAGTTGACAATTAACATTGTTTGCATGTTAATTCATGCAAACAATATCCAATTTGCGCCAAACTTTACTTGTTCGATAAGAGCCCTGACCTGAACACATCTAAAGGCCAATATTCTGTTACAACCATTAATGGATCCTATTGTAAGGCTCTCCATAAAAAAAGAGGCAGAGAAAGGAAAATTAAATACACCCCTTGTGATTTCTTCATAAATTATGAGGAAAATTCAAGAGCTTTTTTCTTTTCTCAAGTTTGTTACCACTTTTTTCAAACAAAATCTTTTCCTTCTACCTAACTCATCATAACCAACAGTTCCCCGTCTGTCGTTCACGTTCGACGTTGTGTCGAAGTGATGACTAGGGGTCGCTCTTGAGAGCCCGAATACCTCTGACAGCTTTGAGAAAAGGCCAATGAGAATTGGTATGCAGTATTTGCATAGCCCGCTCCGCGGCTTTCACCACAACTCAGTCACACTGTACCCACCCGAGGTACGTCAGTGGTCCCCCTGAGACCGTTAACAGAGAGTTTTACAGCTTGGCTCAAGATACCCAACCTCTCTCGCTGGCTTCTCAGAACCATCCGACTCGGATGCTATCCAATTCGCACGCAGCCCGCCCAGGTTCAGCGGCATCTTCTCTACCGCGGTTCGGGACGAGAATGCTGCGGTTCTTCAGGCGGAGATCGCGACCCTTCTGGCGAAGGACGCGATAGAGCCGGTCCCCTCGGCCGACATGAAGAAAGGGTTTTACAGCCCCTACTTCATTGTACCCAAGAAAGGTGGCGGTTTAAGACCAATCCTGGATCTGAGGATTCTGAATCGGGCCCTTCACAAGCTCCCCTTCAGAATGCTAACGCTCAAACGCATTCTCACATGTATCAGTTTCCAGGATTGGTTTGCCTTCGAAGGTCGAGCATTTCAGTACAAAGTCCTTCCATTTGGGCTCTCCCTGTCTCCCCGCGTCTTTACGAAAGTCGCAGAAGCAGCACTTGCCCCTCCCCGGGAGGTGGGCACCCGCATTCTCAATTACCTCGATGACTGGCTGGTCATAGCACACTCTCAGGAGTTGGTATGCAAACACAAGGATGTGGTTCTCAACCATCTGGCCCATCTGGGGTTTCGGGTCAACTGGGAAAAGAGCAAGCTACGGAGCATCTCTTTTCTCGTTGTACAACTAGACTCGGTTGCCATGAATGCACGGCTCTCCCCGGAGAGTGCACAGTCAGTGCTGAGCTGCATCCAGAAGCTCTCATGCAGCCCGACGGTCCCCCTCAAACAATTTCAAAGGCTCCTGGGTCACATGGCATCCTCAGCCGCCTTCATCCCGCTGGGCCTGATGCACATGAGACCGTTACAACACCGGCTGCGTTCCCGAGTCCCGAGATGGGCATGGCGCCAGGGTTCATACCGGGTGCACGTCACACCTGTATGTCTAAAAACCCTCAGTCCTTGGAATGACATTTCGTTCCTACAGGCCGGGGTGCCCTTAGAACAAGTGTCCAGGCGCATTTTGGTTACGACAGATGGATCCAACACAGGCTGGGGCGCCGTATGCAATGGGCAAGCAGCTGCAGGGCTCTGGTCGGGCCCTCGGCTGCATTGGCATATCAATTGCCTCGAGCTGCTGACAGTGTTTTTGGCCCTGAAGAGGTTCGGACCTTTGGTTCAGGGCAAACACGTGCTGGTCCGAACAGACAGCACTGCGACTGTAGCCTACATCAATCACCAGGGCGGTGTATGCTCCTTTCGCATGTCTCAGCTAGCCCGCCATCTCCTCCTTTGGTGTCGAAACAATGTCAAGTCTCTATGAGCCACCCACATACCGGGCGAACTCAATTGGGTAGCGGACGCGCTCTCCCGACAGACTTCGCTTCGGGGCGAGTGGAGACTTCACCCTCAGACGGTTCAGCTGATCTGGAGTCTTTTCGGAGCTGGTGTTCCTCTCCCCCGTTCCTCCCTGGCGCATTCCCCTGAGGAAGGACCTCCTTTCACAGGGGAAGGGCACGATATGGCACCCGCGCCCAGATCTCTGGAACCTCCACGTATGGTCCCTGGACGCGACCAGGAGGATTTCAGAGATCTCCCACTGGCAGTGGTAAACACTCGCAAATTCACAAACTGGTGTTCCTCCCAAGGGGAGAACCCACGGAGATGTGGCATCCGAACGGTGCTTTCCTTCCTCCAAGGAGGACTGGATAGACACCTTTCTGCTTCAACACTTAAGGTCCAGGTAGCCGCTATTGCCGCTAACCATGACCTGGTGGAAGGTAGATCGGTTAGGAAGCACGATTTGGTTATACGATTCCTTAAAGGTGCACGCAGGCTGAACCCCGTCAGACCGCGCCTTGTCCCCTCTTGGGATCTGTCTGTGGTCCTCCGGGGCCTACAGTCAGATCCCTTTGAGCCGCTCCAGTCAGTCGAACTCAGTGCTCTCTCCCAAAAGACGGCTCTCCTGACTGCGCTCACATCGATCAAAAGAGTGGGAGACCTCCAAGCCCTCTCCGTCAGTGACTCGTGCCTCGAATTCGCGCCGGCTAACTCTCACGTTATCCTGAGACCCCGGCCCGGTTATGTGCCCAAAGTGCCCACCACTCCCTTCAGGGACCAGGTGGTCACTCTGCAAGCTATCCCTTCTCAGGAAGGCGACCCCAATCTCTCCTTATTATGCCCAGTCCGTGCCCTGAGCATTTACTTGGAACGTACTGAAAGCTTCAGACGGTCGAGTCAGCTCTTTGTCTGTTTTGGAGGACAGCAGAACGGGAAAGCTGTCTCCAAACAAAGAATTTCCCACTGGATTGTGGATGCGATTTGTTTGGCCTACCAGGCCACAGGGGTGCCCTGCCCGCTGGGGGCGCACACCCACTCCACCAGGGGCGTCGCAGCGTCGGTTGCGCTGGCGAACGGGATCTCTTTAACAGACATTTGCAGAGCTGCAGGTTGGGCTACACCTAACACGTTTGCCAGGTTCTACAGTCTGCGTGTAGAACCAGTCTCTTCGGGAGTCCTGAATGCAAGCCCAGTAACTCCTGAAGCTGACACGGTGTAGAAGCTTGCTGAAGCGTCGTTCCCCACGGGTGATGACGCTTCCCCAGTTCAGTAAGTTTCCTGGCGTGAACCCTGAACGAAAATTTCCATCATGTTGCACCCGCAACGTAGCTATGTTCGGCGGAGGAACTAGCTATCAGAATCTAATATGAGGTTAGGTTGCCTCTTGTGAACTCTCATATTAGGTTGGTGCCCCACATGTAGTGGCTCCTAATGCGGCCCCATGTGTGTATCTCCACCTATACTCCCAGAGATGCGGTGTTTCCCTTAAGACAAAACTTGTCTCCGACCCTGAGCTCAGCAGTCTCTCCTCATGCGGAGCCTGCCTCGGGATCGTCCCCTTGTTGTGCTCCCCTAGTGCGAGCCCTCAAATGTATTCTCCACACGAATACCTCCCTCCGGGCAGGGTGTGGTCTCCGTAGTGTCCATCCCCCTTCGGGGAGACAGGCACTGACCCAATGTTCTCCAAGATGTTCAACCAAAGGTGAGGAAAGGCTGGCTGAAGCTCTTGGGCATTGGAAGGTCACGTAGAGGTGAGTGACATTTATCCAACACGCAAGACCTGTTAATATTTGCACTCCATGCACTCGTGACGCGGTCCGCTGGTTGTGGCGTTTTCAACTGGGACCCCTAGTCGTCACTTCGACACAACGTCGAACGTGAACGACAGACGGGGAACGTCTTGGTTACGTATGGTAACCCTCATTCCCTGATGGAGGGAACGGAGACATTGTGTCACCCTTGCCACAACCTCGGACCGCCTCTGAGTGTAGCCGGGTGCTCGGCTCCTCAGATCAGAACAATGAGTATTGCCTAGCCCCCCCCTCTTATGCCCGTATCTCCGGGGCGGAGCGGGCTATGCAAATACCGCATACTAATTCTCATTGGCCTTTTCTCAAAGCTGTCAGAGGTATTCGGGCTCTCAAGAGCGACCCCTAGTCGTCACTTTGACACAACGTCTCCGTTCCCTCCATCAGGGAACGAGGGTTACCATACGTGACCAAGACGTTTTTTTGTATCTTAGACTATGTTCACACTGCCAGAAAAATCAGATTTTTTTTTTTTCATTAAATGTGACCCAGGTGTGTTTTTTGCATGACAGTGTGAATGGCACAAAACGCATGGAATCTGATCTTTTACAATCAGATCTGAGCCACTTCAATATGTGGTTCCGTGGCATTTATGTTTACTTCTTACGACAGCGTGATACTCGTGATGCAGGGGCGTAGCCACCTAAAAATAGATGCAGAAATTTTTTTTATAATCGTAATAAACATGGGCAGCGCTAAAGAGCTGCTTCAGCACCCCCAAGAAAGACCAAAGCACCCCCATAACATCCACACACATAAAAAAAAATGAAATAAAACAAAAACATTTGACTCATTATGCATGCATAACTCCTGCATTGCAATATAATGTGACGTGATTAGCAGGCGTACTTCTTAAAATGTCACAGCATTTTATTATAAAAATGGAAAGTGCCAAGTAGGCCTACCCCAGCACATGAACGTGTCTTTAATAGAGAAATGCACCTTTTCATTCCAGTTATGTAATCAGAGATTTTTTTTATTTGTTTGTTGTTTTTTATTTGTTGCGCTCCATTTCACGGAGAATGCATGAGACGGCAGAAAGCGCATCTTGTTTATTTCTCTATTTTACAGAAGCACAACCTTTTGGTGTTATTGTGAGTGTACATGCATCAGAAAAAGTTATTTCCGAAGAAAAAAAATGCAAGGGATTGCACAGGCGCTTTCATGTCATGCAGTAAGCGCAATAGGCTAATAATCAAGCTGATATGCGCACATAGTGCATATCCATCTAGAAGAAGCAGCTCTCTCTTTTTCTTTTTCTTTCTTTCTTTCTTGTTTAATTGTTTACAAAATACTAGCTTTTTATTTCGTACATGAACAAGTAAGCTAGTTACAGATAATCCTCAAAACTTAGTATTACACGCAACCAAATATTTACAGAATAATTTACTTTATTTTCATTGAATACAGTTCTTTATACAACATAATTTACCGTTCATCGACATCGAGAGTATGTGAACTTTGAAACTGCTTAATTTGTGTGTAAACACAATTATGTGAAACAGCTTATTCTAGCCAGTAAGCAACATGCAATTTATTTATTTCTTCTTTTTTTTTTTCTTTTTTTTTTTTTTTGTCGGCTAATAATTATTACAATGCAAATTGTATGTAGCCTAAACTTTTTTGCAGATAAAGTGAAAATTAAATTAAAAATCACGTGTCTACTGCAGCATTACATTTCTTAATTGTAGGTGGCTGTCTTACGGAGCGAGTTTAGGAAAATGGCTCATAAAAAAGACGAGGGCGTAAATGCAAAAAAAATGACGGTAGTAAGGCATAAACATTTCACATGAAATTTTGTCAGTGAGGGGTGAGCTGCAGGGACGTGCACTGCACAAGAAAAATAGGCTACTCTGGTCATTTAAATTTGAATATTTAATGTTAGTGTAACGAAGCGTCAGAGGCGTTTGGATCCATAAGCAGCTTTATTAACAGAAGGTCAGACAAACAGGGGTCAATAGCCACCGTCAACAATGTAAGAGGCAAGACAGTACCGCAAACTGAGACAGACAGTTCGGGGCAGGCTGATAACAATCCCAATCCAGTAGACAATCCAAATCGGGGGGCACAGAGAAGAATCACAGGTCGAAATACAGTCCAGGTCACAACGGGTAATCAAACAAAAAGAAAAACGCTCAGAATTGACAGCCAGGGCAAGATCAAGACTTCGCGAATGGCTGTGTGTGTGAATGGCTTTTATGGTGAGAGGGTAATGAGGAATGATTGTTTGCAGGTGTGTGTGTGTGGTCAGCCCCAGGTAAGAGGGAGTATGGGAGATTGAGTCCAAATGAATGTCAAAACTCCGGTGAAAGTTCCCTCTGGTGGTGCAGAGGGGGGGGGCTCTGTTACAACGGTTCTCACGTGCGGAAGCTTCCATTGTAACAGAGCCCCCCCCCCCCCCCCGCGAGCGGCTCTTGATGCGAGGAGGCACACGGCGCCGGGGTCTTCCACAAGGACGAGGGGCCGGTTTCTCCAGATGCGCTCTGTGAAACTCGTCTGTGAGAGTGGGGTCAAGGATATCACCTGCATTAACCCAAGAACGTTCCTCCAGGCCGTACTCCTCCCAGTCTACCAGGTATTGTAGCGTGCCGCCCTGGCGCCTGGAGTCGAGCAGCTCATGCACTTGATAGGCCTCCTCGCCGTCGATCATGATGGGGGGAGGCTGCGGAAGGTCTCCTTCCTCCGGGTCTCCTCTCGGACCACCAGCGGGTTTCAGGAGCGACATGTGAAAAGTGGGAAAGAGGCGGTAATTAGCAGGTAATTCTAAACGAAAGGATACTGGAGTGATTTGTTTAATAATTTTGAACGGACCTACATACCTAGGGCTGAGCTTGCGACATGGGAGTCGGAGACGGAGATCTTTGGTGGACAGCCATACCCACTGCCCTGGGGCAAGAGAGGGGCCAGCGCGACGATGTTGATTAGCTTGGTGAGTTTGATGTCTGACGGCATGCAGCAGGTGGGTGTGAGCTCGGTCCCAGGTCTCCTCACTACGTTGTAGCCAGGCTGTTACTGAGGGGAGGTCGGAGGGTTCACCTGACCAGGGAAACAAGGGTGGTTGATAGCCAAGGATGCACTTAAAGGGTGTGAGGCCAGTGGCGGGCTTGACTAAGGAGTTCTGGGCGTATTCTGCCCACATAAGAAACCGACTCCAGTCGGTTTGATGTTGCTGACAGTAAGCTCGGAGGAACCGAATGATCTCTTGGTTGAGGCGTTCAGATTGACCGTTTGACTGAGGGTGGTAGCCTGAAGTTAAACTGATATTGACGTTGAGCAGGTTGAAGAATGAAGCCCAGACTCTGGAGGTGAATTGGGGTCCACGATCGGAAACTATGTCATCCGGCAAGCCATAGAAACGGAAGACGTGGTTGCATAGTAATTCAGCGGCTTCGAATGCAGTAGGGAGTTTGGGTAATGGCAGCAAGCGACAGGCCTTGGAGAAGCGATCGACGATAGTGAATATGGTGGTGTTACCTTGGGAGTTGGGGAGATCAGTGATGAAGTCAATTGCGATGTGTGACCAAGGACGTTGGGGTGTAGGTAGAGGTTGCAAGAGACCAGCAGGAAGATGCCTGGGTGACTTTGAGGTTTGACAGGTAGAGCAGTCACGGATGAAGTGGATGGTGTCTGCGGTGAGTGTGGGCCACCAGAACCGGTTTTTGAGCAGATGAATGGTAGCAGTCATGCCGGGGTGCCCTGAGCTAGGAGTTTCGTGGACCTGTGTCAAGACTCTGTTCCTAAAGGGCTGTGGAACGTACAGGGAATCAGGAGGGCAGTCGGTGGGTGGTGGATTGTGTTGGTTGAATTGCGTGATCTCAGTAATAATGTCCCATAGCACAGGAGGGCAGCAGACTACTGGGTAGAATGTTTTCGTGGATCTCGGGTTTGCATGATGTCTCCACCTGGCGAGAGCATCTGCCTTAGCATTCTTGGTTCCTGGCCGGTAAGAGACTGTAAACTGAAAGCGAGTGAAGAAGAGTGCCTATCTAACCTGTCTCGGGTTCAATCATTTGGCGGCACGGAGATATTCCAGATTTTTGTGGTCTGTAAGGATGACAAATGGATGGGTGGCTCCCTCTAACCAGTGCCGCCATTCCTCCAAAGCCAGTTTCATGGCCAAAAGCTCGCGGTTGCCCACATCGTAGTTCTGTTCTGCAGCGGTGAGTTTACGGGAGAAGAATGCACAGGGGTTGGGAGAGAATAGCGCCCACGCCCGTACTGGAGGCGTCAACTTCAACAATGAATGGTCGATCAGGATCTGGGTGGTGGAGAATGGGCGCGGTGGTGAACCGTCTTTTTAAGTCCTCAAACGATCTCCTAGCTTCTGGTGTCCAAATTAGTCGTGTAACACGTTGCTTAGTCATGGAGGTTAAGGGAGCTGCCACCATGCTGAAGTTCCGGATGAAGCGTCTGTAGAAGTTAGCGAAACCCAAAAAGCGTTGCAACTCCTTCAGGGTTTGAGGTTGCGGCCATTTCAGCACTGCCTCGACCTTCCTTTCGTCTATAGCCACCCCCTCCTGGCTAATGACGTACCCCAAAAAAGATGTGCTCGTGCAGTGGAACTCACATTTCTCAAGCTTGGCGTAGAGGTGGTTCTGAATGAGGCGATGTAGGACAGCCCGTACATGTTGGACGTGTTCTTGCAGGGAGTTTGAATAGATCAGTATGTCATCGATGTAGACGATCACCCATCTGTCGAGCATGTCACGAAAGACGTCATTCATAAATGATTGAAAGACAGACGGGCAGTTCGCTAGGCCGAAGGGCATTACCAAGTACTCATAGTGCCCACTAGTGGGCCTGTCTAAGCTGTTCAAGTGCTGCTGGGATCAAAGGAAGGGGATATTTAAATTGAATAGTCACGTCGTTAAGGCCGCGATAGTCAATGCAAGGACGAAGACCACCATCTTTCTTCTTAACGAAGAAAAAACCCGCTGAAGCTGGTGAGGTTGATGGTCGAATGGATCCCTTGGCCAATTCCTCTTGTATGTACGTCTTCATAGCTTCAGATTCGGGTTGAGATAATGGAAAGATCCTTCCCTTGGGAGGAAAGGCACCTGGCAGAAGGTCAATGGCACAATGTGTGGTTCATGTGTACGCAGCCAGGGGAGACCCAGAATTATAGCGTGATGAGGAGAATGAATGGTGTAAAACTGAATACGTTCAGTGTGAAGGGCTCCAATGTGCATGGTTACTTCTTCTGTTGTGCGATGAATTGTCCCCTCACCGAGAGGCCGATTAAACGGGGTGAGAATAATATCATGTAGTTGAGCAAATTCAAGTGACATGAAATTCCTGGCTGCTCCAGAGTCTATTAGGGCTGTTGTAGAAACTTGCTTATCACGTATGGTTATTTGAACGGGTAATTTGATAACTGAGTCAGCACGGGAAGGGAGTTCAAACTCACCGCACGCGGACCGCTGGGTGGCCGCACCGGACAGGAGGCTATCATATGACCGGCTCCTCCGCAGTAGAGGCAGAGATGGTTCTGAAGACGGCGTTCTTCAGCGGTGAGGTGAGTGGCACCAAGTTGCATCGGTTCAGCTGGTGTGCCCTCCTGCGGCGTGGCGCGTGACAGTGCACGAATGGGGCGGCGAGAACGAATCAGGTTATCCACCTGTATAGCCAGCTCGATGAATTCAGCGAAGGTCTTTTCCACATCCCGGCAGGCGAGCTCCGACTGCAGTTCTTGACTAAGACCCCGGCGAAATAGAAGTTTCAGCGTGTCCTCCACCCATGAGGTTTGCGCGGCCAGGGTTCGGAAAGTCAGAGCATAGTCGGCGGCTGGTTTGCTTCCCTGAGTGAGCGCGGTGGCGGGTTGGGGAACCGACAGCTGGAGAGATTGAAGAGCTTTAACTAGATCCTCCGTGAGCGTGGTTAGACGGTTCAGCTGATGTTGTTGCATGGCTATCTGCGAGGCCTGAGCAGAAAGCTCGGAGGACAATTGCATGACAGCTGCTGGATCGCTTTGTGGCGAAGTCTTCTGTAACGAAGCGTCAGAGGCGTTTGGATCCATAAGCAGCTTTATTAACAGAAGGTCAGACAAACAGGGGTCAATAGCCAGCGTCAACAATGTAAGAGGCAAGACAGTACCATAAACTGAGACAGGCAGAGTTCGGGGCAGGCTGATAACAATCACAATCCAGTAGACAATCCAAATCGGGGGCACAGAGAAGAATCACAGGTCGAAATACAGTCCAGGTCACAACGGGTAATCAAACAAAAAGAAAAACGCTCAGAATTGACAGCCAGGGCAAGATCAAGACTTCACGAATGGCTGTGTGTGTGAATGGCTTTTATGGTGAGAGGATAATGAGGAATGATTGTTTGCAGGTGTGTGTGTGGGTGTGGTCAGCCCCAGGTAAGAGGGAGTATGGGAGATTGAGTCCGAATGAATGTCAAAACTCCGGTGAAAGTTCCCTCTGGTGGTGCAGAGGAGAAAGTGCGGAAGCTTCCGTTGTAACAGTTAGTAATACAATTTTTATTTTTTATTTTTTTGTGGCACACCCAGTTTTTCTGATGCACACCCAGATTCTCTTTTCTGGCTACGCTACTGACGTGACGTGTGTTTCAGTTCAGGCCAATGACAAGTTCACACAGGAATCGGATATGGGCCACATATATCCGATTAAAACAATGTGAACAGGCAAACAAAAAATCAGATCTGAGCACAAAATCGGAATTGAGCATTAAGGTTCACAGTCTGAACATAGTCTTAATCACTGAGGCCAAAAAAAATTTCAAATCAGGAAAGAATTCCTTGACTTTTACCTTTCTTCCAAAGGGTACATCAAGGAAGTCGTTTTACAGTATATAACTGCTCTTCATCATAACTGGAGGAAAAATCTGACATTTCAGAAATACAATCATCATCAGCCATCTCTTCAGTCAAATCGGTGCTTTCAGAGACCTGAGATAGAGATACATTATCGGTTTGGTTCTCAACAGTGTCTACATTAATACCAATAAAACTCTCAAAATGAGATTTTTTCACATCACTTGTCCCTGCCTCTTCACAAATCTTCCTCTTATTTTCCCCATCACAATTATTTTTATTTTTTCCCCTTTTTTTCCCACTTTCTTTTTCATTCAATTCCACCTGTCCTATATTTTCATTAAATTAATTTTGTTTATGAGCACTCCGTTTATCATTTACACTCTGCTCTTTGTCAGCGCCATTATCCGTCTCTATTTCTTTACTTTTATCCGTTTCTTCACATCACCAGCAACCGCACGTCCACCTTCGTTTAAATTGTTGGTATTTTCTTCCGTTTGTGTTTTGTTCAGACAAACCATTTTTTATGTCCAATTTGGCCACATATAAAGCATTTCAAATGATTAGTCCTCACATAGATCATGTATGATTTGTCTTCATGTTTAACCCGAAACAAGATAAGCGTTGGCGTTTCTAAAACTATAAACAACTGCCGCCTAAAAGACAACGTGTTTTAGGGCTTCATTTTTACACCCAAGTGGAATTAAAGTCATTCCACTTACTATTTTCCAGAATCTATTTTTCCAGTTAATTTTCAATGCATACACTAGGTATATATGGTGGACAATTAGAAATGTTCACCCGAGTCGACTGACAGCCAACACAGTATTTCCGAATCCTGTTTGTTCTCCAATCGCCACAAGTATGTCCTTGACTGTCACACTGTCATCAGGCACGCACCATGGCGAGTGACAGAAAGGAAAACTCCATCCCGGTCCTCTGCCAAGAGATTATTATAGGCTTATAAATACAATTACTGTAGTAATTGTTATATTGGAATTTCTTCATAGTGATAGAATCCCATAGCCCCTTATTTACATTTGAGCCTCTGCAGCTGAGAAACTCTCTGCCCATCCTTGTATACACTGGATTGATTTTATTAAGTTAAATCAAAGACTATAGAATGCCCAAGCCGAGTTACTCATATAGTTTTGAATGGGGGAAAATGCAATGCTCCTTATGGCCGCTCTATTGAACAAAGCCCCTCCTTCTGAGTAAAAGAGCCAATCGCTAATCAGTAAAGTCATCGCATCACTGCAGCTGCTGTTAGAAGTCACGGTTGCTATAGAAACAATCAGCATTCTGCGACGCAAACTTAGGACTGTGCATCAATACTGGCTGGTCTATCCTGAAAAATAAGGATTTTAAATGCTATGTAAGCAAAAGGAAACAACATTTATAAAACAGTTGTTGTTCAATTTAATTGATTATTTCAAATATAAAAAAAAAAAAATTGTAAGCTTGAAGAACAGTTTTGGAGAATTTGATGTTTCCCATTCAAAGAGATAGGAGCTGCACTTGTATGCCTGAGAATGTTTTAAAGATGACTGCTGAGTGAAATGACTTGTCTTAAAGGGACTTTGGTTAAATGTACTTGAAGTATGCACCAAGCATAGGAAAATACAAATATCGATTTGGGATTGCAGATCCCAGATACTCAATATGCAAAGAATCAAATTAAACCAGGCAGACAAAAAACTTGATCAGCATGTTCCTATACTAACCTACACATTTATACCCTAAAGCCATGACACATGAATAGTTCTACAATCCTGAATACCCACGGATAGGTTGGTTTAAAGATGTGGAAGGTCAGCTTTTGTGGGCACATGTTAATCCCTTTTTTAGAACATTAAAACCTAAGGGCTACAATAGTACAGAGTAACTGATACTGTCACAGGTTGTCAGGGTGAGAAACATGAAAGAGAACGAAGGAGCCAGAAAGTCAAAACAAACAGGGTATTTTAATAAATCCAAAAAGTAAGCCAAGGAAAAAACAACCACATATTACAACTTTAGACAGGACAAAGAAACTGAGGACAAGCGGTGCTATAAATACTAAACAAACAAGGATAAATATAGCTGTGAGCAGCGATTGGCGGGCCCTCGCCATCAGTGCAATCGCCACACTGGTGCAATCAGGAAAACGGTGCACAGCGGACACATGGATTTACAGTATCGCTCTGGCTGTCTAATTTTAAGGGTCGCTATGTTAGGGTTACACTATGATATCTAGAGAGTTAAACACACACAGTTAAACACACGCAAACAAAAAATAACAATATATACAGCTTTAGGGAATCTGTGCATATCTATCATTATAGAAAATTATGGAAGAGCCTCGATAACCACTAATGACAGGTGAGCATGGTCATTAATTGTTACAAAAGGCTGAATCATCCTATGGTGTGTCCACCAGTGTGATATTTTCAAATATCTGTTCACTGCAGTGACCTCCATGTGTTAATAGGTTAATTATATTAGTTGACATGAAAAATAATTAGATAGCATTTATTAATGTTAATTAATATTAAGTTCAAAATGTATTATGTTATTAAAATGTACAGTTGCATTTTAATATTAGTTTATATGCACTGTGAGTTAACATGAACAGGAACATTTTTATTAACTCTAAAAAATATATATAAATGCTGTAAAAATATATTGTTCATTGTTAGTTCATATTAGTCAATGCATTAATTAATGTTAACTAAAAAAAGAGACCTCATTGTAAATTGTTAATGACACATTATATGATCCATAACTGTTTAAAAAAAGCGATCTATAAGCATTTGTGAAATGTGAATTATATAAACTATATTACCAGTAAAGGACATATTAACTTATTTTATGTATTTGTTTCTGTAATTATATAAAAGTAACTACACATCAACTATTCTGTGATTTTGTTTTTTTTCTGATGGGTTAAAATAAATCTTAGCGTATGTCTCCATCTTGTGGTCATCATGGGTATTACAGTCTTCATCTCTGTTATGTTTTTGGATAGTTTTAATTCTTTGGTAGCTTCTGAACATTATTAATGAATGAAACTATGCATGTTTCCTAAGAATGATAGAAATGTCTTGATAACCACTAATGACAGGTTAACATGGAACAGCATGGTCATTAATTCATACAAAAGGCTGAATCATCCTATGGTGTGTCCACCAGTGTGATACTTGTTCTGTCACACCATAGGAAAAGATGCCACACCAAAGGACAAGGTCTCTATAATGAAGCATTTAAAAAAAAAAATGAATTTAATTATTCTTTTTTTTAATTCATCTTTGATTAGTGTCAGTGTTCTTAAATGCAGTAATTACATTCATTAAACTACTTTCTCATGTTTTTTGCAGAAAACCTGTACTGTTATAAAGTGTCATGAAAATAAGTATAAAATGTGATACTGCTTTTGAAACAGGAAGAATTGACGGAGAGAAATTACTGGAGGAGAGAGGATACAGAAATATATACACAGAAAGACAGGAGATCCTAAGAGAAATGCACAAAGTAAATAGAATCAAATTGATGCCTTAAAGAGTAGCCATATAGTTAAAACAAAATAATAATTCACATCTTAATGAATAAACCACCAAGAGTGTAAATATTCCACCTCTCTTTCCATTTCTGTCTCTCTCTTTCCACCCATCCCCCTTCCCACACTCACTTTGACACTCACACACACCCACCACACACACACACACACACACACACACACACATAGGGGCAGAGTGAGATGACTATGTCTATTTGTTTTTTAATTTTCTTTAATTCATAGAGCTTTAGATTTGGTTGAATTCTGGCATACTTGGTCAGAATGACTAGTTCTCTGTATGAAAAAAGTTTGAAAGAGTTTGGATGATGTATTTTAAAGATATAATAAAATTATGGTTTAGTATTTAAAATTCCACAGCCTGATTTTTCCAAAAATCCATATTTAAACCAAAATAGCTGACTTCCTGTTGGTCGTAGCTAATGGATGTAAATTAGAAAGTTGTCCGGATTGAAGTGAACAATATATGTACGGAGTTTGGTGACTGTAGGAAAAACTAACCTCCAAATATTGTCAAAATGCCTTCTCCACGCCCATTTATGAGCTTATGAGCCAGTGTCTAACTAATACTGTACTAATTAATACTGATATGAGTGTTACGTTTCATTGAATTCTAAGCATGTTAACATTTTTTAATGTATCGACGACCTGTTTACAGATACTGATGAAGTCTGAAGCGAATCGAGTAAAATTAAGATCTTGAATTTAAAGCATTTTGAAAATGACACATTTCCTGCAGCCAGTTAGTGGCGCTATAACTTGGACTCCTAATAGTCACATCTATGCGATCGGCATCACACAATGAACAAACTGTTAAAGTTTCGTCAGAATCAGACAATGTGTGCAAAAGTTATTAGACACTTCCTGTTTTCATTTCTCACCATAACTTCATCGCTTGCCACGGCCAAACCGTTTGAGATATCAAAAATCCCCTGGCAAGTTTGCATCCCCAATGTCATGTTGACCGAGTTTGGTGGCAATTGGTGGAAGGCCTCAGATGAGTATATCAAATTACAGAGAATGTGTTTTTTAAACAGCCCTGAATAACTCACTTACTGTTGGACGGAGCCCATGACATGGAAGTTGTTTGGCTCAATAAGATCTATATGTGCACCGATTTTAAAAAGAATATGTGGAAGTATGTGTGCGCTATACATCAAGTTTTCTGACTGTGTTCCAGGGGATGCCGTAGAGCCCCTGTGCCATGCCCGTTTTGCCCACTTTGGGCTCGGAACCTAATTAACTGGGACCAGGTGAAACAGAACTACTAATCAGGGCAACTCAAGAACATGACTAAATTAAAAAAACAGGAACAAAACAGGAACAATAACAGGAAAAACACAAGTCAAAACACAAGTTTTTTTTTTTTTCCCTGCAAAAAAAATGTTTTGTGCGCTTTTTATGTTTCCATGTCTATAACCATCCCAACACCTATCTTTCAATGCCTTCTAGACATTACATTATGTGAGGAAGCCATATTTCAATTCCTTGCATCACCTCCTTTGGCATCTGTCCCTGTGGAACATCTTTCTGAGAGCCTTCCAGGACGCAAGGTGGACTGGAAGAGTGTTGAAAGGCTGAAGAAAACCTGCAGTCCTCAGCAGCAGGGACTACATCTGCTTCGTCTCTGGAGAGAACAGAATAAGGACCAAGACAAACTCCTTAGCATCATCCAAGGTCATCATCTCTGTTTGGTTTTTATAGCTTTAAGAGACACCTAAAGAAAAAGGTAACACTTTATAATAACATTCAGTTGTAAGTCATGTATAAGTGATTAGTTAATGATAAAATAATCATTTACAAAACATGACTATGCATTCATAAATGATTAATAAGAGAAATGTTAGCATTTTTAGATGTGTTTTGTAGATTAAGTTATAAATCATTTACAAGTGATTAGATGAACTAATAATTTACAAAACATCACTATATGTTCACAAATATTTATTAAGTAATATGCTAACGATTTACAAATCTGTTATCTTAAAAAAAAATAACATATCATGAAATAATCAAACAGATCCTTAGAAAATGGCTAATAAGTTACTAGTATATATATTATTAATCACTTATAAATTATTGAAATGCCAATCATTGAAATGTTTACCCTCCATTGAAGATGACATCATGAATAAATCACTTACAAATCTTTCTGCATCCCCTATTCTAAAGTGTAAAGAATTCATCAGTTGTAAATTTTTTACTCATCATTCATAGATCTTTCCCCCCAGTGTGTATACCTGTAACCTGCAGGTTTATAGAACATTTACAACTGATGAGTTGTTTACAGTTTAGATTAGGGGAGGCAGAAAGTGTTGTAAATGCCTTGTATACACCAGGGGCCGTATGTATAAAGCTGCTCAGAGTAAAATTTTAGTCTTAAGTGTATCAAAATTCTAAGAATTATGTATTTTTACTCTTATTCCTAGACTTAGATTGTGATTAGTAAATTATTTATTCATGCATTTACAACAGGATGAATACTTTGTAGTGTGTAATGCAATGTAAGGGCTGACTGGTGAGGGTAAAGTTGTCTTCTGTGACACACATGGAGTAATCTAGCACTGTGCACCTGATGTGATCTTCAGTGGAAGGTAAAACTGGTTTACATTATCACTCCACACAGAACACAAGTCTGTGCTGATGACAGAAAGGGTTTACACTTGTTTACATGTTTATTCACTTGACAGCAAATACTTCATTATTTAAAAAAGAAAATAGTTTTAGAAGAATTGCAGTTTTGTGCTTTTTAACAGACCAGCTTACAACTTTAATAAAAACATTTATAAATATTTTGTAAATGATTAGTTCATCATTAACTAACTACTTGTAAATTAACTTGTAACTGACTTGTAAATAAATTAACAAAACATACACAAATTGTTAACATATCACTTATTAATCACTTGTGAATGTTTTGTAAATTATTATTTCATCATTAACTAATCATTTATAAATGACTTACAACTGAACGTTATTATAAAGTGCTACGGGGGGGGGGGGGGGTGATTTTAGAATAAATAATTCTAGACTTAAACATAATTAAGAGAAAACTACAAAATACAACATTAAATGATGTTAGTTTAGTTGAATTACTGTCTAGATTAAGGGAATTTATTGCACCTGCAGTTACTAGTTTTGCATTTGGAAATGAAACAGTTTTTAATGGATTTTACATACAGATGTATGAAAATTTTGAAGAAAGATAAGAATTCTTGTTAGGCTTGCTAAATTCATACTAGAGCTTACCAGAGTCAGTGCAACTTGATATAGCTTGCTTTTGATGCAAAGTGAACAATTTGTTCATTTTGACTTCATATACCATCAATACATATATATCTGTCTGCAGAATTGTTTTATTAGATATTAAATATTAACTCATCAGTGCAGTGTACTTTAAGTTTATAATACTAACATATGTCATCCACTTTCTCCTAGGTGTAAACCACTGTGAGAGGAAGGTATCTCGCTGTGCTAGTATAAAAAACCTTACTCTGGAAGACCTGTTAAGCTTGATGGAAAGTTTACCTGGGGAGAAAGTGAACGAGGAGGATGTTCGTGCCCTGGTCCGTTCCTGTCCCTCACAACGTTACATCCGGCAGCTTCTACACTTGTGGAAGATTCAGAATGGAGGTCAGGACCTGGCCAAAGCTTTATCTCACAGTCTCCGCAAACTACATTTGAAAGGTGTTCGCCGACCCCTTCTTAAAATTCTGAAGAGGATCAGTCGGATTATTAGTGCATCATCCATACACCGTATGTATGAGAAGATGATTATTAGAATGATCCAGGACAACACATGTTTTAAAACCAAACTGTTCAATGACTAATTATACTTTATCGAAGGACAATTGAAACAAGTTATTTAAATGAGGAGAAGTTGTACATAGTTTTTGACAATTGTGGGCTAAAAGTGGGCAGGGATAATAAACTGATTTGTTGTGTGGAGATGCAGATATATATTTTTTTATTTTCTTTTCTTGTGGCCTGATATTCTTGTTTTTATAGTCTTTGATTCCAAAATGAAAATATAAGCCAAGTTCTACAGAAAAAAAAATTACTTTAATTCAGGATATTGCTTGACCTGTTAAGTCTCAAGAAAATAAACCTATCTGCGTTATTGAAGTTGTAAATAATGTAGGTTGGTCATGAATGTATAATACAATGGAGAGCAGTTATGTTATATTTAACTGTAATTAAATGATGTCATATTTTGTTTTGTTTATAAAATAAAAAAAATAAAATGTTATTTATCAATTTGTCAGAAAACTGGACTCTAGAAATGCAGGATATAATGTATTTTTGATTTAAGGATTTAAGTATAGTTGTAACTGTTTTAAGTAGATATTGATGTTTACCACTACATATTCTCATAATGAAAGCATGCCCAGAATTTTATTTTTTTTTTTTTATAATTTGTTGTGTTTTATTCTGGATGCTGAAGACCCTTTGTCCATACAGCAACCACTAGGGCTTAAGGCCCTCAGTGACCATTTAGTCATCTATTGTTAGCCTACCAGACAAGTAACCAGGAACCTTGCAGGACCATGTTCTGACCCTGCAACCATGACAAGCTTGTAAACTATTTTAAACTGTTTGCGCTGGATATACTAATCAAGGAAGCTAAGAGCGTAATCTTAATTATAATTTAATATCTCAAACATCCTAAGATGTGCTTATTGTTTGATATCCATTTCTCATTTGTAATATATGACTTTTTTTCTGCCAGTGTAAATGTGCTTGTTTTTTCTTTAAAAATGAACTTATTGTATCAATCACTCTTTGTGTTTCTACATTATTTGACTCCACACTATTATATTTACTGAGAATATGGAGGTATAATACAGAAAAATATTCAAATATAGAAGGAAGCAGTTGTGACCACTGGAAAAAAAACAATCCAACAAAATAAATAAAAGTAAATAAGTATATATATATATATATATATATATATATATATATATATATATATACACTGGAGATCAAAATTAGAGAACAATTTATAAACAATTGAACAATTCTGAAATAATGTCATCTTCACTGCTCAACAGTTGGAGTTTTTGTCCTGTCTATACCATGCTACCAGAACACCTTTTCCACAAAATAACTAAGGCATTTCAACAAAAACCATTATTTTGCAGAAAACACACTGATCAAAATTAGAGAACACTTTCAGATACCTCCCAGTTATTGGTGTTAATCTAACACCTGGTGCTAATTTCCTTGATTATCTGTCAATCCCTATTTAACTGGCAGCCTAATGCCATAACAGTTTCACTGACTCTGCAAGATGGTGGGCCATTCTAAAGTGACTGAAAGCCTCCGGCAGCAGGTTGTCCAGATGAAGGCCAAAGGGATGACCCTATCAGCCATAGCAAGACAAGTTGGTCATTCCAAATCTGTGATTTCAAGAATATTAAATTTTTACAACATCACAAACTCATTCAAGTCCCCCAAGAAGGCTGGTCGTCCACGGAAGACAAATACAAGAGAGGACAGGATACTGCGGAGGATCTCAATGGGTAATCGTTTCCACACTGCAGCTGGAATTGCTCACCAGTTCAGCGCTGAACAGGGTAAGGATCCGTCTCATCATACAGTGTCTCGACGTTTAAGAGCATTTGGACTGAAAGTCCACTCTGCAGTGACCAAACCTCTCATTAGTAGAAAGAATCAAAAGGCTAGACTAAGCTTTGCTGAGGAGCATGTTGTGTGGACAGAGGAGAACTGGTCCAAAGTTCACTTCAGTGATGAAAGCAAGTTTAATTTACTTGGGTCTGATGGAAAACATTATGTTCGGCGACAAACTGGAGAAAGACTGAACCCAAAGTGTGTAAAGAAGTCAGTGAAAAGTGGAGGAGGAAGTGTCATGGTTTGGGGCATGTTTTCTGCAGCAGGAGTTGGGCCTCTTATACAGCGACATGGCAGAGTGAATGCAAATGTTTATCAGAACCTTCTTTAACAAAATATTGGGTACTTCCCTGCGTTCATCACCCAGTCAGCCCGCAGTGGTCATGCAGGACAACGCTCCATGTCACACAGCATGCTACAGTCATTGATGTTCTCTAATTTTGATCAGTGTGTTTTCTGCAAAATAATGGTTTTTGTTGAACCTTAGTTATTTTGTGGAAAAGGTGTTCTGGTAGCATGGTATAGACAGGACAAAAACTCCTGACATTATTTCAGAATTGTTCAATTGTTCATAAATTGTTCTCTAATTTTGATCTCCAGTGTGTGTGTGTGTGTGTGTGTGTGTGTGTGTATATATATATATATATATACATACAATGTAAATGTGTGTGTGTGTGTGTGTGTATATATATAATGTATATATGTGTATGTATAAACACCCTATCCATAAGTGGAGGAAATGAATAAAACAACTAAGAATAGAATGACATGCGTAAGGGAGGGAGCGTGGTGTACAGTATACAAGGGCTTGTTTTTGTTTTACAGGTTTTGTGTTTACTTTAGATGTTACATAATCTATTACTTTCCAAACCTTATGGAAATAAAAGATAGGAATGTAATGGTGGGGGGAGTCCTGGAGTTCTCTTTTTAGCTGAGTTACAAATGAAAAATGTTCATGTCAGATATGTACAAAGTGGTTTAACATTGCAAATCATTCCCATGAAAATACCAGTATCTGAATGCCTTCCTCCTTCTAGATCCTGCCTCCTGCCTTTAAATCCTATAAAGCTGTACTTAACATCACAGCTTGTTAAAACTTGTTAATATCACTTCTGAGTTCTGTGTACAGTAATTCTTAATTTTTATATTTTTGTTTTACTTTGTTGTTCTTCCCTTTTTGCTTAAAAACAATTACATAACATGATTCTACCCAGTGGCACAAAAATGGGATATGCAGTGCATAGAGGTGGCATTTTGCCTCAATAATTCTGTGAAAAACTCAAGAATAGGAAAAATAAGTACATATCAACTGCCTTTGACACATTACTGTCAGACACGGTCACATGACCGAAATGAATAGAGGAGAGAAACATTCTGGGGAGCAGAACAGAAAAAACAAAGAGAATGAAAAAACAACACATTATTACAAGCACAGCAATGTCCACGTGAACTAAAAGAGATTTGTACCCTTTTTTAAGTCATTAAGTCATTAATTCATTTATCGTTGTTGACTAAGAGGGCAAAGTGATTAACGTTAATATCAATTCATTTCTGAGTATCTCTACTGCTCAAACAAAACAAAAATATAGCTGTGAGCAGCGATTGGCGGGCCCTAAAAAATATTTAGCATTTATTAATGTCAATTAATATTAAGTTCAAAATGTATTATGTTATTAAAATGCACAATTGTATTTTAATATTAGTTTATATGCACTGTGAGTTAACATGAACAGGAACATTTTTATTAACTAACTGTAAAAAAAGATAAATAAATGCTGTGAAAACATATTGTTCATATTAGTTCATATTAGTTAATGCATTAATTAATGTTAACCATTTTTGAAAACCTCATTGTAAATCATTTTATGATCCATAACCATTTTAATTTTGATTATTATTATTTTTTTTTTATCTATAAGCATTTGTGAAATTTGAATTATATGAAACTATATTACCAGTAAAGGACATATTAACTTATTTTATGTATTTGTTTCTGTAATTGTATAAAAGTAAACTACATATCAACTGATTCTGTGAATTTATTTATTTTTTTCTGATGAGTTAAAAGATTTCTTAGCATATGACTCCATCCGGTGGTCATCCTGGGTATCTCTCTGTTACGTTTTTGGATAGTTTTAATTCTTTGGTAGCCTTTGAACATTATAAATGGATGAAACTATGCATGTTTCTGAAGGCTGAATCATACTATGGTGTGTCCACCAGTGTGATGCTTGTACTGTCACACCATAGGAAAAGATGTCACACCAGAGGACAAGGTCTCTATAAGAATAATTCAATAAGATTTGTTTAATTCCTTTTTATTCATCTTTGATCAGTGTCAGTGTTCTTAAATGCAGTAATTACAGTCATTAAACTACTTTCTGATGTTTTTCACAAAGTAAATTGAATCAAAGTAATGCCTTAAAGAGTAGCCATATAGTTAAAACAAAATAATAATTCACATCTTAATAAATAAACCACAAAGAGTTTAAACATTCCACTCTCTTTCCCTCTCTGACTCTGTCTCTTTCCACCCATCACCCCTCCCCACACTCACACACCCACCACACACACATAGAGGCAGAGAGAGATGAGATGTCTATTTGTTTTTTTTTTGTTTTTTTTTTCTTTAATTCATAGAGCTTTGGATTTGGTTGAATTCTGGTGTACTTGCTCAGAATGACTAGTTCTCTGTATAAAAACAGTTTGAAAGAGTTTGGATGCTGCATTTTAAAGATAATAAAATTATGGTTGTCGTGTTTACTGTTACTTTAATAAATCACCACGTCAACACCGTTCAAGATATCCCAAATCTGCTTGCAATTTAGCATCTTCAATATCTTGGCATCATGCCGAAAAAGTTTGGTGTGAATTTCTTGGTTTTCCCGAGAGGAGTATTTAAAATTCCACAGCCTGACTTTTCCAAAAATCCACATTCAAACCAAAATTGCAGGCTTTCTGTTGGTCGAAGATAATGGATGTAAAATAGAAAGTTGTGCAGATTGAAGTGAACAATATATGTACAGAGTTTGGTAGGAAAAACTAACCCTCAAATATTGTCAAAAGGTGGCGCTATAGAGTGCCTCTTCAACACCCATTTGTCTAACTATCATTAAGGCTGATATGTGTGTTGCGTTTCACAGAAATCTAAGCATGTTAACTGCTTCAAAATCACAGAATTTTGACACATTGCCATGGAAACAGCATTTCATGTATCAACAACCTGTTTACAGATTCTCATCGGCAGGTTTTGACATTATACTGATGAAGTTTGAAGCAAATAGAGTAAAATTAAGATCTTGAATTTAAAGCATATTGAAAATGACACATTTCCTGCAGCCAGTTGGTGGCGTTATAACTTGGACTCCTAATAGTCACATCTATGCAACCGGCATCACACAACGAACAAACTGATGAAGTTTAATCAGAATCAGACAATGTGTGCAAAAGTTATTAGACACTTCCTGTTTCTCATTTCTCGCCATAACTTTGTCGCCTCGCCACGGCCAAACCGTTCGAGATATCAAAAATCCCATTGTCTGTCACTGTTCAAATAAACCTGCCATTAAAATGATAGACTGATCATTTCTTTGTCAGTGGCCAAACACAAAAAAAGTTTTGCTCTGTTGTACATTATGGTAGTGCATAATGATGGCTTTTTTAGGTTAACTGCTGTTCCTCTCCTTGTAAGAATTTCTTTTAAACAGTTTCAGTGGATTTTTTTTTTTTTTTTTTTTGTCATTCTCACATGGTACTCACATGTTTAAACTGTCATTGTTTCCAGTTTCACTGATATTAACCACTGAGAAGTCAAATGACCTTTACTTTATCAAAGAGCTATGCATGAATTTAATTTGCATCTACGGTATATCAGAAAATTAGTAAAAGTAATTTTTAAAAGTAGAACATGTGAGGCCTAATTATAGATCACAGATTCATAAAGATAACATTAATTCGTTGATAAGCTAATGTATTACTGGAAGCAATATAGTAATTAAATGTTTATTCATTGGATAATATAAAATTATTGTATGGTTCTCTGTATCCTCGTAAAGTATTACTTGGGTGGTGGGTGTGTAACAATCTAAATCATGCACTTCAAATGTCTCAGCAGTCCAGCCTCTGTGTGGGTGGGTAAGGATACATTTAAAGAGATGAAAGTCCTTAGTTCTTCCTATGTTGTCAGGACAAGAAAGTATAATGGGTCCTATTTATGTAAGTACAGTAGAGTAATTCTAATGAACATGAATTCAATTTGTAATTTTATTGTGTTGTGAATGTAAGTTACATTACTATGGTATTATTTCACATACAGTGTTACTTACACTGTACATATAGAGATGGTACTGAGTAATAATAGGCAACTACTTGGACTTAATATGGGTTAAAGTTGGGTTTAGGGTTAGATTCAGAGTTCATACCTAAATATTATAGTAAGTACAGTGTGTATAAACAGAACAGACTACAAAAAATTAGGGTGCTACCAAAAAGTTGTAATTTTTATCAAAAAAAAAAAAAAATGATACAGTAAAAACTGCTTAAATGTAAATAATAATAAAAAAATAATAATAATGTGAAATAATGGTTCAGGAAATTACCTTATAATTTATAACAGAAATGTAAACAGTATTTAATAAGGTAATATTTAAGTAATACATTTACAATGAATACTATTAAATTATGTTTTTATTATGCATTTAATTGACATTTTATTTGATTGTTTTTAGAGAAAAGGCCTTTCCTATCATTCCTTGTGTCACCATATTTTTTTGTTTGTTTGGTTAATACTATGCTTTGAATCTTTAAGCTGTGCCAATTTGCAGCAAAGTCATTTTGTGGTTTTCCAGTGTGTGTTTTTTTGTAGTGCACAAGATAAAATAATAGCTAAATATGCTTGATTTATTTATTTAATGTTCTAGAAATATTGCAGTGTTGAGCAACAACTGGCTCTAGTACTGATCCTACTATTACACAGTGACACATCGACAGCAGAAGTCCTCACTTATCAGCACGAAGACCCTCTCACAAGGCAGATACTCACATGCACACGCTGCCCTCCTGGAACTCACATGAGTAAACACTGCACTGCAACTGAGGACACTGTCTGCTCGCCATGTCCAGAAGACCATTTCACACAGTTTTGGAATTACTTACCGAAATGCCTGTATTGCAGCACTTTCTGTGTAGAAAATCAGTATATTAAGAAAGAATGCTCTACTACTAACAATAGGGTTTGCCAGTGTAAAGAAGGCTATTTTTGGCAAGCTGACTTCTGCATCAAGCACGCGGAGTGTTCATATGGAGACGGTGTCCAGCAGAATGGTATTTCTTGGGTGTTATGTTTTTCTGTATTGTTGTTTCTAAATTACATTTGTGAAAAGTTTATTTATTTATTTGTTTGTTTGTTTGTTTGTTTGTTTGTTTGTTTGTTATGTGTCTATAGGTACCTTACACAGTGATACAAAATGTGAGAGGTGTGCACGTGGCACCTTTTCTGCGGTCATGTCCTCGACATCGCCATGCATAAAACACACTGATTGCAAATCATTGGATCTTGATGTGGTACTGAGGGGAACCGCCTGGCATGATAACATATGCTCAGCATGCGAAAATCTACAGAATAATGGTAAATTATCTAATTGGTCATTGATTACTCTAATTCCAAGTCATTCATAATTCTGATCTGACCCTTAAAATTTACTTTTGTTGGTAACCATTAGGCTGACTCAGTAGTCTGGTTCATTCAATGCTATTAAATCTTTCTTACCTAAATTCATTTCTTTAGATGTTACCACATGAAGCACATTTAATCTAAAACACATTCAAAATTAATCTTGATTACCTTGTAATTTTTTTTTTTTTTATCATATCTTATTATGAATGTTTTTGCATAGCAGTATTCTGACCTGCAGAGGACAGCACAGAGTTATTAAAAAGACATGTCCACAAGCATACTTTCTGCAAAGATTTTCTGGTGCACCCACCGTGGTCAATTACTAAGCACAAAGTAAAAAAGAAATATCAAGTATTCCAGAGAGTTGTGTAGTAGGAACACACAAGTGTGTTTTACACTGCATGGCAAATAGTTTATAAACATTCACAATTTGCTTAGTGTTACACAAAAAATAACAACATATGGGTTTGGAATGAAAATAATGATTATAATATATTATAAATAATTATATTATAAAACATAATTCTTATTTTAACATTTCATTTTTGCAGGTTTTCACTCAAAAAGCTGTTTAAGCTTGCTTATATAGTATGCAAAATGTCTGAACATCAAGACTAGGTCACTGAATGTTTCTTTGGTATGTTTTATTTTACATTTCCTGTCTAGGTGGTTTATCTATACTGAAAAAGTTCCTGCCACACTTCTTTGCTCATGAAAAAATACGCCAGTCCAAACTGTACAGATTTGTGAGACATAGTCTTGGCCAGAAGCTGCAAGGGAAACATTCCATCTATTCAAACCGATCACTCTTACTTCTTCCCATTTCAGAGTGGATTCGAGGTGCTAGTATAGACCAGGTCAAGAAATTACCAATGCAACTCAGAGATAGCAACATCCACAAAAGTGCAGACAAGCTCTCAAAAATGTTCAAGGAGTTAGAGGCTTCAAACAGTAATTGTAATAAATGAAACAGAGTTTTTGTTGATGTGCATTGTGTTGCTTGTGAATGTACTTACAGCACTGTTTTTTTCTTGATGTGATGAACAAGCATGAAATTATGTTTGGGGGATGAAAGAAGCATTAATCTTGTTCAAACCATAAATAAACAAATTGTCTGAATGTTTGAATGAGTCGTGCTTTTATATTTAAAAAAAAAAGCTCATAACACAGAATATAAGGCTTCATCTACACATCTGTCTACACTGTCTGAAAATGCAGCATTAATGATTCCAGTTCTTCAGCAGATGTGAAAAGCAAAAGAGTCACTATAAATGCCTTGGTTCATTTTGGGAGTTCCACCAGAGTGTGGCTTGAATTATCTTCTAGTGGTTCAGAGTACCACATTTCACTTATCTTTTGCCATGCTAAACAAGTGTAGAAACCATTAGAGGGAGTTCAAGCAGCCAGCTTACCACAAATGGAAGCAAGAATGTTTCTGAGTATTTTAATGGGAAGTCACATGGCCAACTGGTAGGTATTATGAGGCTTTGGTCACTAAGCCATTAAAAAGTGCCCTTTGGTGACACATCAGACTTGTTCCTCTTCCCTTTTTTGTATGTCTGTCTCTGTCTCTCTTTGTCCCCTTTTTTAGTGTAATTGAACACACACACATATATATATATATATATATATATATAATTTTTTTTTTTTTTTTTTTTTTTTTTTTTTTTTTTTAAACCACCAGGGGAACTCCATGTTTAGTTTCCACCGTTACTTTGTGTGCTCTTTTTTTTTTGACCTGAGGCTTATACTAAAATTAAAAACTAAGGAAGAAGTGAAAGCCATATTTTCACAGCAGGACTTTCCCCTAGAAACAGGCCTCAGTTGCAGTTACATGTGAACTAGCCTTCTGCCGAGGTTCTTTTTAGGTGTAGTCTTGTTGTCACTTGGTTCTTCAGACTTGAGGATTGCAGCAGACACTTTTGACTAATAATAATTAATTACACTATTACGATAACTATTGAAGCATTTGTGTCTATTTCACATACAGTTGTGAAATATTTCATATAACGGCTATTGAAATGTAGTGCACAAGATAAAATAATAGCTAAATATGCTTGATTCTTAATACTGTGTGCAATATCTGCATGATCACGACTGTTCTGCAAGGTGTATGTACTGTAAACTTTTGACAGTAAGCATATTTAAAACTAACCTGACCAGCTCTGCTCTGAGATGGTTGAGGAGAAAAGCACTCACACTACTGGAATTGTCCAAATGATGACTGAATGTTAACATTTGAAAATACCAGATGCCCCAGAAAGATATTTCTGTCACCAATAGTGGAGGCTTGCAGAGAGAAATCTTAATTAAAATCTTGTGAACAAGTGTCTCCAATTAATGCAAATAATGAACGTTCATCAGTAGACAACCAGAAATTATTTTTAAACTAATTATGTGAAAATGTGTAGCATATATGAAAACATACATCCATGCTGTACAGGAATTCAGAACGTAGTATTTATTATTATTGTTATTATTAGTAGTAGTAGTAGTAGTAGTAGTAGTAGTAGTAGTAGTATTAGTATTCAGTCAATTTTTAGATTAATACTGCCATCTAGTGGTCCATGAAAAATTACCAGGATATAATTTTGAGGAGTGCCACAAATAAGTGAATCACACAAAAGGCACACTGTATATTGCATTGTCTTGTTACTGTGTTACTGCACAGGAAGCAATTTTAAAAGCAAAGCCTAAAACCCTGAAGAAGACTAAAGGGGCAAACGACTGCCAATTTTGCTTTATATCCCTCTGAGAATTGAAAAAAAAATAAATAAATACATACATAAATAAATAAATACATTTTTGCATGTAGCAGAAATGATATGGGGAACATACATGAAAATGACATAGACCCTAAATGTATTCTAAAATTACAATATCAAAATCCTTTCAAATTTGTAAATGGGGATTTTGGGAACCGGTCAAATGCAGATAGCTTCCGCTCGGAATTAGGTTCACATATGGCCTCATGTTTAAACTTGCCATTTGTATTTGTTTGTTCAGATGCAGGAGGACGCAAAGAAGTGCTCAGTTCAGTGTTTGCATGTTGTTCGTGAGACACAACTCTTGTGTACACGGCAGACGAGTACTCAGTCGAGTTTCTTGTGTTTGAATGCTTTAAACTATTTTGAATGTTCAGGCAAGGCTTAAAAACATGTACAAATGATACGTTTTCATGACGACTGGCAGCAGTGGTCAGTCAACTGTCCTGAACATCTTTTTAGGCTGGCCTCAGCCAGTCAGCTGAGATCACCGGGGACCCCCCTCAGCCTTGGGCCCCTATAATCGTCACTACCTTTCACCCCACTAGCGACAACCCTGCTCAAAACTATTGTTTTCAGTGAATTCAAAAACATTTTAATTGCTAAACAATTGCTCACAACATCCACCATCAAATGACAGTAACCCTTATATTTCATTGCATACAGTAATTGTTCTGCCATTCAAGCCAGTTAAATTTTTGCAGATTATATTATTTGTTGTATGCCGGCGATATGAGTGAAAAACATATCATCATTGTGTATCAAAAAGTGCTACTTTGAGGAAAAAGGTGAATTGCATGTGTTGTAAAGGGATAATTATAACTGGATGTGCACTAGTTCAGGTAGGGTTGTGTTCCTACTGGTGTGTCGGTAAGGACGCATGAGGCAGGATTCAGTTCCAGATGTTTAATGTGTTAATGTGAAAATTAAGAATTGACAGCACAGTCACACCACAGGGCATTGCTTTCTCAGAGGGTTTCTGACAATGGACATTGTTGTCTGAAAATAACAAAGACAACAATGACTAGACAGTAATAGCATAACTCGTCAAAATTAGTGAGAAACAATTCTATACAATCATAATCTTCAAGTATTGAACATATACTGAAAATAGACGTTATTGTAGTACTATGTTGCACCTCTAGATGGCACGTGAAGCTCACAGAGAAAAAGTAGGTAAAAGGTCATTATATTTTGCTGCGTCATTGAGTTGAACAGTTACTGCCAAGAAAGTCTCTAGGTTACGAATGTAACCATGGTTCCCTGAGAAGGGAACAAGACACTGCGTCCTCTAGGGGCTGCTATGAGGAACGTCTCCTTCGTGACCCGTGTCTGAAGCTTACATACAAAAACTACAACAGTACTGGTTGGCGACAGCCTATGACCTTCTTAGGGAACCATGGTTACATTCGTAACCTAGAGACGTTCCCTTTTGAGGGACCGCTATGGGGAACGGGATATCCACGCTGCTATGCTGAGGGGAGCGCAGGCTAACATTAACTCCCTGGGGTTGACGGTCGCGCCACTCCAGCTCACTTTTTTTTTAAATCAGTGTGAAAGGCATTAAAAATACTCTGTCAATATTAGTCACACAAATAAGAGTTATACATCATTTGAAATGGTCAAGTGTATACTTTTTTGTGTACACACAATAATAACAGAATGATGTGCTTTTTAAAAATTAAGAAAACAGACAGGGTGCGCTGTCTGCCATTTCAGTCATTGTCAAGTTTCATCACAGACACGTAAATGAAACAACTTGATTCTCAGCGAATATTTATCTCACATACAGGGGTTGAACAAAGAAACACTTGGTTTTAGACCACAATTAGTACGGTGTTGGGCCTCCTTTTGTGGCCAATACAGCATCATTTCATTTTGGGATTGACAAATACATGTCCTGCACAGTAGCCAGAGGGATTTTGAGCCATTCCTTTTATAGAACAGTGGCCAGGTCACTATGTGATACTGGTGTAGGAAAACGTTTCCTGACTTTCCCTCCAAAACATCCCAAAGTGCCTCAATAATATTCAGATCTGGTGACTGTGCAGGCTATGGGAGATGTTCAACTTAGCGAGGTAAAGTTAGTTTTAGGTTTGATATTCGCCGGATATTCGCTTTCGCATGCTACTGTTGACAGTCGACAGTCTTTCAGAGATATGAATGCCATAAATAGTTTAATAATTATGCAACTACTGTATATCAACATAAAACATTAAGTCAAAACCACGTACGTGTATTACAGCTCCATGTTTATAACCGAGAATGGTTTGACGCACTATCACAGTGCAGGGTGCTTAAGGGAACATCTGCCAATTCCCCAACTGCTTAAAAAACGTCTAAATTGTATAAATTAAACTGACTTTTAACATAAAAGAATAAATAAAATTTAAAATGATCTAAACCTTGTGATACATTACATGTTGTCACACTGATTTACTACAAATATTTTTGTCCATCATATATACGTACAGTGCACAAATTTTTATAAATATATACTGTTAAAGCTTATTTCATATTACAGTAATTCACCTTAAGGGTTTTGGTGTTTCAGTTGTAGTATATAGTTGTACCCAATATCTCCTTTACTGTAAGTACAGTACATAAATATTTATAGAAAGAAATTACTGTAGTTCACCAAAGGGTTTTTTTTTTATGTTCTAGAGGGTGTAGTAAGTTCCTAGTGCCCACACTGACTTACTACAGGTGAAATTTGGCCAATATCTCCATTACTGTAAGTACAGTACATAAATATTTATAGAAAAAATTACTGTTATTCATCAAAAGTCTTTTTTCATGTTTCAAAGGGTGTAGTAAGTTCATAGTGACCAGACTGACTTGCTACAGGTGAAATTTGGCCAATATCTCCCTTACTGTATGTACAGTACACAAATATAATTAGAAAAAAATTACTGTAATTCACCAAAAGTCTTTTTTCATGTTTCAAAGGGTGTAGTAAGTTCATAGTGACCAGACTGACTTGCTACAGGTGAAATTTGGCTAATATCTCCCTTACTGTATGTACAGTACACAAATATAATTAGAAAAAAATTACTGTAATTCACCAAAAGTCTTTTTTCATGTTTCAAAGGGTGTAGTAAGTTCATAGTGCCCACACTAACTTACTACAGGTGAAATTTGGCCAATATCTCCCTTACTGTATGTACAGTACACAAATATAATTAGAAAAAAAATACTGTAATTCACCAAAAGTCTTTTTTCATGTTTCAAAGGGTGTAGTAAGTTCATAGTGACCAGACTGACTTACTACAGGTGAAATTTGGCCAATATCTCCCTTACTGTATGTACAGTACACAAATATAATTAGAAACAAATTACTGTAATTCACCAAAAGTCTTTTTTCATGTTTCAAAGGGTGTAGTAAGTTCATAGTGACCAGACTGACTTACTACATGTGAAATTTGGCCAATATCTCCATTACTGTAAGTACAGTACATAAATATTTATAGAAAAAATTACTGTAATTCACCAAAAGTCTTTTTTCATGTTTCAAAGGGTGTAGTAAGTTCATAGTGACCAGACTGACTTACTACAGGTGAAATTTGGCCAATATCTCCATTACTGTAAGTACAGTACATAAATATTTATAGAAAAAATTACTGTAATTCACCAAAAGTCTTTTTTCATGTTTCAAAGGGTGTAGTAAGTTCATAGTGACCAGACTGACTTACTACATGTGAAATTTGGCCAATATCTCCATTACTGTAAGTACAGTACATAAATATTTATAGAAAAAATTACTGTAATTCACCAAAAGTCTTTTTTCATGTTTCAAAGGGTGTAGTAAGTTCATAGTGACCAGACTGACTTACTACAGGTGAAATTTGGCCAATATCTCCCTTACTGTATGTACAGTACACAAATATAATTAGAAAAAAATTACTGTAATTCACCAAAAGTCTTTTTTCATGTTTCAAATGGTGTAGTAAGTTCATAGTGACCAGACTGACTTACTACAGGTGAAATTTGGCCAATATCTCCCTTACTGTATGTACAGTACACAAATATAATTAGAAAAAAAATACTGTAATTCACCAAAAGTCTTTTTTCATGTTTCAAATGGTGTAGTAAGTTCATAGTGACCAGACTGACTTACTACAGGTGAAATTTGGCCAATATCTCCCTTACTGTATGTACAGTACACAAATATAATTAGAAAAAAAATACTGTAATTCACCAAAAGTCTTTTTTCATGTTTCAAAGGGTGTAGTAAGTTCATAGTGACCAGACTGACTTACTACAGGTGAAATTTGGCCAATATCTCCCTTACTGTATGTACAGTACACAAATATAATTAGAAAAAAATTACTGTAATTCACCAAAAGTCTTTTTTCATGTTTCAAAGGATGTAGTAAGTTCATAGTGACCAGACTGACTTACTACAGGTGAAATTTGGCCAATATCTCCATTACTGTAAGTACAGTACATAAATATTTATAGAAAAAATTACTGTAATTCACCAAAAGTCTTTTTTCATGTTTCAAAGGGTGTAGTAAGTTCATAGTGACCAGACTGACTTACTACAGGTGAAATTTGGCTAATATCTCCATTACTGTATGTACAGTACACAAATATAATTAGAAACAAATTACTGTAATTCACCAAAAGTCTTTTTTCATGTTTCAAAGGGTGTAGTAAGTTCATAGTGACCAGACTGACTTACTACAGGTGAAATTTGGCCAATATCTCTATTACTGTAAGTACAGTACTCAAATATTCATAGAAAAAAATTACTGTAATTCACCAAAAGTCTTTTTTCATGTTTCAAAGGGTGTAGTAAGTTCATAGTGACCAGACTGACTTACTACAGGTGAAATTTGGCCAATATCTCCCTTACTGTATGTACAGTACACAAATATAATTAGAAAAAAATTACTGTAATTCACCAAAAGTCTTTTTTCATGTTTCAAAGGGTGTAGTAAGTTCATAGTGACCAGACTGACTTACTACATGTGAAATTTGGCCAATATCTCCATTACTGTAAGTACAGTACATAAATATTTATAGAAAAAATTACTGTAATTCACCAAAAGTCTTTTTTCATGTTTCAAAGGGTGTAGTAAGTTCATAGTGACCAGTCTGACTTACTACAGGTGAAATTTGGCCAATATCTCCCTTACTGTATGTACAGTACACAAATATAATTAGAAAAAAATTACTGTAATTCACCAAAAGTCTTTTTTCATGTTTCAAATGGTGTAGTAAGTTCATAGTGACCAGACTGACTTACTACAGGTGAAATTTGGCCAATATCTCCCTTACTGTATGTACAGTACACAAATATAATTAGAAAAAAAATACTGTAATTCACCAAAAGTCTTTTTTCATGTTTCAAAGGGTGTAGTAAGTTCATAGTGACCAGACTGACTTACTACAGGTGAAATTTGGCCAATATCTCCATTACTGTAAGTACAGTACATAAATATTTATAGAAAAAATTACTGTAATTCACCAAAAGTCTTTTTTCATATTTCAAAGGGTGTAGTAAGTTCATAGTGACCAGACTGACTTACTACAGGTGAAATTTGGCCAATATCTCCCTTACTGTATGTACAGTACACAAATATAATTAGAAAAAAATTACTGTAATTCACCAAAAGTCTTTTTTCATGTTTCAAAGGATGTAGTAAGTTCATAGTGACCAGACTGACTTACTACAGGTGAAATTTGGCCAATATCTCCATTACTGTAAGTACAGTACATAAATATTTATAGAAAAAATTACTGTAATTCACCAAAAGTCTTTTTTCATGTTTCAAAGGGTGTAGTAAGTTCATAGTGACCAGACTGACTTACTACAGGTGAAATTTGGCCAATATCTCTATTACTGTAAGTACAGTACTCAAATATTCATAGAAAAAAATTACTGTAATTCACCAAAAGTCTTTTTTCATGTTTCAAAGGGTGTAGTAAGTTCATAGTGACCAGACTGACTTACTACAGGTGAAATTTGGCCAATATCTCTATTACTGTAAGTACAGTACTCAAATATTCATAGAAAAAAATTACTGTAAATCACCAAAAGTCTTTTTTCATGTTTCAAAGGATGTAGTAAGTTCATAGTGACCAGACTGACTTACTACAGGTGAAATTTGGCCAATATTTCCCTTACTGTAAGTACAGTACACAAATATAATTAGAAAAAAATTACTGTAATTCACATAAAGGGTTTTTTCATGTTTCAGAGGGTGTAGTAAGTTCATAGTGACCAGACTGACTTACTACAGGTGAAATTTGGCCAATATCTCCATTACTGTATGTACAGTACACTAAAATCTATATTATATAATCTAAATTACAGTATTTCTTTTCTAATTATATTAGAAAAGAAATAAGTCGGTCTAGTCACTATGAACTTACTACACCCTTTGAAACATGAAAAATGATTAATAAATTTAGATTTTATATATATATATAAATTATAGTAACTCCCCAAAGGGGTTTTATCATGTTCCAAAGGTTGTAGTACATTCCTAGTGGTCACTTTACTCACTTTGCTATTTTGGATAAACATATGATGTAATAATAAGTATTGGAACTGATGTTGTTTTTCCATCACATTTCATGCATTGATTATAAAACAGTAAGCAATTGTATTGTTTTTATGTCTTATTTTTTATTAAAGGAATGTTATCATATTTTCAGTGTTAGTGATTCAAGTACGTTTTTTTTATAAAGTTCAAAAACACAGATATTCAGTCCCGAAGTTTAGTCAACTTTTCAAATATTCTTAATGTAAGATATTACAGTTTTTAAAATGGAATTTCTTTCCACTGTTTAGTCACCCATTTAGTCACACATTGAACAAAACCATTGGGCATCTTTTCCAGGTATAGTGTCTGGTGATAGTCCAAGGCAACGAACATGGTACCATCTTTGGCACTGTTCACATTGTATCTTCAGAAATAAACAGAAATATAACATTAAAAAATAAACCTGTGCATTGTGGTATTCCTAGTACATGTTTACACATTTCTTCTTACTTCAGTATACATACCCAAACAATGCTGACTTTGGGCACTGATTTTGATTTTGGCAATTCTTTCCATCCACAGTACGAACAGTACTCCTCCTTGGATTCTACAGCAGATTGATTGATTATTTGCTTGGTTGATTGATTGATTTTATATTAGTGGAATGTATAAGATGCAGTATGTAAACTCCATAATAATCTACTATTTAATAGTTAGAGTATTCTAAGAATAGAATATTCTTAGAGTAATGGCGTACAATATCTCATATAGTGTATTTCTATAGCTATCCTGTAGAGTTACTGGATGCTTGTTTTATTACCTGAACCATGAAGAATATCCATTGCCATTCGTCTTCTCAGTTGCTCGATGTTGTGTTTATTGGGATCAATATTGAATGCATCAGGGATTACGGGAAATTTGTCAATGACTTCTCTTGCCATCTGAAATGAGTGCAAATGTTTTAATGCAAAATGTACAAATTTTGTGCAGGTTAAATATGCATACTGTATATAACTGTCTGCAGGAAAAAAGCATTTACATGTCATAATGACTATGTTGTCTGTAAATATTAAATAATGTGTATTCATTTCATACATTCAATTACAAAACAATAAAAATCACCTGCATAACAAACACCCCACAACTTGTTCCATCTTCCTGCAGTGTGTGGTCAATGGTGCTGGGTTTCCATTTTATGTTTAACCAGTCCTTCTTGCAATGTACATTGAATCGTGTCCTGAAATATTTTCTAAAAGGAAAATGTTTTTTTTTTTTAAGGAAAAAGGCATATGTGGAAATAGGACATTTTTGTCTCACTTGTCTTACCGAAAACGTGTGGCTGCTTGTTTTGAGTCCTTGAGTCCTTGAGTCCTTAATTTTCAAAGTTTACCTGTAAAGCAATTGAAACTGTTACACTTAATATAATACATGCTTTGATATACATTTACAGATTAACTGGCTGTAGTAACATATATAATGAGCAGAGTACTCTTATCAATACTACAAATACTTCACCCTTAAGAAACATAGCACTAAGAATCACTAAGATTACAGAATCACACTACTGGACAACCTCATAAACTACAAGGATTACTTCAAAATGTGTTGTAGTATTATGGCAGATCTGTGTGTCTATACTTCAGTATCATGTATTGTAATTAAAGCTGTATGGGTCATGTTTTTATGCTGTTGAATTTTACTTACTTTCTTCAAGCTTTGTCGTGTAATTTGTGCCATTTCTCCAAACAGGATTACAAATACGGTGTAGTGGTTTACCTTCCCACAATTGTTCTGGACTGCTCATCCTTAGCTTCCTCAGTGTTCATCTGGACTCTGTTTTCAGACATGTCTATGTCCAGGATGAAGCACTGAATGAGCCCCTGAAGAGCCTTAACGCTCTCTTTTACAGAAGCAGTATTTGTTCTTGTATGAAGGACAATGCAAAGAGCCCGAAATATCTCAATTGCCTCATCTAGAGTCTGGCTATTTTGCAATCTTGCGAACACAAAAATGAGAAAGTCCCTGTGTCCCTTGTCGGTCACATGCCTGCAAATGGCCTGGGCCACAGCCTTAAAAGAACATGGGCTGAACAAAGGTGTATGATGGTGAAGCTTTTGGTCTCAATGTCCTTACCCTGACAAACATCAAAACATCTATCAAGATATGACAGAACACTCTCTCTATTGAATGCCAGCAGAACAGCTTGAACAAGTGCCCAACTGTAGTCCGTTTCGACAAACCTGATTGTCAGAGTAGTGAACTTTGACAGGTTGTGGACAAACTGCATTAGCCAGAAGGAAACAGATGGTACTGTGTGGTCATTGGACAGCATTTCCGCAACGGGCAAAGGTGGTGTGCCATGGCCCTGACCTGCCAAAATAAGGGCATAGTACAGAACCCTTTTTTTCTGTTCTGGAATTTTCGACACCACACTTCCAGTAGCATCCAAATAGAGGGTTACTGGTGACTTTTTCCTCATGTGTGTGACTAGGATTGAAATTCCCTTTTCAGTGTACATGTGACAACTGAAAGGATCCACCTGGAAGTTTTGGATGTAACCTGGCAAATGTCGGTAATTGGTGTCACATTCCTTAATAATCCGTTGCGTTAAATGCAATTCTAATAAGACATTGTCATGTAGTGATGCAGTCTTTTTTACTTCTGAGGAAATTACTTTTAAGATGTCTCTGTTAAGAGACCTTGTTAAATTTCCTGCCACAATTTCTTCCACAGGAGTCCTTCTTAGTTTACTGTAGTAAACTTGGCTCACTCCTTTGTGAATGACTTTTGCAATTTTTCCCCTGCGGACATTGGATGCCTGCCGTTTTCGAGTGTGTTCTTTTAAATGACAGATATTTCCATGGCGAAAAACAGTCATAAAAACCTTTCTCTGCATGACTGTAGGTTTTCTCTTCATCAAAAAAATGTACTGAGCATTGCATGTTGGAAATGTGCAAATTGCACGAATATTAACAAAGGCAGAATTCCTTTTCCTGCTCCGCATCAATCTGATATGTTGGTACTTGAAGGCAAGTACACAGTTAGGGTTAACTTTGTTGAATTCCTCATAAATTACATGTGTCCATGGTTTTCTTAATTTCACTGAACCTGTTCTTGGTTTTATTGCTCTCCATTTCTTTTTGTCAAGTGAAATCTTGAAGATTTTTGGAACAGAACAAACCTTTCGAAGTTTCTTTGGCTTTTTCTGTGGTTGATTGTCCTGATCAACATTTTCTGTTGACATAACTAAGTCAAAGTCATCTTTAACTATTAGCAACTCAGGTTGACTATCCTTCCTTTTCTTGGCAAAATCTGCCACTGTTTCACTCAAGTGTATTGAAGTAGTAAGGACGTCATTCTCTTCACTGACTACTTCTTCGGGAATTTCACTTACATTATCTGTATTCCCAGTAGTTTCCTGAACAACAGCACTAGGAGCTTCACCAAGGAGCTTCCCTTGACTATCTGAGCATTTTAACTCAGGATCTGGAGGATGGCTCTTTTTCAGCTTTCTTGATAGCAGCACTTGGTCTTTAATTCCCCTTCGATTGTCATGCCAAATAACCCACAACCAGTGTTTGTTTTCTTTGGTGTCTTTACCAAAAATTGACAGTGACAGATTGGTCCAGATCTCAGAATTGTATGGAATGTTATGTCCTACATTCACTTTTGAGAACTCTTTAACAAGAGCACTGAAGCCACCTGCTAAAGCCCACAGGTCCTTTGTTGCCTTTTGTTTCCTACCACGAGTCATATTCTACAAAGTTGTTAAACAGACAGTGTTAAAATTTAATTACATTGTAATCACAATAACAATTAAAAAACAGTAAAACATGAATGTATATTGAAGTTGAAAGCTAGAAACCTTACATATACTGTTATATGCATGCAACAAACTAACTGTAAGTTATATAATGCAAAAGATATAGGCTATTATGTTTGTGGCAGTCTGAAGTTAAGAAATCGAATATTTAACATCAGTAACAGTTTACTATTGTACTACTGTTTTTGTTCAATAATTGTTAATGTTACATACACATACACATCTGCAGAAAAATATGCATTATTGTAGGGTTCCAAGTACTGGAACAATACTGAATTTTTGATAATTTTTATTTTCTTCTTCATATGATTATTATTTTTACATTATTAAACCTAAGCACCAAAGCCTAACTAAACTTTGCATGCACCATCCTCAGACCCTCATGACAATAATTTTAAATGTTATATTCCTTTTAATTATTGTGGAGTCTGACACTGACATGTGCTCCATGAAACAGTTTTGCCTATATCTTGCAAACTAAATTTCTACATGCCAAATTTTCATGAATTTCTGATGCAATGCAAATATTACAAAATATGACTTTAAAAAGTGTAAAAAGCAACTCGTTTATATCAGGTAACACAGCGTCCAACAGCGACACCCACAGGTAAGGCAGAGGCTTGTATCACATCAAAATAAAACTTGAAATGGCATGAAAACACGTGTTTTGCAAAAATTAAACGTAGATGTTTGTGTCTGTGGCAGTTTACTGAACTTGATAACTAATGATCTGAAAATAAGTTAAAAAAGAAAAAAAAAAAAAAAAAGCTGAAAATCGTTTTGAAATTAAAATTATTGTTTAAAATGTCAACTTACTGTTTTGGAATGAATGTTAAAAATGCATAAAACCATCATGAATTGTACACATACTGTAAAAATACAAAATAGAATTGTATTTGGTTTATCTTTTTTATTTTATTTGATTAAATTCAATGTAACAGGGACATGAATATGTTGTAAAAGTAAATGGCTGTAAATGTCTTTATGTACTTCTCGAAATCTGTGGCCTATTTAGAATCTTTCAAGTATTTTTCAATGGTGTTTTTATCAAACCCTAACCTACAGCGTCAATGAAGAAGTTAATGCATAATGCTATTGACAGTCGACTGTCAGGAATAGCAATTGTTGTTTTACTTACCAGTTCTGACCGTTGAAGCTAAGACAGAAAAACGCAGAATATAAAAAGTAAACATTGCAGGAAAAATTACAATAATTAAATAAATGAAAAATAATAATACAAAAAAGTATATATTTAGGCGTATATATCACTTGCTAACCAGAACAATCCAGCCTATCGCGAAAGCAACTCTGATGCATTGTGTGCCATCAGAAACACCTCAGAAGATTCCAAACTAAATTCGGCCAAATAAAATAAATAAATAAATAATTTTTTTCTCCATCAAACCTTTTTATTCAAAAGACAAAATAAAACAGTAGACTAATTATAAAGACTACTTTTACATAATAACATACATGAAATGTATTGGTACAATATTAGCACTTTCGTTGATAAGGGTATAGTAACTTTACTTGATTTTTATTAGATTTTTTTCTTGTTCTGTTTAACAACTTAGGTCTGCAGAACATTCTTTTAAATGTTCATGATTTGTTACCAAATATTATGTTCTTATAATAAATCAGCTTTAATAATTAATGTGGTTCAGATAACAGTATTTTGAGATTGTGTTGATTAAGTTTGTGTTAACCCAAAATTTTAATGTTCATGTAAAACCAAAAATATATATATTTTTTACAGTGTGTATGTGTGTGTAATCCTTTTAACCCCTATGAAATGTTAGCACAAAGACTGAAATACCAGTTTTTGTTTCTTCTTCTTCCATGAGGAAACTTGTAAAACTTTGATTCTTGTAAATCAAAGACTGATTTCTTTTGTAAATCTAAAAATGCATAAAGTTTTCTGTGATGGTAAGTTTGGAAGCACATTTAGTGTTAGGGGATAGAATATACAGTTTCTACAGTATAAAAACCATTACATATATGGAAAATCCCCCTTAAACAAACCTAGCATGCATGTTTGTGTGTGTGAACTGGTGGAAACATACATGCATACATACATAAGAGTATTATTTGAACATGTATAATAGAACAGATGATGTCAGTACTCTTTTCCTCACAACATTATGTGGATGATTGAATTTAATTTGTGTTGAACAAGTGTTAACTTGTGGAAAATATGAATCAAGAATTGATTATAGATTTTAATGTGTTTAATTGCTTGAATATGTTTTCCCAAAGTAGTCATGTAAACATATGTAGGCTAATAATTTCAAAAGGTGAAAACACAACAATTTGTTTAATTTGAACATTTATTTGGTCACATCAATAAAAGAAAAAAAAGTACAGTAAAAGATACTTGACAACACAATCAGTATGGGGTTGTTGATAATATAAGTACAACCTAAATCAGTTTTCATCGGGGAGGTTCCACAACAAGAAAAAATTGAAGAGGTCATATTGCAATAAACAGGGTGGGTGAAAAGTAACTAGACGTTAGGTTGGCCATTTTTTTTCCACGTTGCATATACTGCTTCTCGTAACTGATGCTTGTACTACTGACATGGGAAATATGAAATTCTATTTACTATCTTCTATTTAGAGACTGTTTTCATCATGACTCCAGTGATACCACACGTTCTATAGCCAATTTTTAATGCATAGATACTTTTCACCCACCTTGTAAGTCTGTTAACAAGGAATAATCCCAGAAATACAACTTTTATATCTAATCCAAGTGGTATTCCGTGATAATCTGACAGATAATACAACAACAGTGTTCAAATCAAAAATTAGTAACTAACAATTAGGACAAATATTTTGGCTTGTTACATATGTATAATTGGTGGAGACATTCTATGCTTCCATTTCAAGTGGTTAAATCAGTGCATGAGAATTTAAAATACTGACCAGGGAAGACAACCAAACTACATACAGATTGACACAGAGTCAGTGACAGAAGACTTCCAGCAGCAACAGCAAACTTAAAGCATCCTCTCAACAAACAATTAAGACAACTTAAATTTTACTTGCAGTAAGTATGTCTGGCCACAAGGAAAGTACTAAAATCTTTGGAACGTGATGAAAAAAAAAAACCCTACTGTACTGTACATATAACAAAGGAGATGTTGGCCCAAAATTCACCTGTAGTAAGTCAATCTGGTCACTAGGAACTTACTACACCCTCTGAAACATGAAAAAACCCTTTTGGTGAATTACAGTATTTTTTTTCTATAAATATTTGTGTACTGTACATACAGTAAGGGAGATATTAGCCAAATGTCACCTGTAGTAAGTCAGTCTGGTCACTAAGAACTTACTACACCCTTTGATACATGAAAAAAAAAACTTTTGGAGAATTACAGTAATTTTTTCTAAGAATAGTTGTGTACTGTACGTACAGTAACTAATACTATTTACTGTACTTGTATAAAACCGGCTATTGGCAAAACCTCACCATTTTAAGTCGGTCTACTCAATATACTCTAATGTACCGCTGCCAATGGAATGTAAAAATATTTAGCTGAATTACTGCTTTTTTTTTAACTTAAATTATTGAGTATTGTATGCATATAAAATTAGATATTGGCAAAATCACTTATACAGTTAGTCAGTCTATAACCTTGAAAAATCATTCTTTTGAAGGAATATTTTGACTTCGTCTATGATTTTACGCTGATAGGAATTTGTAGACGCTCCCTTCCGTAGCCAGGGCGAATGTGCGGCGAATATCAAACCTAAAACTAACTTTACCTCGCTGTTCAACTTTACTTTCACGTTCATCAAACCTCTCTGTCACCAGTCTTGCTGTGTGTATTAGTGCATTATCAACCTTATACATGGCACCACCTTTAGGGTACAATGTCTAAACCATTGGGTGCACATAGTCAAACTTCACACTTTGCTCTTACTGGTGGAATGTGCAATAAGTGAAAATTGGCCACCAGGCTGCGCAAATATAGCCATAAAACCTCCAACATTATACTGGCCAGTGTTTCAGTTTCATTGTCCAACCCCTGTACATATTGAATATATGTACAGAAAGCTTGAAATGTCTACTTTTAAACGAGCCAGCTGATATCGAAAACAAATTATCTCTTTTTGTGTAATCCTTATGAAAGCCAGGAGTGGTACGGTTTCTCTGTATACCCTCATTAGAACTAATGTGATCCCGCCTCTCACTGAGCGCGCTGTTCATATGGAAATTATCTGAGGTGAGCCATTTAAATCATGTACACAAGCTGGCATACAACGTCAAGTTCAGCATAGAATTTACTACTTTTACTTACTTTTTCTGCGCGTTTGAATGATGGCATGCTACATGGGTGAAGAAGTACTTCAGATGGTTCTGGACAGCGACAAAGAGTTTACCTCAGAGAAAGAACGCGACTCGGATGACGAACGTTTGCATTTTGAAGAGTGTCTGGACCAAACGGAAAAAATCATTCCTGACGAGTATACTTCAGTATACTGACGAGGATACTTTTTCGTTTTTGGAAGAAAACACTGACAGGAATAAGCAATGCATTCACCCGAGAGCCACGTAGGAAATGTTTTATACAGTGTAAGTAAAGTGTCTTATAGGCAATAGATCATGTGTTGTTGTAACATAAACTTGAATGCATTTACTGGTTGGACTTTTCCAAAACTATAATTCCTGACTAAAATGTGTGAAATCAATCGAGTGCAATATTATAAAATATGATTTTATATTTCATTACATTATTACATTATTATTTATTACATTATTCATTATATTGCAGTTTCATTACATCTGTATGGTGTCAGGGTGTTTTTGTGTTTTATAAACAATAGCCTACAATCTAAAAGTAATGTTTAGATGATACAAAAGTCATGTCTAAGAATGCTTAGACCAAGTGTTACTGTGCTATACTCTGTCTGCAAACATCTGCTCGGAAGAGAGCCACACTACTTCATTGTTTAGGCGCCGAGGGTCAACGCATCTTTTATGCCCTGCCAGACACCGGTGAGACATTTGATACTGCTGTCGCTGCTTTAAAAAAAACAGTTCATGCCAAAAGTTAATGTTGTCGTGGAGCGGCATACGTTCAGAAAAAGAGTGCAAGCCCCACACGAAAACATACAACAGTACTTTGCTGCTTTGCATGCACTCGCTGCTAACTGTGACTTTGCTAATAAAGTCAACGCTATGATTCACGACCAATTGCTGGAGCATTTACAGAGTGATGATATTAGACAGAGACTGTTACTCAAACCGGACCTGACATTACAGAAAGCAATTGCCCTTACAATACAGTTGGAAGCTGCGGCAGAGCATGCAAAGAGAATGACAGCTGCCGCCTCCGCCCGCGGTTCAGACAAACACCTAGCTAATTCAGCACAATGCCCTGCTGCAAAACTCCATTGTAAACAAGAAAGGACATTTTGCGCGAGTGTGCCGTTCAGCCTCAGTGAGTGACGTGCGTGAGGTGCAAGTGCATGACGTCACAGTGCTGTATTTACAGAACTTTGTCGATGCACCAAAGAAACTACAATGCAAAGTTACTGTTAATACTCCTGCTTCACCTGGCAACACAGTACATTTCGTTGTGGATACAGGTTGTTCTGTGTCCATATTGCCACTCCATACTTATAAACGCTATTTCAGTGACACAGAATTATCCACACCTGCCATTCGACTTGACACTTATACTCAGAAATGCATACCTGTACTTGGATGCCTGCAAGCACAAGCAGTTCTCTCCAATGCATCGGCTGCTGCCACATTTTACATTGTGGATAAAGGGACTGCTCTGCTGGGCATGGATTTGATTTCTGCCCTGAAACTTCAAATCAAGGGTGAGAACGTCTGCACTTCTGTCATGACCACCAATATCACACCCATGGACAGTACCGAAATAGGATGTGTAGAGAACTTTGTTCACAAAGTAAAAACTGACCCCTCAGTGAAACCTGTGCGTCAAAAATTGTGACGCTTACTCTTCACAGCCCGAGCTTCTGTTTCAGCTGAATTAGACCGCCTGCAGATTAAAGAAACACAGGACGAGTTGGAATTATCCTTTATGTGCCAACGCGTACTACAAGAGTGTGTTGCTGTCCATGGAAATGACACAGAGGAGTTTTCAAGTGGACACCCCCCTTCATAGACGTTTCGTTGATTTAAGCCTACGACGCCTCTGCTACTGCTACTTGAGGCCCAGCAAATGTCCTTTTGCTTCAGCCAAAGCCATTGACTGCTCTTCTCAGCTGCTTCTGACATAGCTTTGATGGCATTCCGCAGGCTCTGACTCCTACATCCTTAAACAATCTGGTGGTAGATGACGCTACAGTTATTACTTCTCATCTCTTTTAGAAGAAAACAAACATACCCTAGGTATTTATTCAATACAGTGGCAAAATTAACCAAAAATAAAGTACCAACAAATTTTTCCAAACAGCACAGTAGTAATGACTTTATGGAATACTTTACAACAAAGATCGATACTATTATGGTTAATAGTATCGATACTATTATATACTATTCGATATAACAAACTAAATGGTTCGTTATAGATCTCCTGAGGAACTATTCCACTCATTCTCTACTATAGGAGAGGAAGAATTTTATAAACTTGTTAAATCATCTAGACCAACAACACGTATGTTAGACCCTATCCCATCTTAATTACTAAAATAGGTGCTTCCAGATATCCTAGATCCTCTTCTGAATATTATAAATTCATCGCTGTCATTAGGATATGTCCCCAAAACCTTCAAACAGGCTGTTATTAAGCCTCTCATTAAAAAACCACAACTTGGCCCTAATCAATTGATTAATTACATCTCGAATCTCCCTTTTCTATCAAAAATACTAGAGAAAGTAGTATCCTCACAATTATGTTCCATTTAGAGAAAAATAATATCTGTGAGGATTTCCAGTCAGGATTTCGACCTTATCACAGTACTGAAACCGCTCATATTAGAGTAACAAATGACCTGCTTTTATAATGACCTGCTCTCTATTAGTGCTACTGGATCTTAGTGCTGCGTTTGATACTATTGACCACAACATTCTTTTGAATAGACTCGAAAATTATGTTGGCATTAGTGGTAGTGCATTAGAATGGTTTAAATGATATTAAAAACTGGATGACAAGAAATTTCTTACTGCTAAATTCTGAAAAAAAAAAAAAAAAGAGGTGTTAATTATTGGGCCTAAAACCTCAGCAAGCAATAACTTAAAACACAGTCTAATACTTGATGGCTGCTCAGTAAATTCATCATCATTAGTCAGGAACAATCTTTCCTTCGAAAACCACATTTCTAGCATTTGCAAAACAGCATTTTTCCATCTTAAAAACATAGCGAAATTACGACCTATACACTCAAAGTCAAATGCAGAAATGTTAATTCATGCATTCATGACCTCCAGGATAGATTATTGTAATGCTTTATTGGGTGGTTGTTCTGCACGCCTAATAAACAAACTACAGCTGATGCAAAATGCAGCAGCTAGAGTTCTTACTAGAACCAAAAAGTATGAGCATATTAGCCCAGTTCTGTCAACACTGCACTGGCTTCCTATTAAACATCGTACTGATTTTAAAATCTGGCTAATTACTTATAAAGCCCTCAATGGTTTAGCTCCTCAGTACTTGAGCGAGCTCTTATCACATTATAGTCCCTCACGCCCGCTGCGTTCTCAAAACTCTGGCAATCTGATAATACCTAGAATATCAAAATCAACTGCGGGTGGCAGATCATTTTCTTACTTAGCACCAAAACTATGGAACAATCTACCTAATTCTGTTCGGGAGGCAGACACACTCAGTCAGTTTAAATCTAGACTAAAGACCCATCTCTTTAACCTGGCCTACACATAACACATTTAAATATTTCTAATATTCAAATCGGTTAAAGGATTGTTAGGCTGCATTAATTAGGTCAACCGGAACCGGGAACACTTCCCATAACACCTGATGCACTTGTTGCATCATAAGAAAAATGGAATCTATGCTAATATTGTCTGTCTCCTGCTTATTCTGAGGTCAGATTCAGTATGAATCCTGAACAGTTAGCCACTGCAGTTCCCTGATCCAGTTTGTATCCAGATGGTGGGTCAGTACATATAGACCCCCTCTACAGGTCTGTATGGGAGTATAAACTACTTGTTTATTGGTCAGAGGAGAACTGACCCCCCGACTGAGCCTGGTTTCTCCCAAGGTTTTTTTTTTTTTTTTTATCCATCTGTGTCACACACATCTGTGTCACACACATCTGTGTCACACACGTTGTTGTGCTTCCGCAGCTAGGTCAGCATATCGTAAATGCTTCCTCTCATATGCCTCCTCTACGGAATCCTCCCAGGGGACAGTAAGCTCAACAATGAAGACCTTCCTTAGAGATAGGGGCCAAAAGACCACGTCAGGCCTCACAGTGGTGGTAGCAATCTCTTGAGGAAAGGCTAGGCGCTGACCAACATCTACTAGCATCTTCCAGTCACAAGCTGTGCGGAGCTGGCTATACTCTGATGTTACAAAACCGCTCTGGTTTTTCCTGGCTCCCTCACACACAAATGTAACTGCTGACAGGGGATTGGATGCTGAGGGTGTTTTAGCATTGGCTGCAGTTTGTCTGTGCTCCAGAGTGGCAGCAAGGCTCTTCAAGACCTGGTTGTGATGCCAGGTATAGCGTCCCTGGGTAAGACTCACCTTACACCCAGTGAGAATATGCTTGAGGGATGCTGGCTTGGAGCAGAGTGCACAGCTTGGATCTTCGCCTCGCCATTGCTGAAGATTCCTTGGTGTTGGAAGAACGTCTTATGTCGCTCTAATAATCTCTAATAATCAGCACTAATCTCAGAAAGCTGGTGTGATCGAACATGTGGATGCTTCGGCATGGGTGTCTCCCACTGTTGTTACAGGGAAGAAAACTGGTGGGATACGGATATGCGCTGATCTAAAGGAAGTTAACAAAGCCATCATTACTGACTGTTATCTCTTGATGAAATGCTTACCAGCCTAATGGGGGGCTACAGTCTTTTCTACTATCGATTTAGCTAATGCTATCAGCTTCCCCTGCACGAAGATAGTAGACACATTACAGCTTTCATCACCCATGATGGCCTGTTCAGATTTCGTAGGGTTCCTTAAGGCCTGTCATCGGCGCCCTCTGCTTTCCAAAAGATGATGGCCACCATCCTGGAGGGAGTGCCAGGCGTAAAAAAAATGACCTGGATGATCTCTTGTGTATGGCAAAATGGTAGAGGAGCATGACTTGACCCTTAGTGCTGTGTTGCAGAAACTGAAAGAGGCAGGACTTGTGCTAAATGAAAAAAAAATGCAACTTTAGACAGACTTCACTTCGGTTCCTGGGACACATAATTGACGCTAATGTAAAGCTCCGCCTCCATCAGATGCAGCATCTCTGCAATCTTACCTAGGATTAGTGTCCTGGTACTCAAAATTCCTTCCTGGATTTGCAACAGTCGTTGCCCCAATGCGTGAGTGTGCTAAGGAAAAAGGACAGTTTGTTTGGACTTCTGCTGCTCAAAACAGCTTTAAGGACATTAAACAGATGTTAGTGTCCAGCCCTGTCCTTGCCATTTATGACCCCACTCTTCATTCAGTAATTTCTACAGATGCAAGTGACTAAGGGTTGGGTGCAGTTTTCACCCAAATACAGGTCCTTCTCAAAAAATTAGCATATTGTGATAAAGTTCATTATTTTCTGTAATGTACTGATAAACATTAGACTTTCATATATTTTAGATTCATTACACACAACTGAAGTAGTTCAAGCCTTTTTTTTTTGTTTTAATATTGATGATTTTGGCATACAGCTCATGAAAACCCAAAATTCCTATTTTAAACAATTTGCATATTTCATCCGACCAATAAAAGAAAAGTGTTTTTAATACAAAAAAGTCAACCTTCAAATAATTATGTTCAGTTATGCACTCAATACTTGGTCGGGAATCCTTTTGCAGAAATGACTGCTTCAATGCGGCGTGGCATGGAGGCAATCAGCCTGTGGCACTGCTGAGGTGTTATGGAGGCCCAGGATGCTTCGATAGCGGCCTTAAGCTCATCCAGAGTGTTGGGTCTTGCGTCTCTCAACTTTCTCTTCACAATATCCCACAGATTCTCTATGGGGTTCAGGTCAGGAGAGTTGGCAGGCCAATTGAGCACAGTAATACCATGGTCAGTAAACCATTTACCAGTGGTTTTGGCACTGTGAGCAGGTGCCAGGTCGTGCTGAAAAATGAAATCTTCATCTCCATAAAGCTTTTCAGCAGATGGAAGCATGAAGTGCTCCAAAATCTCCTGATAGCTAGCTGCATTGACCCTGCCCTTGATAAAACACAGTGGACCAACACCAGCAGCTGACATGGCACCCCAGACCATCACTGACTGTGGGTACTTGACACTGGACTTCAGGCATTTTGGCATTTCCCTCTCCCCAGTCTTCCTCCAGACTCTGGCACCTTGATTTCCGAATGACATGCAAAATTTGCTTTCATCCGAAAAAAGTACTTTGGACCACTGAGCAACAGTCCAGTGCTGCTTCTCTGTAGCCCAGGTCAGGCGCTTCTGCCGCTGTTTCTGGTTCAAAAGTGGCTTGACCTGGGGAATGCGGCACCTGTAGCCCATTTCCTGCACACGCCTGTACACGGTGGCTCTGGATGTTTCTACTCCAGACTCAGTCCACTGCTTCCGCAGGTCCCCCTCTCGTTGTGCAGCGTTTTCTGCCACACTTTTTCCTTCCCACAGACTTCCCACTGAGGTGCCTTGATACAGCACTCTGGGAACAGCCTATTCGTTCAGAAATTTCTTTCTGTGTCTTACCCTCTTGCTTGAGGGTGTCAATGATGGCCTTCTGGACAGCAGTCAGGTCGGCAGTCTTACCCATGATTGCGGTTTTGAGTAATGAACCAGGCTGGGAGTTGTTAAAAGCCTCAGGAATCTTTTGCAGGTGTTTAGAGTTAATTAGTTGATTCAGATGATTAGGTTAATAGCTCGTTTAGAGAACCTTTTCATGATATGCTAATTTTTTGAGATAGGAATTTTGGGTTTTCATGAGCTGTATGCCAAAATCATCAATATTAAAACAAAAAAAAGGCTTGAACTACTTCAGTTGTGTGTAATGAATCTAAAATATATGAAAGTCTAATGTTTATCAGTACATTACAGAAAATAATGAACTTTATCACAATATGCTAATTTTTTGAGAAGGACCTGTACAGTCAGATGGAACAGAAAAAGCAGTGACTTTTGCTTCCCGCACACTTACTGATGCTGAAAAAAAAAAAATCTGTAGTAGAGAAGGAAGCCCTGGCATGTGTGTGGGCTACTGAGAAATGGCGAACATACTTGTGGGGCCATTGCTTTATACTTCGCACAGACCACCAGGCACTCACCACCTTACTAACTACAAAAGGAATGGGAAGAGCTGGAATGCAGATTGCTCGCTGGGCAGCACGTCTGCTTTGTTTTGATTACAACGTTGTCTATCGGCCAGGTTCCCTGAATTACACAGCAGACTGCTTGTCTCGTCTTCTCATACCTGCACCTGTTGATTCCTCTGCTGACGTGGAGCCTAAAATTGTTGAATTCATTTCTTCAACACCTTGGCACATGAGGCTCATCAGGGAGTAGCCACCCCTGCTTGCAGATATGCTATAACACTCACAGACTATCATTCTAAGTGGCCAGAACTTGCATTTGCCAGCAGTGCGACTACTGAGGATGTTATCAAATTTCTGAGCACTGTCTTCAGTCGTCATGGCAACCCAGAGTGAATTGTTACGGACAATGGTACCCAGTTTACTTCTGCTGTCTTCACTTAAGTAATTCCTTATGCTGCCACTAGAGATGCTGGGTAGGGGGCAGAACGAAAGAGAAATTAAAAAAGAAGGAGAAGAAGTAAGTGGAGTGTGTGGAGATGTGAAGTTGCTGTTCAAGTCTCCTGCCACTGTTTTGAATATGTTGGATAAACAAATATTCTGTGATAAAGTAATCCATATGAAACCAACTCCATGTATAGTTTTGCACTCAGAGCTAATTATAGTTAATGTGGTCACGCCCACTCTTAGTTTCGCTTTTGATATGATAATTAGCCATGTGCGCCACATGGGGATGTTAACGCCCACATCACCGTAAACCAAGCTTGAGGATTCATCAAGTTAATCTCAGCTACTGTTCTTTTCTGGAAGAAGACACACTGAGAGGAGTAAACACAGAATTCACCTCAGGTGAAGAACAGAATGCGACAAGCGGCAAATCCATGTGAGGCGATATTTCAGATAAGTAATATTTCTTTTTTGCATTAGTTAACGTGCTATTTTGACATAAACTTGAACACATAGCTGGGTTTTTCCAAAACTATAATTCCTGGCTAAAAGGCAAAATCGAGTGAAAATGTTGAAAAGGATAATTCATTGTATCTAAATTTCTTATGAGGCAATGAAGTTTTCATGCTCTATAGGCTATAATATAAAACAAAATACGGTATAAAAGTAATAGGACTGTACTGTTTTTAGTGATCTCATACCTGCATCACATATGACTCTTTCACTTTCGGTTTTCAGTGCGATCGAGTAAATGAACAGATATGATCATTTACTGATGCAATTGTGTTTACATCGCCATAACGTTACGAAAGTTGTTTTTGTTTTGTTTTTTGTTTATTAGTGATTGATATTAGTAATAATAATATAGTTTATTTTATTTTGTTATCAGCATTTGTAAGTGCACTGACATAATATTTTACTGATGTAATTATGTTTGCATTGTCATAATTCAAACAGTATTTGTACTTGTTTGCCATTACAGAAACATTGTTGTCTTTTTTGTGTATGGCCTTATTGATTGATGATGATAATAATATAGATTATCTAATTGTTATCTGTATGCTCGCCCTTTTTTAACAGATTTGCCAGTGAAAAATGTTACCATATCTTCACATTTGTAGCATTGTGGTCCTGCAAGGTACAACACTTTTCCAGGAATTACAATAAAATATTGTATAACATATATCAAGGGCCCCAAAATCACCTCAGACCCAGAGGGTTAAGGCGAGCACTAAGTACCAGCTCCCCTCGAGGTGAGGGAGCTGCCCCATTGATGTCCACATGGCTGTCAGTGACTTAATCCCTTCGGCCAAAAGCCTGAGCCGCTTACCTAGACTTTCCTGCAAGGTCAAGGCTACTCGGAGCCTGATTTAGAGGCAGAGCTCAGGCTTGGAATCAGAAGGAAGGGATGAGTCAGACATCAAGAAGAAAGCCCATCTCTATCTTGTCCGCCAGGTTGACCCACAGGTGCCTCTCTGTAACCACCATGGCCGCCATAGATCTGCCCATGGCAGAGGCGGCCTGCTTGGTGGCGTGGAGAGCCATGTCTGTGGTGCGCCGGAGCTCTGCCACTTCATCAGAGGAAAATCCCTAGCCTTTATCCAGATTTCAGCAGATCAGCCTGATAGGCCTGGAGCAATGCCATAGTGGACAGCCAACATGGCTACCATTGGGGCAAAAGAGCCAGAGTACCTGTGTATCTGGCGTTCTACTTTGTATGGACCCTTGCTGTTTACTGTTCTAATCAAAAAGCCTACTAGGCTATGACAACAGCTTCAAAATGGATAGCTGAAATGAATGATTTTCTGTGTTTTTTTTTTATTGTTTTTTTTTGTCGTGACGTGTTGCTCATTTAAACACAGACTACTTCAAAAGTTTCGCGGGAGGGCACATATACCAGTCCGAAAGGGCACTTTCGCTTTCAGACCTCAAAGTGGCCAGGGGCTCGAGCCGGTTAATGCCTGTTAATGATGACATTAAAAACGCCACCTTGCTGCCACGACTTCCTCTTCCTCTGACCTCGTCAAGCAGGTGAGGCATGTTGACATTAATCTGTACATTAATGTAATTGTATATTTTAGTTAAATCATAACGTGTTTAGTAGCGTTGTGGGGTTGTCTATGCTGATGGCGTTTCCTTGTATGATGTTTCATTAATATTGATAAATTAATACATGAATTCTATATATGTATATATAGTCAGACAGTATTGGAAAGCTATAAGCTTTCTATGTTGACTGTATATCAGTAACCTTAGGCTAAGAGCAATGTTGGTTATTAAGATTCACCAAGAATAAATGCCTATTCAATGAGAATATGGAAATTGGTAAATACAAGCATCATAAATTATTAATAAACATCAATTACTGTTTTATGATTGGCACATGACCGCTGTATTGTTATTTTGGCTAACTGTCCTTTCTAACAGGCTGAACGGTAGGCCCTAACTATAATATAAATTAGGCAGTAAACACATCATCAAATATGATAGTTATAGGCTAACTGCCATACTTAATTTGTCCAGTAGTTGATTGTCTAGTGTTCTCATTCCGTATTTTCACCCTCATCCTGCGGCCCTCTGTGACACCATGCCCTGATGTTAGTGACTAACTAGCCAAAGACCAGACAGATTAGGAAACTTTTATATAATTTCATTGTATTATTAATGTGAAACCCATTTTTCTAATGTCTCTTTCCAGAAAGATATGCCCGGGACCTGGATCAACTACCAAGAAATGTGTGTCTTTTTCTATGCCACTTAATGTGGCTTGCAAGACATGCCAGTACTGCAAAGCAGCGCACCCCACAAGTCAAGTCAAGTCAGCTTTATTTATATAGCGCTTTTTACAATACAAATATATATAAGATGGCGGCACACATACACTCATTCAGACTTGTGCTTCAGAGCCTCGCTGCTGAGCTGCAAACTGAAAGATAAATTTGGAAGAAGAAATTGCTATGGGGAATCGCCTGATTGCCGTGCTGCTGTTGAAGACGATCTTCCGCCACTGGCCGCCGCTCCCGTGTAACCGGAAGTACCGGTGTGCGCATCGAGCGAGCTGCGAGTGCCGCGAGCCTCGGTCTTCCCTGGGCATGCCGGGAGTGCCCCTTTCTTTCACAAAAGAGCAATTTCTAGCAGTTGAAAAGGATGTCCTCAGGGGCTTCTTTTCGACTGTGCGTTTCTGGATGTGGTAGTTTCCTGGCATCTGTTGACGGTCATGATCGCTGCCTCTCGTTTGGACCGAGATCACGTTGAGGCAGCTTTCGTGGATGGTACGTGCCCACACTGTGAGTGTATGTCCATGGCCACGCTGCAGGTCCGCCGCTCGTTTATGAGACGGCAGCCTTTGTTCTCTACCCAGCCTGAAGGACTGTAAAGGTTCTTCGGCTGACTTCGCTAGAGACTTGGGTGACCTGCGGGTGTCGAGTCGGAATGTGCCGTCGGGTGAGCCCCTACGGTCTTCCGTTTCACCCCGTGGTTCTGTGGAGCTGCCTCGGGACGTTGTTCGCCCATTTCACGGTGGGCTGGACGTCTCCTCTGGTGGTTCTAACGATGTTCAGATGTCTATCACAACGTCAGAGGGGAAGCTTTCAGCTCGGCGGTACATCTCTGGTGAGCAGAACCCCACCCTGCCGGAGGTGGGCGCCGAGCTGTCGGCTCTGCTTCTCCGGGCTGCCGCGGGGCACGGGCTGCGGGTGTCACAGAGGCCCCACCCCCACACAACTTCACAAGCGACTGGCTTGTAATAGTTCACTCACAAGTCTTGTGCCTATGCAGGGACCCGGTGCTTCTGCACCTTGGTTCAGGGACCTCGGGTCAACCGAGAGAAAACTAGCCCTCCCCCTCTCGTGGGCAGGGCTCTCTTCTCTCGGCTTGGAGATGGATTCGGTCAAAATTACAGCAGCTCAGCTCTAAAAAGGAGTGCACAGCCAGTACTGAATGCCTGATACTATTCAGCCACAAGCATGCGGTCCCTCTTAAATTTAGAGGCTCCTGGAGCATGTGTCGGCCGGTCTTTCGGCTGCTTCACATGAGACCGCTTCAGCACTGGCTACCTGACCGAGTCCCGAGATGGTCTTGGCACCTTAGCTCATTCTGGACTGGCGTTTCCCAGAGTGTCGCTACCAGCATCAACCCTTAGTTGACCCTGGCTCCGTCTTTAAAGTCGGTGGTCCAAACATGTTGAGGTCATCACAGATGCCTCCATGTCAGGTTGGGTGCCATCCGTGAGTTGTAGCACTGCTTTCCGCAGTGCTCGCCTGAGGCAGGTATAGTTTTTGTCATACGCGGTTGATGCCGCGGTCCGGCCTCCGGAGCCCCCTCTCCTGAGGGTGTGGCCCGTGGCAGGCAATGGACCCGCTGTCAGAGACATGCAGTCTGACGGAAGCTGTCCTCTCCTCCACAGTGTGTGGCGATCAAGCATGTGCTGGTCTGCACAGACTACTTACGACCATCTCGTACATGATCTGTCAGGGTGGTCTACACCTCCGTCATATGTCACAACTCGCCACCATCTCCTCCTTGGAGTTAGGCGTAGCGTAAAGGCTGCGTGCTGTTCTTACTCAGGAAAGCTCACTCGTGTAGTATAAGCCACGACAGTCCACTTTCTCTAAGAACTGTTTCTCCTCCCCAGGTGGTAGCTGAGTTGGAGTTGTCTCGAGAAACTCAGGTAAATTTGCCTCTCCAGAATCCTCCATTTGCCGGCTCCCCTCCTTTGGATGGGAAACGCTGACACTCTGCTGCCCCAGGGTTCCCTCAAATACGCCTTCCCCAGTGAGCCTCCTTGCACAGGCTTGTGCAAGTTCAGGGAGTCGAGGAGTAGGTTCTGTTATTTGCGCATATTAGCCGCCGAACCTGGTTTGCCGGCTTTTCCTCCTCACGGCAGCCTCCCTGAAAACCCCTGGAGTGTTAACTCCTTCAGGTTGTGTTTACTCTCGGCACCCGTGTCCTGGTTTTCTGCATGTTAGACAGTGAGACCAGACGTGGTAGACCTTGACTGGCTGTGACAGCCTGTCACTCAGTTTAAGACCCTACGTGGATAAGTCTTTCAGCTGAGAAGAGGTCTATTCGTTGACTACTGTTCTCTTCAATAGAGGACCTTCAGGAATGTTGATTAGTGTGACACTTCTTTCCCGCAGAGAAGTTGAAGCGCAGACTGTCCCTTCAACTTTGGAAAAGTATGTTGCGCAGTTGCACTTGCTGTTATGCGGGTTTTTCAAAATGGACAGTTTCACCTAATCATTAGGTTATGTAGGGGTGTGAGGACCAAGTGAAACCTTCGGTCCACACCTCTCCCCTCCCGGGGCTTTCCGCAGTCTTCTAAAAAAGCTACGATGTGACCCCTTATTCGAGCTTCGCGTTAGTAGAGTCATTCTCGCTCCTGACCGTGCTCACACTATGAGGAGGGTAAACCTACAAACATTTTCTGTCAGCGAAGCGTGCCGTTAGCTCCGGCCAGCCACTCCCACGCTCGCCTGGGACCCGGCCGGTGTAGTGCCAAAATACACTGCAAGCTCTGCTCTGGAGGAGGCAGATCTGGCCTGTGTCATAGTTCCCGTCCAAACCACGGTTTACGGGTCCAGCACTCGGGGCCTTCATACGCTCCGAGCAGCCCCGTGTTGCTTTGGCGGACAGCAGAGGGGAATGCTGTTCTCTAGTAGAGATTGGCAGTGGTGGGTTGCCATCACCTTGGTGGATTTCCAGTGTGAGCCGTGCCCCCTAGGAGTGAGTCCCCCTCTTGGGGTGTCATTTCCTCCTATGCGTTGGTGCACGGCATCTCTCTGTAGCGACATGTGCAGGGCTGCAGGCCGGACGACACCAGTACTTTCGCGAGGTTCAAAAAAAAAAAAAAGACAAATATCTTGTGTTGAGCTCGTGTCCTCCCGTGTGGTATAAGAAAATCAGGTTTCTGGCGGGAGGACCAGCTCGGTGTCGGCTTGCTGCGCCATTCCTTCTGGATCCGTGCGCTATATTCCCAGTTGTTTCCATCAGTGTACTCTGGGTCCTCCTGGTCCCGCAGTCTGGACTAGGCCGGAGTAGCCTGCGGCTGTGCTCCAGTGGGAGTTCCTTCGCCCGCTGGTGGTGGCATCCTCTCTCGAATATATGGTTAATAAATCCTCACGGTTACGATCGTTTTCCCCTTACATGTCTATAGCTAGAATAGATAGTTGTTTTTATTCCTTCTTCACATGACTATACAGCTTGTCATTATCTCCACCCCCCGACGGCTGAGCCAAGGCTCTTCAGCAGAAACCTGAATGAGTGTATGTGCGCCGCCATCTTATATACCCATATGTACGGGGGAGTGGCGGTTGACGCAAACCACTCGCCAATATTGATTGGCCTTTTCTCTGTAGCTCAGAGGTGATTGGTCGCAGTGCTCCCATAGTAACGTCTCCGTTCCCTCCTTCAGGGAGTAACGTCTCCGTTCCCTCCTTCAGGGACCCTCCTTCGATGTTTTCGAAGGAAAGACTGCTATCAAATAACACACCTAGGTTCCTGACTAATGATGATGAATTTACAGCCATCAAGTATTAGACTGTGTTTTAAGTTATTGCTTGCTGAGGTTTTAGGCCCAATAATTGACATCTCTGTTTTTTTCAGAATTTAGCAGTAAGAAATTTCTTGTCATCCAGTTTTTAATATGAACTATTCATTCCATTAGATTTCAAATTTGTATGTTTCACCAGGCCTTGAAGAAATATAGAGCTGAGTATCATCAGTGTAACAGTGAAAGCTAACACCATGCTTCCTGATGATATCTCTTAAGGGTAGCAGGTAAAGTGTAAAAAGTAATGGCTCTAGTACTGAGCCTTGAGGTACTCCATACTGCACTTGCGATCGATATGATACCTCTTCATTTATTGCCGAAATGATGGCCGTCAGATAAGTATGATTTAAACCATTCTAATGCACTACCACTAATGCCAACATAATTTTCGAGTCTATTCAAAAGAGTTGTGGTCAATAGTATCAAACGCAGCACTAAGATCCAGTAGCACTAATAGAGAGATACAACCACGGTCGGATGATAAGAGCAGGTCATTTTTTACTCTAATGAGAGCGGTTTCAGTACTGTGATAAGGTCGAAATTCTGACTGGAAATCCTCACAGATATTATTTTTCTCTAAAAAGGAACATAATTGTGAGGATACTACCTTCTCTAGTATTTTTGATAGAAAAGGGAGATTCGAGATCGGTCTGTAATTAATCAATTGATTAGGGTCAAGTTGTGTTTTTTTTTAATGAGAGGCTTAATAACAGCCTGTTTGAAGGTTTTGGGGACATATCCTAATGACATCGATGAATTTATAATATTCAGAGGAGGATCTAGGATATCTGGAAGCACCTCTTATAGTAGTTTAGATGGGATATCATCTAACATTCATGTTGTTGGTTTAGATGATTTAACAAGTTTATAAAATTCATCCTCTCCTATAGTAGAGAATGAGTGGAATAGTTCCTCAGGAGATCTATAACGAACTATTTGATCTGCTACTGTTCCTGATGGCTGCATGGTTACAATTTTATCTCTAATAGTATCAACCTTTGTTGTAAAGTATTCCATAAAGTCATTACTACTGTGCTGTTGGGAAAAATCTGTTGGTGCTTTATTTTTGGTTAATTTTATACACTGTATTGAATAAATACCTAGTCTTATGTTTGTTTTCTTTCTTCTGAAGCTGCATCGGCCTGCCTAAAGAGGATGGAGGCATTGTTTGAATTTGTTGTGCAAGGTATTGATGTATGTCAAAGTAAAACAAGACATGATTGTATTAATTGTTTATTTTTGGTGTTGTTGTTGAAATAGCAGTAATGCCATATTGAAATCAATTATTCTCCAAATAATCTGTCTTGGTTCTGGGAGCATAAAAGATTCCAGTGTTCTTCATATTAAAGGAACATTTTTAAAAGGTGTTCCTCAAATATTCTTTCAACTTAATTTTGATTTAAAACTCAACATTCTAGGAACATTTCAAGAACATAAAAATATCCAGTTTCCTTAATGTTAGTAGAAAGAAAGAAATAAGAACACAAACCTCAGCCACACCCTTAGAAAAACTAAAGATAAAAGACATTAAATCTCTCAAGATCTGCAAATCTCTTAGCTCCTCAAACAGCATTACCTGCGTCACTTACAGTATTACTAATCAGACTGCCTTTATTTCTGTCAGATATCTAAAGCAGTTCATATTAAGAAAAAAAACAGAGGTTTAGATGTTGATGACGTTTCTTACTGAAAATGTTTAGTTTGAGTCACCATCACAGCTCTTGACCCTTGACTTTTGTTGAGTTGCTTCTTTTGCAGTAGTTGTAAACAAATGATTGCATTAAAGTGGTTTAAATAACTGCTTTTTTCTGTACTTGCTGACATAAGGAATTTAAATGTGTTTGAGAGATTCTAGGAACTTAAACAATGTGAAAATAAATAATTTGTAAAGCTGTTGTTGCATTTCAGATGCTGAATGTTGATGTCTGTGAGTGTATAAATACTGTCATTGTTAACTTTTGGTTTAAAACATGTTTTGTGTCATTTCTACACTCACAGACATCAACATTCGGCATATGATTGTCCATTGTTGAGGTTTGTATGATGAGTGCAGATGTCTAAGGGTGTTGTTTTAATTTTTAAATAGTTTTGTTCAATTTTACGTAAATCTCTGAAGTGTTACAAATGACCTTTTACACATTTGAGTTTATTATTTCCTTTTCATATAACATTTCAAAGTAAAGCTAAAGTAAGTTGTTTAAGCTACTTTAATGCAGTTGTTTACCTGTCGTTATAACAGACATGTTGATCTACGGAGCCCGGGAAGTCACCTGTAGGAGAAAAAAAAAAATCCGTGGCGACGGTTTTGCAACTCGTCCCCTCAGTTTATAAACCGTACGCACTAATTGTTAAACTGTTCCCTCGGTTTAACAAATCGTGCCCACGGATTACTAAACCATACCCACGAGTTTCCAATTCGTGCGCTCAGATTTAGCAAACTGTTCTTTCGGTTTTTGAATTCGTACCCACAAATTCATAATCAGTGCGCACGCTTTCACAATCCGTTCCCACGGGTTTGTAAACCGTACTCACGGATTCATTAGCCTATAGAAGAACAGCAAGATCCTGGCGAATCATATTTTATATTGTTTTATTGCATATTATTATGTGGAATAGGCCTACATCAAATCTTTAGTGATTCTCTATCAGTTGTAGATTTAATAAGAAAGATGTGCGTCAAAAATGTGTTTATTTGTGATCATCTTAGCACTTTATTATTATTGTATAATAAACCTGCCATTGTTTTATGACGGGCTTTTGACTAATTTGTATGGCGTTTTTAATAAAAATATTCTTAAATGTATATGTAAACTAAATGTAATGATAATAACAATTATTATTTTTATGCTAAATAAATGAGTGCACTTGTAAAATGTTTATCATAAAACAATTAATGAATGCTTATTTTTAAGTAACCTTTTACATTTGTAGAAATGTGTTTGTGAAGACCTAGTATTCATTCTTAAATGTGAAGATTTTGTTGATTTTTACAGATTTTTTTTTTATACTAAGCTTATTGTCACGAATTGTGCCGCTGCTGCTCCCTCCTCTCACCATCAGAGGGAGCATTCACTCACACACAGAACTGGTTCACAAACTCCACTTCCCATAACCCCATTTCCATGAACTTCCTGTGTCCTCTCACCTCTCACCCCGGTCGGCCATCTTGCCTTCACCCGCACACACCTGACACTCATTACACCTCATTGCACACTGTATAAAAGCCATTCTCACACACTGCCGTTTGCGAAGTCTTGATCTTGCCCCGGCTGACAATTCTGAGCGTTTCTTTTGTTATTGATTTCCCGTTGTGACCTGGACTATATTCTGACCTGTGATTCCTCTCTGTGCCCCCCGACTTGGATTGTTTACCGGATTGTGATTGTTATCAGCCTGCCCCGAACTCTGTCTGACTCTGTTTACGGTACTGTTTTTCCTCTGATATTGTTGATGCTGGCTTTTGACCCTTGTCTGTTTGACTATCCCCTAATAAAGCTGCTTATGGATCCAAACGCCTCTGACGCCCTCGTTACAGAAGACTTCGCCACAAATCGATCCAGCGGCTTCCGTCAACAACCCGGCTTGATAATGGACCCAGTCGACCAACTACTTGGTCTACGTCAGGGAGGGCTATCGATTGAGGAATATACTCATCTGTTCTGTGAACTTTCCCATAAGGTACCATTCTACAACGAAACTTTCAAGGACTTATTTCGCTTGGGACTAAATGAGCCAACTAAATCATTGTTGCCCAGAGGGGAGGTTAAGGTCAGTCTGTGTGATTTAATGGACTTTGCTTTGTTGTGCGAGGGCTCGCCTTTTACTGTGGGCGCAGCTGATGAAGTTTGTGACACCACAATAATGGCGGTCGCGCCGGCGCATGGTCACAAAATGGCGGCTTCCCTTTCCCTCACCTGACACCTACCACAGACTTGTATCCAAGCTGCATGACCCACCACTGCTATCTGTGTATGCGGCAGGTTTCACCAGGCCTGCGCTCACCTGTGTCACGTCTACCAGCTCAAGACCCACTAACACCAACTCCACTTCCGCTAAAGTCAAGCCTGCCAAATCATCCCAGCCATCCAAGGACAAGATGGCCGCCGCGCCAGAACCTGCACATGACAAGATGGCCGCCCTTCCAGAGGCAGCACCTGTCATGGCCGCCCTTCCAGAGGCAGCACCTGTCATGGCCGCCCTTCCAGAGGCAGCACCTGTCATGGCCGCCCTTCCAGAGGCAGCACCTGTCATGGCCGCCCTTCCAGAGTCAGGTCAGATCGCAGCTGTCTTCCCAAGATCAAGCCACATCTCTGCCGTCACCCCTGAGTCACTACACTTCAAGTCAACGGCTGTCATTCCCGGATCAAGTCAGGGCCCGGCAATCGTTCCAGAGTCGAGCCTAGTTACTGCAGGGAAGTTAAACCTAGATTCAGCTGCTTCTCCCAGGTCAAGCCTCGCCTCTGAGTCAACTGACAATGCTGCTCCTGCTCCTGGGTCAGGTGACGCCACAGCTGCTGTTCCTGAACCCCGTCACATCGCTGATGCTGCCCCTGAACCCTGCCACATTGCAGCTACTGCTCCTGAACTGTCACGTTACTGCTGCAACTCCTTCTGAGACAGATCATGACACGGCAGCACTCAAGCCCCGTCAAACCACAGCTGCAGTTTCTGAACCAAATCACATCTCTGCAGTTGCTCCCCAGTCGAGCCACTTCGCAGCTGCTCCACCTGAACTTAGTCACATCACAGCAGCAGTTCCCACGTCCAGTCAAGTCTCTGCTACTGTTCCTGAACCAGATCACCTTACAGCAGTTGCTCTCAAACCAGGTCAAGCTGCTTCTGCCCCAGAGTCGAGTGATGTCACAGCTTCTGCTCCAGAACCAAGTCCTGTCGCAGCTGCTGCTCCCAAGCCAAGCCGCATCATGGTTGTTCACAAGTCAAGTGTAGTCACAGCTGTTCCTCCAGAGCCAAGTCAAGTCACTGCGGTTCCTTCAAAGTCAAGCCAAATCGTCGCAGTCGCTTCTCCAGAGTCAAGTGATGTCGCTCCAGAGTCAAATGATGTCACAGCTGCCGCTTCAGAGTCAAGTGATGTCACTTCAGAACCAAACTCCATCGCAGCTGCTCCACCCCTGCAGTCAAGTGTCATCACAGTTGTTCTTCTGGCACTGTCAAGACACAGCTTTTCCTCCAGAGTCAAGTCGAGTTACAGCTGTTCCCCAAAAGCCTAGTGAAGTCACAGCAGTCACCTCTGAGTCAAGCGTCTTCGCAGCTGCTCCTCCCTCTGAGCCAAGCGTCGTCTCCGCAGCTGCTCCTCCCTCTGAACCAAGTCATGTTGTCGCATCTGCTCCGCCTTCAGTGTCACGCGTCGTCGTCGCAGCTACTCTGCCTTCAGCGTCAAGCCAAGTCATCGCAGCTGTTTCCCCAGAGTTAAGTAACGTCTCAGCTGCTACACCCCCTGAGTCAAGCTTCATTGTCACAGCTGCTCCTCCCACTGAATTAACAGTCATCGCAGAAACTCCTCCTCCAGAGTCAAGCATCATCGCTGCTGCTTCAGAACCCTGTCTCAACGCAGCTGCACATACATCAAGCCAAGCCACAGCCACTGTTCCAGTACCAAGCCAAATCACAGCAATTGTTCCTAAGCCCAGCCCCATCATTGGCACCACTCCTGTGCTGGCCTTCACTGAGGCTATACTCCTACTGAGAACTGCTCTTTGGGTTGTCTGGGCCGCGTATACCACCACTGAGTCCTCAGAGGTGGCGGCTCACCCCGCAGAACCTCTGAGGGTGACCTCCTCCGAGGAGGTGGCCGAGGCCACGGATCCTCAAGCCGAGGGGGAGGTCGCACCTGCTCCCTGCACGGTGGTAGCGCCCAGCAACTCTCACCTCTCTGAGCTCTCGCTTAGTATCAATTCGGCCACTGCGGCCCTCTATACACTGGGAATCCCGCCCAACCTGGCCAGGAGCTTGGGCTCCGAGCTTTCTCTCTCTCTGTGTGTGTGTGTGTGTGTGTGTGTGTGTGTGTGTGTGTGTGTGTGTGTGTGTGTGTGTGTGTGTGTGTGTGTGTCTGTCTATGTTCTGTGTTACAGACCCATCTGCTCCGCTCTCGGGGAATCTCGTTCTGCCCTGGAGGGTTCCTGTCCTGTCTGCTCTGCCCTGGGGGGCTTTCGTGCCACCCTGGAGGGTTCTAGTCCTGCCCGATCCGCCCTGGAGGGCGTCTGCTCCGCCTGCCCCGCCCTGGAGGGTGTCTGCTCCGCCCTGGAGTCCGTCTGTCCCGCCCTGGGAGCTGTCCGCTCTGCTGGCTCGGCTCAAAAGAATGTCTGTCCCATTCCGGTGGTCCCCTGAGCATCTTGGGCAGCTCAGTTGCTCTGCTGCAGTTTCGGCACTTCCTGGACTACACGCCCTTCTGAACTCTATCTGCCCACATGGACCTGGTCCTCCCCTCTGTACTCTCTCCCACCCCCCCATCCCCTTGGAGTTATTGGACTGTGCTGAGCGTCTGGAAGCCGCTCCTAAGGGGGGGGCTCTGTCACGAATTGTGCCGCTGCTGCTCCCTCCTCTCACCATCAGAGGGAGCATTCACTCACACACAGAACTGGTTCACAAACTCCACTTCCCATAACCCCATTTCCATGAACTTCCTGTGTCCTCTCACCTCTCACCCCGGTCGGCCATCTTGCCTTTTACCTATTACAAAGTCCCTTTCAAGGTATTTTATTTCTCTAGTTTTTGGCTATTAGAGGGCAAAGGAATTAATGAAATCTGATAATTAATCAAAACCTGTACATTATTTGTATTGCTTTTTCTATTTTGAAAATTAAAGTTTACACCTGAACCGCTTATTGAACTCTCAATATTTTATTTTAGCCACCAATCAGTCATTAATCAATGGTGTTTTATCCTATTGGTGATTCACCTAATGTAAAATAAATGCTAAAAAGAAGACTATTTTGTGAGTGCAGGGCATCATACTTTAAAGCACCAAAACAAAATATTAAGAGTTCAATAAGGAGTTCAACTGTAAACTTTATTTTTCAAAATAGAAAAAGCAATACAAAACGAATAATGTAGCCTAGGTTATGTTGTCATTTGTTTGCTCTCTAACTGAATGCAATGTTATAATAGGCCTTAACAACAGTTATTTAATAATAACATTTACAGTGAAACTCCAGGGTGAAAAGCTTAGTATAGCCTAATAAAATCACCTAAACAACATTAAGAATGAATAGTAGGCCTACACAAACTGTAAAAGGTTATTTAAAATAAGCATTCATTAATTATTTTATCATAAATATTTTACAATTGCACTCATTTTTTTTTTTTTAGCCTATGAATAATTATTATTATTATTATGATTGCATTTAGGTTACATATACATTTAGAAATATTTTATCCAAAACGACATAAAATTAGTCAAAAGTCAGTCATAAAACAATGCCAGGTTTATTATAATAATAAAGTGCTAAGATGATCACAAATAAACAAATTTTTGACGCACATCTTTCTTATTAAATCGTTGTATTCCACCACATACCCGCTACAATTGATAGAGAATCACTAAAGACAATTTGATGTAGGTCTATTCCACATAATAATATGCAATAAAACAATACACAATATGATTCGCCAGGAGCTTGCTGTTCTTCTATAGGCTAATGAATCCCTGAGTACGGTTTACAAACCCGTGGGAACGGATTGTGAAAGCGTGCGCACGGATTATGAATTTGTGGGTACGAATTCAAAAACCGAAAGTACAGTTTGCTAAATCTGAGCGCACGAATTAGAAATTCGTGGGTACAGTTTATTAATCCGTGGGCACGATTTGTTAAACCGAGGGAACAGTTTAACAATTCGTGAGTACGGTTTATAAACTGAGGGGAGGAATTGCAAAACCGTCGCCACGGATTATTTTTTTTTTCTCCTACAGGTGACTTCCCGGGCTCCGTATTGATCTGTTTAATACGGTGGCCCAGTAGTGCCAAACACAACGACATTAAAAAAGCAAACATAAGCTCACAACACAACGACATTAAAAAAGCAAACATAAGCTCACAACACAACGACATTAAAAAAGCAAACATAAGCTCACAACACAACGACATTAAAAAAGCAAACATTAGCTCACAACACAACGACATTAAAAAAGCAAACATAAGCTCACAACACAACGGAAATGCTCCCGACCACTAGGGGGCAGTTGGTCTGCAGAAACGGTCAAGTGCGCATGTCACGAGTATTTGCGGTGCCGCCGGGCTACTTTGATAGTTTTTAAGCTGCTTGGCTCTGATTAAAATTAAGAGTGGTATGAAAAAAAGGTTATATATGTTGTAGATTTGTTAGATGAAGCTGGACGATTTATTCAACATAATTTATTCATGAATCATGCCTGGAGTAATTTGAGATAAAATGTTCCTTTAGAAAATTTAATACAACTATCCCTCCTTATTTAAAACAATTAATGCAAAACACCCTCACATATTTAAATCAGTGGTGTAGTGGAGGGTATATGCAGGTATAGGCCTATCCACTTTATCAGGCGGCTGCACCCACTTCTAATACCCTCCGATGCGCATCATTTAGTAGTGTCCTGCATTAACCAAAATCATGACTGTCCACCACATTAAGTCATATGTGAATAAATGCAAATATTCACTAAAAACACCCAGTAAAGACAGTTATGCTGCGGTCAGGACCGTGCCGTCGGCTTGCTTTGAAATATGTTTGATGACTGCGCCAGCGCCCGCTCTGTCTGCGGCATCTGGGATGCTGCCAATTCACACGCGAGAGCACGAGTGGAAAAAGGACTAATTATTATTGATTACTGATTTGAATCAGCTTATAATAGCGAAAACAATACCTTACAAATAAAAAAAGCAGGTCTTTAAGAAAAGAAATTTCTTAAACCGATAACCCCCTGTAAACCTTTCTGTCAAAGGATCCAGTAAACGAATGAGTTCAAATATTAAGCTCAAAACCGAGAGAAAACTTGAACGCACAGAAACTGCAGAAAGTCACTTCTCCAGGCAAAAAGTGTAAGAACAAAGTAGGGAATGTAGCCTATTAAAAGTAAGTTATTTTCAGACTGCAATACACCTTAAAAAATAAAAAGGTTTTTTAAAAATATATTTTGTAATTATCTTAAGTGGTCATTGATTGCAAACATCATTTGGAGTAAGCAGAATAACTGTAAACCTGCTATAAAAATGAATGTAAAAAACACATAGAATCTTTAAAACACTTATTCCAAGATGATGAACCCCTTGGTATTTGTATGAAACTATGAGTCTCTTTCCTTTTAAGAATGGTAATATTTTATGTTTTATTTATTTATTTATTTTCCTTGCAGCCTCCAAAAATGTTATACAAATATTTTGTTTTGTTTGTTGTTTATTATGTGTAGATTTATATGCATGGATATTTATGTTTACTTGGAAATAAAATTATTGGGAAGTGTATGTTTTTCATATGCATATTTGTATTCCCCACTTGAGTGTGTAAATTGTTAATGTTCAATAATAAACAAATAATACAAATAAAAAATACGGAATTAAAACTATCACAGCAGTTCAGATCATAGATTCAGACCGCCCGGCAGCGACCGCAAATACTAGTGACATACGCACAGTTTCTGCAGACCAACTGCCCCCTAGTGGTCGGGAGCATTTCCGTTGTGTTGTGAGCTAATGTTTGCTTTTGTTAATGTCGTTGTGTTGTGAGTTTATGTTTGTTTTTTTTAATGTCGTTGTGTTGTGAGCTAATGTTTGCTTTTGTTAATGTCGTTGTGTTGTGAGTTTATGTTTGTTTTTTTAATGTCGTTGTGTTGTGAGCTTAATGTTGTCGTGTTGTGAGCTTATGTTTGCTTTTTTAATGTTGTTGTGTTTGGCACTACTGGGCCACCGTAGTTTAAGCAGTATAGACATGTTTTTTGAAAGAAGCAACAATTTAATTTATTTTATCTTGAGTTCATCTAAGGCTGTGGCTGAAGAAAGTTGTTGTTTGTGTTCTTATTTCTCTTTCTGTCAGTGCTTGTTCATAGCAGGTGTTTGAATAATAAGAATGTTTCAGGAACATCATACTTTAAATTACATTCTACTAACATTAAGGTGAGACACTGCAGGTGAATAGGGTAAAAAAAAAAAAAAACTAATAATTATCACCTTACTTACCCAGTTCATTGATTACATTGGTTCATTTGCAAACATTTTTTTGTATTACTCCAGCCCCTACTCTTGCCATTGCTACCCCTCCAGACCCTATTCTTGTTACTACTACCCCTCCAGCCCACAACTTAACCCATTTAATCCCTCCGGTCAGTATAGTGACCATAAAAAAGGTTATCATTTATAAAGCTCTAAAATCCTTACTGACTGATGTTTTAGTGCACTTCCTGCAAATATGGAAAAAATAAAGGGTCTCAATTAAATGTGCAGTTTCACATGATTAGTGCAAATTGTCACATGACCAGAGCAGTTTATTTCCTTTGTGCACCTGGAGATGATAGCTACATCAAAGATCAAAATAGTAATGCTAGTAAAGTGTGTTAACATAAAGATATGACAAATATTTTTTGTAAACATTATCTTTAAGGTGGCTGGAGTGAAAAATGACCAGTGGGATAACAGTGAACTTCGGTATACAAAATAAATCCAATTGCAGTTTTAGTGAAAATTACACTAAACAAAACAATTGACAAAATATTGCACTAAATGAAAAATTCAAATGTTACAAAAAATTACAATATTGATATTGTAATACTGGTAGTGCTAATATAAAAATATGATGTGATATTCTAAAAAAAAAAAAAAAAAAAAAGCAGCAATATTGAAATACGTTGATGGTTGTATTTTTTGTCTTTTATTTCAGTGTTGGTATCAATGTTGTATAAGGTTTTTTAATTTTAATAATAACTCTAGAATGTGATCAGACAGTTTAAAATAACTATATATATATATTGTTTTGCGGTGCTCAATTCCCTACACCTTTACCTTATTTTGTTTATTCTCAGGTTAGGTGAGATAGTCGAATCCTATCCTATGTCATAAGCATTTAAATTTTCATACTCACAAAATAGGGTGTGTTCTGCTCAAGTCTATAAGTCAGTCTGTTGGCAGGCAGGCTTCTTAGTTGTAAATAGGTATAATTTTATTGTCTATAGGTTAAATATTTTACATACAAATACTAATACATAAAATATAAAATAAATAAAATACAAGCAAAATAATTTGCTTGGTCAAAAGCAGCAACGGCCGGTCGTCTGGCCCCGGAAAGGCTGTCGCAGCGATCGAGCATCTGATGTTCACATCGCATTTCAGTCTTTTATAGACAGCAGGTGCATTCCAATGTCCTGACATTTTGAAGACCTCTTTTTAAGACCCCTAGTTCTGCATTCCTCATTCTCCGGATTCTCCTCGGCTGCTGCTTGCTGCTTCTCATATGTAACTGTAAAAACTGTAAAAAAAAAAAAAAAAAATGTATGACACGTAACATTTCTTATTCTTGTCATATTTGCTGAGTTTAGTATACACTTGTCCTGAATACATTAATATATTTATAGACCCAAGGTTGCTTGTTCTTAGGTTTCATAATTCTGCTTTCTATCATTGTTTCACTCACAACATCTATAGTTGGCCAAATTTCAGATCTCATCAACTTTCCATCAGTAATTTTGTGATAGCATGCTCCAATTAGTTGTCCTAGTGTCTTCACAAATAAAGTGTGGCTCCTTCCATTAATCAAACATTTTCTACAAATGTCAACCGCTGGAATTCTGGATTTAGGTATAAATACCATCCCAGTGGCCGTCTGTGTTATTTTGAAGCTCTGCCAGGACGATTGTGTGTGGGGTGGCTGTTCTTTCATCTTCAGCAACTCCCTCAATGTTTTTGTCTATAACATAAAACACCATCAAACTTCACCACTCTTATAAGATCATTGGTGTATTTGCCATGCAATTCATGCACTGAAAGCATGTCATCTTTTAGCCAACTTTTGTGAGCACTTAAGTCATTATATAAATCCTTGACCACTGGGTAGAGCAACCTTAATTTACTCTTGCAATGTCCAAATACATCTGTACTCAGACTTGTATGATCTTACACAGTATTCTATTGTTCCATCATCACCATTATACCAGACTATAACTTTAAGTCTTTTAAAACAGTCTTTGCACAAATCACCCATAACAAGTCCATCTTTTTAAATTAACAACATCTTATGACAATACATGCATTCATCTTCTCTAACAGCAATCCAATAGTTCTGATGTCGTGACAATAGTTGACCTCTTGTGGTTCTTCTAAGCTCCTATAAATGAATTAAAGTTCAAAGTATCTCTTTACATACTTTCCACATCATTCTTAGGAGCCCCCCTATGCCAATTTGCTCCAGAATGATTAAGACAAACATTCCCGTTACCGTGAATAATGTCACACAACAGTTACTTATGATCTACTTTAAAGTCCTATGTCAAGGTATTTCTTGACACTCTTCCAAGTAAGAAGTTCCTTCCTGCTTGTTATTAAATAGAAACATATTCTCTTAATTTTTCTGTCTATACTTGTAGAAATCTCTGGATTACTACATTCTTCAAAATGTTACTATGGCGGAAAATGTTACTATAGTGGAAATGAAGGCATCTTCTGTTTTCTTGTACATTATACTCTACTGATGCATCCATATATACAGTCACTTTAGTCTTAATGGGCACAAATAGTAACCTTACTTATTCCCTGATTTCTATAGTTTCTCCTAATGTTGCTATCTATTGTTTGATTTAGGTTTGTTATTTTGCAATTGGGGCAATTTCTTTTATATCTTCAAAATACCTCACCATCCAAATTATTTTCATATCAAATAATTGCTTGTTATCATCCAAATTACCTCTGTAATTTCTTGTCAGCTTATAAACTGGTTTTGTCACATTTTCTTTCCTATACTCTTCTGGGATTTTCTTAGGAGTTCCCAATGTAATTACTTGTTTATCATTCTTATGTCTCACTCGAACTATAGGTATTGGATAATACTTATTTAACCTCTTGTTATCATACTGTACTCTTACTCCATAATGTCCTACTGTGAATCCTTTTATTGGACAATTAATTTAAATTGGTATTATCTTCTCATACTCATTCATTGCTACATTTTGCAGCAAATCAAACAGCCTAAACTGTATTATTATCTGATCAGTAACAAAGTTATTCTCTGTTATCAGATTTCTACACGACAGTGGTTGCTTCAATATTATTGTAACTAATACTCTTTGACACTTAACTACATCTCTATCTGAGAATACTATCCAATGATTCACTTTGACATTTCACCTTGTTTCTGTTCTATAACTATAACTCTCATCTATACTGTCCTGCACACGTACATCTTTACACATACATGCAAGCTTTGTTTCTAACTCTCTCACTTAATACATTCAGTATTTTAATTTGGCCATTAACATCTAGTCTTGGCGCATTCATTACTATTTTCGCTAGTAGCATTCTTCCCAGTATTTGTCTGTTACAATACCGATCTGATAAAACATCCTTTTCTATTTTTTCCCAGGCCCTAACGTTTTAAACTAGAAAAAGGATTTCTTAACTTTTGCAAGGTTTCCTTTAATGTATATTTTTCTTTTGTAAACTGCTCTTTGTGCTCTTTCGCTGATCTTTTCTTGCTGTGTTTTATCTACTTGTAACATTTAATTAGGTTCTAGGTTAACTCCTTTCTCTGGCATTTCAAGCTTATCAATTTCTTTGTTTATCACAAAGGTTATGTCAATTGCATAATCATGATCTATGTATTCTGGATAGCTGTTATCTTTTTCCCAAATATATTGATCAATTACAGCTAAATTCCTTTTTGTCAAATTTCCAGAATACTATTATACCAATGGCTATAGTTATTATGGTTATCACAAAGATAGTTTTTCCTAAGCTTTTTCGGATAGTTATTATGGTTATCACAAAGATAGTTTTTCCTAAGCAGACCTTTCTCCATCTTTACGTTATTCTGGTACATCTCTCTCTATGTGTCCATTTTTTTCCAGTCCCCATTATCCTGTAAAATACCACAGAAAATAGACTCTCTAGAGTTCCCTTGGCCGTTAATTATTCGGTTCCTCCCTTTTAACACTTGCTGCATATGTGGTTGTTTTGTGTGTTAGCAGACTTTTCTCTTTTGATTTGGGCTTTATTACCCTTTTAAAAGTCTTATTAACACTCAAAACATTCTATTGCTTGTTCCCCTTCTTTGGGGATTCTTCATAATTCATTATTTAATTTGTGAATTTTATACTTACGACCAGACGACCATACCACTGTTAGAAAGCACTCTTAGTTTCCTTGCTGCCTTTTGTTCTTGCTCTGTCATTTACTTAGACTTATGTTTTGGTGTTAAATTCTATTTTTTACTAAACATAGTTTTTCTTAGTTTTGGTCCATCCAGAGACATGCTATTCTTACTTCTATAACTCACTCCTCATCTGTCTTGCACATCTCTATGCATGAGTGAAGCTGCTCTGTTTCTCTCTATGTACCTTAATGCAATTACATTACGTTTTAGAAGCAGGGTTCTTTTTCTTTTTTGGATTTTATTTAGCTAAAACTAAAATTATTTAGCAGAAGATATTTTACTCCAGAGTCTATTTTCAGTAACACTTTATTTTGATGGTCCCTTTTGAACATTCTGTTGACAATAAGTAACGTTGCACCTATATGCCAACTAACTCTCATTAGAGTATTAGTAGACTGTCTGCTTAATATCTGCTAACTCTTAATTGTGATGGTCTCCCAACAGACATTCTACTGACTATAAGTAACTTTGCAAGAACATGTCAACTTAATCTAACCCTAACCCTACCAGTCTACTAATACACTACTAACACTCTAGTGAGAGTTAATAGATATGTAGGTGCAGTGTTACTAATAATTAACAGAATGTGTTAAAGGGACCATCAAAATAAAGTGAAACCCTATTTTCTTATGACTATAGTATATAGTTGTCAACTAATTTCACTGTCTTATCCTTTTTAGCGATCAGATCCTCAAAAGGTTCGATTGACTTTTTATTGTTTAATCTTTCATAGACATAATGTCATCCAACTTGACATTTGCCAAAAAGGTGTTTTTATTTTTCTCTGACTTTTTCCTTTGATTTTTCATTTCCTCATTTGCTAAGTTATTATAACATAAGGTTTCTGTCATATATCCATCTCATCTCACATTAAAAGCTTTTCAAAATTCTACTTGCATTCCACAATTTGACTCTAATTGTGTACCTTAAAGCTTTACATAAAACTATATGTTTTCTCTAAAAGCCAATTCTCTAACTCTCTTCCAAAGAAAGTACTATCACATTCAAAGCATTTTGGTCTCTCCTCTGCTAGCCATTAATTTCTCTAATACTCTTATAATAATTTTTACAGATGTCTTTTTTTAAGGTTTTTTGCCTACATGTTTCCTGACTTTGATCTAGGATTTAAAGGTCCAGCTATATCTAATGACCATTCTTGATTAACTCTTTCTGGAATAATTTTACCATAATAATTTATAGCTTTATTGTATCCTATTTTTGTACAATTTCCACATTTCAGGCTTACTTGTCTATATTTTTTCCTCCAATTGACCATATTTATATGATTATCAGGTAAAACTTTGCACATTAAGTTTACATTGAGATGTTTCATACAATAATTTTCTGAATAGTGTTATTCTAGTTTTTCTTAATTACACTTATTCTTCTTAATCATACTAACTTTTCTATCTCTCTGTTTCCTTGAGCTGCTTCTGTGTTATCTGTGGAATGTTCAGCTTGCTGAACAACTACCAGATCTAACTCTCTTACTAGATTGTAAATTTTCTTCCACAGCTTGTTACTTTCAACCAGCTTTCTATTGAATTTTGAAAATCCATTTTGCCTCCAAATGTCTTTGTCATTTAAATTTGTCTTAATATACTTGCTGTCTGTTATAAGCATATGTATCTCTGTCTCTGTCTCCTTTCTTTACTTGTTTAATATATGCCCAATTTGCTAAATTAGCGCCTGCAAGAGTCTTTCACTCATCTGTATTTACTGTTATTCATTTGAATAAGTTCACCTTCTCTTTTTGATATTATTTTTTCTTATTTACTATCTTCAGGTCTGGATCTTAAAAGTATATTCTCCTATTATTGCCATTGCAAATTCTGGGCTTTCTTTTATTACATCTTTTATTTTATTTTTAGTTTAGTTGTCCCATATTACTTTATCTATGTTAATAACTATCTTCTGTCCTCGCACAGGGCCTTGCAATTCTGCATATCTTTTATTAATAGCTGTCAGTTTCTCTACAGGTAGATTTTTTTTTCTGGATTTCTACACTATATATAAATTGGTATATTATTTTTTCAGTTTCCTGCTATTAATTAATAACTAGTTAAATCACAATCTAAATTTACCTCTAAAACCATCATTTTCATCATCACTTCCTTATAACTGTCCTGAACTCAGAATTGCTTCTTTTAGGTTCTTTCAGTGGTCTCTTTGTTTCTAACATAATTTATTACCTGTTATTGTTCCATATAGTGGTCTAGCTTTTTTGACTAAACTTAGGAACTATATCTCTTAAATAATTCTTAAGTCTCATCATTTGTTACATTTACATTTTTAACACTTTCTGGAGTTTTTACATTTGTAATTAGCTTTCCTTCCTGCTGATATCAAAATCCTAAAAACTCAACCTTGTCTGTCATTATCCACATTTCTTAATGTTAAGTTTTAATCCTGCCTCAACTAGGTGATTTCTAATTCTCTTTACAGCCTCTATTTATTTATTTATATTGTTATTTACAAATAATATATTTAATGCATATAATATTTAGTTATACTTAGGACTGATTTAAAAGTACTTTTATTCATTTTTAAATCAGTCAATGGCCTAGGACCTAAATACATTGCAGATATTCTCTCTGAATATAAACCTAACTGTCCACTCAGATCATTAGGATTAAGTCAGCTAAATACCTATGGTTTTACTTTCTTTTATGTAAAGCACTTTGAATTACCACTGTGTACAAAATGTACTATATTAATAAACTTTTTCTTGCCTTGCTTAGTTATTATTTATGGCAAAATCATTTGTTTTCTTGACTCTCCTCTGATAATAGAATAGACAAAAGCCATTTGCTAAATCTAGCTTTGATAGAAATCTTCAATCTTTTAACCTTTCATCGGATCTCTATAGTATTAATTACATAACGTCTATCTGGTTTTGTTACTCTGTTCAGTGCTCTATAATTTTGTCATTAGTCTGAAGGTTGTGCCTAAGTTTTTGTCTTTAGTCTTATAAATTGTATTCAACTGGTTGTTAGTGCTTAACTACTTTAAGAACTCCCTGTTCTATTAGCTCTTGTATTGTTTGATTTAACTCTTCCCTGGACATTTTATTAATTGCATATTGCCATTGGGACTTATGTTTTCCACCTAATATTTCATGAGCAGTTATCACTAACTTCTCTACAGTCATTTTTGTATTTTCCATAAGGAGCTTCTTGTAAGAACTATATAAACTCATTTTTGTCTTTTCTGATGCTATCATTTTAGTCTGTATTCTGTCTAACTCCATATTTACATATTTACATGTTCCATATTCACTTATTTTAATCTCAAGACCCTTTTAATACCTTTTGCAGCTAACAAGATTTCTACTGCTCTTATCATTTTAATGCCGGATTATTTCCCCTATTTTATTCTTTTTCCTTATAAGCTTGTACTAAAATACTATCTTTAGATTGTATTGGCATGTTGTAGCTGTCATTCGAGATCCTGTATCAACAAGATACTTGATTTCTTACAAATCAGCAAATAAATATTCTTCTTTTAGTACTCTTTGATCACAAATGTTTCGCTTCAACAGGCCAAGTGTCTTTCGTTGTGGTAATTCTAGTTTTTTTTATTACTTCTGTTTGGTTTCTTCTTTTTTGTTATTTCAGTTTTCTGTTATATGCTTTTAAATCACTTAGTTTCTTTCTTCTGGAGACATTTTTTCCCCATTTATATTCTGGATTATAACTAATCTTTTCTGTATTAGTTCCTACTTTATTTTTCCATATTCTTGTATTATTGTTCTTCTAGGTTTTTATCCTCTGTCTTTCTGCTCTAGATATAGTACTTCTATAGTATTTTACTAGTATATTACTATACTTTAGACTATGTTTCTGTCTTGTTTGAAAACAAGTTTTATACTTTTTTTTTTTTCCACTTACTTGGGTATTTAGCATTCTCTGCGGATTGACTTTTTGTTGTTTCTACATATGCTTGTTCTGGGATTCTTTTTTCCTCACCACTCTTACATGCTGAGAAGTTAAATTATATTTAGTTGGTCTTTCTTCTATTTGTTTCTTAGTTACAATATTTAAATTGGTTATTATATCCTATATATATTATATGGTTATTATTATATATATTATATCCTCCTGGACTCTTGCACTACAGCTCTTAATAACCCCGCTTTATCTGTTATTGGTATCTCTTCTTTTATTGATAACTATATGTTTAAAAATGGAATTTGATCTCTGAATGCATTTATTAACATTTTCTTCCATTACGTATATTTGTCCTTTATGTCTACCCAAACGTAACGTAAAGTTTTCTTGCAGACTGTCTGAGGTTGTCTTTCAAAACCTTCTTATAGTCTTCCTGTTTCATGTTTCTTTCAACCCTGATGAGATTCCCAGTTCCAAACGCACTGAAACATCCCCACAGCATTATACTCCCACCACGTTTCACTGTGGGAACGGTGTTCTTGGGGGTGAATGCATCTCCCTCCTTTCTCCAAACATAGGCAACATCTCTATTGCCAAAAAGCTCTAGTTTTTTTTTTTTCTCATCTGACCAAAGGACACGTTTCCAGTATGCATCACATTCCCCCAGGTTGTCCTTAGCAAACTTCATTCTAGCTTGGAGGTGTCTCTTCTTCAGAAGTGGAGTCTTTCTTGGTCAGCAACCTCGCAGTTCATTCCTGTGCAGGGCTCTAGTGACTGTCTTTGTTGAGACATCAATTCCAGACTTGGCTAGGCCATTCACTAGTATCTTGGCAGTTGTTCTTGGGTCTTTAGAAACCTCTCACTAGTTTTCTTTCCAAAGTTTTTGAAATCTTTCACTTTCTGCCTCTGCCTGTCTTGTTCTCCACTGTGTTGGTCTCTTTAAACTTCTTGATAATGCATCTCACTGCAGTTCTTGACACTTGAAAATGCTTTGATAAACGTGTGTATCCTTCTCCATCTTTATGAGCATTAACAATTCTTTCTCTCAAGTGCAAACTAATTTCTTTTGTCTTTGCCATGATGACAGTGCAGATTATTTTATTAGTTGTTTCGCAAGATACTAATCCTCACCTTAAAGAGCAATTTAAAGGCTTAACTGGGTTAATTAGGTTAATCAGGCAAATTAGGTTAATTTGGCAAGTCACTAGACAACAGTGGTTTGTTCTATAGCTAATCAAAGTAATAATTTCTTAAGGGGGCTAATAATATTGACATATATAATATAATATTGAATATATATATTTTTTAATTCTTTTATTCAAGCAACTATAAGAAACCAGACTTTCTCTAGTAGAAAAAAAAATAACAGGAAAAAATGTGAAAATTATAAATGAATAATAATTTAAATAATTTAAAATAAATAATTAAAAATTTCACAGGGGGGCTAATAATTTTGTATATATATATATATATATATACACACACACACACACACACACACAAAAAAAAATGTGAGTTTCACTTGATGGTCCCTTTAACACATTTTGTTGACTTATCAGTAACATTGCATCTATATGTCTACTAACTCACTGTTACTGGTCATAGAAACGCTGGACGGAGCGATCTGAGCACTGAGGCTCTTGCATAAAGGGATGTGCAAAAAACGTCTAACACACTGAGAAGTGTCTTTCTGTTTTGCAAACAGGATTTTATTCATGCCCAAAAAAGATTTTTATGTTGGTCACTATTTATCTTTCCATTGCGTAAAACGCCTTTCCCTGAGCGAGAAATAAGATTTTCAACATAAGCAGGCAATACATTCTGTTAGACCGCTCAGAGGCTCTAACTCACTGTTACTGGTCATAGAGACGCTGGACGGAGCGATCTGACCACTGAGGCTCTTGCATAAAGGTATGTGCAAAAAACAGCATGAGTACAAATAGGCAGCTGGTGCAGCGCAGAGTCAGGTTTTCGCTGAGGAGCCGAGCAGGGCCCGGCAGTACAGCGGCGGTACAGCAGCCATGGCGACAGGACGTGACGTCTCCGTTCCCTCCTTCAGGGAACGAGGGTTACATACGTAACCGAGACGTTCCCTTATCAGTCGGTCTCTCTGAGTCACGTCGGAGACCGATGGATTGGGATCCCTATGGAAAGCGGCATGGCTGCTGTCCTCCTCCAGTGTCCTGAGCGAGCTTCTACGCCCCCTTTATATGGTTTAAACAGGGGCTCGCAACAAGAATACCAGTCACTGTATACCTTAGCACTACCCTCTTGCAGTGAGACTGGAGCACTGGGACATGCAGAGCCTCATCCTCCCATAGGGGTTGGAAGCATTTACACATACGTCTCATTTTTCAGGAACATATGGAATATTGAGGTGATTTGCATCCTCTAGAGGCAATTTCTTGCCGGGGAACACAGGCTCGAAGGCTGTACCGTGGAAAATACACATATGGGATCCATTTAGGTCTTTTATATGGGCCCTAGCCCTGACCCGGTTCTCAAGGATTCATCGAGTGAGGGCCTGGCGCCGAACGCTCCGCCACATTGGCACCTAGGGGATGGAGGAGCTCAACAGGGTCTACTATTTGGACACTCTGGAACGGTTTTAGCAAGCCGACCCGAGCCAGGTCCACTCAGTGCTTCTACCCGTTTGAGGTGAAAACACAGGAGGATACTGGCTCTACACGAAGGCTATAGAATCTAGCGAACGTGTTAGGGGGTCGCCCAGCCCGCAGCTCTACAAATGTCTGCCAGCGAGGCGCCACGTGCTAATGCCCAGGATGATGCAACACTGCTAGTTGAGTGAGCTCGTACCTTGAGCGGGCAGGGCACACCCTGTGTATGATAAGCCAGGGTGACGGCATCCACTATCCAGTGGGCCATCCTCTGCTTGGAGACGGCATTCCACTTCTGCCGGCCTCCGTGACAGACAAAGAGCTGGTCTGAGGTCCTGAAGCTTTGTGTCCAGTCAACGTAGCATCTTAAGGCTTGGACGAGACAAAGCAAAGCTAGGGCTGGGTCTGCCTCCTCCGGGGGCAGCGCTTGCAGGCTCACCTGGTCCCTGAAGGGAGTAATGGGAACCTTGGGCACATAGCCAGGCCGGGGCCTCAGGATTACCAGGGAATCTGCCGGCCCAAACTCTAGGCACGATTCAACGACTGAAAATGCTTGCAGGTCCCCTACCCTCTTGATGGAGGCCAATGCTAGCAGGAGCAGGGCTTTCATTGAAAGGAATTTCAGCTCGACTGCCTGCAAAGGCTCGAATGGGGCCTGTTGTAGCGCTGTAAGCACCAGGGACAGGTCCCAAGAGGGTATGGAGGGGGGCCTGGGAGGATTTAACCTTCTCGCCCCCTGAGGAACCTGATGACCAGGTCATGCTTGCCCACTGACTTGCCATCTATGGGGTCGTGGTGTGCAGCGATAGTAGCCACGTAGACTTTGAGGGTGGAGGGAGACAGCCTTCGCTCCAGCCCTTGCTGCAAGAAGGATAGCACGACTCTGATCGGGCATCTCCGGGGGTCCTCTTCGTGAGAGGAACACCAATCGACGAACAGGTTCCACTTCAAGGCGTAAGCATGTCTCATGGATTCAGCTCTCGCCGAAGTGATGGTGAGGTCTGGTCGCGGGTGCCATAGGGTGCCCCGTTTCTGAGTCAGTAGATCCTTCCTCAGAGGAATATGCCAGGGAGGGGCTGTCATGAGGAGCATAAGTTCTGGGAACCAGGTCCTGTTGGGCCAGTATGGTGCTACTAGCAGGACCTGCTCCTTGTCCTCCCTGATCTTGCAGTGTGTCTGTGCAATAAGGCTCACTGGGGTGGAACGCATATTTGCGTAGGTGCCAGTGCGTCCGAGGCGAGAGTTCTATCGGTCAGGGAGTAAAACAACTGGCAGTGGGACGTCTTGGGTGAAGCGAACAGGTCTACCTGAGCCTCCCCGAAACGTCTCCAAATCAGCTGAACTGTCTGGGGATGGAGCCGCCATTCTCTGGGAAGAGCAACTCGTGACAGCTTGTCAGCCGTACGGTTGAGCAAGCCGAGAATGTGAACAGCTTGAAGCAACCTCAGATGCTTCTGACTCCAGAGGAGGAGGAGGAGACGGGAGAGTTGCGACATGCGACGGGAGCGCAGACCACCTTGTCGGTTGATGTATGCAACGGTCGCAGCGTTGTCCGTGCGGACTAGCACGTGCTTGCCTCGCAAGCGCCCTTTGAGACGAAACAAGGCAAGGCGTGCTGCAAGCAACTCTAGGCAGTTGGTGTACCAATGTAGTTGAGGGCCCGTCCAAACCCCTGACACATTCTGCCCGTCGTACGTGGCCCCCCCAGCCGGTGGTGGAGGCATCTGTGTGTACCACAGCATGCCTGGAGACCTGCTCTAGGGGCACTCCAGCCCGAAGAAAGGCGAAGTCTGACCACGGGGTGAAGGTTTGGTGGCAGCCCGGTGTTACTTTGACCGCTGCTGCTGCCATATGCCCCAGGAGCCTCTGAAATTGTCTCAGTGGGACCGCTGTCCTGCTCTTGAACGTATTCAAGCAGTTCAACATTGACTGGGCACATTTCTGCGTGAGGCGTGCCATTTGTTCGACCGAATCCAGTTCCATCCTGAGAAAAGAGATCCTCTGCGTTGGCAAGAGTTTGCTCTTTTCCCAGTTGACCCGAAGTCCCATCGGGCTTGAGGTGTGCTAACACCGTGTCCCTGTGCTCACACAACTGGTCTCGAGACCAGTTGTGTGAGCAGAGAAGGACTTTGTACTGACATGCTTAGCCTTCGAACGCGACCCGCAGAATGGTCTGTGGCGCGGAAGAATCGAAACATGAAAGTATGCATCCTTCAGGTCAATCGCTGCAAACCAATCTTGGGGACGGACACACCTGGAGATTTTCTGCATTTGCATCCAGAACGGGAGCCTGGAAAGTGCTCGGTTCAGGACACGCAGATCCAAGATCGATCGTAACCCACCTCTTTTCTTGGGTACTATGAAGTAGGGGCTGTAGAACCCCGACTTCATATCGGCTGGAGGGACCGGCTCTATCGCATCCTATGCCAACAAGGTAGCGATCTCTGTCCGCAGAACAGGAGTGTCCGCAGCCCTCACTGAGGTGAAGCGGATGCCGCTGAACTTGGGAGGGTCCCGGCGAACTGAATCGTATAGCCGAGTCTAATGGCCCGAAGGAGCCAGCACGATGAACCGGGAAGACCTGACCAGGCTTTCAGGTAACATACGCGTGGCACCAACGGAACCACCGACATACCCACGGTGGTGCAGCGAGATGGAATGCAGGGACCCCGCTCGGGCGTCGGGTGCCGGTCCGAAGCGGGGTCTGAGTGTCTGTGTGCAAGAGACTCTTACCTGCGTTCTGGCAGACAGGATGGGGGTAGCACATTTTGCAGTGCTCTCTGACCATCCACTGCTGCTCACTGGCGAGAGGGGAGAGTGAGTGAAGTCCGGAGATGGTCCGTCCAACACTTCCCGACCCAGAGATGGAGGAAGCCGCTCTATTGTCGAGATTTTTCCTTTTTTTTTTTTTTTTTAAAGGATTCTCCACCCGGCCCTCCTCCGGGGGAGGGAGAGGTGCATTCACTCTCTCCTGAAGGGCAGTTCCATCCCTCTCTGGGCCACCTGTCCCAGGGCCTCTTGCTGTTACGCTTGCCGCCATGTTTGACGGGGGCCAGGACGGGTGGGGCGGCCTACCTGTGTCCAGTTCCACTGCGCCGCATGACTGATAGCTGCTGCTGATGAGGTGGGGGAACGAGGGTGGACGCAGGGGGCGCCCTCGGTGACAAGCAGGCTGAGGCGCTGCCATCGGCAGCTGGGTGAAGGCAGCAGCTGCACGCCGGGGCAGGATGTGTTTGATGGCCTCAGTGCTTCTGTGCGGTGGAGAACTGCTGGGCGAAGTTCTCCACTGCATCGCCGAAGAGGCCAGTCTGGGACAAAAGGGGGTTTGTGGACCGCATTTGTTGGTACCCCTCATGTCGACCAGACACAGCCAGAGTTCCTGGACCACCATAGTGGACATCGCACAACCCAGAGACCACGCGGTCACCTTCGGCGCACGTGGCGCGAGGCCCGAGGCGGTGCAGAGTTAACTGAGAACTTCTGGATTGTAACCACCCTCGTACAGGTCCTTCAGTGCCTTGGCCTGATGGAGCTGTAACAACGCCATAGCATGTAAGACGGAGTCAGCTTCCCACTGGCCACATAGGCACTGCCGGTCAGAGCTGACAGATGCCCATGGGCTGGGGAAGGGAGCAACGGATTGCCCCGCCAGGTGGAAGCGGCGCGAACGCTCCACTGACGGGACAGCCGTGTCCGTCTTCAAGGGTGGTGAGGGGGGATGTGCCATTGGAGCGGTTTCTGGCAGTAAAAAGGTGCCATCCACGTCCCAGCAAGCTCATCATGCACTTCTGGGAAGAAAGGCACTGGGGTGGGGCTCTGAGAACCAGAGCAAGCCACCCCGAGATACCAATCATCCAACCGACAGGATATGGGACGTGATGTAAGTTTCCATTCAAGAATGTGATGTAAGCTTGTCCCTTTGGCTGCTCCACAGGCTACGAAGTGCCGGTGAAAGGAGGAACCCCCTGAATTCCTCACAGCCACTGTAAGACCAGTCAGCTCTCTGCCAGAGGTAGAGTCCACCCAGCATTGCCAGGGGGAACGGTAGATCTGAGCAGAGGAACTGGCAGTCCGCAACTCCGTGATGGTCATACTCCACAATGAGAGCATGACTCATCCACAAAAGCTGTCTCAGCATGCTAATGCCCAGACATGTGAGGCAGCAATTGTGACCATCACCTAGCGCCAGGTAACGACCACATCCAGAAATGCACAGGTGGAAATGCATCTATACCCCGACCCCATGTCGTCATTCTAACGACATAACGTCGAATTGGTACAGATGCAACGTCGCCTTTAAAAAGGCGAGCCACCCGTGAATGCTCTTTTAGAAACTGCTCTTTAGGTGCTGAGGCGCACAGGGAAGATGGCCGAAGCAACACAAAAGGGGGTAGTGCAGCCTAATGTGTGCTAAATCCACTCGACAAGGAGACCACCGCCGCTGAAGTGCCGTGCCGCCAACACACATGAGCTGTCTGTAGAGTGTGACTCGTTTGAAGTTTGTTATCTTGCTTGCAGACTGATCGGCTCGGAAGCAAAAAGCTGACTATGCGCTGCACCAGCTGCCTATTTGTACTCACGCTGTCATCAGCTGCAGCTGAGCGCAATCAGCGCATGCCAATGTGCATTGGCTCGTTTAGTTTACACTCTAAGTAGATTGGACTCTCTAAGCGAGATCCCAATCCGTCGGTCTCCGACGTGACTCGGAGCGACCGACTGATAAGGGAACGCCTTTCCCTGAGCGAGAAATAAGATTTTCAACATAAGCAGGCAATACATTCTGTTAGACCGCTCAGAGGCTCTAATTCACTGTTACTGGTCATAGAGACGCTGGACGGAGCGATCTGACCACTGAGGCTCTTGCATAAAAGGATGTGCAAAAAACGTCTAACACACTGAGAAGTGTCTTTCTACACTGTAAACAGATTTTTATTCATGCCCAAAAAAGATTTTTAATGTTGGTCACTATTTATCTTCACATTGCGTAAAACGCTTTTCCCTGAGCGAGAAATAAGATTTTCAACATAAGCAGGCAATACGTTCTGTTAGACCACTCAGAGGCTCTAACTCACTGTTACTGGTCATCGAGACGCTGGACGGAGCGATCTGACCACTGAAGTTCTTGCATAAAGGGATGTGGAAAAACATCTAACACACTGAGAAGTGTCTTTCTACATTGCAAACAGGATTTTATTCATGCAAAAAAAAAAGATTACTAATGTTGGTCATTATTTCTCTTCCCATTGCATAAAACGCCTTTCTCTGACAGAGAAATAAGATTTTTAACATAAGCAGGCATACTTAGAAGGTCTAACTCACTGTTACTGGTCATAGAGTCGTTGAACGGAGCGATCTGACCACTGAAGCTTTTGCTTAAAAGGATGTGCAAAAAACTTCTAACACATTAAGAAGTGTCTTTCTGCATTGCAAATAGGATTTTATTGATGCACATTAAAGATTATTAATGGTGGTCACTATTTCTCTTACCATTGCATAAAACGACTTTCTTTGACAGAGAAATAAGATTTTCAACATAAGCAGCAATTTGTTCTGTTAGACTGCTCAGAAGGTCTAACTCACTGTTACTGGTCATAGAGACGCTGGACGGAGCGATCTGACCACTGAAGCTCTTGCATAAAGGGATGTGCAAAAAAACTTCTAACACAGTGAGGTGTCTTTCTGAATTGCAAACAGGATTTTATTCATGCAAAAAAAAAAAAAGATTACTAATGTTGGTCAGTATTTCTCTTCCCATTGCATAAAACGCCTTTCTCTGACAGAGAAATAAGATTTTTAACATAAGCAGGCGTACTTAGAAAGTCTAACTCCCTGTTACTGGTCATAGAGTCGTTGAACGGAGCGATCTGACCACTGAAGCTTTTGCTTAAAGGGATGTGCAAAAAACTTCTAACACATTAAGAAGTGTCTTTATGCATTGCAAATAGGATTTTATTCATGCACATCAAAGATTATTAATGATGGTCACTATTCCTCTTCCCATTGCATAAAAAGCCTTTCTCTGACCGAGAAATAAGATTTTTAACATAAGCAGGCATACTTAGAATGTCTAACTCACTGTTACTGGTCATAGAGTCGCTGAACAGAGCGATTTGACCTCTGAAGTTCTTGCATAAAGGGATGTGCAAAAAACTTCTAACACATTGAGAAATATCTTTGTGCATTGCAAACAGGATTTTATTCATGCACAAAAAAGATTTCTAATGTTGGTCACTATTTCTCTTAGCATTGCATAAAACATGTTTTACTGATGGAGAAATAAGCTTTTCAACATAAGCAGGCATACGTTCTGTTAAACCGCTCAGAAGGTCTAACTCACTGTTACTGGTCATAGAGATGCTGGACGGAGCGATAAAGGGATGTGCAAAAAACTTGTAACACACTGAGAAGTGTCTTTCTGAATTGCAAACAGGATTTTATTCATGCAAAAAAAAAAAGATTACTAATGTTGGTCATTATTCCTCTTCCCATTGCATAAAATGCCTTTCTCTGACAGAGAAATAAGATTTTTAACATAAGCAGGCATACGTTCTGTTAAACTGCTCAGAAGGTCTTACTCACTGTTACTGGTCATAGAGCCGCTGAATAGAGTGATCTGACCACTGAAGCTCTTGCATAAAGGGATGTGCAAAAAAGTTCTAATACATTGAGAAGTGTTTTCTGCATTGTTGGTCACTATTTCTCTTACTATTGCATAAAACAAATTTCTCTGACTTTCTCTGAACGAGAAATAAACTTTTCAACAGCATTTGTTTAACAGCATACGTTCTGTTAAACAGCTCAGTTTTTACAGCTGTGGAAATTCTGGGAAAATACCCGTTAATGCCTGTTAATGATGACATTAAAAACGCCCCCTTTGCGGCCTCCACTTCCTCTTCCCCAGTTCTCGTGAAGCAGGCGAGGCATGTTGACATTAATCTGTACAACAATGTAATTATATAAGAGATATTGCCATTTGCCTTGTTTACAGTTGTTGTTTTTTATTTCTTTTTCACATGAAAGGTGCACATTTTCAAATCTCTTGGTACAAAAATCCAAACTAATGATACTTTCAAAACATGATCTCATACTTTCATTCTAGTGTATATTTTCATTTTACATAATCATTCTTTGAAAACACAAGATCATTGTGATATGTAATGAGAAAATTTGGTTTAATCACCGAAACACAACAGTATGATCTTATTTCAGTTTAGTAGTTTTAACAATAAGGTAATTCAGTAGTAAACAATGCAATATGCATGCTTCAAATCACCCTTGTTGCTGAAACAATTTCAGATACTCAGGCTACAGATGCCACATTAAAAAACACACTTACACTAACTTACCTAAAGTGCATAGAATGCATATTTTTTTACAATAGCTTTCGGTGTGTTATCAAAAGGTGTTATAAGTTTTGAAATGGCCATGAGGTTACAAGAGTTTGCTGCCAATATAGTAAATGATATCACTATACCAGTTATAGTTCTACTATGGTAATCCATTTAAAGTATGGCATGCATACATACTGTAATGTAAAATGCTGTATTTGATGCCATCTGTCTTCTTCTGATGCATCTCTGATCAATCTAATGTTAGAATCATTGACTGTTTTCCTGCCAAGTTGCATATCTCTGACACACATGCATACACTGTGAACATTGTGTGTTTTTTAGATCATAAGATATAAGATAAATTGCTTATAATATAAAAATAATTCATTATTTTTAGTTATCCAAATTGGAAATTGCAAACAATGTAGAAACTATATCTATAGAATCTATATCTATAGAAATCTATAGATGTACCAATTCATTAATCGATTAACGATTAAGATTAAGATATAGTGCAATAAATACATTTATTAAACTGAATAAAAGAGATGCAAATGAAAAGTTTGATAGTAATAGCATTATGAAAGGCAATTATTATGAATTAAACATTTATTTAGACAAAATGCTTATTTTGTGTAGTAAAAAGGATATTTTGTGATTGTGTGTATTGTACTACAAATGTACTTGAAAATGTTGAAATGTTTGAAGAAAGTGCACTTCTGATGATCTGGTGTGGCATTAGTACTAAGAGTTTTTAAAATTTACCAATTGCTTGTGAAAATTGTGCCAAAGCAATAATAATAATAATAATAATAATAAACTGTAATTTATTTATGGTGTTCTTTGGTCACTCAGTCAATGTCTTATTTTTTAGATGGGGTTTTAGCAATTTAGTTTTACCAATTAGCAATTGAGATGGCTGAGCTGGATATCGGTGCAGCAGAGGATGCTATGTTCCATGCAGATCTGCTTCTAGCTCAAATGAAAGTGAGTATCTTTAGTTATACAGCAGTCTGCTCATTTTGCAAATAAATGGGATTAATACAGTAAGTAAAAGGGGAGAAAACCCACTGCTGTTGTGTTGGATGTTTTGTTTACTTATAATGTTGACTTTCTGTCATGCAAGGAAAAGCTAGATGAGAAAAGAACATCCTCTAACCGCAAGAGTCAATTTTGGTGGATTGAGAGAGACTGTGAAGGGTGTCCACTGCTGAAAAGAAAGAGCAGAAGTGGAGAAATGTGCATGTGTTCTTCAACTACAGGTTGGTCTTTGCCTGTATCCCGTATTTTGAATAGGTGTGGGTGGAGCCAGGCTAGGTTGGTCTATGTCGTCTCTGGTTAAATCAATTCAATTCTTATTGCTTTATTGGCATGATTTATTGGCAATGCCAAAGCATTGTACATAGCAGAATAAAAAAACAAAACAAAAATACATATCCATCCATAAATAAAACGTACTCGGTTACTAACGTAACCTTGGTTCCCTGAGATACGGGAACGAGTACTGCGGCATAAGCCGCTATGGGGAAAACCTGTTTTTCTCCGAGACTGAAGCACTTTTTTAATAATGCAGAGCTATTGGTCAAGTCAGTGATAACTGAGCGAACCAATAGTCGAGCAGTGGTGCACACCTATGACGAAGCAGCTTGCCAAATTCTTGCATGATTCCGCCAGAATGGGGGGGGACAATCGGCTATATAAGCCGATTGGGTTAATCAGATCCTTCACCCGAAGGACCCGAGGACTGATTCGGCAGCGATAGCACGACAGGAATGCAGTACTCGTTCCCGTATCTAAAATTTTTGTATATTAAACCGAAAGGATCCGGGTCTGCAAGGCCGGGATCTCTAAGTTATAGAATCTGGCAAATGTGGACGGGGAGGCCACGCACCTAGTCAAATGGGCTCTTACTCCAATGGGGCAAGGAAGGCCCAAGGAGGAGTAGGCCAGCGTGACAGCCTCAACTATCCATCTGGACAGTCTCTGTTTCGTGACCGGAAGCCCCTTAGAGCGGTCTCCAAAACAAACAAAAAGCTGTTCCGACTGCCTGAAGGAGGCGGAACGCTCAATGTAGGTCCTCAATGCCTGGACTGGGCAGAGGAGGAAAAGGTCCTGGTCCTGCTCGAACGGAGGAAGAGTCAGGAGTGTTATGATTTGGGTTCTGAAAGGAGTTGTGGGTACCTTGGGTACGTAGTCCTGTCTTGGCTTCAGGACGACTTTGGAGTCATTAGACCCAAATTCCAAGCAAGATGGACTCACGGAGAGCACCTGCAGGTCGCCTATAAGTTTTTCCGATGCTAACGCTAGGAGCAGAGCGGTTTTGAACGTCAGAGGGCGGAGTTCTACAGACTGGAGCGGTTCGAAGAGGGGGCCCTTCAGGGCCCTCAGTACTGTGGGTAGGTTCCAAGAAGGGACCGTGAGGGGTTGAGGAGGGTTGAGCCTCCTAGAACCCTTCAGAAATCAAACAACTAAGTTGTTCTTGCCCACTGACTGGCCCGCTATAAGAGCATGGTATGCTGCTATGGCCGCTACATAGACCTTGAGAGGGGAGGGTGAACGACCCTTATCCAACACCTCTTGCAGGAAGGACAATATCGTAGATATGTCACAGGAAGTTGGGTCTGAGTTGCAGGCTGTGCACCAGGCAGCAAAAACAGACCATTTAAGGCCGTAGAGTCGTCTCGTAGACGGAGCTCTAACCTGAAATATGGTGTTTAGGACGTTCTCAGGGAGGTTAACAGGCTCCCATCAAGAGACCATAGATGTAGGGCCCACAGGTCCGGTCCGGGGTGCCAAATGGTTCTGTTCACCTGAGAGAGAATTTCTCACCTCAGGGGAATGGGCCACGGGGCTGCTGACAATAACTGAGTTACATCCGCTAGCCAGTGCTGGTTTTCCTAGAGTAGGGCCACTAACAGAACTCTGTGTCTCTGTTCCCTGATTCGCCTGATAACCTGAGGGATCATTGCAATCGGGGGGAAGGCATACAGAAGGAGATTGGGCCAGTTGTGGGCAAAGCGTCCTGATCCTTCGAGAAGTAGGTTTGGCAGTGAGAGTTGCTTTCTGACACGAAGAGTGTACTTCGGTGCGTAGGACATCTCTGTTCTCACTTCGAACCACAGTGGGTAACATGCCGCCGAACCGTGGGGGGCGGCGAGTGAATTGCAATGAGTAACCTTGTGTTACGATGTCCAGAACTCATCGCGACACACAGGGGATGGCCTACCAGGCCTCGGCCCGGGTGGCGAGAGGCTGAATGGGATCGATCGACTCGGATTACTGATTGAGATCAATGGAAGAGGAATTTTGCTCTCTTTTTGAGAATGTTTGTGTTTTAATAATTCTGCCATGAAAATGGCAGTTTGTGTACGCGTGCTCAGAGCGGACCTGTGTAACACATTTCTTGACACAAACTCGGCAGCCTCTGCACCCAGAAAAGAACAGGGAGCTGGAGTGCTTAGGCAAGAAGTGTCGCACAGCCTGGGACGACTTCTGTGCCGCGGTGAAGTGCTCGGCAAAGCCCTCTACTGCAGGTCTGAAGAGGCCGGTGGTGGAGACTGGAAAGTCGAGGAAGGGGACCTTATCCGCATCCTTGATCTCACTGAGGTTGAGCCAAAGATGTCGTTCAAGCACCACCAGGCTGGCCATGGAATCTGCCTATCGCCTGTGCCGTCATCTTAGTGGCTCGCAGGGCCAGGTCGGTTGCGCTCCGCAGTCCTTGAAGGAGAACTGATCCGGTCCAGACTCGTCCAGGGAACGGAGGAGTTTGGCCTGGTAGACCTGGAAGACCGCCATGGAATGGAGCGCCGAGGCCGCCTGTCCGGCCGAGGAGTAGCTCTACAGGGTTTGGAGGGATGAGTCACCTTAGCCTTCCTTCCGATGGCCGTGGGCGGGCAGAGATGCGCGGCCACAGACTCGTCCAATGGAGGCAGCTTGTCATAGCCCTTCTCTTCGGCACCGTCAACAGAGGAAAGTGCGGAGGAAGAGGAAGGGCGGAGGTGTGCCGAGTAGGGGGCATGCCATGACCTCGTCGTGGACCTCCGGGAAGAACAGCGAAGATCTCTGATGAGGGGCCTGGAACCTAAGGATGTGTATTTGTCACAGTGGAGGAGGAATCACCTGTAAATGTACCTTTGCTTTTTTGATTGTTACAATGCCCACACATCTTATTTTTTATTGTTGTCATTCCAGGATGCCATTACCCCCTAGCTAGTAATGTTTCCAGACAAACTTTGTCTCAGCAATGCATCAATTAGTGATGCAGTAACATTACAGTAGTTATTTTTCTTTGCCTGCATGCTGCCAGAATACCATGTCTGATTTACTTGCACCAAACTGCAAAATAAATTATGTGAGACTTTATCCACAATATCTTTCAGTCCTGAATCCTGAACCAGCTGAGGAGGTACCCATGGTGACAGAACAGAACTTGTCTCAGCACTTACTTGGTAGGATGACTCCTTATTGTCATTATTTTAATTAAATGAACAGTGTGCAATGGTTGTTTGTTACTTTTCTGTATTGTATACCAATAGTTTAGTCTTTCCAGAACCACAATGGAGTCTTTGTAAAACCACAAAGGAGCTTTTTTTATCTCCCTCTTACAAACAGTGAGATGCAGAAACTGAAGGAGATTCTGGCAACAACTTTTGAAGCTTCAGAAGGTACTTCATCCTCATCATCATGGAGTATGCGCCAGTCTGCAGCCCAGGATGAGTGGCAGAAAGCAAGGCCCTACCACCTGGACTGCTTGTTGTTCTCCAGAGTGGTCAAGGAAAAGAAATGCAGTCAGTGCTCTTCTCCTGCCATTCTTCGTTGCAGAGACTGCATGCCTGAAGAGTGGCTGTGTATGGAGTGTGATTTAATTTGCCACAAAAAACTGGCACTCCATAACAGGGAGTCCTGCATCGATGGATTTTACAGGCCCATTCCACCAACGATGTGCTGTACGAAAGAAAAGAGGCAGATATACACTGAAAAATCAAGGTACTGCTCTGATTATTTTGGTCAAATAGTTTGTGTGTGTGAACTTAGTCTTTGCAGAATTTACTTAACTCAATCAGACAGTCCTTCTTTAAGCTCTTTTCAAAATTGTGCAATTTCTTTTTAGTTTGGCTGTTGCATCACAGAATCTGCTGGCAGGGCAACTAGTTTGATTTGCATAAATGGTAGATAGGCTTTAGCCTTTATTTTTTGTTTTTGCAGTTATGTGTCACAAGATATTTATACAATAATTTACATTCTTTTTAGGTCGTTATGACTTGTACTTGCCCAGTTTGGCGTGCAGACTGTGTCTAATGCAATGGACACCTGACAGAAGCAGCCTCATAAGAAGCGGTTATTGGCCAGCATCTGTGAATGCTGACACGCTGTTTTCCGTAGATGTCTTCAGCACGTATGAGAACATGAAAACCGTTGCCCCAGGTTTGTCAAGACAGGGCATCTTGCGGCTATTAGAGCAGAGGACTCAGCAGTTTGGAAGGGTAAGTGGATGTGACAGTGTGGATGAAGACTGCTTTAGAATCACAAGATACCATTGGCTGTTTCATTTTACTTTTCTCTACTATTTGCACATTTACAGAAGGGTAAAATACATGAAGATGTATTTCAGAAGAGCTTCATTGAAAACACTTTCTGCCAATTTCTATGTGAGAAAATGGCAAATGTGGAACATTTTACCTGCCCAGCATGTACACCCAACATGCTTGCAGTTTCTGCAGATGGCAACAGAAAACTGTACAGGTTTCAACATTCTAAAGGATAATGCAAGGTGCATGCTACATGGCTTTGCTGTACGGCTTACACTGCAGCTAGGTAGGTAATTTACAGTAAATTACTACATTAGTTTTTTTTTTTTTTAAGATACACCACTGAAAGGATCTATTAACTTAAGTCAAACAGCCCTAGATGAACATCAACTGTAAATAACAGATAAACACATTAAATCTGTCAAGATCTCACAAACACCATTAACATCTTACCTTATTACAGACACCACTTTCATGTAATTTCTGTCATCTTTTTGAGAATTAACAGAGGCTTAGCTCTAGTTCACAGTGGTTTGATTGTGTAAAGTCACATTGAAAGAGAGTTGTGGAAAATAGCTTTATGCTCTTCTGGTGACTAAAGCTGCATCAGAAAGTAGTTGGTTTGAGTAACAATAATGTTAAAGAAAATACATTTTGAGATGTATCTGGTAAAGTGAAGGCAGACAATGTTGTAATGGAAAGATCTCTGTAAAAGCTCTTTCTTGGCTATTGAGACACAATTATACACTTGACTGCAAACCTCAGTGGTGACAATCATGGATGAGTTTGGTACTATGCACCCAACTTGCAGTTTGTTACTAGTTGATTGTCACCATTGTTAAGATTCATATGGGGTTGTTGATGTCTCTGTGTGTCCTCCTGATGCAGTTCTTTTATTTATATTTTGCAAGTTACAAGTTGTGAATTACTAATGTTGTGGCACATAATTGCTTTGACAGATTCATACAACTTGACAATTTGGTTTAGTGTCCTTTTCCAAAACCCATGAATAGAAAACACATTCAGGCAAAATAATATTAAAATCTGAGAGGCAACAGCACAACTAAAAGAACCACTTACCAGACTAATGGTGTCTGATCAACATTTTAAACCTCAGTAAGAGCTTTTATAGTGGTATGATCTATAGTAACTAGCTGGCAACAGTGTTGCCAGTATATTACTGTACAAATGCCTGGTTAGGTCTAACAGTATGGCTTAAGTTGTTTCAAACCTTTGAAATCCTACAGAACAAATGGTGTGTGCCACTGAATGTGCTTTTTTCCGCTTGCATTAAGGTCAGAGGAACCATACTTTGATTGCCATCACTTCATTGCCAAAGATGCGGATGTATCCTCTTTCGTTGAAGAAATCAGGAGTAAAGTGAAGAGTGTTAGTAATGTTTCAGAGTTTGTAGCACTGCTGTGTAAATGCAGTATTTTTGCAGTTTAATAAAAATTTATTTTTTCACGCAGACTCCAGGAAAAGGCACAAGTGGAGCTAGTCAATGGTCTGCTGCCAGGGAGACAGCCAGAACAGCAAGCAAACTTGATGAAGAGGGTCTTGAGGTAGCTGTTTGCAGGCATGGGGTGATACTAAAGGGTCTCAACATGTACAGGGGGGAGATCTTTGCATATCCCCTGTTCCTGCAGAAGGAGAAATCAGGAGGGTGCCGGCACAACTGCAGGGGAAGAGGTGGAAATGGTGAACAGTTTCCTTTCTCGTTGTGCCCTCACAACAAGTACATGACCAAATCTGGTATGTGATCCTGCTTTATTGCATTCATAAACATGTCTTGTTCATTCAGATGGACTGGTTTGATTGACTTTTAACAGAATATAGAAATGCACTGCCTTTCTTAGACCTCACATGGTCAAATAGAAGCCTGCAAAGCAACTTAGACAGTTTAGCTACGTGGGAAAGAAACTCTAATGTTAAAGCAAGAGTAAAGATTGCAGCAGCATCCTTTAAGGTCCACACAGAGAACCGACAGAAACCTAAATGTCCTAAGAGAGAGGGTAATTGTCATTACTGTGGTAAACCTGGACACAGAATGAAAGAATGTAGGAAAAACAAAAAAATATGTAAGAGAAATGAACAATTTAAATCAGCTTTTACACAGTCTGCTAGCAGCACTAAAACAGACCCTCCCTACTACACCAAACTCGTTGGGCAACTTGCTGAGGTGCTAACTGTTAAGGCTGTGAGTTCTTAATTACCCCAGTAATCTGCAACAAAGATTCTTTAACAAAAAGAAGTTGACTATCACCCCCACTTGGGAACACTGATTAAGCACACTCACAGCCTTCAAAGCTACACTACAGCACACTCCAGTCACTCACCTGTTCTCTTTGGGTTATGATGTTTGCTATGACTGATGTTTCATTAGAGGATGGAGAGATCACACAGTAAGGTTAGCACACCAACTATAGGGACAGACTAGGACACAGACCATTTGAGGAACCCAAAAAAGATCCAAAGTGCAATAGGCCTTGGGAGCCAATTTTTGCTGTTTCTTTGTTTTCTTGTGTGCAGGTATGTGTATATGCCAAGTCATCTTCATAACCTGGACTCTGGTGGAAAGGGTCCATCTGAGTGAATCTACGTGAGAAGTGGACTACAGAAGACTTCACAGAACAGACTTCACAGCTATTCAAGCGCCATGGACTTCAGGAGGTCCACACTTATGCTACATGATTTTTTGTGTCATCATGTAGATTGTACATGTTATCATATCTTGTTATATATGTGTCAACATTTATGGTTCTGAAAAGAACTATTACACCTAAGTAAATCTAGGATAAGACACAGTGATTTTGAAGATGTCTAATTTGTGAATTGACATGTCTTTTTGCATTTGCTTGCCTGATGTATTTATTTGGGTGATTTTGGACAATACCTATTTCAATATATAGCCTCCTTCATTTCTTTTAAAATACAATTGCCTGAGTAGTGATGAGTCAACTTGCAGATTTATTTCAGTGTCAGATGAAGAGTGTCTTCACCCACCACCCCTGTAACTGGTCAAACTGATGTACTTGGCACTGACTGTATAAATAAAAGTTGTGTATAGTGTTCTGTCTGCTGTTATGCTTTATCTGCTCCATATGCTAGGCCTAATTGTTCCTGCTGTACCACATTCAAACACTCATAGTCTGACAATGAGTAGTTAAACGACTAACACCAAGACTACTTTACTGATATTATAGCAACTACATTAATGTATCTAATATCTAATTATATATAATGCTGTTTTTGTTGAATCTAGCCAAATACAGATATGACAATTTATAGTATTTTGTGCCTCTTATTAATGTCACAGAGCTGATTCTGTCCTAAATATAGTCAATGTTTACATTTAAAGTCAGACTGCAAACTAAAATTGTATTCAAAATTTATAAGCAACTTAAAAATGAGGACAATGGAAACAATCAAAATCAACAAGAGTGCTATAAAAAGTTTTAGTAAGCTTAACACAGTACATGTAGCAAGTGTTTTTTTTTTTTGTTTTCTTTTCTTTCTAGAAAAACATTGGAAAATCTTGGGATAGTGGTTTTAAGAGAACAAGCACTAAATGTGCAAGTCTAAAAGGGACAAGGTTTTTTTTTTTTTTTTTTTTTTTAAGAGTAGAATTAGAATATAGTAGTTTATCTGTAGATGCTGTAAATAACTGTGTCATGTCTTAGCTTTTGTATAACTGTCCAGCCATTTTACCACCACATTGTTTGGTGTGCAGAAGTCAGAGCGATCTGACCACTGAAACTTATGACTAAAGGGATGTGCAAAAAGCTTCTAACACAGCGAGAAGTGTCTTTCTGTATTGCAAACAGGATTTTATTCATGCAAAAAAAAAAAATTCTTGTTTTATACTATTTCTCTTCCCGTTGCATAAAACGCTTTTATCTGACCCAGAAATAAGGTTTTCATCAAAAGCAGGAATAAGCTCCGTTAGACCGCTCAGAAGCTCTAACTCACTGTTACTGGTCATAGAGAGGCTGTACGGAGCGATCTGACCACTGAAACTTATGACTAAAGGGATGTGCAAAAAGCTTCTAACACAGCGAGAAGTGTCTTTCTGTATTGCAAACAGGATTTTATTCATTATTCAGAGAAAAGCGTTTTATGCAACGGGAAGAGAAATATTGAGAAACATAAGAATTTTTTTTGTGCATGAATAAAATCCTGTTTGCAATACAGAAAGACACTTCTCGCTGTGTTAGAAGTTTTTTTGCACATCCCTTTAGGCAAGAGTTTCAGTGGTCAGATCGCTCCGTCCAGCCTCTCTATGACCAGTAACAGTGAGTTAGAGCTTCTGAGCGGTCTAAAGCAGCTTATGACTGCTTATGTTGAAAACCTTATTTCTGGGTCAGAGAAAAGCGTTTTATGCAACGGGAAGAGAAATAGTGAAAAACATAAGAATTTTATTTTGTGCATGAATAAAATCCTGTTTGCAATACAGAAAGACACTTCTCGCTGTGTTAGAAGTTTTTTGCACATCCCTTTAGGCAAGAGTTACAGTGGTCAGATCGCTCCGTACAGCCTCTCTATGACCAGTAACAGTGAGTTAGACCTTCTGAGCGGTCAAACGGAGCTTATGACTGCTTATGTTGAAAACCTTATTTCTGGGTCAGAGAAAAGCGTTTTATGCAACGGGAAGAGAAATAGTGAAAAACATAAGAATTTTTTTTTTGCATGAATAAAATCCTGTTTGCAATACAGAAAAACACTTCTCGCTGTGTTAGAAGCTTTTTGCACATCCCTTTAGTCATAAGTTTCAGTGGTCAGATCGCTCCGTACAGCCTCTCTATGACCAGTAACAGTGAGTTAGAGCTTCTGAGCGGTCTAACAGAGCTTATTCCTGCTTTTGTTGAAAACCTTATTTCTGGGTCAGAGAAAAGCGTTTTATGCAACGGGAAGAGAAATAGTGAAAAACATAAGAATTTTTTTTTGTGCATGAATAAAATCCTGTTTGCAATACAGAAAGACACTTCTCGCTGTGTTAGAAGTTTTTTGCACATCCCTTTAGGCAAGAGTTACAGTGGTCAGATTGCTCCGTCCAGCCTCTCTATGACCAGTAACAGTGAGTTAGAGCTTCTGAGCGGTCTAACGGAGCTTATTCCTGCTTTTGTTGAAAACCTTATTTCTGGGTCAGAGAAAAGCGTTTTATGCAACGGGAAGAGAAATAGTGAAAAACATAAGAATTTTTTTTTGCATGAATAAAATCCTGTTTGCAATACAGAAAGACACTTCTCGCTGTGTTAGAAGTTTTTTGCACATCCCGTTAGGCAAGAGTTTAAATGGTCAGATCGCTCCGTACAGCCTCTCTATGACCAGTAACAGTGAGTTAGAGCTTCAGAGCGGTCTAACGGAGCTTATGCCTGCTTTTGTTGAAAACCTTATTTCTGGGTCAGAGAAAAGCGTTTTATGCAACGGGAAGAGAAATAGTGAAAAACATAAGAATTTTTTTTTTGTGCATGAATAAAATCCTGTTTGCAATACAGAAAGACACTTCTCGCTGTGTTAGAAGTTTTTTGCACATCCCTTTAGGCAAGAGTTACAGTGGTCAGATCGCTCCGTCCAGCCTCTCTATGACCAGTAAGAGTGAGTTAGAGCTTCTGAGCGGTCTAACGCAGCTTATTCCTGCTTATGTTGAAAACCTTATTTCTGGGTCAGAGAAAAGCGTTTTATGCAACGGGAAGAGAAATAGTGAAAAACATAAGAATTTTTTTTTTGCATGAATAAAATCATTTTTGCAATACAGAAAGACACTTCTCGCTGTGTTAGAAGTTTTTTGCACATCCCTTTAGGCAAGAGTTACAGTGGTCAGATCGCTCCGTCCAGCCTCTCTATGACCAGTAAGAGTGAGTTAGAGCTTCTGAGCGGTCTAACGCAGCTTATTCCTGCTTATGTTGAAAACCTTATTTCTGGGTCAGAGAAAAGCGTTTTATGCAACGGGAAGAGAAATAGTGAAAAACATAAGAATTTTTTTTTTGCATGAATAAAATCATTTTTGCAATACAGAAAGACACTTCTCGCTGTGTTAGAAGTTTTTTGCACATCCCTTTAGGCAAGAGTTTCAGTGGTCAGATCGCTCCGTCCAGCGTCTCTATGACCAGTAACAGTGAGTTAGAGCTTCTGAGCGGTCTAACGGAGCTTATGCCTGCTTTTGTTGAAAACCTTATTTCTGGGTCAGAGAAAAGCGTTTTATGCAACGGGAAGAGAAATAGTGAAAAACATAGGAATTTTATTTTGTGCATGAATAAAATCATTTTTGCAATACAGAAAGACACTTCTCGCTGTGTTAGAAGTTTTTTGCACATCCCTTTAGGCAAGAGTTTCAGTGGTCAGATCGCTCCGTCCAGCGTCTCTATGACCAGTAACAGTGAGTTAGAGCTTCTGAGCGGTCTAACGGAGCTTATGCCTGCTTTTGTTGAAAACCTTATTTCTGGGTCAGAGAAAAGCGTTTTATGCAACGGGAAGAGAAATAGTGAAAAACATAAGAATTTTTTTTTTTGCATGAATAAAATCATTTTTGCAATACAGAAAGACACTTCTCGCTGTGTTAGAAGTTTTTTGCACATCCCTTTAGGCAAGAGTTACAGTGGTCAGATCGCTCCGTCCAGCCTCTCTATGACCAGTAAGAGTGAGTTAGAGCTTCTGAGCGGTCTAACGCAGCTTATTCCTGCTTATGTTGAAAACCTTATTCTGGGTCAGAGAAAAGCGTTTTATGCAACGGGAAGAGAAATAGTGAAAAACATAAGAATTTTTTTTTTGCATGAATAAAATCATTTTTGCAATACAGAAAGACACTTCTCGCTGTGTTAGAAGTTTTTTGCACATCCCTTTAGGCAAGAGTTTCAGTGGTCAGATCGCTCCGTCCAGCGTCTCTATGACCAGTAACAGTGAGTTAGAGCTTCTGAGCGGTCTAACGGAGCTTATGCCTGCTTTTGTTGAAAACCTTATTTCTGGGTCAGAGAAAAGCGTTTTATGCAACGGGAAGAGAAATAGTGAAAAACATAGGAATTTTATTTTGTGCATGAATAAAATCATTTTTGCAATACAGAAAGACACTTCTCGCTGTGTTAGAAGTTTTTTGCACATCCCTTTAGGCAAGAGTTTCAGTGGTCAGATCGCTCCGTCCAGCGTCTCTATGACCAGTAACAGTGAGTTAGAGCTTCTGAGCGGTCTAACGGAGCTTATGCCTGCTTTTGTTGAAAACCTTATTTCTGGGTCAGAGAAAAGCGTTTTATGCAACGGGAAGAGAAATAGTGAAAAACATAAGAATTTTTTTTTTTGCATGAATAAAATCCTGTTTGCAATACAGAAAGACACTTCTCGCTGTGTTAGAAGTTTTTTGCACATCCCTTTAGGCAAGTGTTTCAGTGGTCAGATCGCTCCGTCCAGCGTCTCTATGACCAGTAACAGTGAGTTAGAGCTTCTGAGCGGTCTAACGCAGCTTATGACTGCTTATGTTGAAAACCTTATTTCTGGGTCAGAGAAAAGCGTTTTATGCAACGGGAAGAGAAATAGTGAAAAACATAAGAATTTTTTTTTTTTGCATGAATAAAATCCTGTTTGCAATACAGAAAGACACTTCTCGCTGTGTTAGAAGTTTTTTGCACATCCCTTTAGGCAAGAGTTTCAGTGGTGAGATCGCTCCGTCCAGCGTCTCTATGACCAGTAACAGTGAGTTAGAGCTTCTGAGCGGTCTAACGGAGCTTATGCCTGCTTTTGTTGAAAACCTTATTTCTGGGTCAGAGAAAAGCGTTTTATGCAACGGGAAGAGAAATAGTGAAAAACATAAGAATTTTTTTTTTTGCATGAATAAAATCCTGTTTGCAATACAAAAAGACACTTCTCGCTGTGTTAGAAGTTTTTTGCACATCCCTTTAGGCAAGAGTTTCAGTGGTCAGATCGCTCCGTCCAGCGTCTCTATGACCAGTAACAGTGAGTTAGAGCTTCTGAGCGGTCTAACGGAGCTTATTCCTGCTTTTGTTGAAAACCTTATTTCTGGATCAGAGAAAAGCGTTTTATGCAACGGGAAGAGAAATAGTGAAAAACATAAGAATTTTTTTTTTGTGCATGAATAAAATCCTGTTTGCAATACAGAAAGACACTTCTCGCTGTGTTAGAAGTTTTTTGCACATCCCTTTAGGCAAGAGTTACAGTGGTCAGATCGCTCCGTCCAGCCTCTCTATGACCAGTAAGAGTGAGTTAGAGCTTCTGAGCGGTCTAACGCAGCTTATTCCTGCTTATGTTGAAAACCTTATTTCTGGGTCAGAGGAAAGCGTTTTATGCAACGGGAAGAGAAATAGTGAAAAACATAAGAATTTTTTTTTTGCATGAATAAAATCATTTTTGCAATACAGAAAGACACTTCTCGCTGTGTTAGAAGTTTTTTGCACATCCCTTTAGGCAAGAGTTTCAGTGGTCAGATCGCTCCGTCCAGCGTCTCTATGACCAGTAACAGTGAGTTAGAGCTTCTGAGCGGTCTAACGCAGCTTATGACTGCTTATGTTGAAACCCTTATTTCTGGGTCAGAGAAAAGCGTTTTATGCAACGGGAAGAGAAATAGTGAAAAACATAGGAATTTTATTTTGTGCATGAATAAAATCCTTTTTGCATTACAGAAAGACACTTCTCGCTGTGTTAGAAGTTTTTTGCACATCCCTTTAGGCAAGAGTTTCAGTGGTCAGATCGCTCCGTCCAGCTTCTCTATGACCAGTAACAGTGAGTTAGAGCTTCTGAGCGGTCTAACGCAGCTTATGCCTGCTTATCTTGAAAACCTTATTTCTGAGTCAGAGAAAAGCGTTTTATGCAACGGGAAGTGAAATAGTGAAAAACGTAAGAATTTTTTTTTTGCATTAATAAAATCCTGTTTGCAATACAGAAAGACACTTCTCGCTGTGTTAGAAGCTTTTTGCACATCCCTTTAGTCATAAGTTTCAGTGGTCAGATCGCTCCGTACAGCCTCTCTATGACCAGTAACAGTGAGTTAGAGCTTCTGAGCGGTCTAACGCAGCTTATGCCTGCTTATCTTGAAAACCTTATTTCTGAGTCAGAGAAAAGCGTTTTATGCAACGGGAAGTGAAATAGTGAAAAACATAAGAATTTTTTTTTGCGCATGAATAAAATCATTTTTGCAATACAGAAAGACACCTCTCGCTGTGTTAGAAGTTTTTTGCACATCCCTTTAGGCAAGAGTTACAGTGGTCAGATCGCTCCGTCCAGCGTCTCTATGACCAGTAACAGTGAGTTAGAGCTTCTGAGCGGTCTAACGCAGCTTATGCCTGCTTATCTTGAAAACCTTATTTCTGGGTCAGAGAAAAGCGTTTTATGCAACGGGAAGAGAAATAGTGAAAAACATAAGAATTTTTTTTTTTGCATGAATAAAATCCTGTTTGCAATACAGAAAGACACTTCTCGCTGTGTTAGAAGCTTTTTGCACATCCCTTTAGTCATAAGTTTCAGTGGTCAGATCGCTCCGTACAGCCTCTCTATGACCAGTAACAGTGAGTTAGAGCTTCTGAGCGGTCTAACGGAGCTTATTCCTGCTTTTGTTGAAAACCTTATTTCTGGGTCAGAGAAAAGCGTTTTATGCAACGGGAAGAGAAATAGTGAAAAACATAGGAATTTTATTTTTTGCATGAAATAAATCCTGTTTGCAATACGGAAAGACACTTCTCGCTGTGTTAGAAGCTTTTTGCACATCCCTTTGGTCATAAGTTTCAATGGTCAGATCGCTCCGTACAGCCTCTCTATGACCAGTAACAGTGAGTTAGAGCTTCTGAGCGGTCTAATGGAGCTTATTCCTGCTTTTGTTGAAAACCTTATTTCTGGGTCAGAGAAAAGCGTTTTATGCAACGGGAAGAGAAATAGTGAAAAACATAAGAATTTTTTTTTTTGCATGAATAAAATCCTGTTTGCAATACAGAAAGACACTTCTCGCTGTGTTAGAAGCTTTTTGCACATCCCTTTGGTCATAAGTTTCAATGGTCAGATCGCTCCGTACAGCCTCTCTATGACCAGTAACAGTGAGTTAGAGCTTCTGAGCGGTCTAATGGAGCTTATTCCTGCTTTGGTTGAAAACCTTATTTCTGGGTCAGAGAAAAGCGTTTTATGCAACGGGAAGAGAAATAGTGAAAAACATGAGAATTTTTTTTTTTGCATGAATAAAATCCTGTTTGCAATACAGAAAGACACTTCTCGCTGTGTTAGAAGTTTTTTGCACATCCCTTTAGGCAAGAGTTACAGTGGTCAGATCGCTCCGTCCAGCGTCTCTATGACCAGTAACAGTGAGTTAGAGCTTCTGAGCGGTCTAACGCAGCTTATGCCTGCTTATCTTGAAAACCTTATTTCTGGGTCAGAGAAAAGCGTTTTATGCAACGGGAAGAGAAATAGTGAAAAACATAAGAATTTTTTTTTTTGCATGAATAAAATCCTGTTTGCAATACAGAAAGACACTTCTCGCTGTGTTAGAAGCTTTTTGCACATCCCTTTGGTCATAAGTTTCAATGGTCAGATCGCTCCGTACAGCCTCTCTATGACCAGTAACAGTGAGTTAGAGCTTCTGAGCGGTCTAATGGAGCTTATTCCTGCTTTTGTTGAAAACCTTATTTCTGGGTCAGAGAAAAGCGTTTTATGCAACGGGAAGAGAAATAGTGAAAAACATAAGAATTTTTTTTGGCGCATGAATAAAATCATTTTTGCAATACAGAAAGACACTTCTCGCTGTGTTAGAAGTTTTTTGCACATCCCTTTAGGCAAGAGTTACAGTGGTCAGATCGCTCCGTCCAGCGTCTCTATGACCAGTAACAGTGAGTTAGAGCTTCTGAGCGGTCTAACGCAGCTTATGACTGCTTATATTGAAAACCTTATTTCTGGGTCAGAGAAAAGCGTTTTATGCAACGGGAAGAGAAATAGTGAAAAACATAAGAATTTTTTTTTTTGCATGAATAAATCCTGTTTGCAATACAGAAAGACACTTCTCGCTGTGTTAGAAGTTTTTTGCACATCCCTTTAGGCAAGTGTTTCAGTGGTCAGATCGCTCCGTCCAGCGTCTCTATGACCAATAACAGTGAGTTAGAGCTTCTGAGCGGTCTAACGCAGCTTATGACTGCTTATGTTGAAAACCTTATTTCTGGGTCAGAGAAAAGCGTTTTATGCAACGGGAAGAGAAATAGTGAAAAACATAAGAATTTTTTTTTTTGCATGAATAAAATCCTGTTTGCAATACAGAAAGACACTTCTCGCTGTGTTAGAAGTTTTTTGCACATCCCATTAGGCAAGAGTTACAGTGGTCAGATCGCTCCGTCCAGCGTCTCTATGACCAGTAACAGTGAGTTAGAGCTTCTGAGCGGTCTAACGCAGCTTATGCCTGCTTATCTTGAAAACCTTATTTCTGGGTCAGAGAAAAGCGTTTTATGCAACGGGAAGAGAAATAGTGAAAAACATAAGAATTTTTTTTTTTGCATGAATAAAATCCTGTTTGCAATACAGAAAGACACTTCTCGCTGTGTTAGAAGCTTTTTGCACATCCCTTTAGTCATAAGTTTCAGTGGTCAGATCGCTCCGTACAGCCTCTCTATGACCAGTAACAGTGAGTTAGAGCTTCTGAGCGGTCTAACGCAGCTTATGACTGCTTATGTTGAAAACCTTATTTCTGGGTCAGAGAAAAGCGTTTTATGCAACGGGAAGAGAAATAGTGAAAAACATAAGAATTTTTTTTTTTGCATGAATAAAATCCTGTTTGCAATACAGAAAGACACTTCTCGCTGTGTTAGAAGCTTTTTGCACGTCCCGTTAGGCAAGAGTTTAAATGGTCAGATCGCTCCGTACAGCCTCTCTATGACCAGTAACAGTGAGTTAGAGCTTCTGAGCGGTCTAACGGAGCTTATTCCTGCTTTTGTTGAAAACCTTATTTCTGGGTCAGAGAAAAGCGTTTTATGCAACGGGAAGAGAAATAGTGAAAAACATAAGAATTTTTTTTTTTGCATGAATAAAATCCTGTTTGCAATACAGAAAGACACTTCTCGCTGTGTTAGAAGCTTTTTGCACATCCCGTTAGGCAAGAGTTTAAATGGTCAGATCGCTCCGTACAGCCTCTCTATGACCAGTAACAGTGAGTTAGAGCTTCTGAGCGCTCTAATGGAGCTTATTCCTGCTTTTGTTGAAAACCTTATTTCTGGGTCAGAGAAAAGCGTTTAATGCAACGGGAAGAGAAATAGTGAAAAATATAAGAATTTTTTTTTTTTTTGCATGAATAAAATCATTTTTGCATTACAGAAAGACACTTCTCGCTGTGTTAGAAGTTTTTTGCACATCCCTTTAGGCAAGAGTTTCAGTGGTCAGATCGCTCCGTCCAGCGTCTCTATGACCAGTAACAGTGAGTTAGAGCTTCTGAGCGGTCTAACGCAGCTTATGACTGCTTATGTTGAAAACCTTATTTCTGGGTCAGAGAAAAGCGTTTTATGCAACGGGAAGAGAAATAGTGAAAAACATAAGAATTTTTTTTTTTTGCATGAATAAAATCCTGTTTGCAATACAGAAAGACACTTCTCGCTGTGTTAGAAGTTTTTTGCACATCCCTTTAGGCAAGAGTTTCAGTGGTCAGATCGCTCCGTCCAGCGTCTCTATGACCAGTAACAGTGAGTTAGAGCTTCTGAGCGGTCTAACGCAGCTTATGACTGCTTATCTTGAAAACCTTATTTCTGGGTCAGAGAAATGCGTTTTATGCAACGGGAAGAGAAATAGTGAAAAACATAAGAATTTTTTTTTTTTGCATGAATAAAATCCTGTTGGCAATACAGAAAGACACTTCTCGCTGTGTTAGAAGCTTTTTGCACATCCCGTTAGGCAAGAGTTTAAATGGTCAGATCGCTCCGTACAGCCTCTCTATGACCAGTAACAGTGAGTTAGAGCTTCTGAGCGGTCTAATGGAGCTTATTCCTGCTTTTGTTGAAAACCTTATTTCTGGGTCAGAGAAAAGCGTTTTATGCAACGGAAAGAGAAATAGTGAAAAACATAAGAATTTTATTTTGTGCATGAATAAAATCATTTTTGCATTACAGAAAGACACTTCTCGCTGTGTTAGAAGTTTTTTGCACATCCCTTTAGGCAAAAGTTTCAGTGGTCAGATCGCTCCGTCCAGCGTCTCTATGACCAGTAACAGTGAGTTAGAGCTTCTGAGCGGTCTAACGCAGCTTATGACTGCTTATGTTGAAAACCTTATTTCTGGGTCAGAGAAAAGCGTTTTATGCAACGGGAAGAGAAATAGTGAAAAACATAAGAATTTTTTTTTTTGCATGAATAAAATCCTGTTTGCAATACAGAAAGACACTTCTCGCTGTGTTAGAAGCTTTTTGCACGTCCCGTTAGGCAAGAGTTTAAATGGTCAGATCGCTCCGTACAGCCTCTCTATGACCAGTAACAGTGAGTTAGAGCTTCTGAGCGGTCTAACGGAGCTTATTCCTGCTTTTGTTGAAAACCTTATTTCTGGGTCAGAGAAAAGCGTTTTATGCAACTGGAAGAGAAATAGTGAAAAACATAAGAATTTTTTTTTTGCATGAATAAAATCCTGTTTGCAATACAGAAAGACACTTCTCGCTGTGTTAGAAGCTTTTTGCACATCCCGTTAGGCAAGAGTTTAAATGGTCAGATCGCTCCGTACAGCCTCTCTATGACCAGTAACAGTGAGTTAGAGCTTCTGAGCGCTCTAATGGAGCTTATTCCTGCTTTTGTTGAAAACCTTATTTCTGGGTCAGAGAAAAGCGTTTAATGCAACGGGAAGAGAAATAGTGAAAAATATAAGAATTTTTTTTTTTTGCATGAATACAATCATTTTTGCATTACAGAAAGACACTTCTCAATGTGTTAGAAGTTTTTTGCACATCCCTTTAGGCAAGAGTTTCAGTGGTCAGATCGCTCCGTCCAGCGTCTCTATGACCTGTAACAGTGAGTTAGAGCTTCTGAGCGGTCTAACGCAGCTTATGACTGCTTATCTTGAAAACCTTATTTCTGGGTCAGAGAAATGCGTTTTATGCAACGGGAAGAGAAATAGTGAAAAACATAAGAATTTTTTTTTTTGCATGAATAAAATCCTGTTTGCAATACAGAAAGACACTTCTCGCTGTGTTAGAAGCTTTTTGCACATCCCGTTAGGCAAGAGTTTAAATGGTCAGATCTCTCCGTACAGCCTCTCTATGACCAGTAACAGTGAGTTAGACCTTCTGAGCGGTCTAATGGAGCTTATTCCTGCTTTTGTTGAAAACCTTATTTCTGGGTCAGAGAAAAGCGTTTTATGCAACGGGAAGAGAAATAGTGAAAAACATAAGAATTTTTTTTTTTGCATGAATAAAATCCTGTTTGCAATACAGAAAGACACTTCTCGCTGTGTTAGAAGCTTTTTGCACATCCCGTTAGGCAAGAGTTTAAATGGTCAGATCGCTCCGTACAGCCTCTCTATGACCAGTAACAGTGAGTTAGAGCTTCTGAGCGGTCTAATGGAGCTTATTCCTGCTTTTGTTGAAAACCTTATTTCTGGGTCAGAGAAAGGCGTTTTATGCAACGGGAAGAGAAATAGTGAAAAACATAAGAATTTTTTTTTTTGCATGAATAAAATCCTGTTTGCAATACAGAAAGACACTTCTCGCTGTGTTAGAAGCTTTTTGCACATCCCGTTAGGCAAGAGTTTAAATGGTCAGATCGCTCCGTACAGCCTCTCTATGACCAGTAACAGTGAGTTAGAGCTTCTGAGCGGTCTAATGGAGCTTATTCCTGCTTTTGTTGAAAACCTTATTTCTGGGTCAGAGAAAAGCGTTTTATGCAACGGAAAGAGAAATAGTGAAAAACATAAGAATTTTATTTTGTGCATGAATAAAATCATTTTTGCATTACAGAAAGACACTTCTCGCTGTGTTAGAAGTTTTTTGCACATCCCTTTAGGCAAAAGTTTCAGTGGTCAGATCGCTCCGTCCAGCGTCTCTATGACCAGTAACAGTGAGTTAGAGCTTCTGAGCGGTCTAACGCAGCTTATGACTGCTTATGTTGAAAACCTTATTTCTGGGTCAGAGAAAAGCGTTTTATGCAACGGGAAGAGAAATAGTGAAAAACATAAGAATTTTTTTTTTTGCATGAATAAAATCCTGTTTGCAATACAGAAAGACACTTCTCGCTGTGTTAGAAGCTTTTTGCACGTCCCGTTAGGCAAGAGTTTAAATGGTCAGATCGCTCCGTACAGCCTCTCAATGACCAGTAACAGTGAGTTAGAGCTTCTGAGCGGTCTAACGCAGCTTATTCCTGCTTTTGTTGAAAACCTTATTTCTGGGTCAGAGAAAAGCGTTTTATGCAACGGGAAGAGAAATAGTGAAAAACATAAGAATTTTTTTTTTTGCATGAATAAAATCCTGTTTGCAATACAGAAAGACACTTCTCGCTGTGTTAGAAGCTTTTTGCACATCCCGTTAGGCAAGAGTTTAAATGGTCAGATCGCTCCGTACAGCCTCTCTATGACCAGTAACAGTGAGTTAGAGCTTCTGAGCGGTCTAATGGAGCTTATTCCTGCTTTTGTTGAAAACCTTATTTCTGGGTCAGAGAAAAGCGTTTTATGCAACGGAAAGAGAAATAGTGAAAAACATAAGAATTTTATTTTGTGCATGAATAAAATCATTTTTGCATTACAGAAAGACACTTCTCGCTGTGTTAGAAGTTTTTTGCACATCCCTTTAGGCAAAAGTTTCAGTGGTCAGATCGCTCCGTCCAGCGTCTCTATGACCAGTAACAGTGAGTTAGAGCTTCTGAGCGGTCTAACGCAGCTTATGACTGCTTATGTTGAAAACCTTATTTCTGGGTCAGAGAAAAGCGTTTTATGCAACGGGAAGAGAAATAGTGAAAAACATAAGAATTTTTTTTTTTGCATGAATAAAATCCTGTTTGCAATACAGAAAGACACTTCTCGCTGTGTTAGAAGCTTTTTGCACATCCCTTTAGGCAAAAGTTTCAGTGGTCAGATCGCTCCGTCCAGCGTCTCTATGACCAGTAACAGTGAGTTAGAGCTTCTGAGCGGTCTAACGCAGCTTATGACTGCTTATGTTGAAAACCTTATTTCTGGGTCAGAGAAAAGCGTTTTATGCAACGGGAAGAGAAATAGTGAAAAACATAAGAATTTTTTTTTTTGCATGAATAAAATCCTGTTTGCAATACAGAAAGACACTTCTCGCTGTGTTAGAAGCTTTTTGCACGTCCCGTTAGGCAAGAGTTTAAATGGTCAGATCGCTCCGTACAGCCTCTCTATGACCAGTAACAGTGAGTTAGAGCTTCTGAGCGGTCTAACGGAGCTTATTCCTGCTTTTGTTGAAAACCTTATTTCTGGGTCAGAGAAAAGCGTTTTATGCAACTGGAAGAGAAATAGTGAAAAACATAAGAATTTTTTTTTTGCATGAATAAAATCCTGTTTGCAATACAGAAAGACACTTCTCGCTGTGTTAGAAGCTTTTTGCACATCCCGTTAGGCAAGAGTTTAAATGGTCAGATCGCTCCGTACAGCCTCTCTATGACCAGTAACAGTGAGTTAGAGCTTCTGAGCGCTCTAATGGAGCTTATTCCTGCTTTTGTTGAAAACCTTATTTCTGGGTCAGAGAAAAGCGTTTAATGCAACGGGAAGAGAAATAGTGAAAAATATAAGAATTTTTTTTTTTTGCATGAATACAATCATTTTTGCATTACAGAAAGACACTTCTCAATGTGTTAGAAGTTTTTTGCACATCCCTTTAGGCAAGAGTTTCAGTGGTCAGATCGCTCCGTCCAGCGTCTCTATGACCTGTAACAGTGAGTTAGAGCTTCTGAGCGGTCTAACGCAGGTTATGACTGCTTATCTTGAAAACCTTATTTCTGGGTCAGAGAAATGCGTTTTATGCAACGGGAAGAGAAATAGTGAAAAACATAAGAATTTTTTTTTTTGCATGAATAAAATCCTGTTTGCAATACAGAAAGACACTTCTCGCTGTGTTAGAAGCTTTTTGCACATCCCGTTAGGCAAGAGTTTAAATGGTCAGATCTCTCCGTACAGCCTCTCTATGACCAGTAACAGTGAGTTAGAGCTTCTGAGCGGTCTAATGGAGCTTATTCCTGCTTTTGTTGAAAACCTTATTTCTGGGTCAGAGAAAAGCGTTTTATGCAACGGGAAGAGAAATAGTGAAAAACATAAGAATTTTTTTTTTTGCATGAATAAAATCCTGTTTGCAATACAGAAAGACACTTCTCGCTGTGTTAGAAGCTTTTTGCACATCCCGTTAGGCAAGAGTTTAAATGGTCAGATCGCTCCGTACAGCCTCTCTATGACCAGTAACAGTGAGTTAGAGCTTCTGAGCGGTCTAATGGAGCTTATTCCTGCTTTTGTTGAAAACCTTATTTCTGGGTCAGAGAAAGGCGTTTTATGCAACGGGAAGAGAAATAGTGAAAAACATAAGAATTTTTTTTTTTGCATGAATAAAATCCTGTTTGCAATACAGAAAGACACTTCTCGCTGTGTTAGAAGCTTTTTGCACATCCCGTTAGGCAAGAGTTTAAATGGTCAGATCGCTCCGTACAGCCTCTCTATGACCAGTAACAGTGAGTTAGAGCTTCTGAGCGGTCTAATGGAGCTTATTCCTGCTTTTGTTGAAAACCTTATTTCTGGGTCAGAGAAAAGCGTTTTATGCAACGGAAAGAGAAATAGTGAAAAACATAAGAATTTTATTTTGTGCATGAATAAAATCATTTTTGCATTACAGAAAGACACTTCTCGCTGTGTTAGAAGTTTTTTGCACATCCCTTTAGGCAAAAGTTTCAGTGGTCAGATCGCTCCGTCCAGCGTCTCTATGACCAGTAACAGTGAGTTAGAGCTTCTGAGCGGTCTAACGCAGCTTATGACTGCTTATGTTGAAAACCTTATTTCTGGGTCAGAGAAAAGCGTTTTATGCAACGGGAAGAGAAATAGTGAAAAACATAAGAATTTTTTTTTTTGCATGAATAAAATCCTGTTTGCAATACAGAAAGACACTTCTCGCTGTGTTAGAAGCTTTTTGCACGTCCCGTTAGGCAAGAGTTTAAATGGTCAGATCGCTCCGTACAGCCTCTCAATGACCAGTAACAGTGAGTTAGAGCTTCTGAGCGGTCTAACGGAGCTTATTCCTGCTTTTGTTGAAAACCTTATTTCTGGGTCAGAGAAAAGCGTTTTATGCAACGGGAAGAGAAATAGTGAAAAACATAAGAATTTTTTTTTTTGCATGAATAAAATCCTGTTTGCAATACAGAAAGACACTTCTCGCTGTGTTAGAAGCTTTTTGCACATCCCGTTAGGCAAGAGTTTAAATGGTCAGATCGCTCCGTACAGCCTCTCTATGACCAGTAACAGTGAGTTAGAGCTTCTGAGCGCTCTAATGGAGCTTATTCCTGCTTTTGTTGAAAACCTTATTTCTGGGTCAGAGAAAAGCGTTTAATGCAACGGGAAGAGAAATAGTGAAAAATATAAGAATTTTTTTTTTTTTTTGCATGAATAAAATCATTTTTGCATTACAGAAAGACACTTCTCGCTGTGTTAGAAGTTTTTTGCACATCCCTTTAGGCAAGAGTTTCAGTGGTCAGATCGCTCCGTCCAGCGTCTCTATGACCAGTAACAGTGAGTTAGAGCTTCTGAGCGGTCTAACGCAGCTTATGACTGCTTATGTTGAAAACCTTATTTCTGGGTCAGAGAAAAGCGTTTTATGCAACGGGAAGAGAAATAGTGAAAAACATAAGAATTTTTTTTTTTTGCATGAATAAAATCCTGTTTGCAATACAGAAAGACACTTCTCGCTGTGTTAGAAGCTTTTTGCACATCCCTTTAGTCATAAGTTTCAGTGGTCAGATCGCTCTGTACAGACTCTCTATGACCAGTAACAGTGAGTTAGAGCTTCTGAGCGGTCTAACGGATCTTATTCCTTCTTTTGTTGAAAACCTTATTTCTGGGTCAGAGAAAAGCGTTTTATGCAACGGGAAGAGAAATAGTGAAAAACATAAGAATTTTTTTTTTTGCATGAATAAAATCCTGTTTGCAATACAGAAAGACACTTCTCGCTGTGTTAGAAGCTTTTTGCACGTCCCGTTAGGCAAGAGTTTAAATGGTCAGATCGCTCCGTACAGCCTCTCTATGACCAGTAACAGTGAGTTAGAGCTTCTGAGCGGTCTAACGGAGCTTATTCCTGCTTTTGTTGAAAACCTTATTTCTGGGTCAGAGAAAAGCGTTTTATGCAACGGGAAGAGAAATAGTGAAAAACATAAGAATTTTTTTTTTTGCATGAATAAAATCCTGTTTGCAATACAGAAAGACACTTCTCGCTGTGTTAGAAGCTTTTTGCACATCCCGTTAGGCAAGAGTTTAAATGGTCAGATCGCTCCGTACAGCCTCTCTATGACCAGTAACAGTGAGTTAGAGCTTCTGAGCGCTCTAATGGAGCTTATTCCTGCTTTTGTTGAAAACCTTATTTCTGGGTCAGAGAAAAGCGTTTAATGCAACGGGAAGAGAAATAGTGAAAAATATAAGAATTTTTTTTTTTTTTGCATGAATAAAATCATTTTTGCATTACAGAAAGACACTTCTCGCTGTGTTAGAAGTTTTTTGCACATCCCTTTAGGCAAGAGTTTCAGTGGTCAGATCGCTCCGTCCAGCGTCTCTATGACCAGTAACAGTGAGTTAGAGCTTCTGAGCGGTCTAACGCAGCTTATGACTGCTTATGTTGAAAACCTTATTTCTGGGTCAGAGAAAAGCGTTTTATGCAACGGGAAGAGAAATAGTGAAAAACATAAGAATTTTTTTTTTTTGCATGAATAAAATCCTGTTTGCAATACAGAAAGACACTTCTCGCTGTGTTAGAAGCTTTTTGCACATCCCTTTAGTCATAAGTTTCAGTGGTCAGATCGCTCTGTACAGACTCTCTATGACCAGTAACAGTGAGTTAGAGCTTCTGAGCGGTCTAACGGATCTTATTCCTTCTTTTGTTGAAAACCTTATTTCTGGGTCAGAGAAAAGCGTTTTATGCAACGGGAAGAGAAATAGTGAAAAACATAAGAATTTTTTTTTTTGCATGAATAAAATCCTGTTTGCAATACAGAAAGACACTTCTCGCTGTGTTAGAAGCTTTTTGCACATCCCGTTAGGCAAGAGTTTAAATGGTCAGATCGCTCCGTACAGCCTCTCTATGACCAGTAACAGTGAGTTAGAGCTTCTGAGCGGTCTAATGGAGCTTATTCCTGCTTTTGTTGAAAACCTTATTTCTGGGTCAGAGAAAGGCGTTTTATGCAACGGGAAGAGAAATAGTGAAAAATATAAGAATTTTTTTTTTTTGCATGAATAAAATCCTGTTTGCAATACAGAAAGACACTTCTCGCTGTGTTAGAAGCTTTTTGCACATCCCGTTAGGCAAGAGTTTAAATGGTCAGATCGCTCCGTACAGCCTCTCTATGACCAGTAACAGTGAGTTAGAGCTTCTGAGCGGTCTAATGGAGCTTATTCCTGCTTTTGTTGAAAACCTTATTTCTGGGTCAGAGAAAAGCGTTTTATGCAACGGAAAGAGAAATAGTGAAAAACATAAGAATTTTATTTTGTGCATGAATAAAATCATTTTTGCATTACAGAAAGACACTTCTCGCTGTGTTAGAAGTTTTTTGCACATCCCTTTAGGCAAAAGTTTCAGTGGTCAGATCGCTCCGTCCAGCGTCTCTATGACCAGTAACAGTGAGTTAGAGCTTCTGAGCGGTCTAACGCAGCTTATGACTGCTTATGTTGAAAACCTTATTTCTGGGTCAGAGAAAAGCGTTTTATGCAACGGGAAGAGAAATAGTGAAAAACATAAGAATTTTTTTTTTTGCATGAATAAAATCCTGTTTGCAATACAGAAAGACACTTCTCGCTGTGTTAGAAGCTTTTTGCACGTCCCGTTAGGCAAGAGTTTAAATGGTCAGATCGCTCCGTACAGCCTCTCTATGACCAGTAACAGTGAGTTAGAGCTTCTGAGCGGTCTAACGGAGCTTATTCCTGCTTTTGTTGAAAACCTTATTTCTGGGTCAGAGAAAAGCGTTTTATGCAACGGGAAGAGAAATAGTGAAAAACATAAGAATTTTTTTTTTTGCATGAATAAAATCCTGTTTGCAATACAGAAAGACACTTCTCGCTGTGTTAGAAGCTTTTTGCACATCCCGTTAGGCAAGAGTTTAAATGGTCAGATCGCTCCGTACAGCCTCTCTATGACCAGTAACAGTGAGTTAGAGCTTCTGAGCGGTCTAATGGAGCTTATTCCTGCTTTTGTTGAAAACCTTATTTCTGGGTCAGAGAAAAGCGTTTTATGCAACGGAAAGAGAAATAGTGAAAAACATAAGAATTTTATTTTGTGCATGAATAAAATCATTTTTGCATTACAGAAAGACACTTCTCGCTGTGTTAGAAGTTTTTTGCACATCCCTTTAGGCAAGAGTTTCAGTGGTCAAATCGCTCTGTCCAGCGTCTCTATGACCAGTAACAGTGAGTTAGAGCTTCTGAGCGGTCTAACGCAGCTTATGACTGCTTATCTTGAAAACCTTATTTCTGGGTCAGAGAAATGCGTTTTATGCAACGGGAAGAGAAATAGTGAAAAACATAAGAATTTTTTTTTTTGCATGAATAAAATCCTGTTTGCAATACAGAAAGACACTTCTCGCTGTGTTAGAAGCTTTTTGCACGTCCCGTTAGGCAAGAGTTTAAATGGTCAGATCGCTCCGTACAGCCTCTCTATGACCAGTAACAGTGAGTTAGAGCTTCTGAGCGGTCTAACGGAGCTTATTCCTGCTTTTGTTGAAAACCTTATTTCTGGGTCAGAGAAAAGCGTTTTATGCAACGGGAAGAGAAATAGTGAAAAACATAAGAATTTTTTTTTTTGCATGAATAAAATCCTGTTTGCAATACAGAAAGACACTTCTCGCTGTGTTAGAAGCTTTTTGCACATCCCGTTAGGCAAGAGTTTAAATGGTCAGATCGCTCCGTACAGCCTCTCTATGACCAGTAACAGTGAGTTAGAGCTTCTGAGCGCTCTAATGGAGCTTATTCCTGCTTTTGTTGAAAACCTTATTTCTGGGTCAGAGAAAAGCGTTTAATGCAACGGGAAGAGAAATAGTGAAAAATATAAGAATTTTTTTTTTTTGCATGAATACAATCATTTTTGCATTACAGAAAGACACTTCTCAATGTGTTAGAAGTTTTTTGCACATCCCTTTAGGCAAGAGTTTCAGTGGTCAGATCGCTCCGTCCAGCGTCTCTATGACCTGTAACAGTGAGTTAGAGCTTCTGAGCGGTCTAACGCAGCTTATGACTGCTTATCTTGAAAACCTTATTTCTGGGTCAGAGAAATGCGTTTTATGCAACGGGAAGAGAAATAGTGAAAAACATAAGAATTTTTTTTTTTGCATGAATAAAATCCTGTTTGCAATACAGAAAGACACTTCTCGCTGTGTTAGAAGCTTTTTGCACATCCCGTTAGGCAAGAGTTTAAATGGTCAGATCTCTCCGTACAGCCTCTCTATGACCAGTAACAGTGAGTTAGAGCTTCTGAGCGGTCTAATGGAGCTTATTCCTGCTTTTGTTGAAAACCTTATTTCTGGGTCAGAGAAAAGCGTTTTATGCAACGGGAAGAGAAATAGTGAAAAACATAAGAATTTTTTTTTTTGCATGAATAAAATCCTGTTTGCAATACAGAAAGACACTTCTCGCTGTGTTAGAAGCTTTTTGCACATCCCGTTAGGCAAGAGTTTAAATGGTCAGATCGCTCCGTACAGCCTCTCTATGACCAGTAACAGTGAGTTAGAGCTTCTGAGCGGTCTAATGGAGCTTATTCCTGCTTTTGTTGAAAACCTTATTTCTGGGTCAGAGAAAGGCGTTTTATGCAACGGGAAGAGAAATAGTGAAAAACATAAGAATTTTTTTTTTTGCATGAATAAAATCCTGTTTGCAATACAGAAAGACACTTCTCGCTGTGTTAGAAGCTTTTTGCACATCCCGTTAGGCAAGAGTTTAAATGGTCAGATCGCTCCGTACAGCCTCTCTATGACCAGTAACAGTGAGTTAGAGCTTCTGAGCGGTCTAATGGAGCTTATTCCTGCTTTTGTTGAAAACCTTATTTCTGGGTCAGAGAAAAGCGTTTTATGCAACGGAAAGAGAAATAGTGAAAAACATAAGAATTTTATTTTGTGCATGAATAAAATCATTTTTGCATTACAGAAAGACACTTCTCGCTGTGTTAGAAGTTTTTTGCACATCCCTTTAGGCAAAAGTTTCAGTGGTCAGATCGCTCCGTCCAGCGTCTCTATGACCAGTAACAGTGAGTTAGAGCTTCTGAGCGGTCTAACGCAGCTTATGACTGCTTATGTTGAAAACCTTATTTCTGGGTCAGAGAAAAGCGTTTTATGCAACGGGAAGAGAAATAGTGAAAAACATAAGAATTTTTTTTTTTGCATGAATAAAATCCTGTTTGCAATACAGAAAGACACTTCTCGCTGTGTTAGAAGCTTTTTGCACGTCCCGTTAGGCAAGAGTTTAAATGGTCAGATCGCTCCGTACAGCCTCTCAATGACCAGTAACAGTGAGTTAGAGCTTCTGAGCGGTCTAACGGAGCTTATTCCTGCTTTTGTTGAAAACCTTATTTCTGGGTCAGAGAAAAGCGTTTTATGCAACGGGAAGAGAAATAGTGAAAAACATAAGAATTTTTTTTTTTGCATGAATAAAATCCTGTTTGCAATACAGAAAGACACTTCTCGCTGTGTTAGAAGCTTTTTGCACATCCCGTTAGGCAAGAGTTTAAATGGTCAGATCGCTCCGTACAGCCTCTCTATGACCAGTAACAGTGAGTTAGAGCTTCTGAGCGGTCTAATGGAGCTTATTCCTGCTTTTGTTGAAAACCTTATTTCTGGGTCAGAGAAAAGCGTTTTATGCAACGGAAAGAGAAATAGTGAAAAACATAAGAATTTTATTTTGTGCATGAATAAAATCATTTTTGCATTACAGAAAGACACTTCTCGCTGTGTTAGAAGTTTTTTGCACATCCCTTTAGGCAAAAGTTTCAGTGGTCAGATCGCTCCGTCCAGCGTCTCTATGACCAGTAACAGTGAGTTAGAGCTTCTGAGCGGTCTAACGCAGCTTATGACTGCTTATGTTGAGAACCTTATTTCTGGGTCAGAGAAAAGCGTTTTATGCAACGGGAAGAGAAATAGTGAAAAACATAAGAATTTTTTTTTTTGCATGAATAAAATCCTGTTTGCAATACAGAAAGACACTTCTCGCTGTGTTAGAAGCTTTTTGCACATCCCGTTAGGCAAGAGTTTAAATGGTCAGATCGCTCCGTACAGCCTCTCTATGACCAGTAACAGTGAGTTAGAGCTTCTGAGCGGTCTAATGGAGCTTATTCCTGCTTTTGTTGAAAACCTTATTTCTGGGTCAGAGAAAAGCGTTTTATGCAACGGAAAGAGAAATAGTGAAAAACATAAGAATTTTATTTTGTGCATGAATAAAATCATTTTTGCATTACAGAAAGACACTTCTCGCTGTGTTAGAAGTTTTTTGCACATCCCTTTAGGCAAAAGTTTCAGTGGTCAGATCGCTCCGTCCAGCGTCTCTATGACCAGTAACAGTGAGTTAGAGCTTCTGAGCGGTCTAACGCAGCTTATGACTGCTTATGTTGAAAACCTTATTTCTGGGTCAGAGAAAAGCGTTTTATGCAACGGGAAGAGAAATAGTGAAAAACATAAGAATTTTTTTTTTTGCATGAATAAAATCCTGTTTGCAATACAGAAAGACACTTCTCGCTGTGTTAGAAGCTTTTTGCACATCCCTTTAGGCAAAAGTTTCAGTGGTCAGATCGCTCCGTCCAGCGTCTCTATGACCAGTAACAGTGAGTTAGAGCTTCTGAGCGGTCTAACGCAGCTTATGACTGCTTATGTTGAAAACCTTATTTCTGGGTCAGAGAAAAGCGTTTTATGCAACGGGAAGAGAAATAGTGAAAAACATAAGAATTTTTTTTTTTGCATGAATAAAATCCTGTTTGCAATACAGAAAGACACCTCGCTGTGTTAGAAGCTTTTTGCACGTCCCGTTAGGCAAGAGTTTAAATGGTCAGATCGCTCCGTACAGCCTCTCTATGACCAGTAACAGTGAGTTAGAGCTTCTGAGCGGTCTAACGGAGCTTATTCCTGCTTTTGTTGAAAACCTTATTTCTGGGTCAGAGAAAAGCGTTTTATGCAACGGGAAGAGAAATAGTGAAAAACATAAGAATTTTTTTTTTTGCATGAATAAAATCCTGTTTGCAATACAGAAAGACACTTCTCGCTGTGTTAGAAGCTTTTTGCACATCCCGTTAGGCAAGAGTTTAAATGGTCAGATCGCTCCGTACAGCCTCTCTATGACCAGTAACAGTGAGTTAGAGCTTCTGAGCGCTCTAATGGAGCTTATTCCTGCTTTTGTTGAAAACCTTATTTCTGGGTCAGAGAAAAGCGTTTAATGCAACGGGAAGAGAAATAGTGAAAAATATAAGAATTTTTTTTTTTTTTTGCATGAATAAAATCATTTTTGCATTACAGAAAGACACTTCTCGCTGTGTTAGAAGTTTTTTGCACATCCCTTTAGGCAAGAGTTTCAGTGGTCAGATCGCTCCGTCCAGCGTCTCTATGACCAGTAACAGTGAGTTAGAGCTTCTGAGCGGTCTAACGCAGCTTATGACTGCTTATGTTGAAAACCTTATTTCTGGGTCAGAGAAAAGCGTTTTATGCAACGGGAAGAGAAATAGTGAAAAACATAAGAATTTTTTTTTTTTGCATGAATAAAATCCTGTTTGCAATACAGAAAGACACTTCTCGCTGTGTTAGAAGCTTTTTGCACATCCCTTTAGTCATAAGTTTCAGTGGTCAGATCGCTCTGTACAGACTCTCTATGACCAGTAACAGTGAGTTAGAGCTTCTGAGCGGTCTAACGGATCTTATTCCTTCTTTTGTTGAAAACCTTATTTCTGGGTCAGAGAAAAGCGTTTTATGCAACGGGAAGAGAAATAGTGAAAAACATAAGAATTTTTTTTTTTGCATGAATAAAATCCTGTTTGCAATACAGAAAGACACTTCTCGCTGTGTTAGAAGCTTTTTGCACGTCCCGTTAGGCAAGAGTTTAAATGGTCAGATCGCTCCGTACAGCCTCTCTATGACCAGTAACAGTGAGTTAGAGCTTCTGAGCGGTCTAACGGAGCTTATTCCTGCTTTTGTTGAAAACCTTATTTCTGGGTCAGAGAAAAGCGTTTTATGCAACGGGAAGAGAAATAGTGAAAAACATAAGAATTTTTTTTTTTGCATGAATAAAATCCTGTTTGCAATACAGAAAGACACTTCTCGCTGTGTTAGAAGCTTTTTGCACATCCCGTTAGGCAAGAGTTTAAATGGTCAGATCGCTCCGTACAGCCTCTCTATGACCAGTAACAGTGAGTTAGAGCTTCTGAGCGCTCTAATGGAGCTTATTCCTGCTTTTGTTGAAAACCTTATTTCTGGGTCAGAGAAAAGCGTTTAATGCAACGGGAAGAGAAATAGTGAAAAATATAAGAATTTTTTTTTTTTTTGCATGAATAAAATCATTTTTGCATTACAGAAAGACACTTCTCGCTGTGTTAGAAGTTTTTTGCACATCCCTTTAGGCAAGAGTTTCAGTGGTCAGATCGCTCCGTCCAGCGTCTCTATGACCAGTAACAGTGAGTTAGAGCTTCTGAGCGGTCTAACGCAGCTTATGACTGCTTATGTTGAAAACCTTATTTCTGGGTCAGAGAAAAGCGTTTTATGCAACGGGAAGAGAAATAGTGAAAAACATAAGAATTTTTTTTTTTTGCATGAATAAAATCCTGTTTGCAATACAGAAAGACACTTCTCGCTGTGTTAGAAGCTTTTTGCACATCCCTTTAGTCATAAGTTTCAGTGGTCAGATCGCTCTGTACAGACTCTCTATGACCAGTAACAGTGAGTTAGAGCTTCTGAGCGGTCTAACGGATCTTATTCCTTCTTTTGTTGAAAACCTTATTTCTGGGTCAGAGAAAAGCGTTTTATGCAACGGGAAGAGAAATAGTGAAAAACATAAGAATTTTTTTTTTTGCATGAATAAAATCCTGTTTGCAATACAGAAAGACACTTCTCGCTGTGTTAGAAGCTTTTTGCACATCCCGTTAGGCAAGAGTTTAAATGGTCAGATCGCTCCGTACAGCCTCTCTATGACCAGTAACAGTGAGTTAGAGCTTCTGAGCGGTCTAATGGAGCTTATTCCTGCTTTTGTTGAAAACCTTATTTCTGGGTCAGAGAAAGGCGTTTTATGCAACGGGAAGAGAAATAGTGAAAAATATAAGAATTTTTTTTTTTTTGCATGAATAAAATCCTGTTTGCAATACAGAAAGACACTTCTCGCTGTGTTAGAAGCTTTTTGCACATCCCGTTAGGCAAGAGTTTAAATGGTCAGATCGCTCCGTACAGCCTCTCTATGACCAGTAACAGTGAGTTAGAGCTTCTGAGCGGTCTAATGGAGCTTATTCCTGCTTTTGTTGAAAACCTTATTTCTGGGTCAGAGAAAAGCGTTTTATGCAACGGAAAGAGAAATAGTGAAAAACATAAGAATTTTATTTTGTGCATGAATAAAATCATTTTTGCATTACAGAAAGACACTTCTCGCTGTGTTAGAAGTTTTTTGCACATCCCTTTAGGCAAAAGTTTCAGTGGTCAGATCGCTCCGTCCAGCGTCTCTATGACCAGTAACAGTGAGTTAGAGCTTCTGAGCGGTCTAACGCAGCTTATGACTGCTTATGTTGAAAACCTTATTTCTGGGTCAGAGAAAAGCGTTTTATGCAACGGGAAGAGAAATAGTGAAAAACATAAGAATTTTTTTTTTTGCATGAATAAAATCCTGTTTGCAATACAGAAAGACACTTCTCGCTGTGTTAGAAGCTTTTTGCACGTCCCGTTAGGCAAGAGTTTAAATGGTCAGATCGCTCCGTACAGCCTCTCTATGACCAGTAACAGTGAGTTAGAGCTTCTGAGCGGTCTAACGGAGCTTATTCCTGCTTTTGTTGAAAACCTTATTTCTGGGTCAGAGAAAAGCGTTTTATGCAACGGGAAGAGAAATAGTGAAAAACATAAGAATTTTTTTTTTTGCATGAATAAAATCCTGTTTGCAATACAGAAAGACACTTCTCGCTGTGTTAGAAGCTTTTTGCACATCCCGTTAGGCAAGAGTTTAAATGGTCAGATCGCTCCGTACAGCCTCTCTATGACCAGTAACAGTGAGTTAGAGCTTCTGAGCGGTCTAATGGAGCTTATTCCTGCTTTTGTTGAAAACCTTATTTCTGGGTCAGAGAAAAGCGTTTTATGCAACGGAAAGAGAAATAGTGAAAAACATAAGAATTTTATTTTGTGCATGAATAAAATCATTTTTGCATTACAGAAAGACACTTCTCGCTGTGTTAGAAGTTTTTTGCACATCCCTTTAGGCAAGAGTTTCAGTGGTCAAATCGCTCTGTCCAGCGTCTCTATGACCAGTAACAGTGAGTTAGAGCTTCTGAGCGGTCTAACGCAGCTTATGACTGCTTATCTTGAAAACCTTATTTCTGGGTCAGAGAAATGCGTTTTATGCAACGGGAAGAGAAATAGTGAAAAACATAAGAATTTTTTTTTTTGCATGAATAAAATCCTGTTTGCAATACAGAAAGACACTTCTCGCTGTGTTAGAAGCTTTTTGCACGTCCCGTTAGGCAAGAGTTTAAATGGTCAGATCGCTCCGTACAGCCTCTCTATGACCAGTAACAGTGAGTTAGAGCTTCTGAGCGGTCTAACGGAGCTTATTCCTGCTTTTGTTGAAAACCTTATTTCTGGGTCAGAGAAAAGCGTTTTATGCAACGGGAAGAGAAATAGTGAAAAACATAAGAATTTTTTTTTTTGCATGAATAAAATCCTGTTTGCAATACAGAAAGACACTTCTCGCTGTGTTAGAAGCTTTTTGCACATCCCGTTAGGCAAGAGTTTAAATGGTCAGATCGCTCCGTACAGCCTCTCTATGACCAGTAACAGTGAGTTAGAGCTTCTGAGCGCTCTAATGGAGCTTATTCCTGCTTTTGTTGAAAACCTTATTTCTGGGTCAGAGAAAAGCGTTTAATGCAACGGGAAGAGAAATAGTGAAAAATATAAGAATTTTTTTTTTTTTTTGCATGAATAAAATCATTTTTGCATTACAGAAAGACACTTCTCGCTGTGTTAGAAGTTTTTTGCACATCCCTTTAGGCAAGAGTTTCAGTGGTCAGATCGCTCCGTCCAGCGTCTCTATGACCAGTAACAGTGAGTTAGAGCTTCTGAGCGGTCTAACGCAGCTTATGACTGCTTATGTTGAAAACCTTATTTCTGGGTCAGAGAAAAGCGTTTTATGCAACGGGAAGAGAAATAGTGAAAAACATAAGAATTTTTTTTTTTTGCATGAATAAAATCCTGTTTGCAATACAGAAAGACACTTCTCGCTGTGTTAGAAGCTTTTTGCACATCCCTTTAGTCATAAGTTTCAGTGGTCAGATCGCTCTGTACAGACTCTCTATGACCAGTAACAGTGAGTTAGAGCTTCTGAGCGGTCTAACGGATCTTATTCCTTCTTTTGTTGAAAACCTTATTTCTGGGTCAGAGAAAAGCGTTTTATGCAACGGGAAGAGAAATAGTGAAAAACATAAGAATTTTTTTTTTTGCATGAATAAAATCCTGTTTGCAATACAGAAAGACACTTCTCGCTGTGTTAGAAGCTTTTTGCACGTCCCGTTAGGCAAGAGTTTAAATGGTCAGATCGCTCCGTACAGCCTCTCTATGACCAGTAACAGTGAGTTAGAGCTTCTGAGCGGTCTAACGGAGCTTATGACTGCTTATGTTGAAAACCTTATTTCTGGGTCAGAGAAAAGCGTTTTATGCAACGGGAAGAGAAATAGTGAAAAACATAAGAATTTTTTTTTTTTGCATGAATAAAATCCTGTTTGCAATACAGAAAGACACTTCTCGCTGTGTTAGAAGCTTTTTGCACATCCCTTTAGTCATAAGTTTCAGTGGTCAGATCGCTCTGTACAGACTCTCTATGACCAGTAACAGTGAGTTAGAGCTTCTGAGCGGTCTAACGGATCTTATTCCTTCTTTTGTTGAAAACCTTATTTCTGGGTCAGAGAAAAGCGTTTTATGCAACGGGAAGAGAAATAGTGAAAAACATAAGAATTTTTTTTTTTGCATGAATAAAATCCTGTTTGCAATACAGAAAGACACTTCTCGCTGTGTTAGAAGCTTTTTGCACATCCCGTTAGGCAAGAGTTTAAATGGTCAGATCGCTCCGTACAGCCTCTCTATGACCAGTAACAGTGAGTTAGAGCTTCTGAGCGGTCTAATGGAGCTTATTCCTGCTTTTGTTGAAAACCTTATTTCTGGGTCAGAGAAAGGCGTTTTATGCAACGGGAAGAGAAATAGTGAAAAATATAAGAATTTTTTTTTTTTGCATGAATAAAATCCTGTTTGCAATACAGAAAGACACTTCTCGCTGTGTTAGAAGCTTTTTGCACATCCCGTTAGGCAAGAGTTTAAATGGTCAGATCGCTCCGTACAGCCTCTCTATGACCAGTAACAGTGAGTTAGAGCTTCTGAGCGGTCTAATGGAGCTTATTCCTGCTTTTGTTGAAAACCTTATTTCTGGGTCAGAGAAAAGCGTTTTATGCAACGGAAAGAGAAATAGTGAAAAACATAAGAATTTTATTTTGTGCATGAATAAAATCATTTTTGCATTACAGAAAGACACTTCTCGCTGTGTTAGAAGTTTTTTGCACATCCCTTTAGGCAAAAGTTTCAGTGGTCAGATCGCTCCGTCCAGCGTCTCTATGACCAGTAACAGTGAGTTAGAGCTTCTGAGCGGTCTAACGCAGCTTATGACTGCTTATGTTGAAAACCTTATTTCTGGGTCAGAGAAAAGCGTTTTATGCAACGGGAAGAGAAATAGTGAAAAACATAAGAATTTTTTTTTTTGCATGAATAAAATCCTGTTTGCAATACAGAAAGACACTTCTCGCTGTGTTAGAAGCTTTTTGCACGTCCCGTTAGGCAAGAGTTTAAATGGTCAGATCGCTCCGTACAGCCTCTCTATGACCAGTAACAGTGAGTTAGAGCTTCTGAGCGGTCTAACGGAGCTTATTCCTGCTTTTGTTGAAAACCTTATTTCTGGGTCAGAGAAAAGCGTTTTATGCAACGGGAAGAGAAATAGTGAAAAACATAAGAATTTTTTTTTTTGCATGAATAAAATCCTGTTTGCAATACAGAAAGACACTTCTCGCTGTGTTAGAAGCTTTTTGCACATCCCGTTAGGCAAGAGTTTAAATGGTCAGATCGCTCCGTACAGCCTCTCTATGACCAGTAACAGTGAGTTAGAGCTTCTGAGCGGTCTAATGGAGCTTATTCCTGCTTTTGTTGAAAACCTTATTTCTGGGTCAGAGAAAAGCGTTTTATGCAACGGAAAGAGAAATAGTGAAAAACATAAGAATTTTATTTTGTGCATGAATAAAATCATTTTTGCATTACAGAAAGACACTTCTCGCTGTGTTAGAAGTTTTTTGCACATCCCTTTAGGCAAGAGTTTCAGTGGTCAAATCGCTCTGTCCAGCGTCTCTATGACCAGTAACAGTGAGTTAGAGCTTCTGAGCGGTCTAACGCAGCTTATGACTGCTTATCTTGAAAACCTTATTTCTGGGTCAGAGAAATGCGTTTTATGCAACGGGAAGAGAAATAGTGAAAAACATAAGAATTTTTTTTTTTGCATGAATAAAATCCTGTTTGCAATACAGAAAGACACTTCTCGCTGTGTTAGAAGCTTTTTGCACGTCCCGTTAGGCAAGAGTTTAAATGGTCAGATCGCTCCGTACAGCCTCTCTATGACCAGTAACAGTGAGTTAGAGCTTCTGAGCGGTCTAACGGAGCTTATTCCTGCTTTTGTTGAAAACCTTATTTCTGGGTCAGAGAAAAGCGTTTTATGCAACGGGAAGAGAAATAGTGAAAAACATAAGAATTTTTTTTTTTGCATGAATAAAATCCTGTTTGCAATACAGAAAGACACTTCTCGCTGTGTTAGAAGCTTTTTGCACATCCCGTTAGGCAAGAGTTTAAATGGTCAGATCGCTCCGTACAGCCTCTCTATGACCAGTAACAGTGAGTTAGAGCTTCTGAGCGCTCTAATGGAGCTTATTCCTGCTTTTGTTGAAAACCTTATTTCTGGGTCAGAGAAAAGCGTTTAATGCAACGGGAAGAGAAATAGTGAAAAATATAAGAATTTTTTTTTTTTTTTGCATGAATAAAATCATTTTTGCATTACAGAAAGACACTTCTCGCTGTGTTAGAAGTTTTTTGCACATCCCTTTAGGCAAGAGTTTCAGTGGTCAGATCGCTCCGTCCAGCGTCTCTATGACCAGTAACAGTGAGTTAGAGCTTCTGAGCGGTCTAACGCAGCTTATGACTGCTTATGTTGAAAACCTTATTTCTGGGTCAGAGAAAAGCGTTTTATGCAACGGGAAGAGAAATAGTGAAAAACATAAGAATTTTTTTTTTTTGCATGAATAAAATCCTGTTTGCAATACAGAAAGACACTTCTCGCTGTGTTAGAAGCTTTTTGCACATCCCTTTAGTCATAAGTTTCAGTGGTCAGATCGCTCTGTACAGACTCTCTATGACCAGTAACAGTGAGTTAGAGCTTCTGAGCGGTCTAACGGATCTTATTCCTTCTTTTGTTGAAAACCTTATTTCTGGGTCAGAGAAAAGCGTTTTATGCAACGGGAAGAGAAATAGTGAAAAACATAAGAATTTTTTTTTTTGCATGAATAAAATCCTGTTTGCAATACAGAAAGACACTTCTCGCTGTGTTAGAAGCTTTTTGCACGTCCCGTTAGGCAAGAGTTTAAATGGTCAGATCGCTCCGTACAGCCTCTCTATGACCAGTAACAGTGAGTTAGAGCTTCTGAGCGGTCTAACGGAGCTTATTCCTGCTTTTGTTGAAAACCTTATTTCTGGGTCAGAGAAAAGCGTTTTATGCAACGGGAAGAGAAATAGTGAAAAACATAAGAATTTTTTTTTTTGCATGAATAAAATCCTGTTTGCAATACAGAAAGACACTTCTCGCTGTGTTAGAAGCTTTTTGCACATCCCGTTAGGCAAGAGTTTAAATGGTCAGATCGCTCCGTACAGCCTCTCTATGACCAGTAACAGTGAGTTAGAGCTTCTGAGCGCTCTAATGGAGCTTATTCCTGCTTTTGTTGAAAACCTTATTTCTGGGTCAGAGAAAAGCGTTTAATGCAACGGGAAGAGAAATAGTGAAAAATATAAGAATTTTTTTTTTTTTTGCATGAATAAAATCATTTTTGCATTACAGAAAGACACTTCTCGCTGTGTTAGAAGTTTTTTGCACATCCCTTTAGGCAAGAGTTTCAGTGGTCAGATCGCTCCGTCCAGCGTCTCTATGACCAGTAACAGTGAGTTAGAGCTTCTGAGCGGTCTAACGCAGCTTATGACTGCTTATGTTGAAAACCTTATTTCTGGGTCAGAGAAAAGCGTTTTATGCAACGGGAAGAGAAATAGTGAAAAACATAAGAATTTTTTTTTTTTGCATGAATAAAATCCTGTTTGCAATACAGAAAGACACTTCTCGCTGTGTTAGAAGCTTTTTGCACGTCCCGTTAGGCAAGAGTTTAAATGGTCAGATCGCTCCGTACAGCCTCTCTATGACCAGTAACAGTGAGTTAGAGCTTCTGAGCGGTCTAACGGAGCTTATTCCTGCTTTTGTTGAAAACCTTATTTCTGGGTCAGAGAAAAGCGTTTTATGCAACGGGAAGAGAAATAGTGAAAAACATAAGAATTTTTTTTTTTGCATGAATAAAATCCTGTTTGCAATACAGAAAGACACTTCTCGCTGTGTTAGAAGCTTTTTGCACATCCCGTTAGGCAAGAGTTTAAATGGTCAGATCGCTCCGTACAGCCTCTCTATGACCAGTAACAGTGAGTTAGAGCTTCTGAGCGGTCTAATGGAGCTTATTCCTGCTTTTGTTGAAAACCTTATTTCTGGGTCAGAGAAAAGCGTTTTATGCAACGGAAAGAGAAATAGTGAAAAACATAAGAATTTTATTTTGTGCATGAATAAAATCATTTTTGCATTACAGAAAGACACTTCTCGCTGTGTTAGAAGTTTTTTGCACATCCCTTTAGGCAAGAGTTTCAGTGGTCAAATCGCTCTGTCCAGCGTCTCTATGACCAGTAACAGTGAGTTAGAGCTTCTGAGCGGTCTAACGCAGCTTATGACTGCTTATCTTGAAAACCTTATTTCTGGGTCAGAGAAATGCGTTTTATGCAACGGGAAGAGAAATAGTGAAAAACATAAGAATTTTTTTTTTTGCATGAATAAAATCCTGTTTGCAATACAGAAAGACACTTCTCGCTGTGTTAGAAGCTTTTTGCACGTCCCGTTAGGCAAGAGTTTAAATGGTCAGATCGCTCCGTACAGCCTCTCTATGACCAGTAACAGTGAGTTAGAGCTTCTGAGCGGTCTAACGGAGCTTATTCCTGCTTTTGTTGAAAACCTTATTTCTGGGTCAGAGAAAAGCGTTTTATGCAACGGGAAGAGAAATAGTGAAAAACATAAGAATTTTTTTTTTTGCATGAATAAAATCCTGTTTGCAATACAGAAAGACACTTCTCGCTGTGTTAGAAGCTTTTTGCACATCCCGTTAGGCAAGAGTTTAAATGGTCAGATCGCTCCGTACAGCCTCTCTATGACCAGTAACAGTGAGTTAGAGCTTCTGAGCGCTCTAATGGAGCTTATTCCTGCTTTTGTTGAAAACCTTATTTCTGGGTCAGAGAAAAGCGTTTAATGCAACGGGAAGAGAAATAGTGAAAAATATAAGAATTTTTTTTTTTTTTTGCATGAATAAAATCATTTTTGCATTACAGAAAGACACTTCTCGCTGTGTTAGAAGTTTTTTGCACATCCCTTTAGGCAAGAGTTTCAGTGGTCAGATCGCTCCGTCCAGCGTCTCTATGACCAGTAACAGTGAGTTAGAGCTTCTGAGCGGTCTAACGCAGCTTATGACTGCTTATGTTGAAAACCTTATTTCTGGGTCAGAGAAAAGCGTTTTATGCAACGGGAAGAGAAATAGTGAAAAACATAAGAATTTTTTTTTTTTGCATGAATAAAATCCTGTTTGCAATACAGAAAGACACTTCTCGCTGTGTTAGAAGCTTTTTGCACATCCCTTTAGTCATAAGTTTCAGTGGTCAGATCGCTCTGTACAGACTCTCTATGACCAGTAACAGTGAGTTAGAGCTTCTGAGCGGTCTAACGGATCTTATTCCTTCTTTTGTTGAAAACCTTATTTCTGGGTCAGAGAAAAGCGTTTTATGCAACGGGAAGAGAAATAGTGAAAAACATAAGAATTTTTTTTTTTGCATGAATAAAATCCTGTTTGCAATACAGAAAGACACTTCTCGCTGTGTTAGAAGCTTTTTGCACGTCCCGTTAGGCAAGAGTTTAAATGGTCAGATCGCTCCGTACAGCCTCTCTATGACCAGTAACAGTGAGTTAGAGCTTCTGAGCGGTCTAACGGAGCTTATGACTGCTTATGTTGAAAACCTTATTTCTGGGTCAGAGAAAAGCGTTTTATGCAACGGGAAGAGAAATAGTGAAAAACATAAGAATTTTTTTTTTTTGCATGAATAAAATCCTGTTTGCAATACAGAAAGACACTTCTCGCTGTGTTAGAAGCTTTTTGCACATCCCTTTAGTCATAAGTTTCAGTGGTCAGATCGCTCTGTACAGACTCTCTATGACCAGTAACAGTGAGTTAGAGCTTCTGAGCGGTCTAACGGATCTTATTCCTTCTTTTGTTGAAAACCTTATTTCTGGGTCAGAGAAAAGCGTTTTATGCAACGGGAAGAGAAATAGTGAAAAACATAAGAATTTTTTTTTTTGCATGAATAAAATCCTGTTTGCAATACAGAAAGACACTTCTCGCTGTGTTAGAAGCTTTTTGCACATCCCGTTAGGCAAGAGTTTAAATGGTCAGATCGCTCCGTACAGCCTCTCTATGACCAGTAACAGTGAGTTAGAGCTTCTGAGCGGTCTAATGGAGCTTATTCCTGCTTTTGTTGAAAACCTTATTTCTGGGTCAGAGAAAGGCGTTTTATGCAACGGGAAGAGAAATAGTGAAAAATATAAGAATTTTTTTTTTTTGCATGAATAAAATCCTGTTTGCAATACAGAAAGACACTTCTCGCTGTGTTAGAAGCTTTTTGCACATCCCGTTAGGCAAGAGTTTAAATGGTCAGATCGCTCCGTACAGCCTCTCTATGACCAGTAACAGTGAGTTAGAGCTTCTGAGCGGTCTAATGGAGCTTATTCCTGCTTTTGTTGAAAACCTTATTTCTGGGTCAGAGAAAAGCGTTTTATGCAACGGAAAGAGAAATAGTGAAAAACATAAGAATTTTATTTTGTGCATGAATAAAATCATTTTTGCATTACAGAAAGACACTTCTCGCTGTGTTAGAAGTTTTTTGCACATCCCTTTAGGCAAAAGTTTCAGTGGTCAGATCGCTCCGTCCAGCGTCTCTATGACCAGTAACAGTGAGTTAGAGCTTCTGAGCGGTCTAACGCAGCTTATGACTGCTTATGTTGAAAACCTTATTTCTGGGTCAGAGAAAAGCGTTTTATGCAACGGGAAGAGAAATAGTGAAAAACATAAGAATTTTTTTTTTTGCATGAATAAAATCCTGTTTGCAATACAGAAAGACACTTCTCGCTGTGTTAGAAGCTTTTTGCACGTCCCGTTAGGCAAGAGTTTAAATGGTCAGATCGCTCCGTACAGCCTCTCTATGACCAGTAACAGTGAGTTAGAGCTTCTGAGCGGTCTAACGGAGCTTATTCCTGCTTTTGTTGAAAACCTTATTTCTGGGTCAGAGAAAAGCGTTTTATGCAACGGGAAGAGAAATAGTGAAAAACATAAGAATTTTTTTTTTTGCATGAATAAAATCCTGTTTGCAATACAGAAAGACACTTCTCGCTGTGTTAGAAGCTTTTTGCACATCCCGTTAGGCAAGAGTTTAAATGGTCAGATCGCTCCGTACAGCCTCTCTATGACCAGTAACAGTGAGTTAGAGCTTCTGAGCGGTCTAATGGAGCTTATTCCTGCTTTTGTTGAAAACCTTATTTCTGGGTCAGAGAAAAGCGTTTTATGCAACGGAAAGAGAAATAGTGAAAAACATAAGAATTTTATTTTGTGCATGAATAAAATCATTTTTGCATTACAGAAAGACACTTCTCGCTGTGTTAGAAGTTTTTTGCACATCCCTTTAGGCAAGAGTTTCAGTGGTCAAATCGCTCTGTCCAGCGTCTCTATGACCAGTAACAGTGAGTTAGAGCTTCTGAGCGGTCTAACGCAGCTTATGACTGCTTATCTTGAAAACCTTATTTCTGGGTCAGAGAAATGCGTTTTATGCAACGGGAAGAGAAATAGTGAAAAACATAAGAATTTTTTTTTTTGCATGAATAAAATCCTGTTTGCAATACAGAAAGACACTTCTCGCTGTGTTAGAAGCTTTTTGCACGTCCCGTTAGGCAAGAGTTTAAATGGTCAGATCGCTCCGTACAGCCTCTCTATGACCAGTAACAGTGAGTTAGAGCTTCTGAGCGGTCTAACGGAGCTTATTCCTGCTTTTGTTGAAAACCTTATTTCTGGGTCAGAGAAAAGCGTTTTATGCAACGGGAAGAGAAATAGTGAAAAACATAAGAATTTTTTTTTTTGCATGAATAAAATCCTGTTTGCAATACAGAAAGACACTTCTCGCTGTGTTAGAAGCTTTTTGCACATCCCGTTAGGCAAGAGTTTAAATGGTCAGATCGCTCCGTACAGCCTCTCTATGACCAGTAACAGTGAGTTAGAGCTTCTGAGCGCTCTAATGGAGCTTATTCCTGCTTTTGTTGAAAACCTTATTTCTGGGTCAGAGAAAAGCGTTTAATGCAACGGGAAGAGAAATAGTGAAAAATATAAGAATTTTTTTTTTTTTTTGCATGAATAAAATCATTTTTGCATTACAGAAAGACACTTCTCGCTGTGTTAGAAGTTTTTTGCACATCCCTTTAGGCAAGAGTTTCAGTGGTCAGATCGCTCCGTCCAGCGTCTCTATGACCAGTAACAGTGAGTTAGAGCTTCTGAGCGGTCTAACGCAGCTTATGACTGCTTATGTTGAAAACCTTATTTCTGGGTCAGAGAAAAGCGTTTTATGCAACGGGAAGAGAAATAGTGAAAAACATAAGAATTTTTTTTTTTTGCATGAATAAAATCCTGTTTGCAATACAGAAAGACACTTCTCGCTGTGTTAGAAGCTTTTTGCACATCCCTTTAGTCATAAGTTTCAGTGGTCAGATCGCTCTGTACAGACTCTCTATGACCAGTAACAGTGAGTTAGAGCTTCTGAGCGGTCTAACGGATCTTATTCCTTCTTTTGTTGAAAACCTTATTTCTGGGTCAGAGAAAAGCGTTTTATGCAACGGGAAGAGAAATAGTGAAAAACATAAGAATTTTTTTTTTTGCATGAATAAAATCCTGTTTGCAATACAGAAAGACACTTCTCGCTGTGTTAGAAGCTTTTTGCACGTCCCGTTAGGCAAGAGTTTAAATGGTCAGATCGCTCCGTACAGCCTCTCTATGACCAGTAACAGTGAGTTAGAGCTTCTGAGCGGTCTAACGGAGCTTATTCCTGCTTTTGTTGAAAACCTTATTTCTGGGTCAGAGAAAAGCGTTTTATGCAACGGGAAGAGAAATAGTGAAAAACATAAGAATTTTTTTTTTTGCATGAATAAAATCCTGTTTGCAATACAGAAAGACACTTCTCGCTGTGTTAGAAGCTTTTTGCACATCCCGTTAGGCAAGAGTTTAAATGGTCAGATCGCTCCGTACAGCCTCTCTATGACCAGTAACAGTGAGTTAGAGCTTCTGAGCGCTCTAATGGAGCTTATTCCTGCTTTTGTTGAAAACCTTATTTCTGGGTCAGAGAAAAGCGTTTAATGCAACGGGAAGAGAAATAGTGAAAAATATAAGAATTTTTTTTTTTTTTGCATGAATAAAATCATTTTTGCATTACAGAAAGACACTTCTCGCTGTGTTAGAAGTTTTTTGCACATCCCTTTAGGCAAGAGTTTCAGTGGTCAGATCGCTCCGTCCAGCGTCTCTATGACCAGTAACAGTGAGTTAGAGCTTCTGAGCGGTCTAACGCAGCTTATGACTGCTTATGTTGAAAACCTTATTTCTGGGTCAGAGAAAAGCGTTTTATGCAACGGGAAGAGAAATAGTGAAAAACATAAGAATTTTTTTTTTTTGCATGAATAAAATCCTGTTTGCAATACAGAAAGACACTTCTCGCTGTGTTAGAAGCTTTTTGCACATCCCGTTAGGCAAGAGTTTAAATGGTCAGATCGCTCCGTACAGCCTCTCTATGACCAGTAACAGTGAGTTAGAGCTTCTGAGCGGTCTAATGGAGCTTATTCCTGCTTTTGTTGAAAACCTTATTTCTGGGTCAGAGAAAAGCGTTTAATGCAACGGGAAGAGAAATAGTGAAAAACATAAGAATTTTATTTTGTGCATGAATAAAATCATTTTTGCATTACAGAAAGACACTTCTCGCTGTGTTAGAAGCTTTTTGCACATCCCGTTAGGCAAGAGTTTAAATGGTCAGATCGCTCCGTACAGCCTCTCTATGACCAGTAACAGTGAGTTAGAGCTTCTGAGCGGTCTAATGGAGCTTATTCCTGCTTTTGTTGAAAACCTTATTTCTGGGTCAGAGAAAGGCGTTTTATGCAACGGGAAGAGAAATAGTGAAAAATATAAGAATTTTTTTTTTTGCATGAATAAAATCCTGTTTGCAATACAGAAAGACACTTCTCGCTGTGTTAGAAGCTTTTTGCACATCCCGTTAGGCAAGAGTTTAAATGGTCAGATCTCTCCGTACAGCCTCTCTATGACCAGTAACAGTGAGTTAGAGCTTCTGAGCGGTCTAATGGAGCTTATTCCTGCTTTTGTTGAAAACCTTATTTCTGGGTCAGAGAAAAGCGTTTTATGCAACGGAAAGAGAAATAGTGAAAAACATAAGAATTTTATTTTGTGCATGAATAAAATCATTTTTGCATTACAGAAAGACACTTCTCGCTGTGTTAGAAGTTTTTTGCACATCCCTTTAGGCAAAAGTTTCAGTGGTCAGATCGCTCCGTCCAGCGTCTCTATGACCAGTAACAGTGAGTTAGAGCTTCTGAGCGGTCTAACGCAGCTTATGACTGCTTATGTTGAAAACCTTATTTCTGGGTCAGAGAAAAGCGTTTTATGCAACGGGAAGAGAAATAGTGAAAAACATAAGAATTTTTTTTTTTGCATGAATAAAATCCTGTTTGCAATACAGAAAGACACTTCTCGCTGTGTTAGAAGCTTTTTGCACGTCCCGTTAGGCAAGAGTTTAAATGGTCAGATCGCTCCGTACAGCCTCTCTATGACCAGTAACAGTGAGTTAGAGCTTCTGAGCGGTCTAACGGAGCTTATTCCTGCTTTTGTTGAAAACCTTATTTCTGGGTCAGAGAAAAGCGTTTTATGCAACGGGAAGAGAAATAGTGAAAAACATAAGAATTTTTTTTTTGCATGAATAAAATCCTGTTTGCAATACAGAAAGACACTTCTCGCTGTGTTAGAAGCTTTTTGCACATCCCGTTAGGCAAGAGTTTAAATGGTCAGATCGCTCCGTACAGCCTCTCTATGACCAGTAACAGTGAGTTAGAGCTTCTGAGCGCTCTAATGGAGCTTATTCCTGCTTTTGTTGAAAACCTTATTTCTGGGTCAGAGAAAAGCGTTTAATGCAACGGGAAGAGAAATAGTGAAAAATATAAGAATTTTTTTTTTTTTTGCATGAATAAAATCATTTTTGCATTACAGAAAGACACTTCTCGCTGTGTTAGAAGTTTTTTGCACATCCCTTTAGGCAAGAGTTTCAGTGGTCAGATCGCTCCGTCCAGCGTCTCTATGACCAGTAACAGTGAGTTAGAGCTTCTGAGCGGTCTAACGCAGCTTATGACTGCTTATGTTGAAAACCTTATTTCTGGGTCAGAGAAAAGCGTTTTATGCAACGGGAAGAGAAATAGTGAAAAACATAAGAATTTTTTTTTTTTGCATGAATAAAATCCTGTTTGCAATACAGAAAGACACTTCTCGCTGTGTTAGAAGCTTTTTGCACATCCCTTTAGTCATAAGTTTCAGTGGTCAGATCGCTCCGTACAGACTCTCTATGACCAGTAACAGTGAGTTAGAGCTTCTGAGCGGTCTAACGGATCTTATTCCTTCTTTTGTTGAAAACCTTATTTCTGGGTCAGAGAAAAGCGTTTTATGCAACGGGAAGAGAAATAGTGAAAAACATAAGAATTTTTTTTTTTGCATGAATAAAATTCCTGTTTGCAATACAGAAAGACACTTCTCGCTGTGTTAGAAGCTTTTTGCACATCCCGTTAGGCAAGAGTTTAAATGGTCAGATCGCTCCGTACAGCCTCTCTATGACCAGTAACAGTGAGTTAGAGCTTCTGAGCGGTCTAATGGAGCTTATTCCTGCTTTTGTTGAAAACCTTATTTCTGGGTCAGAGAAAAGCGTTTAATGCAACGGGAAGAAAAATAGTGAAAAATATAAGAATTTTTTTTTTTTTGCATGAATAAAATCATTTCTGCATTACAGAAAGACACTTCTCGCTGTGTTAGAAGTTTTTTGCACATCCCTTTAGGCAAGAGTTTCAGTGGTCAGATCGCTCCGTCCAGCGTCTCTATGACCAGTAACAGTGAGTTAGAGCTTCTGAGCGGTCTAACGCAGCTTATGACTGCTTATGTTGAAAACCTTATTTCTGGGTCAGAGAAAAGCGTTTTATGCAACGGGAAGAGAAATAGTGAAAAACATAAGAATTTTTTTTTTTTGCATGAATAAAATCCTGTTTGCAATACAGAAAGACACTTCTCGCTGTGTTAGAAGCTTTTTGCACATCCCTTTAGTCATAAGTTTCAGTGGTCAGATCGCTCCGTACAGACTCTCTATGACCAGTAACAGTGAGTTAGAGCTTCTGAGCGGTCTAACGGATCTTATTCCTTCTTTTGTTGAAAACCTTATTTCTGGGTCAGAGAAAAGCGTTTTATGCAACGGGAAGAGAAATAGTGAAAAACATAAGAATTTTTTTTTTGCATGAATAAAATCCTGTTTGCAATACAGAAAGACACTTCTCGCTGTGTTAGAAGCTTTTTGCACATCCCGTTAGGCAAGAGTTTAAATGGTCAGATCGCTCCGTACAGCCTCTCTATGACCAGTAACAGTGAGTTAGAGCTTCTGAGCGGTCTAATGGAGCTTATTCCTGCTTTTGTTGAAAACCTTATTTCTGGGTCAGAGAAAAGCGTTTTATGCAACGGGAAGAGAAATAGTGAAAAATATAAGAATTTTTTTTTTTGCATGAATAAAATCCTGTTTGCAATACAGAAAGACACTTCTCGCTGTGTTAGAAGCTTTTTGCACATCCCGTTAGGCAAGAGTTTAAATGGTCAGATCGCTCCGTACAGCCTCTCTATGACCAGTAACAGTGAGTTAGAGCTTCTGAGCGGTCTAATGGAGCTTATTCCTGCTTTTGTTGAAAACCTTATTTCTGGGTCAGAGAAAAGCGTTTTATGCAACGGAAAGAGAAATAGTGAAAAACATAAGAATTTTATTTTGTGCATGAATAAAATCATTTTTGCATTACAGAAAGACACTTCTCGCTGTGTTAGAAGTTTTTTGCACATCCCTTTAGGCAAGAGTTTCAGTGGTCAGATCGCTCCGTCCAGCGTCTCTATGACCAGTAACAGTGAGTTAGAGCTTCTGAGCGGTCTAACGCACCTTATGACTGCTTATGTTGAAAACCTTATTTCTGGGTCAGAGAAAAGCGTTTCATGCAACGGGAAGAGAAATAGTGAAAAACATAAGAATTTTTTTTTTTTGCATGAATAAAATCCTGTCTGCAATACAGAAAGACACTTCTCGCTGTGGTAGAAGCTTTTTGCACATCCCTTTAGTCATAAGTTTCAGTGGTCAGATCGCTCCGTACAGCCTCTCTATGACCAGTAACAGTGAGTTAGAGCTTCTGAGCGGTCTAACGGAGCTTATTCCTGCTTTTGTTGAAAACCTTATTTCTGGGTCAGAGAAAAGCGTTTTATGCAACGGGAAGAGAAATAGTGAAAAACATAAGAATTTTTTTTTTTGCATGAATAAAATCCTGTTTGCAATACAGAAAGACACTTCTCGCTGTGTTAGAAGCTTTTTGCACATCCCGTTAGGCAAGAGTTTAAATGGTCAGATCGCTCCGTACAGCCTCTCTATGACCAGTAACAGTGAGTTAGAGCTTCTGAGCGCTCTAATGGAGCTTATTCCTGCTTTTGTTGAAAACCTTATTTCTGGGTCAGAGAAAAGCGTTTAATGCAACGGGAAGAAAAATAGTGAAAAATATAAGAATTTTTTTTTTTTTGCATGAATAAAATCATTTCTGCATTACAGAAAGACACTTCTCGCTGTGTTAGAAGTTTTTTGCACATCCCTTTAGGCAAGAGTTTCAGTGGTCAGATCGCTCCGTCCAGCGTCTCTATGACCAGTAACAGTGAGTTAGAGCTTCTGAGCGGTCTAACGCAGCTTATGACTGCTTATGTTGAAAACCTTATTTCTGGGTCAGAGAAAAGCGTTTTATGCAACGGGAAGAGAAATAGTGAAAAACATAAGAATTTTTTTTTTTTGCATGAATAAAATCCTGTTTGCAATACAGAAAGACACTTCTCGCTGTGTTAGAAGCTTTTTGCACATCCCTTTAGTCATAAGTTTCAGTGGTCAGATCGCTCCGTACAGACTCTCTATGACCAGTAACAGTGAGTTAGAGCTTCTGAGCGGTCTAACGGATCTTATTCCTTCTTTTGTTGAAAACCTTATTTCTGGGTCAGAGAAAAGCGTTTTATGCAACGGGAAGAGAAATAGTGAAAAACATAAGAATTTTTTTTTTGCATGAATAAAATCCTGTTTGCAATACAGAAAGACACTTCTCGCTGTGTTAGAAGCTTTTTGCACATCCCGTTAGGCAAGAGTTTAAATGGTCAGATCGCTCCGTACAGCCTCTCTATGACCAGTAACAGTGAGTCAGAGCTTCTGAGCGGTCTAATGGAGCTTATTCCTGCTTATGTTGAAAACCTTATTTCTGGGTCAGAGAAAAGCGTTTTATGCAACGGGAAGAGAAATAGTGAAAAACATAAGAATTTTTTTTTTTGCATGAATAAAATCCTGTTTGCAATACAGAAAGACACTTCTCGCTGTGTTAGAAGCTTTTTGCACATCCCGTTAGGCAAGAGTTTAAATGGTCAGATCGCTCCGTACAGCCTCTCTATGACCAGTAACAGTGAGTTAGAGCTTCTGAGCGCTCTAATGGAGCTTATTCCTTCTTTTGTTGAAAACCTTATTTCTGGGTCAGAGAAAAGCGTTTAATGCAACGGGAAGAGAAATAGTGAAAAACATAAGAATTTTTTTTTTTTTGCATGAATAAAATCCTGTTTGCAATACAGAAAGACACTTCTCGCTGTCTTAGAAGCTTTTTGCACATCCCTTTGGTCATCAGTTTCTATGGTCAGATCGCTCCGTACAGCCTCTCTATGACCAGTAACAGTGAGTTAGAGCTTCTGAGCGGTCTAATGGAGCTTATTCCTGCTTTTGTTGAAAACCTTATTTCTGGGTCAGAGAAAAGCGTTTTATGCAACGGGAAGAGAAATAGTGAAAAACAAGAATTTTTTTTTGCGCATGAATAAAATCATTTTTGCAATACAGAAATACACTTCTCGCTGTGTTAGAAGTTTTTTGCACATCCCTTTAGGCAAGAGTTACAGTGGTCAGATCGCTCCGTCCAGCGTCTCTATGACCAGTAACAGTGAGTTAGAGCTTCTGAGCGGTCTAACGCAGCTTATGCCTGCTTATCTTGAAAACCTTATTTCTGGGTCAGAGAAATGCGTTTTATGCAACGGGAAGAGAAATAGTGAAAAACATAAGAATTTTTTTTTTTGCATGAATAAAATCCTGTTTGCAATACAGAAAGACACTTCTCGCTGTGTTAGAAGCTTTTTGCACATCCCGTTAGGCAAGAGTTTAAATGGTCAGATCGCTCCGTACAGCCTCTCTATGACCAGTAACAGTGAGTTAGAGCTTCTGAGCGGTCTAATGGAGCTTATTCCTGCTTTTGTTGAAAACCTTATTTCTGGGTCAGAGAAAAGCGTTTTATGCAACGGGAAGAGAAATAGTGAAAAACATAAGAATTTTTTTTTTTGCATGAATAAAATCCTGTTTGCAATACAGAAAGACACTTCTCGCTGTGTTAGAAGCTTTTTGCACATCCCGTTAGGCAAGAGTTTAAATGGTCAGATCGCTCCGTACAGTCTCTCTATGACCAGTAACAGTGAGTTAGAGCTTCTGAGCGGTCTAATGGAGCTTATTCCTGCTTTTGTTGAAAACCTTATTTCTGGGTCAGAGAAAAGCGTTTTATGCAACGGGAAGAGAAATAGTGAAAAATATAAGAATTTTTTTTTTTGCATGAATAAAATCCTGTTTGCAATACAGAAAGACACTTCTCGCTGTCTTAGAAGCTTTTTGCACATCCCTTTGGTCATCAGTTTCAATGGTCAGATCGCTCCGTACAGCCTCTCTATGACCAGTAACAGTGAGTTAGAGCTTCTGAGCGGTCTAATGGAGCTTATTCCTGCTTTTGTTGAAAACCTTATTTCTGGGTCAGAGAAAAGCGTTTTATGCAACGGGAAGAGAAATAGTGAAAAACATAAGAATTTTTTTTTGCGCATGAATAAAATCATTTTTGCAATACAGAAAGACACTTCTCGCTGTGTTAGAAGTTTTTTGCACATCCCTTTAGGCAAGAGTTACAGTGGTCAGATCGCTCCGTCCAGCGTCTCTATGACCAGTAACAGTGAGTTAGAGCTTCTGAGCGGTCTAACGCAGCTTATGCCTGCTTATCTTGAAAACCTTATTTCTGGGTCAGAGAAATGCGTTTTATGCAACGGGAAGAGAAATAGTGAAAAACATAAGAATTTTTTTTTTTGCATGAATAAAATCCTGTTTGCAATACAGAAAGACACTTCTCGCTGTGTTAGAAGCTTTTTGCACATCCCGTTAGGCAAGAGTTTAAATGGTCAGATCGCTCCGTACAGCCTCTCTATGACCAGTAACAGTGAGTTAGAGCTTCTGAGCGGTCTAATGGAGCTTATTCCTGCTTTTGTTGAAAACCTTATTTCTGGGTCAGAGAAAAGCGTTTTATGCAACGGAAAGAGAAATAGTGAAAAACATAAGAATTTTATTTTGTGCATGAATAAAATCATTTTTGCATTACAGAAAGACACTTCTCGCTGTGTTAGAAGTTTTTTGCACATCCCTTTAGGCAAAAGTTTCAGTGGTCAGATCGCTCCGTCCAGCGTCTCTATGACCAGTAACAGTGAGTTAGAGCTTCTGAGCGGTCTAACGCAGCTTATGACTGCTTATGTTGAAAACCTTATTTCTGGGTCAGAGAAAAGCGTTTTATGCAACGGGAAGAGAAATAGTGAAAAACATAAGAATTTTTTTTTTTGCATGAATAAAATCCTGTTTGCAATACAGAAAGACACTTCTCGCTGTGTTAGAAGCTTTTTGCACGTCCCGTTAGGCAAGTGTTTAAATGGTCAGATCGCTCCGTACAGCCTCTCTATGACCAGTAACAGTGAGTTAGAGCTTCTGAGCGGTCTAACGGAGCTTATTCCTGCTTTTATTGAAAACCTTATTTCTGGGTCAGAGAAAAGCGTTTTATGCAACGGGAAGAGAAATAGTGAAAAACATAAGAATTTTTTTTTTTGCATGAATAAAATCCTGTTTGCAATACAGAAAGACACTTCTCGCTGTGTTAGAAGCTTTTTGCACATCCCGTTAGGCAAGAGTTTAAATGGTCAGATCGCTCCGTACAGCCTCTCTATGACCAGTAACAGTGAGTTAGAGCTTCTGAGCGCTCTAATGGAGCTTATTCCTGCTTTTGTTGAAAACCTTATTTCTGGGTCAGAGAAAAGCGTTTAATGCAACGGGAAGAGAAATAGTGAAAAACATAAGAATTTTTTTTTTTTTGCATGAATAAAATCCTGTTTGCAATACAGAAAGACACTTCTCGCTGTCTTAGAAGCTTTTTGCACATCCCTTTGGTCATCAGTTTCTATGGTCAGATCGCTCCGTACAGCCTCTCTATGACCAGTAACAGTGAGTTAGAGCTTCTGAGCGGTCTAATGGAGCTTATTCCTGCTTTTGTTGAAAACCTTATTTCTGGGTCAGAGAAAAGCGTTTTATGCAACGGGAAGAGAAATAGTGAAAAACATAAGAATTTTTTTTTGCGCATGAATAAAATCATTTTTGCAATACAGAAATACACTTCTCGCTGTGTTAGAAGCTTTTTGCACATCCCGTTAGGCAAGAGTTTAAATGGTCAGATCGCTCCGTACAGCCTCTCTATGACCAGTAACAGTGAGTTAGAGCTTCTGAGCGGTCTAATGGAGCTTATTCCTGCTTTTGTTGAAAACCTTATTTCTGGGTCAGAGAAAAGCGTTTTATGCAACGGGAAGAGAAATAGTGAAAAACATAAGAATTTTTTTTTTTGCATGAATAAAATCCTGTTTGCAATACAGAAAGACACTTCTCGCTGTGTTAGAAGCTTTTTGCACATCCCGTTAGGCAAGAGTTTAAATGGTCAGATCGCTCCGTACAGCCTCTCTATGACCAGTAACAGTGAGTTAGAGCTTCTGAGCGGTCTAATGGAGCTTATTCCTGCTTTTGTTGAAAACCTTATTTCTGGGTCAGAGAAAAGCGTTTTATGCAACGGAAAGAGAAATAGTGAAAAACATAAGAATTTTATTTTGTGCATGAATAAAATCATTTTTGCATTACAGAAAGACACTTCTCGCTGTGTTAGAAGTTTTTTGCACATCCCTTTAGGCAAGAGTTTCAGTGGTCAGATCGCTCCGTCCAGCGTCTCTATGACCAGTAACAGTGAGTTAGAGCTTCTGAGCGGTCTAACGCAGCTTATGACTGCTTATGTTGAAAACCTTATTTCTGGGTCAGAGAAAAGCGTTTTATGCAACGGGAAGAGAAATAGTGAAAAACATAAGAATTTTTTTTTTGCATGAATAAAATCCTGTTTGCAATACAGAAAGACACTTCTCGCTGTGTTAGAAGCTTTTTGCACATCCCGTTAGGCAAGAGTTTAAATGGTCAGATCGCTCCGTACAGCCTCTCTATGACCAGTAACAGTGAGTTAGAGCTTCTGAGCGCTCTAATGGAGCTTATTCCTGCTTATGTTGAAAACCTTATTTCTGGGTCAGAGAAAAGCGTTTTATGCAACGGAAAGAGAAATAGTGAAAAACATAAGAATTTTTTTTTTTTTGCATGAATAAAATCCTGTTTGCAATACAGAAAGACACTTCTCGCTGTCTTAGAAGCTTTTTGCACATCCCTTTGGTCATCAGTTTCAATGGTCAGATCGCTCCGTACAGCCTCTCTATGACCAGTAACAGTGAGTTAGAGCTTCTGAGCGGTCTAATGGAGCTTATTCCTGCTTTTGTTGAAAACCTTATTTCTGGGTCAGAGAAAAGCGTTTTATGCAACGGGAAGAGAAATAGTGAAAAACATAAGAATTTTTTTTTTTTTGCATGAATAAAATCCTGTTTGCAATACAGAAAGACACTTCTCGCTGTCTTAGAAGCTTTTTGCACATCCCTTTGGTCATCAGTTTCAATGGTCAGATCGCTCCGTACAGCCTCTCTATGACCAGTAACAGTGAGTTAGAGCTTCTGAGCGGTCTAATGGAGCTTATTCCTGCTTTTGTTGAAAACCTTATTTCTGGGTCAGAGAAAAGCGTTTTATGCAACGGGAAGAGAAATAGTGAAAAACATAAGAATTTTTTTTGCGCATGAATAAAATCATTTTTGCAATACAGAAAGACACTTCTCGCTGTGTTAGAAGTTTTTTGCACATCCCTTTAGGCAAGAGTTTCAGTGGTCAGATCGCTCCGTCCAGCGTCTCTATGACCAGTAACAGTGAGTTAGAGCTTCTGAGCGGTCTAACGCAGCTTATGACTGCTTATGTTGAAAACCTTATTTCTGGGTCAGAGAAAAGCGTTTTATGCAACGGGAAGAGAAATAGTGAAAAACATAAGAATTTTTTTTTTTTGCATGAATAAAATCCTGTTTGCAATACAGAAAGACACTTCTCGCTGTGTTAGAAGCTTTTTGCACATCCCTTTAGTCATAAGTTTCAGTGGTCAGATCGCTCCGTACAGACTCTCTATGACCAGTAACAGTGAGTTAGAGCTTCTGAGCGGTCTAATGGAGCTTATTCCTGCTTTTGTTGAAAACCTTATTTCTGGGTCAGAGAAAAGCGTTTTATGCAACGGAAAGAGAAATAGTGAAAAACATAAGAATTTTATTTTGTGCATGAATAAAATCATTTTTGCATTACAGAAAGACACTTCTCGCTGTGTTAGAAGTTTTTTGCACATCCCTTTAGGCAAAAGTTTCAGTGGTCAGATCGCTCCGTCCAGCGTCTCTATGACCAGTAACAGTGAGTTAGAGCTTCTGAGCGGTCTAACGCAGCTTATGACTGCTTATGTTGAAAACCTTATTTCTGGGTCAGAGAAAAGCGTTTTATGCAACTGGAAGAGAAATAGTGAAAAACATAAGAATTTTTTTTTTGCATGAATAAAATCCTGTTTGCAATACAGAAAGACACTTCTCGCTGTGTTAGAAGTTTTTTGCACATCCCTTTAGGCAAGAGTTACAGTGGTCAGATCGCTCCGTCCAGCGTCTCTATGACCAGTAACAGTGAGTTAGAGCTTCTGAGCGGTCTAACGCAGCTTATGCCTGCTTATCTTGAAAACCTTATTTCTGGGTCAGAGTAATGCGTTTTATGCAACGGGAAGAGAAATAGTGAAAAACATAAGAATTTTTTTTTTTGCATGAATAAAATCCTGTTTGCAATACAGAAAGACACTTCTCGCTGTGTTAGAAGCTTTTTGCACATCCCGTTAGGCAAGAGTTTAAATGGTCAGATCGCTCCGTACAGCCTCTCTATGACCAGTAACAGTGAGTTAGAGCTTCTGAGCGGTCTAATGGATCTTATTCCTGCTTTTGTTGAAAACCTTATTTCTGGGTCAGAGAAAAGCGTTTTCTGCAACGGGAAGAGAAATAGTGAAAAACATAAGAATTTTTTTTTTTTGCATGAATAAAATCCTGTTTGCAATACAGAAAGACACTTCTCGCTGTGTTAGAAGCTTTTTGCACATCCCGTTAGGCAAGAGTTTAAATGGTCAGATCGCTCCGTACAGCCTCTCTATGACCAGTAACAGTGAGTTAGAGCTTCTGAGTGGTCTAATGGAGCTTATTCCTGCTTTTGTTGAAAACCTTATTTCTGGGTCAGAGAAAAGCGTTTTATGCAACGGGAAGAGAAATAGTGAAAAATATAAGAATTTTTTTTTTTGCATGAATAAAATCCTGTTTGCAATACAGAAAGACACTTCTCGCTGTGTTAGAAGCTTTTTGCACATCCCGTTAGGCAAGAGTTTAAATGGTCAGATCGCTCCGTACAGCCTCTCTATGACCAGTAACAGTGAGTTAGAGCTTCTGAGCGCTCTAATGGAGCTTATTCCTGCTTTTCTTGAAAACCTTATTTCTGGGTCAGAGAAAAGCGTTTAATGCAACGGGAAGAGAAATAGTGAAAAACATAAGAATTTTTTTTTTTTTGCATGAATAAAATCCTGTTTGCAATACAGAAAGACACTTCTCGCTGTATTAGAAGCTTTTTGCACATCCCTTTGGTCATCAGTTTCAATGGTCAGATCGCTCCGTACAGCCTCTCTATGACCAGTAACAGTGAGTTAGAGCTTCTGAGCGGTCTAATGGAGCTTATTCCTGCTTTTGTTGAAAACCTTATTTCTGGGTCAGAGAAAAGCGTTTTATGCAACGGGAAGAGAAATAGTGAAAAACATAAGAATTTTTTTTTGCGCATGAATAAAATCATTTTTGCAATACAGAAAGACACTTCTCGCTGTGTTAGAAGTTTTTTGCACATCCCTTTAGGCAAGAGTTTCAGTGGACAGATCGGTCCGTCCAGCGTCTCTATGACCAGTAACAGTGAGTTAGAGCTTCTGAGCGGTCTAACGCAGCTTATGACTGCTTATGTTGAAAACCTTATTTCTGCGTCAGAGAAAAGCGTTTTATGCAACGGGAAGAGAAATAGTGAAAAACATAGGAATTTAATTTTGTGCATGAATAAAATCCTTTTTACATTACAGAAAGACACTTCTCGCTGTGTTAGAAGATTTTTGCACATCCCTTTAGGCAAGAGTTACAGTGGTCAGATCGCTCCGTCCAGCGTCTCTATGACCAGTAACAGTGAGTTAGAGCTTCTGAGCGGTCTAACGCAGCTTATGCCTGCTTATCTTGAAAACCTTATTTCTGGGTCAGAGAAATGCGTTTTATGCAACGGGAAGAGAAATAGTGAAAAACATAAGAATTTTTTTTTTTGCATGAATAAAATCCTGTTTGCAATACAGAAAGACACTTCTCGCTGTGTTAGAAGCTTTTTGCACATCCCGTTAGGCAAGAGTTTAAATGGTCAGATCGCTCCGTACAGCCTCTCTATGACCAGTAACAGTGAGTTAGAGCTTCTGAGCGGTCTAATGGAGCTTATTCCTGCTTTTGTTGAAAACCTTATTTCTGGGTCAGAGAAAGGCGTTTTATGCAACGGGAAGAGAAATAGTGAAAAATATAAGAATTTTTTTTTTTCATGAATAAAATCCTGTTTGCAATACAGAAAGACACTTCTCGCTGTGCTAAGCTTTTTGCACATCCCGTTAGGCAAGAGTTTAAATGGTCAGATCGCTCAGTACAGCCTCTCTATGACCAGTAACAGTGAGTTAGAGCTTCTGAGCGGTCTAATGGAGCTTATTCCTGCTTTTGTTGAAAACCTTATTTCTGGGTCAGAGAAAAGCGTTTTATGCAACGGAAAGAGAAATAGTGAAAAACATAAGAATTTTATTTTGTGCATGAATAAAATCATTTTTGCATTACAGAAAGACACTTCTCGCTGTGTTAGAAGTTTTTTGCACATCCCTTTAGGCAAAAGTTTCAGTGGTCAGATCGCTCCGTCCAGCGTCTCTATGACCAGTAACAGTGAGTTAGAGCTTCTGAGCGGTCTAACGCAGCTTATGACTGCTTATGTTGAAAACCTTATTTCTGGGTCAGAGAAAAGCGTTTTATGCAACGGGAAGAGAAATAGTGAAAAACATAAGAATTTTTTTTTTTGCATGAATAAAATCCTGTTTGCAATACAGAAAGACACTTCTCGCTGTGTTAGAAGCTTTTTGCACGTCCCGTTAGGCAAGAGTTTAAATGGTCAGATCGCTCCGTACAGCCTCTCTATGACCAGTAACAGTGAGTTAGAGCTTCTGAGCGGTCTAACGGAGCTTATTCCTGCTTTTGTTGAAAACCTTATTTCTGGGTCAGAGAAAAGCGTTTTATGCAACGGGAAGAGAAATAGTGAAAAACATAAGAATTTTTTTTTTTGCATGAATAAAATCCTGTTTGCAATACAGAAAGACACTTCTCGCTGTGTTAGAAGCTTTATGCACATCCCGTTAGGCAAGAGTTTAAATGGTCAGATCGCTCCGTACAGCCTCTCTATGACCAGTAACAGTGAGTTAGAGCTTCTGAGCGCTCTAATGGAGCTTATTCCTGCTTTTGTTGAAAACCTTATTTCTGGGTCAGAGAAAAGCGTTTAATGCAACGGGAAGAGAAATAGTGAAAAATATAAGAATTTTTTTTTTTTTTGCATGAATAAAATCATTTTTGCATTACAGAAAGACACTTCTCGCTGTGTTAGAAGTTTTTTGCACATCCCTTTAGGCAAGAGTTTCAGTGGTCAGATCGCTCCGTCCAGCGTCTCTATGACCAGTAACAGTGAGTTAGAGCTTCTGAGCGGTCTAACGCAGCTTATGACTGCTTATGTTGAAAACCTTATTTCTGGGTCAGAGAAAAGCGTTTTATGCAACGGGAAGAGAAATAGTGAAAAACATAAGAATTTTTTTTTTTTGCATGAATAAAATCCTGTTTGCAATACAGAAAGACACTTCTCGCTGTGTTAGAAGCTTTTTGCACATCCCTTTAGTCATAAGTTTCAGTGGTCAGATCGCTCCGTACAGACTCTCTATGACCAGTAACAGTGAGTTAGAGCTTCTGAGCGGTCTAACGGATCTTATTCCTTCTTTTGTTGAAAACCTTATTTCTGGGTCAGAGAAAAGCGTTTTATGCAACGGGAATAGAAATAGTGAAAAACATAAGAATTTTTTTTTTTGCATGAATAAAATCCTGTTTGCAATACAGAAAGACACTTCTCGCTGTGTTAGAAGCTTTTTGCACATCCCGTTAGGCAAGAGTTTAAATGGTCAGATCGCTCCGTACAGCCTCTCTATGACCAGTAACAGTGAGTTAGAGCTTCTGAGCGGTCTAATGGAGCTTATTCCTGCTTTTGTTGAAAACCTTATTTCTGGGTCAGAGAAAAGCGTTTTATGCAACGGGAAGAGAAATAGTGAAAAATATAAGAATTTTTTTTTTTGCATGAATAAAATCCTGTTTGCAATACAGAAAGACACTTCTCGCTGTGTTAGAAGCTTTTTGCACATCCCGTTAGGCAAGAGTTTAAATGGTCAGATCGCTCCGTACAGCCTCTCTATGACCAGTAACAGTGAGTTAGAGCTTCTGAGCGGTCTAATGGAGCTTATTCCTGCTTTTGTTGAAAACCTTATTTCTGGGTCAGAGAAAAGCGTTTTATGCAACGGAAAGAGAAATAGTGAAAAACATAAGAATTTTATTTTGTGCATGAATAAAATCATTTTTGCATTACAGAAAGACACTTCTCGCTGTGTTAGAAGTTTTTTGCACATCCCTTTAGGCAAAAGTTTCAGTGGTCAGATCGCTCCGTCCAGCGTCTCTATGACCAGTAACAGTGAGTTAGAGCTTCTGAGCGGTCTAACGCAGCTTATGACTGCTTATGTTGAAAACCTTATTTCTGGGTCAGAGAAAAGCGTTTTATGCAATGGGAAGAGAAATAGTGAAAAACATAAGAATTTTTTTTTTTGCATGAATAAAATCCTGTTTGCAATACAGAAAGACACTTCTCGCTGTGTTAGAAGCTTTTTGCACGTCCCGTTAGGCAAGAGTTTAAATGGTCAGATCGCTCCGTACAGCCTCTCTATGACCAGTAACAGTGAGTTAGAGCTTCTGAGCGGTCTAACGGAGCTTATTCCTGCTTTTGTTGAAAACCTTATTTCTGGGTCAGAGAAAAGCGTTTTATGCAACGGGAAGAGAAATAGTGAAAAACATAAGAATTTTTTTTTTTGCATGAATAAAATCCTGTTTGCAATACAGAAAGACACTTCTCGCTGTGTTAGAAGCTTTTTGCACATCCCGTTAGGCAAGAGTTTAAATGGTCAGATCGCTCCGTACAGCCTCTCTATGACCAGTAACAGTGAGTTAGAGCTTCTGAGCGCTCTAATGGAGCTTATTCCTGCTTTTGTTGAAAACCTTATTTCTGGGTCAGAGAAAAGCGTTTAATGCAACGGGAAGAGAAATAGTGAAAAATATAAGAATTTTTTTTTTTTTTGCATGAATAAAATCATTTTTGCATTACAGAAAGACACTTCTCGCTGTGTTAGAAGTTTTTTGCACATCCCTTTAGGCAAGAGTTTCAGTGGTCAGATCGCTCCGTCCAGCGTCTCTATGACCAGTAACAGTGAGTTAGAGCTTCTGAGCGGTCTAACGCAGCTTATGACTGCTTATGTTGAAAACCTTATTTCTGGGTCAGAGAAAAGCGTTTTATGCAACGGGAAGAGAAATAGTGAAAAACATAAGAATTTTTTTTTTTTGCATGAATAAAATCCTGTTTGCAATACAGAAAGACACTTCTCGCTGTGTTAGAAGTTTTTTGCACATCCCTTTAGGCAAGAGTTTCAGTGGTCAGATCGCTCCGTCCAGCGTCTCTATGACCAGTAACAGTGAGTTAGAGCTTCTGAGCGGTCTAACGCAGCTTATGACTGCTTATCTTGAAAACCTTATTTCTGGGTCAGAGAAATGCGTTTTATGCAACGGGAAGAGAAATAGTGAAAAACATAAGAATTTTTTTTTTTGCATGAATAAAATCCTGTTGGCAATACAGAAAGACACTTCTCGCTGTGTTAGAAGCTTTTTGCACATCCCGTTAGGCAAGAGTTTAAATGGTCAGATCGCTCCGTACAGCCTCTCTATGACCAGTAACAGTGAGTTAGAGCTTCTGAGCGGTCTAATGGAGCTTATTCCTGCTTTTGTTGAAAACCTTATTTCTGGGTCAGAGAAAAGCGTTTTATGCAACGGGAAGAGAAATAGTGAAAAACATAAGAATTTTTTTTTTTGCATGAATAAAATCCTGTTTGCAATACAGAAAGACACTTCTCGCTGTGTTAGAAGCTTTTTGCACATCCCGTTAGGCAAGAGTTTAAATGGTCAGATCGCTCCGTACAGCCTCTCTATGACCAGTAACAGTGAGTTAGAGCTTCTGAGCGGTCTAATGGAGCTTATTCCTGCTTTTGTTGAAAACCTTATTTCTGGGTCAGAGAAAGGCGTTTTATGCAACGGGAAGAGAAATAGTGAAAAACATAAGAATTTTTTTTTTTGCATGAATAAAATCCTGTTTGCAATACAGAAAGACACTTCTCGCTGTGTTAGAAGCTTTTTGCACGTCCCGTTAGGCAAGAGTTTAAATGGTCAGATCGCTCCGTACAGCCTCTCTATGACCAGTAACAGTGAGTTAGAGCTTCTGAGCGGTCTAACGGAGCTTATTCCTGCTTTTGTTGAAAACCTTATTTCTGGGTCAGAGAAAAGCGTTTTATGCAACTGGAAGAGAAATAGTGAAAAACATAAGAATTTTTTTTTTGCATGAATAAAATCCTGTTTGCAATACAGAAAGACACTTCTCGCTGTGTTAGAAGCTTTTTGCACATCCCGTTAGGCAAGAGTTTAAATGGTCAGATCGCTCCGTACAGCCTCTCTATGACCAGTAACAGTGAGTTAGAGCTTCTGAGCGCTCTAATGGAGCTTATTCCTGCTTTTGTTGAAAACCTTATTTCTGGGTCAGAGAAAAGCGTTTAATGCAACGGGAAGAGAAATAGTGAAAAATATAAGAATTTTTTTTTTTTGCATGAATACAATCATTTTTGCATTACAGAAAGACACTTCTCAATGTGTTAGAAGTTTTTTGCACATCCCTTTAGGCAAGAGTTTCAGTGGTCAGATCGCTCCGTCCAGCGTCTCTATGACCTGTAACAGTGAGTTAGAGCTTCTGAGCGGTCTAACGCAGCTTATGACTGCTTATCTTGAAAACCTTATTTCTGGGTCAGAGAAATGCGTTTTATGCAACGGGAAGAGAAATAGTGAAAAACATAAGAATTTTTTTTTTTGCATGAATAAAATCCTGTTTGCAATACAGAAAGACACTTCTCGCTGTGTTAGAAGCTTTTTGCACATCCCGTTAGGCAAGAGTTTAAATGGTCAGATCGCTCCGTACAGCCTCTCTATGACCAGTAACAGTGAGTTAGAGCTTCTGAGCGGTCTAATGGAGCTTATTCCTGCTTTTGTTGAAAACCTTATTTCTGGGTCAGAGAAAGGCGTTTTATGCAACGGGAAGAGAAATAGTGAAAAACATAAGAATTTTTTTTTTTGCATGAATAAAATCCTGTTTGCAATACAGAAAGACACTTCTCGCTGTGTTAGAAGCTTTTTGCACATCCCGTTAGGCAAGAGTTTAAATGGTCAGATCGCTCCGTACAGCCTCTCTATGACCAGTAACAGTGAGTTAGAGCTTCTGAGCGGTCTAATGGAGCTTATTCCTGCTTTTGTTGAAAACCTTATTTCTGGGTCAGAGAAAAGCGTTTTATGCAACGGAAAGAGAAATAGTGAAAAACATAAGAATTTTATTTTGTGCATGAATAAAATCATTTTTGCATTACAGAAAGACACTTCTCGCTGTGTTAGAAGTTTTTTGCACATCCCTTTAGGCAAAAGTTTCAGTGGTCAGATCGCTCCGTCCAGCGTCTCTATGACCAGTAACAGTGAGTTAGAGCTTCTGAGCGGTCTAACGCAGCTTATGACTGCTTATGTTGAAAACCTTATTTCTGGGTCAGAGAAAAGCGTTTTATGCAACGGGAAGAGAAATAGTGAAAAACATAAGAATTTTTTTTTTTGCATGAATAAAATCCTGTTTGCAATACAGAAAGACACTTCTCGCTGTGTTAGAAGCTTTTTGCACGTCCCGTTAGGCAAGAGTTTAAATGGTCAGATCGCTCCGTACAGCCTCTCTATGACCAGTAACAGTGAGTTAGAGCTTCTGAGCGGTCTAACGGAGCTTATTCCTGCTTTTGTTGAAAACCTTATTTCTGGGTCAGAGAAAAGCGTTTTATGCAACTGGAAGAGAAATAGTGAAAAACATAAGAATTTTTTTTTTGCATGAATAAAATCCTGTTTGCAATACAGAAAGACACTTCTCGCTGTGTTAGAAGCTTTTTGCACATCCCGTTAGGCAAGAGTTTAAATGGTCAGATCGCTCCGTACAGCCTCTCTATGACCAGTAACAGTGAGTTAGAGCTTCTGAGCGCTCTAATGGAGCTTATTCCTGCTTTTGTTGAAAACCTTATTTCTGGGTCAGAGAAAAGCGTTTAATGCAACGGGAAGAGAAATAGTGAAAAATATAAGAATTTTTTTTTTTTGCATGAATACAATCATTTTTGCATTACAGAAAGACACTTCTCAATGTGTTAGAAGTTTTTTGCACATCCCTTTAGGCAAGAGTTTCAGTGGTCAGATCGCTCCGTCCAGCGTCTCTATGACCTGTAACAGTGAGTTAGAGCTTCTGAGTGGTCTAACGCAGCTTATGACTGCTTATCTTGAAAACCTTATTTCTGGGTCAGAGAAATGCGTTTTATGCAACGGGAAGAGAAATAGTGAAAAACATAAGAATTTTTTTTTTTGCATGAATAAAATCCTGTTTGCAATACAGAAAGACACTTCTCGCTGTGTTAGAAGCTTTTTGCACATCCCGTTAGGCAAGAGTTTAAATGGTCAGATCGCTCCGTACAGCCTCTCTATGACCAGTAACAGTGAGTTAGAGCTTCTGAGCGGTCTAATGGAGCTTATTCCTGCTTTTGTTGAAAACCTTATTTCTGGGTCAGAGAAAAGCGTTTTATGCAACGGGAAGAGAAATAGTGAAAAACATAAGAATTTTTTTTTTTTGCATGAATAAAATCCTGTTTGCAATACAGAAAGACACTTCTCGCTGTGTTAGAAGCTTTTTGCACATCCCGTTAGGCAAGAGTTTAAATGGTCAGATCGCTCCGTACAGCCTCTCTATGACCAGTAACAGTGAGTTAGAGCTTCTGAGCGGTCTAATGGAGCTTATTCCTGCTTTTGTTGAAAACCTTATTTCTGGGTCAGAGAAAGGCGTTTTATGCAACGGGAAGAGAAATAGTGAAAAATATAAGAATTTTTTTTTTTGCATGAATAAAATCCTGTTTGCAATACAGAAAGACACTTCTCGCTGTGTTAGAAGCTTTTTGCACATCCCATTAGGCAAGAGTTTAAATGGTCAGATCGCTCCGTACAGCCTCTCTATGACCAGTAACAGTGAGTTAGAGCTTCTGAGCGGTCTAATGGAGCTTATTCCTGCTTTTGTTGAAAACCTTATTTCTGGGTCAGAGAAAAGCGTTTTATGCAACGGAAAGAGAAATAGTGAAAAACATAAGAATTTTATTTTGTGCATGAATAAAATCATTTTTGCATTACAGAAAGACACTTCTCGCTGTGTTAGAAGTTTTTTGCACATCCCTTTAGGCAAAAGTTTCAGTGGTCAGATCGCTCCGTCCAGCGTCTCTATGACCAGTAACAGTGAGTTAGAGCTTCTGAGCGGTCTAACGCAGCTTATGACTGCTTATGTTGAAAACCTTATTTCTGGGTCAGAGAAAAGCGTTTTATGCAACGGGAAGAGAAATAGTGAAAAACATAAGAATTTTTTTTTTTGCATGAATAAAATCCTGTTTGCAATACAGAAAGACACTTCTCGCTGTGTTAGAAGCTTTTTGCACGTCCCGTTAGGCAAGAGTTTAAATGGTCAGATCGCTCCGTACAGCCTCTCTATGACCAGTAACAGTGAGTTAGAGCTTCTGAGCGGTCTAACGGAGCTTATTCCTGCTTTTGTTGAAAACCTTATTTCTGGGTCAGAGAAAAGCGTTTTATGCAACGGGAATAGAAATAGTGAAAAACATAAGAATTTTTTTTTTTGCATGAATAAAATCCTGTTTGCAATACAGAAAGACACTTCTCGCTGTGTTAGAAGCTTTTTGCACATCCCGTTAGGCAAGAGTTTAAATGGTCAGATCGCTCCGTACAGCCTCTCTATGACCAGTAACAGTGAGTTAGAGCTTCTGAGCGGTCTAATGGAGCTTATTCCTGCTTTTGTTGAAAACCTTATTTCTGGGTCAGAGAAAAGCGTTTTATGCAACGGAAAGAGAAATAGTGAAAAACATAAGAATTTTATTTTGTGCATGAATAAAATCATTTTTGCATTACAGAAAGACACTTCTCGCTGTGTTAGAAGTTTTTTGCACATCCCTTTAGGCAAAAGTTTCAGTGGTCAGATCGCTCCGTCCAGCGTCTCTATGACCAGTAACAGTGAGTTAGAGCTTCTGAGCGGTCTAACGCAGCTTATGACTGCTTATGTTGAAAACCTTATTTCTGTGTCAGAGAAAAGCGTTTTATGCAACGGGAAGAGAAATAGTGAAAAACATAAGAATTTTTTTTTTTGCATGAATAAAATCCTGTTTGCAATACAGAAAGACACTTCTCGCTGTGTTAGAAGCTTTTTGCACGTCCCGTTAGGCAAGAGTTTAAATGGTCAGATCGCTCCGTACAGCCTCTCTATGACCAGTAACAGTGAGTTAGAGCTTCTGAGCGGTCTAACGGAGCTTATTCCTGCTTTTGTTGAAAACCTTATTTCTGGGTCAGAGAAAAGCGTTTTATGCAACGGGAAGAGAAATAGTGAAAAACATAAGAATTTTTTTTTTTGCATGAATAAAATCCTGTTTGCAATACAGAAAGACACTTCTCGCTGTGTTAGAAGCTTTATGCACATCCCGTTAGGCAAGAGTTTAAATGGTCAGATCGCTCCGTACAGCCTCTCTATGACCAGTAACAGTGAGTTAGAGCTTCTGAGCGCTCTAATGGAGCTTATTCCTGCTTTTGTTGAAAACCTTATTTCTGGGTCAGAGAAAAGCGTTTAATGCAACGGGAAGAGAAATAGTGAAAAATATAAGAATTTTTTTTTTTTTTTGCATGAATAAAATCATTTTTGCATTACAGAAAGACACTTCTCGCTGTGTTAGAAGTTTTTTGCACATCCCTTTAGGCAAGAGTTTCAGTGGTCAGATCGCTCCGTCCAGCGTCTCTATGACCAGTAACAGTGAGTTAGAGCTTCTGAGCGGTCTAACGCAGCTTATGACTGCTTATGTTGAAAACCTTATTTCTGGGTCAGAGAAAAGCGTTTTATGCAACGGGAAGAGAAATAGTGAAAAACATAAGAATTTTTTTTTTTTGCATGAATAAAATCCTGTTTGCAATACAGAAAGACACTTCTCGCTGTGTTAGAAGCTTTTTGCACATCCCTTTAGTCATAAGTTTCAGTGGTCAGATCGCTCCGTACAGACTCTCTATGACCAGTAACAGTGAGTTAGAGCTTCTGAGCGGTCTAACGGATCTTATTCCTTCTTTTGTTGAAAACCTTATTTCTGGGTCAGAGAAAAGCGTTTTATGCAACGGGAATAGAAATAGTGAAAAACATAAGAATTTTTTTTTTTGCATGAATAAAATCCTGTTTGCAATACAGAAAGACACTTCTCGCTGTGTTAGAAGCTTTTTGCACATCCCGTTAGGCAAGAGTTTAAATGGTCAGATCGCTCCGTACAGCCTCTCTATGACCAGTAACAGTGAGTTAGAGCTTCTGAGCGGTCTAATGGAGCTTATTCCTGCTTTTGTTGAAAACCTTATTTCTGGGTCAGAGAAAAGCGTTTTATGCAACGGGAAGAGAAATAGTGAAAAATATAAGAATTTTTTTTTTTGCATGAATAAAATCCTGTTTGCAATACAGAAAGACACTTCTCGCTGTGTTAGAAGCTTTTTGCACATCCCGTTAGGCAAGAGTTTAAATGGTCAGATCGCTCCGTACAGCCTCTCTATGACCAGTAACAGTGAGTTAGAGCTTCTGAGCGGTCTAATGGAGCTTATTCCTGCTTTTGTTGAAAACCTTATTTCTGGGTCAGAGAAAAGCGTTTTATGCAACGGAAAGAGAAATAGTGAAAAACATAAGAATTTTATTTTGTGCATGAATAAAATCATTTTTGCATTACAGAAAGACACTTCTCGCTGTGTTAGAAGTTTTTTGCACATCCCTTTAGGCAAAAGTTTCAGTGGTCAGATCGCTCCGTCCAGCGTCTCTATGACCAGTAACAGTGAGTTAGAGCTTCTGAGCGGTCTAACGCAGCTTATGACTGCTTATGTTGAAAACCTTATTTCTGGGTCAGAGAAAAGCGTTTTATGCAATGGGAAGAGAAATAGTGAAAAACATAAGAATTTTTTTTTTTGCATGAATAAAATCCTGTTTGCAATACAGAAAGACACTTCTCGCTGTGTTAGAAGCTTTTTGCACGTCCCGTTAGGCAAGAGTTTAAATGGTCAGATCGCTCCGTACAGCCTCTCTATGACCAGTAACAGTGAGTTAGAGCTTCTGAGCGGTCTAACGGAGCTTATTCCTGCTTTTGTTGAAAACCTTATTTCTGGGTCAGAGAAAAGCGTTTTATGCAACGGGAAGAGAAATAGTGAAAAACATAAGAATTTTTTTTTTTGCATGAATAAAATCCTGTTTGCAATACAGAAAGACACTTCTCGCTGTGTTAGAAGCTTTTTGCACATCCCGTTAGGCAAGAGTTTAAATGGTCAGATCGCTCCGTACAGCCTCTCTATGACCAGTAACAGTGAGTTAGAGCTTCTGAGCGCTCTAATGGAGCTTATTCCTGCTTTTGTTGAAAACCTTATTTCTGGGTCAGAGAAAAGCGTTTAATGCAACGGGAAGAGAAATAGTGAAAAATATAAGAATTTTTTTTTTTTTTGCATGAATAAAATCATTTTTGCATTACAGAAAGACACTTCTCGCTGTGTTAGAAGTTTTTTGCACATCCCTTTAGGCAAGAGTTTCAGTGGTCAGATCGCTCCGTCCAGCGTCTCTATGACCAGTAACAGTGAGTTAGAGCTTCTGAGCGGTCTAACGCAGCTTATGACTGCTTATGTTGAAAACCTTATTTCTGGGTCAGAGAAAAGCGTTTTATGCAACGGGAAGAGAAATAGTGAAAAACATAAGAATTTTTTTTTTTTGCATGAATAAAATCCTGTTTGCAATACAGAAAGACACTTCTCGCTGTGTTAGAAGTTTTTTGCACATCCCTTTAGGCAAGAGTTTCAGTGGTCAGATCGCTCCGTCCAGCGTCTCTATGACCAGTAACAGTGAGTTAGAGCTTCTGAGCGGTCTAACGCAGCTTATGACTGCTTATCTTGAAAACCTTATTTCTGGGTCAGAGAAATGCGTTTTATGCAACGGGAAGAGAAATAGTGAAAAACATAAGAATTTTTTTTTTTGCATGAATAAAATCCTGTTGGCAATACAGAAAGACACTTCTCGCTGTGTTAGAAGCTTTTTGCACATCCCGTTAGGCAAGAGTTTAAATGGTCAGATCGCTCCGTACAGCCTCTCTATGACCAGTAACAGTGAGTTAGAGCTTCTGAGCGGTCTAATGGAGCTTATTCCTGCTTTTGTTGAAAACCTTATTTCTGGGTCAGAGAAAAGCGTTTTATGCAACGGGAAGAGAAATAGTGAAAAACATAAGAATTTTTTTTTTTGCATGAATAAAATCCTGTTTGCAATACAGAAAGACACTTCTCGCTGTGTTAGAAGCTTTTTGCACATCCCGTTAGGCAAGAGTTTAAATGGTCAGATCGCTCCGTACAGCCTCTCTATGACCAGTAACAGTGAGTTAGAGCTTCTGAGCGGTCTAATGGAGCTTATTCCTGCTTTTGTTGAAAACCTTATTTCTGGGTCAGAGAAAAGCGTTTTATGCAACGGAAAGAGAAATAGTGAAAAACATAAGAATTTTATTTTGTGCATGAATAAAATCATTTTTGCATTACAGAAAGACACTTCTCGCTGTGTTAGAAGTTTTTTGCACATCCCTTTAGGCAAAAGTTTCAGTGGTCAGATCGCTCCGTCCAGCGTCTCTATGACCAGTAACAGTGAGTTAGAGCTTCTGAGCGGTCTAACGCAGCTTATGACTGCTTATGTTGAAAACCTTATTTCTGGGTCAGAGAAAAGCGTTTTATGCAACGGGAAGAGAAATAGTGAAAAACATAAGAATTTTTTTTTTTGCATGAATAAAATCCTGTTTGCAATACAGAAAGACACTTCTCGCTGTGTTAGAAGCTTTTTGCACGTCCCGTTAGGCAAGAGTTTAAATGGTCAGATCGCTCCGTACAGCCTCTCTATGACCAGTAACAGTGAGTTAGAGCTTCTGAGCGGTCTAACGGAGCTTATTCCTGCTTTTGTTGAAAACCTTATTTCTGGGTCAGAGAAAAGCGTTTTATGCAACGGGAATAGAAATAGTGAAAAACATAAGAATTTTTTTTTTTGCATGAATAAAATCCTGTTTGCAATACAGAAAGACACTTCTCGCTGTGTTAGAAGCTTTTTGCACATCCCGTTAGGCAAGAGTTTAAATGGTCAGATCGCTCCGTACAGCCTCTCTATGACCAGTAACAGTGAGTTAGAGCTTCTGAGCGGTCTAATGGAGCTTATTCCTGCTTTTGTTGAAAACCTTATTTCTGGGTCAGAGAAAAGCGTTTTATGCAACGGAAAGAGAAATAGTGAAAAACATAAGAATTTTATTTTGTGCATGAATAAAATCATTTTTGCATTACAGAAAGACACTTCTCGCTGTGTTAGAAGTTTTTTGCACATCCCTTTAGGCAAAAGTTTCAGTGGTCAGATCGCTCCGTCCAGCGTCTCTATGACCAGTAACAGTGAGTTAGAGCTTCTGAGCGGTCTAACGCAGCTTATGACTGCTTATGTTGAAAACCTTATTTCTGTGTCAGAGAAAAGCGTTTTATGCAACGGGAAGAGAAATAGTGAAAAACATAAGAATTTTTTTTTTTGCATGAATAAAATCCTGTTTGCAATACAGAAAGACACTTCTCGCTGTGTTAGAAGCTTTTTGCACGTCCCGTTAGGCAAGAGTTTAAATGGTCAGATCGCTCCGTACAGCCTCTCTATGACCAGTAACAGTGAGTTAGAGCTTCTGAGCGGTCTAACGGAGCTTATTCCTGCTTTTGTTGAAAACCTTATTTCTGGGTCAGAGAAAAGCGTTTTATGCAACGGGAAGAGAAATAGTGAAAAACATAAGAATTTTTTTTTTTGCATGAATAAAATCCTGTTTGCAATACAGAAAGACACTTCTCGCTGTGTTAGAAGCTTTATGCACATCCCGTTAGGCAAGAGTTTAAATGGTCAGATCGCTCCGTACAGCCTCTCTATGACCAGTAACAGTGAGTTAGAGCTTCTGAGCGCTCTAATGGAGCTTATTCCTGCTTTTGTTGAAAACCTTATTTCTGGGTCAGAGAAAAGCGTTTAATGCAACGGGAAGAGAAATAGTGAAAAATATAAGAATTTTTTTTTTTTTTGCATGAATAAAATCATTTTTGCATTACAGAAAGACACTTCTCGCTGTGTTAGAAGTTTTTTGCACATCCCTTTAGGCAAGAGTTTCAGTGGTCAGATCGCTCCGTCCAGCGTCTCTATGACCAGTAACAGTGAGTTAGAGCTTCTGAGCGGTCTAACGCAGCTTATGACTGCTTATGTTGAAAACCTTATTTCTGGGTCAGAGAAAAGCGTTTTATGCAACGGGAAGAGAAATAGTGAAAAACATAAGAATTTTTTTTTTTTGCATGAATAAAATCCTGTTTGCAATACAGAAAGACACTTCTCGCTGTGTTAGAAGCTTTTTGCACATCCCTTTAGTCATAAGTTTCAGTGGTCAGATCGCTCCGTACAGACTCTCTATGACCAGTAACAGTGAGTTAGAGCTTCTGAGCGGTCTAACGGATCTTATTCCTTCTTTTGTTGAAAACCTTATTTCTGGGTCAGAGAAAAGCGTTTTATGCAACGGGAATAGAAATAGTGAAAAACATAAGAATTTTTTTTTTTGCATGAATAAAATCCTGTTTGCAATACAGAAAGACACTTCTCGCTGTGTTAGAAGCTTTTTGCACATCCCGTTAGGCAAGAGTTTAAATGGTCAGATCGCTCCGTACAGCCTCTCTATGACCAGTAACAGTGAGTTAGAGCTTCTGAGCGGTCTAATGGAGCTTATTCCTGCTTTTGTTGAAAACCTTATTTCTGGGTCAGAGAAAAGCGTTTTATGCAACGGGAAGAGAAATAGTGAAAAATATAAGAATTTTTTTTTTTGCATGAATAAAATCCTGTTTGCAATACAGAAAGACACTTCTCGCTGTGTTAGAAGCTTTTTGCACATCCCGTTAGGCAAGAGTTTAAATGGTCAGATCGCTCCGTACAGCCTCTCTATGACCAGTAACAGTGAGTTAGAGCTTCTGAGCGGTCTAATGGAGCTTATTCCTGCTTTTGTTGAAAACCTTATTTCTGGGTCAGAGAAAAGCGTTTTATGCAACGGAAAGAGAAATAGTGAAAAACATAAGAATTTTATTTTGTGCATGAATAAAATCATTTTTGCATTACAGAAAGACACTTCTCGCTGTGTTAGAAGTTTTTTGCACATCCCTTTAGGCAAAAGTTTCAGTGGTCAGATCGCTCCGTCCAGCGTCTCTATGACCAGTAACAGTGAGTTAGAGCTTCTGAGCGGTCTAACGCAGCTTATGACTGCTTATGTTGAAAACCTTATTTCTGGGTCAGAGAAAAGCGTTTTATGCAATGGGAAGAGAAATAGTGAAAAACATAAGAATTTTTTTTTTTGCATGAATAAAATCCTGTTTGCAATACAGAAAGACACTTCTCGCTGTGTTAGAAGCTTTTTGCACGTCCCGTTAGGCAAGAGTTTAAATGGTCAGATCGCTCCGTACAGCCTCTCTATGACCAGTAACAGTGAGTTAGAGCTTCTGAGCGGTCTAACGGAGCTTATTCCTGCTTTTGTTGAAAACCTTATTTCTGGGTCAGAGAAAAGCGTTTTATGCAACGGGAAGAGAAATAGTGAAAAACATAAGAATTTTTTTTTTTGCATGAATAAAATCCTGTTTGCAATACAGAAAGACACTTCTCGCTGTGTTAGAAGCTTTTTGCACATCCCGTTAGGCAAGAGTTTAAATGGTCAGATCGCTCCGTACAGCCTCTCTATGACCAGTAACAGTGAGTTAGAGCTTCTGAGCGCTCTAATGGAGCTTATTCCTGCTTTTGTTGAAAACCTTATTTCTGGGTCAGAGAAAAGCGTTTAATGCAACGGGAAGAGAAATAGTGAAAAATATAAGAATTTTTTTTTTTTTTGCATGAATAAAATCATTTTTGCATTACAGAAAGACACTTCTCGCTGTGTTAGAAGTTTTTTGCACATCCCTTTAGGCAAGAGTTTCAGTGGTCAGATCGCTCCGTCCAGCGTCTCTATGACCAGTAACAGTGAGTTAGAGCTTCTGAGCGGTCTAACGCAGCTTATGACTGCTTATGTTGAAAACCTTATTTCTGGGTCAGAGAAAAGCGTTTTATGCAACGGGAAGAGAAATAGTGAAAAACATAAGAATTTTTTTTTTTTGCATGAATAAAATCCTGTTTGCAATACAGAAAGACACTTCTCGCTGTGTTAGAAGTTTTTTGCACATCCCTTTAGGCAAGAGTTTCAGTGGTCAGATCGCTCCGTCCAGCGTCTCTATGACCAGTAACAGTGAGTTAGAGCTTCTGAGCGGTCTAACGCAGCTTATGACTGCTTATCTTGAAAACCTTATTTCTGGGTCAGAGAAATGCGTTTTATGCAACGGGAAGAGAAATAGTGAAAAACATAAGAATTTTTTTTTTTGCATGAATAAAATCCTGTTGGCAATACAGAAAGACACTTCTCGCTGTGTTAGAAGCTTTTTGCACATCCCGTTAGGCAAGAGTTTAAATGGTCAGATCGCTCCGTACAGCCTCTCTATGACCAGTAACAGTGAGTTAGAGCTTCTGAGCGGTCTAATGGAGCTTATTCCTGCTTTTGTTGAAAACCTTATTTCTGGGTCAGAGAAAAGCGTTTTATGCAACGGGAAGAGAAATAGTGAAAAACATAAGAATTTTTTTTTTTGCATGAATAAAATCCTGTTTGCAATACAGAAAGACACTTCTCGCTGTGTTAGAAGCTTTTTGCACATCCCGTTAGGCAAGAGTTTAAATGGTCAGATCGCTCCGTACAGCCTCTCTATGACCAGTAACAGTGAGTTAGAGCTTCTGAGCGGTCTAATGGAGCTTATTCCTGCTTTTGTTGAAAACCTTATTTCTGGGTCAGAGAAAGGCGTTTTATGCAACGGGAAGAGAAATAGTGAAAAACATAAGAATTTTTTTTTTTGCATGAATAAAATCCTGTTTGCAATACAGAAAGACACTTCTCGCTGTGTTAGAAGCTTTTTGCACGTCCCGTTAGGCAAGAGTTTAAATGGTCAGATCGCTCCGTACAGCCTCTCTATGACCAGTAACAGTGAGTTAGAGCTTCTGAGCGGTCTAACGGAGCTTATTCCTGCTTTTGTTGAAAACCTTATTTCTGGGTCAGAGAAAAGCGTTTTATGCAACTGGAAGAGAAATAGTGAAAAACATAAGAATTTTTTTTTTGCATGAATAAAATCCTGTTTGCAATACAGAAAGACACTTCTCGCTGTGTTAGAAGCTTTTTGCACATCCCGTTAGGCAAGAGTTTAAATGGTCAGATCGCTCCGTACAGCCTCTCTATGACCAGTAACAGTGAGTTAGAGCTTCTGAGCGCTCTAATGGAGCTTATTCCTGCTTTTGTTGAAAACCTTATTTCTGGGTCAGAGAAAAGCGTTTAATGCAACGGGAAGAGAAATAGTGAAAAATATAAGAATTTTTTTTTTTTGCATGAATACAATCATTTTTGCATTACAGAAAGACACTTCTCAATGTGTTAGAAGTTTTTTGCACATCCCTTTAGGCAAGAGTTTCAGTGGTCAGATCGCTCCGTCCAGCGTCTCTATGACCTGTAACAGTGAGTTAGAGCTTCTGAGCGGTCTAACGCAGCTTATGACTGCTTATCTTGAAAACCTTATTTCTGGGTCAGAGAAATGCGTTTTATGCAACGGGAAGAGAAATAGTGAAAAACAAAAGAATTTTTTTTTTTGCATGAATAAAATCCTGTTTGCAACACAGAAAGACACTTCTCGCTGTGTTAGAAGCTTTTTGCACATCCCGTTAGGCAAGAGTTTAAATGGTCAGATCGCTCCGTACAGCCTCTCTATGACCAGTAACAGTGAGTTAGAGCTTCTGAGCGGTCTAATGGAGCTTATTCCTGCTTTTGTTGAAAACCTTATTTCTGGGTCAGAGAAAAGCGTTTTATGCAACGGGAAGAGAAATAGTGAAAAACATAAGAATTTTTTTTTTTGCATGAATAAAATCCTGTTTGCAATACAGAAAGACACTTCTCGCTGTGTTAGAAGCTTTTTGCACATCCCGTTAGGCAAGAGTTTAAATGGTCAGATCTCTCCGTACAGCCTCTCTATGACCAGTAACAGTGAGTTAGAGCTTCTGAGCGGTCTAATCGAGCTTATTCCTGCTTTTGTTGAAAACCTTATTTCTGGGTCAGAGAAAAGCGTTTAATGCAACGGGAAGAGAAATAGTGAAAAATATAAGAATTTTTTTTTTTTGCATGAATACAATCATTTTTGCATTACAGAAAGACACTTCTCAATGTGTTAGAAGTTTTTTGCACATCCCTTTAGGCAAGAGTTTCAGTGGTCAGATCGCTCCGTCCAGCGTCTCTATGACCTGTAACAGTGAGTTAGAGCTTCTGAGTGGTCTAACGCAGCTTATGACTGCTTATCTTGAAAACCTTATTTCTGGGTCAGAGAAATGCGTTTTATGCAACGGGAAGAGAAATAGTGAAAAACATAAGAATTTTTTTTTTTGCATGAATAAAATCCTGTTTGCAATACAGAAAGACACTTCTCGCTGTGTTAGAAGCTTTTTGCACATCCCGTTAGGCAAGAGTTTAAATGGTCAGATCGCTCCGTACAGCCTCTCTATGACCAGTAACAGTGAGTTAGAGCTTCTGAGCGGTCTAATGGAGCTTATTCCTGCTTTTGTTGAAAACCTTATTTCTGGGTCAGAGAAAAGCGTTTTATGCAACGGGAAGAGAAATAGTGAAAAACATAAGAATTTTTTTTTTTGCATGAATAAAATCCTGTTTGCAATACAGAAAGACACTTCTCGCTGTGTTAGAAGCTTTTTGCACATCCCGTTAGGCAAGAGTTTAAATGGTCAGATCGCTCCGTACAGCCTCTCTATGACCAGTAACAGTGAGTTAGAGCTTCTGAGCGGTCTAATGGAGCTTATTCCTGCTTTTGTTGAAAACCTTATTTCTGGGTCAGAGAAAGGCGTTTTATGCAACGGGAAGAGAAATAGTGAAAAATATAAGAATTTTTTTTTTTGCATGAATAAAATCCTGTTTGCAATACAGAAAGACACTTCTCGCTGTGTTAGAAGCTTTTTGCACATCCCATTAGGCAAGAGTTTAAATGGTCAGATCGCTCCGTACAGCCTCTCTATGACCAGTAACAGTGAGTTAGAGCTTCTGAGCGGTCTAATGGAGCTTATTCCTGCTTTTGTTGAAAACCTTATTTCTGGGTCAGAGAAAAGCGTTTTATGCAACGGAAAGAGAAATAGTGAAAAACATAAGAATTTTATTTTGTGCATGAATAAAATCATTTTTGCATTACAGAAAGACACTTCTCGCTGTGTTAGAAGTTTTTTGCACATCCCTTTAGGCAAAAGTTTCAGTGGTCAGATCGCTCCGTCCAGCGTCTCTATGACCAGTAACAGTGAGTTAGAGCTTCTGAGCGGTCTAACGCAGCTTATGACTGCTTATGTTGAAAACCTTATTTCTGGGTCAGAGAAAAGCGTTTTATGCAACGGGAAGAGAAATAGTGAAAAACATAAGAATTTTTTTTTTTGCATGAATAAAATCCTGTTTGCAATACAGAAAGACACTTCTCGCTGTGTTAGAAGCTTTTTGCACGTCCCGTTAGGCAAGAGTTTAAATGGTCAGATCGCTCCGTACAGCCTCTCTATGACCAGTAACAGTGAGTTAGAGCTTCTGAGCGGTCTAACGGAGCTTATTCCTGCTTTTGTTGAAAACCTTATTTCTGGGTCAGAGAAAAGCGTTTTATGCAACGGGAATAGAAATAGTGAAAAACATAAGAATTTTTTTTTTTGCATGAATAAAATCCTGTTTGCAATACAGAAAGACACTTCTCGCTGTGTTAGAAGCTTTTTGCACATCCCGTTAGGCAAGAGTTTAAATGGTCAGATCGCTCCGTACAGCCTCTCTATGACCAGTAACAGTGAGTTAGAGCTTCTGAGCGGTCTAATGGAGCTTATTCCTGCTTTTGTTGAAAACCTTATTTCTGGGTCAGAGAAAAGCGTTTTATGCAACGGAAAGAGAAATAGTGAAAAACATAAGAATTTTATTTTGTGCATGAATAAAATCATTTTTGCATTACAGAAAGACACTTCTCGCTGTGTTAGAAGTTTTTTGCACATCCCTTTAGGCAAAAGTTTCAGTGGTCAGATCGCTCCGTCCAGCGTCTCTATGACCAGTAACAGTGAGTTAGAGCTTCTGAGCGGTCTAACGCAGCTTATGACTGCTTATGTTGAAAACCTTATTTCTGTGTCAGAGAAAAGCGTTTTATGCAACGGGAAGAGAAATAGTGAAAAACATAAGAATTTTTTTTTTTGCATGAATAAAATCCTGTTTGCAATACAGAAAGACACTTCTCGCTGTGTTAGAAGCTTTTTGCACATCCCTTTAGTCATAAGTTTCAGTGGTCAGATCGCTCCGTCCAGCGTCTCTATGACCAGTAACAGTGAGTTAGAGCTTCTGAGCGGTCTAACGCAGCTTATGACTGCTTATGTTGAAAACCTTATTTCTGGGTCAGAGAAAAGCGTTTTATGCAACGGGAAGAGAAATAGTGAAAAACATAAGAATTTTTTTTTTTGCATGAATAAAATCCTGTTTGCAATACAGAAAGACACTTCTCGCTGTGTTAGAAGCTTTTTGCACGTCCCGTTAGGCAAGAGTTTAAATGGTCAGATCGCTCCGTACAGCCTCTCTATGACCAGTAACAGTGAGTTAGAGCTTCTGAGCGGTCTAACGGAGCTTATTCCTGCTTTTGTTGAAAACCTTATTTCTGGGTCAGAGAAAAGCGTTTTATGCAACGGGAAGAGAAATAGTGAAAAACATAAGAATTTTTTTTTTTGCATGAATAAAATCCTGTTTGCAATACAGAAAGACACTTCTCGCTGTGTTAGAAGCTTTTTGCACATCCCGTTAGGCAAGAGTTTAAATGGTCAGATCGCTCCGTACAGCCTCTCTATGACCAGTAACAGTGAGTTAGAGCTTCTGAGCGCTCTAATGGAGCTTATTCCTGCTTTTGTTGAAAACCTTATTTCTGGGTCAGAGAAAAGCGTTTAATGCAACGGGAAGAGAAATAGTGAAAAATATAAGAATTTTTTTTTTTTTTGCATGAATAAAATCATTTTTGCATTACAGAAAGACACTTCTCGCTGTGTTAGAAGTTTTTTGCACATCCCTTTAGGCAAGAGTTTCAGTGGTCAGATCGCTCCGTCCAGCGTCTCTATGACCAGTAACAGTGAGTTAGAGCTTCTGAGCGGTCTAATGGAGCTTATTCCTGCTTTTGTTGAAAACCTTATTTCTGGGTCAGAGAAAAGCGTTTTATGCAACGGGAAGAGAAATAGTGAAAAATATAAGAATTTTTTTTTTTGCATGAATAAAATCCTGTTTGCAATACAGAAAGACACTTCTCGCTGTGTTAGAAGCTTTTTGCACATCCCGTTAGGCAAGAGTTTAAATGGTCAGATCGCTCCGTACAGCCTCTCTATGACCAGTAACAGTGAGTTAGAGCTTCTGAGCGGTCTAACGCAGCTTATGACTGCTTATCTTGAAAACCTTATTTCTGGGTCAGAGAAATGCGTTTTATGCAACGGGAAGAGAAATAGTGAAAAACATAAGAATTTTTTTTTTTGCATGAATAAAATCCTGTTTGCAATACAGAAAGACACTTCTCGCTGTGTTAGAAGCTTTTTGCACATCCCGTTAGGCAAGAGTTTAAATGGTCAGATCGCTCCGTACAGCCTCTCTATGACCAGTAACAGTGAGTTAGAGCTTCTGAGCGGTCTAATGGAGCTTATTCCTGCTTTTGTTGAAAACCTTATTTCTGGGTCAGAGAAAGGCGTTTTATGCAACGGGAAGAGAAATAGTGAAAAATATAAGAATTTTTTTTTTTGCATGAATAAAATCCTGTTTGCAATACAGAAAGACACTTCTCGCTGTGTTAGAAGCTTTTTGCACATCCCATTAGGCAAGAGTTTAAATGGTCAGATCGCTCCGTACAGCCTCTCTATGACCAGTAACAGTGAGTTAGAGCTTCTGAGCGGTCTAATGGAGCTTATTCCTGCTTTTGTTGAAAACCTTATTTCTGGGTCAGAGAAAAGCGTTTTATGCAACGGAAAGAGAAATAGTGAAAAACATAAGAATTTTATTTTGTGCATGAATAAAATCATTTTTGCATTACAGAAAGACACTTCTCGCTGTGTTAGAAGTTTTTTGCACATCCCTTTAGGCAAAAGTTTCAGTGGTCAGATCGCTCCGTCCAGCGTCTCTATGACCAGTAACAGTGAGTTAGAGCTTCTGAGCGGTCTAACGCAGCTTATGACTGCTTATGTTGAAAACCTTATTTCTGGGTCAGAGAAAAGCGTTTTATGCAACGGGAAGAGAAATAGTGAAAAACATAAGAATTTTTTTTTTTGCATGAATAAAATCCTGTTTGCAATACAGAAAGACACTTCTCGCTGTGTTAGAAGCTTTTTGCACGTCCCGTTAGGCAAGAGTTTAAATGGTCAGATCGCTCCGTACAGCCTCTCTATGACCAGTAACAGTGAGTTAGAGCTTCTGAGCGGTCTAACGGAGCTTATTCCTGCTTTTGTTGAAAACCTTATTTCTGGGTCAGAGAAAAGCGTTTTATGCAACGGGAATAGAAATAGTGAAAAACATAAGAATTTTTTTTTTTGCATGAATAAAATCCTGTTTGCAATACAGAAAGACACTTCTCGCTGTGTTAGAAGCTTTTTGCACATCCCGTTAGGCAAGAGTTTAAATGGTCAGATCGCTCCGTACAGCCTCTCTATGACCAGTAACAGTGAGTTAGAGCTTCTGAGCGGTCTAATGGAGCTTATTCCTGCTTTTGTTGAAAACCTTATTTCTGGGTCAGAGAAAAGCGTTTTATGCAACGGAAAGAGAAATAGTGAAAAACATAAGAATTTTATTTTGTGCATGAATAAAATCATTTTTGCATTACAGAAAGACACTTCTCGCTGTGTTAGAAGTTTTTTGCACATCCCTTTAGGCAAAAGTTTCAGTGGTCAGATCGCTCCGTCCAGCGTCTCTATGACCAGTAACAGTGAGTTAGAGCTTCTGAGCGGTCTAACGCAGCTTATGACTGCTTATGTTGAAAACCTTATTTCTGTGTCAGAGAAAAGCGTTTTATGCAACGGGAAGAGAAATAGTGAAAAACATAAGAATTTTTTTTTTTGCATGAATAAAATCCTGTTTGCAATACAGAAAGACACTTCTCGCTGTGTTAGAAGCTTTTTGCACATCCCTTTAGTCATAAGTTTCAGTGGTCAGATCGCTCCGTCCAGCGTCTCTATGACCAGTAACAGTGAGTTAGAGCTTCTGAGCGGTCTAACGCAGCTTATGACTGCTTATGTTGAAAACCTTATTTCTGGGTCAGAGAAAAGCGTTTTATGCAACGGGAAGAGAAATAGTGAAAAACATAAGAATTTTTTTTTTTGCATGAATAAAATCCTGTTTGCAATACAGAAAGACACTTCTCGCTGTGTTAGAAGCTTTTTGCACGTCCCGTTAGGCAAGAGTTTAAATGGTCAGATCGCTCCGTACAGCCTCTCTATGACCAGTAACAGTGAGTTAGAGCTTCTGAGCGGTCTAACGGAGCTTATTCCTGCTTTTGTTGAAAACCTTATTTCTGGGTCAGAGAAAAGCGTTTAATGCAACGGGAAGAGAAATAGTGAAAAATATAAGAATTTTTTTTTTTTTTGCATGAATAAAATCATTTTTGCATTACAGAAAGACACTTCTCGCTGTGTTAGAAGTTTTTTGCACATCCCTTTAGGCAAGAGTTTCAGTGGTCAGATCGCTCCGTCCAGCGTCTCTATGACCAGTAACAGTGAGTTAGAGCTTCTGAGCGGTCTAATGGAGCTTATTCCTGCTTTTGTTGAAAACCTTATTTCTGGGTCAGAGAAAAGCGTTTTATGCAACGGGAAGAGAAATAGTGAAAAATATAAGAATTTTTTTTTTTGCATGAATAAAATCCTGTTTGCAATACAGAAAGACACTTCTCGCTGTGTTAGAAGCTTTTTGCACATCCCGTTAGGCAAGAGTTTAAATGGTCAGATCGCTCCGTACAGCCTCTCTATGACCAGTAACAGTGAGTTAGAGCTTCTGAGCGGTCTAACGCAGCTTATGACTGCTTATCTTGAAAACCTTATTTCTGGGTCAGAGAAATGCGTTTTATGCAACGGGAAGAGAAATAGTGAAAAACATAAGAATTTTTTTTTTTGCATGAATAAAATCCTGTTTGCAATACAGAAAGACACTTCTCGCTGTGTTAGAAGCTTTTTGCACATCCCGTTAGGCAAGAGTTTAAATGGTCAGATCGCTCCGTACAGCCTCTCTATGACCAGTAACAGTGAGTTAGAGCTTCTGAGCGGTCTAATGGAGCTTATTCCTGCTTTTGTTGAAAACCTTATTTCTGGGTCAGAGAAAAGCGTTTTATGCAACGGGAAGAGAAATAGTGAAAAACATAAGAATTTTTTTTTTTGCATGAATAAAATCCTGTTTGCAATACAGAAAGACACTTCTCGCTGTGTTAGAAGCTTTTTGCACATCCCGTTAGGCAAGAGTTTAAATGGTCAGATCGCTCCGTACAGCCTCTCTATGACCAGTAACAGTGAGTTAGAGCTTCTGAGCGGTCTAATGGAGCTTATTCCTGCTTTTGTTGAAAACCTTATTTCTGGGTCAGAGAAAGGCGTTTTATGCAACGGGAAGAGAAATAGTGAAAAATATAAGAATTTTTTTTTTTTGCATGAATAAAATCCTGTTTGCAATACAGAAAGACACTTCTCGCTGTGTTAGAAGCTTTTTGCACATCCCGTTAGGCAAGAGTTTAAATGGTCAGATCGCTCCGTACAGCCTCTCTATGACCAGTAACAGTGAGTTAGAGCTTCTGAGCGGTCTAATGGAGCTTATTCCTGCTTTTGTTGAAAACCTTATTTCTGGGTCAGAGAAAAGCGTTTTATGCAACGGAAAGAGAAATAGTGAAAAACATAAGAATTTTATTTTGTGCATGAATAAAATCATTTTTGCATTACAGAAAGACACTTCTCGCTGTGTTAGAAGTTTTTTGCACATCCCTTTAGGCAAAAGTTTCAGTGGTCAGATCGCTCCGTCCAGCGTCTCTATGACCAGTAACAGTGAGTTAGAGCTTCTGAGCGGTCTAACGCAGCTTATGACTGCTTATGTTGAAAACCTTATTTCTGGGTCAGAGAAAAGCGTTTTATGCAACGGGAAGAGAAATAGTGAAAAACATAAGAATTTTTTTTTTTGCATGAATAAAATCCTGTTTGCAATACAGAAAGACACTTCTCGCTGTGTTAGAAGCTTTTTGCACGTCCCGTTAGGCAAGAGTTTAAATGGTCAGATCGCTCCGTACAGCCTCTCTATGACCAGTAACAGTGAGTTAGAGCTTCTGAGCGGTCTAACGGAGCTTATTCCTGCTTTTGTTGAAAACCTTATTTCTGGGTCAGAGAAAAGCGTTTTATGCAACGGAAAGAGAAATAGTGAAAAACATAAGAATTTTATTTTGTGCATGAATAAAATCATTTTTGCATTACAGAAAGACACTTCTCGCTGTGTTAGAAGTTTTTTGCACATCCCTTTAGGCAAGAGTTTCAGTGGTCAGATCGCTCTGTCCAGCGTCTCTATGACCAGTAACAGTGAGTTAGAGCTTCTGAGCGGTCTAACGCAGCTTATGACTGCTTATCTTGAAAACCTTATTTCTGGGTCAGAGAAATGCGTTTTATGCAACGGGAAGAGAAATAGTGAAAAACATAAGAATTTTTTTTTTTGCATGAATAAAATCCTGTTTGCAATACAGAAAGACACTTCTCGCTGTGTTAGAAGCTTTTTGCACATCCCGTTAGGCAAGAGTTTAAATGGTCAGATCGCTCCGTACAGCCTCTCTATGACCAGTAACAGTGAGTTAGAGCTTCTGAGCGGTCTAATGGAGCTTATTCCTGCTTTTGTTGAAAACCTTATTTCTGGGTCAGAGAAAAGCGTTTTATGCAACGGGAAGAGAAATAGTGAAAAACATAAGAATTTTTTTTTTTGCATGAATAAAATCCTGTTTGCAATACAGAAAGACACTTCTCGCTGTGTTAGAAGCTTTTTGCACATCCCGTTAGGCAAGAGTTTAAATGGTCAGATCGCTCCGTACAGCCTCTCTATGACCAGTAACAGTGAGTTAGAGCTTCTGAGCGGTCTAAAGGAGCTTATTCCTGCTTTTGTTGAAAACCTTATTTCTGGGTCAGAGAAAAGCGTTTTATGCAACGGGAAGAGAAATAGTGAAAAATATAAGAATTTTTTTTTTTTGCATGAATAAAATCCTGTTTGCAATACAGAAAGACACTTCTCGCTGTCTTAGAAGCTTTTTGCACATCCCTTTGGTCATCAGTTTCAATGGTCAGATCGCTCCGTACAGCCTCTCTATGACCAGTAACAGTGAGTTAGAGCTTCTGAGCGGTCTAATGGAGCTTATTCCTGCTTTTGTTGAAAACCTTATTTCTGGGTCAGAGAAAAGCGTTTTATGCAACGGGAAGAGAAATAGTGAAAAACATAAGAATTTTTTTTTGCGCATGAATAAAATCATTTTTGCAATACAGAAAGACACTTCTCGCTGTGTTAGAAGTTTTTTGCACATCCCTTTAGGCAAGAGTTACAGTGGTCAGATCGCTCCGTCCAGCGTCTCTATGACCAGTAACAGTGAGTTAGAGCTTCTGAGCGGTCTAACGCAGCTTATGCCTGCTTATCTTGAAAACCTTATTTCTGGGTCAGAGAAATGCGTTTTATGCAACGGGAAGAGAAATAGTGAAAAACATAAGAATTTTTTTTTTTGCATGAATAAAATCCTGTTTGCAATACAGAAAGACACTTCTCGCTGTGTTAGAAGCTTTTTGCACATCCCGTTAGGCAAGAGTTTAAATGGTCAGATCGCTCCGTACAGCCTCTCTATGACCAGTAACAGTGAGTTAGAGCTTCTGAGCGGTCTAATGGAGCTTATTCCTGCTTTTGTTGAAAACCTTATTTCTGGGTCAGAGAAAAGCGTTTTATGCAACGGGAAGAGAAATAGTGAAAAACATAAGAATTTTTTTTTTTGCATGAATAAAATCCTGTTTGCAATACAGAAAGACACTTCTCGCTGTGTTAGAAGCTTTTTGCACATCCCGTTAGGCAAGAGTTTAAATGGTCAGATCGCTCCGTACAGCCTCTCTATGACCAGTAACAGTGAGTTAGAGCTTCTGAGCGGTCTAATGGAGCTTATTCCTGCTTTTGTTGAAAACCTTATTTCTGGGTCAGAGAAAGGCGTTTTATGCAACGGGAAGAGAAATAGTGAAAAATATAAGAATTTTTTTTTTTGCATGAATAAAATCCTGTTTGCAATACAGAAAGACACTTCTCGCTGTGTTAGAAGCTTTTTGCACATCCCGTTAGGCAAGAGTTTAAATGGTCAGATCGCTCCGTACAGCCTCTCTATGACCAGTAACAGTGAGTTAGAGCTTCTGAGCGGTCTAATGGAGCTTATTCCTGCTTTTGTTGAAAACCTTATTTCTGGGTCAGAGAAAAGCGTTTTATGCAACGGAAAGAGAAATAGTGAAAAACATAAGAATTTTATTTTGTGCATGAATAAAATCATTTTTGCATTACAGAAAGACACTTCTCGCTGTGTTAGAAGTTTTTTGCACATCCCTTTAGGCAAGAGTTTCAGTGGTCAGATCGCTCTGTCCAGCGTCTCTATGACCAGTAACAGTGAGTTAGAGCTTCTGAGCGGTCTAACGCAGCTTATGACTGCTTATCTTGAAAACCTTATTTCTGGGTCAGAGAAATGCGTTTTATGCAACGGGAAGAGAAATAGTGAAAAACATAAGAATTTTTTTTTTTGCATGAATAAAATCCTGTTTGCAATACAGAAAGACACTTCTCGCTGTGTTAGAAGCTTTTTGCACATCCCGTTAGGCAAGAGTTTAAATGGTCAGATCGCTCCGTACAGCCTCTCTATGACCAGTAACAGTGAGTTAGAGCTTCTGAGCGGTCTAATGGAGCTTATTCCTGCTTTTGTTGAAAACCTTATTTCTGGGTCAGAGAAAAGCGTTTTATGCAACGGGAAGAGAAATAGTGAAAAACATAAGAATTTTTTTTTTTGCATGAATAAAATCCTGTTTGCAATACAGAAAGACACTTCTCGCTGTGTTAGAAGCTTTTTGCACATCCCGTTAGGCAAGAGTTTAAATGGTCAGATCGCTCCGTACAGCCTCTCTATGACCAGTAACAGTGAGTTAGAGCTTCTGAGCGGTCTAACGGAGCTTATTCCTGCTTTTGTTGAAAACCTTATTTCTGGGTCAGAGAAAAGCGTTTTATGCAACGGGAAGAGAAATAGTGAAAAATATAAGAATTTTTTTTTTTGCATGAATAAAATCCTGTTTGCAATACAGAAAGACACTTCTCGCTGTCTTAGAAGCTTTTTGCACAACCCTTTGGTCATCAGTTTCAATGGTCAGATCGCTCCGTACAGCCTCTCTATGACCAGTAACAGTGAGTTAGAGCTTCTGAGCGGTCTAATGGAGCTTATTCCTGCTTTTGTTGAAAACCTTATTTCTGGGTCAGAGAAAAGCGTTTTATGCAACGGGAAGAGAAATAGTGAAAAACATAAGAATTTTTTTTTGCGCATGAATAAAATCATTTTTGCAATACAGAAAGACACTTCTCGCTGTGTTAGAAGTTTTTTGCACATCCCTTTAGGCAAGAGTTACAGTGGTCAGATCGCTCCGTCCAGCGTCTCTATGACCAGTAACAGTGAGTTAGAGCTTCTGAGCGGTCTAACGCAGCTTATGCCTGCTTTTGTTGAAAACCTTATTTCTGGGTCAGAGAAAGGCGTTTTATGCAACGGGAAGAGAAATAGTGAAAAATATAAGAATTTTTTTTTTTGCATGAATAAAATCCTGTTTGCAATACAGAAAGACACTTCTCGCTGTGTTAGAAGCTTTTTGCACATCCCGTTAGGCAAGAGTTTAAATGGTCAGATCGCTCCGTACAGCCTCTCTATGACCAGTAACAGTGAGTTAGAGCTTCTGAGCGGTCTAATGGAGCTTATTCCTGCTTTTGTTGAAAACCTTATTTCTGGGTCAGAGAAAAGCGTTTTATGCAACGGAAAGAGAAATAGTGAAAAACATAAGAATTTTATTTTGTGCATGAATAAAATCATTTTTGCATTACAGAAAGACACTTCTCGCTGTGTTAGAAGTTTTTTGCACATCCCTTTAGGCAAAAGTTTCAGTGGTCAGATCGCTCCGTCCAGCGTCTCTATGACCAGTAACAGTGAGTTAGAGCTTCTGAGCGGTCTAACGCAGCTTATGACTGCTTATGTTGAAAACCTTATTTCTGGGTCAGAGAAAAGCGTTTTATGCAACGGGAAGAGAAATAGTGAAAAACATAAGAATTTTTTTTTTTGCATGAATAAAATCCTGTTTGCAATACAGAAAGACACTTCTCGCTGTGTTAGAAGCTTTTTGCACGTCCCGTTAGGCAAGAGTTTAAATGGTCAGATCGCTCCGTACAGCCTCTCTATGACCAGTAACAGTGAGTTAGAGCTTCTGAGCGGTCTAACGGAGCTTATTCCTGCTTTTGTTGAAAACCTTATTTCTGGGTCAGAGAAAAGCGTTTTATGCAACGGGAAGAGAAATAGTGAAAAACATAAGAATTTTTTTTTTTGCATGAATAAAATCCTGTTTGCAATACAGAAAGACACTTCTCGCTGTGTTAGAAGCTTTTTGCACATCCCGTTAGGCAAGAGTTTAAATGGTCAGATCGCTCCGTACAGCCTCTCTATGACCAGTAACAGTGAGTTAGAGCTTCTGAGCGCTCTAATGGAGCTTATTCCTGCTTTTGTTGAAAACCTTATTTCTGGGTCAGAGAAAAGCGTTTAATGCAACGGGAAGAGAAATAGTGAAAAATATAAGAATTTTTTTTTTTTTTGCATGAATAAAATCATTTTTGCATTACAGAAAGACACTTCTCGCTGTGTTAGAAGTTTTTTGCACATCCCTTTAGGCAAGAGTTTCAGTGGTCAGATCGCTCCGTCCAGCGTCTCTATGACCAGTAACAGTGAGTTAGAGCTTCTGAGCGGTCTAACGCAGCTTATGACTGCTTATGTTGAAAACCTTATTTCTGGGTCAGAGAAAAGCGTTTTATGCAACGGGAAGAGAAATAGTGAAAAACATAAGAATTTTTTTTTTTTGCATGAATAAAATCCTGTTTGCAATACAGAAAGACACTTCTCGCTGTGTTAGAAGTTTTTTGCACATCCCTTTAGGCAAGAGTTTCAGTGGTCAGATCGCTCCGTCCAGCGTCTCTATGACCAGTAACAGTGAGTTAGAGCTTCTGAGCGGTCTAAGGCAGCTTATGACTGCTTATCTTGAAAACCTTATTTCTGGGTCAGAGAAATGCGTTTTATGCAACGGGAAGAGAAATAGTGAAAAACATAAGAATTTTTTTTTTTTGCATGAATAAAATCCTGTTGGCAATACAGAAAGACACTTCTCGCTGTGTTAGAAGCTTTTTGCACATCCCGTTAGGCAAGAGTTTAAATGGTCAGATCGCTCCGTACAGCCTCTCTATGACCAGTAACAGTGAGTTAGAGCTTCTGAGCGGTCTAATGGAGCTTATTCCTGCTTTTGTTGAAAACCTTATTTCTGGGTCAGAGAAAAGCGTTTTATGCAACGGAAAGAGAAATAGTGAAAAACATAAGAATTTTATTTTGTGCATGAATAAAATCATTTTTGCATTACAGAAAGACACTTCTCGCTGTGTTAGAAGTTTTTTGCACATCCCTTTAGGCAAAAGTTTCAGTGGTCAGATCGCTCCGTCCAGCGTCTCTATGACCAGTAACAGTGAGTTAGAGCTTCTGAGCGGTCTAACGCAGCTTATGACTGCTTATGTTGAAAACCTTATTTCTGGGTCAGAGAAAAGCGTTTTATGCAACGGGAAGAGAAATAGTGAAAAACATAAGAATTTTTTTTTTTGCATGAATAAAATCCTGTTTGCAATACAGAAAGACACTTCTCGCTGTGTTAGAAGCTTTTTGCACGTCCCGTTAGGCAAGAGTTTAAATGGTCAGATCGCTCCGTACAGCCTCTCTATGACCAGTAACAGTGAGTTAGAGCTTCTGAGCGGTCTAACGGAGCTTATTCCTGCTTTTGTTGAAAACCTTATTTCTGGGTCAGAGAAAAGCGTTTTATGCAACGGGAAGAGAAATAGTGAAAAACATAAGAATTTTTTTTTGCGCATGAATAAAATCATTTTTGCAATACAGAAAGACACTTCTCGCTGTGTTAGAAGTTTTTTGCACATCCCTTTAGGCAAGAGTTACAGTGGTCAGATCGCTCCGTCCAGCGTCTCTATGACCAGTAACAGTGAGTTAGAGCTTCTGAGCGGTCTAACGCAGCTTATGCCTGCTTTTGTTGAAAACCTTATTTCTGGGTCAGAGAAAGGCGTTTTATGCAACGGGAAGAGAAATAGTGAAAAATATAAGAATTTTTTTTTTTGCATGAATAAAATCCTGTTTGCAATACAGAAAGACACTTCTCGCTGTGTTAGAAGCTTTTTGCACATCCCGTTAGGCAAGAGTTTAAATGGTCAGATCGCTCCGTACAGCCTCTCTATGACCAGTAACAGTGAGTTAGAGCTTCTGAGCGGTCTAATGGAGCTTATTCCTGCTTTTGTTGAAAACCTTATTTCTGGGTCAGAGAAAAGCGTTTTATGCAACGGAAAGAGAAATAGTGAAAAACATAAGAATTTTATTTTGTGCATGAATAAAATCATTTTTGCATTACAGAAAGACACTTCTCGCTGTGTTAGAAGTTTTTTGCACATCCCTTTAGGCAAAAGTTTCAGTGGTCAGATCGCTCCGTCCAGCGTCTCTATGACCAGTAACAGTGAGTTAGAGCTTCTGAGCGGTCTAACGCAGCTTATGACTGCTTATGTTGAAAACCTTATTTCTGGGTCAGAGAAAAGCGTTTTATGCAACGGGAAGAGAAATAGTGAAAAACATAAGAATTTTTTTTTTTGCATGAATAAAATCCTGTTTGCAATACAGAAAGACACTTCTCGCTGTGTTAGAAGCTTTTTGCACGTCCCGTTAGGCAAGAGTTTAAATGGTCAGATCGCTCCGTACAGCCTCTCTATGACCAGTAACAGTGAGTTAGAGCTTCTGAGCGGTCTAACGGAGCTTATTCCTGCTTTTGTTGAAAACCTTATTTCTGGGTCAGAGAAAAGCGTTTTATGCAACGGGAAGAGAAATAGTGAAAAACATAAGAATTTTTTTTTTTGCATGAATAAAATCCTGTTTGCAATACAGAAAGACACTTCTCGCTGTGTTAGAAGCTTTTTGCACATCCCGTTAGGCAAGAGTTTAAATGGTCAGATCGCTCCGTACAGCCTCTCTATGACCAGTAACAGTGAGTTAGAGCTTCTGAGCGCTCTAATGGAGCTTATTCCTGCTTTTGTTGAAAACCTTATTTCTGGGTCAGAGAAAAGCGTTTAATGCAACGGGAAGAGAAATAGTGAAAAATATAAGAATTTTTTTTTTTTTTTGCATGAATAAAATCATTTTTGCATTACAGAAAGACACTTCTCGCTGTGTTAGAAGTTTTTTGCACATCCCTTTAGGCAAGAGTTTCAGTGGTCAGATCGCTCCGTCCAGCGTCTCTATGACCAGTAACAGTGAGTTAGAGCTTCTGAGCGGTCTAACGCAGCTTATGACTGCTTATGTTGAAAACCTTATTTCTGGGTCAGAGAAAAGCGTTTTATGCAACGGGAAGAGAAATAGTGAAAAACATAAGAATTTTTTTTTTTTGCATGAATAAAATCCTGTTTGCAATACAGAAAGACACTTCTCGCTGTGTTAGAAGTTTTTTGCACATCCCTTTAGGCAAGAGTTTCAGTGGTCAGATCGCTCCGTCCAGCGTCTCTATGACCAGTAACAGTGAGTTAGAGCTTCTGAGCGGTCTAAGGCAGCTTATGACTGCTTATCTTGAAAACCTTATTTCTGGGTCAGAGAAATTCGTTTTATGCAACGGGAAGAGAAATAGTGAAAAACATAAGAATTTTTTTTTTTGCATGAATAAAATCCTGTTGGCAATACAGAAAGACACTTCTCGCTGTGTTAGAAGCTTTTTGCACATCCCGTTAGGCAAGAGTTTAAATGGTCAGATCGCTCCGTACAGCCTCTCTATGACCAGTAACAGTGAGTTAGAGCTTCTGAGCGGTCTAATGGAGCTTATTCCTGCTTTTGTTGAAAACCTTATTTCTGGGTCAGAGAAAAGCGTTTTATGCAACGGAAAGAGAAATAGTGAAAAACATAAGAATTTTATTTTGTGCATGAATAAAATCATTTTTGCATTACAGAAAGACACTTCTCGCTGTGTTAGAAGTTTTTTGCACATCCCTTTAGGCAAAAGTTTCAGTGGTCAGATCGCTCCGTCCAGCGTCTCTATGACCAGTAACAGTGAGTTAGAGCTTCTGAGCGGTCTAACGCAGCTTATGACTGCTTATGTTGAAAACCTTATTTCTGGGTCAGAGAAAAGCGTTTTATGCAACGGGAAGAGAAATAGTGAAAAACATAAGAATTTTTTTTTTTGCATGAATAAAATCCTGTTTGCAATACAGAAAGACACTTCTCGCTGTGTTAGAAGCTTTTTGCACGTCCCGTTAGGCAAGAGTTTAAATGGTCAGATCGCTCCGTACAGCCTCTCTATGACCAGTAACAGTGAGTTAGAGCTTCTGAGCGGTCTAACGGAGCTTATTCCTGCTTTTGTTGAAAACCTTATTTCTGGGTCAGAGAAAAGCGTTTTATGCAACTGGAAGAGAAATAGTGAAAAACATAAGAATTTTTTTTTTGCATGAATAAAATCCTGTTTGCAATACAGAAAGACACTTCTCGCTGTGTTAGAAGCTTTTTGCACATCCCGTTAGGCAAGAGTTTAAATGGTCAGATCGCTCCGTACAGCCTCTCTATGACCAGTAACAGTGAGTTAGAGCTTCTGAGCGCTTTAATGGAGCTTATTCCTGCTTTTGTTGAAAACCTTATTTCTGGGTCAGAGAAAAGCGTTTAATGCAACGGGAAGAGAAATAGTGAAAAATATAAGAATTTTTTTTTTTTGCATGAATACAATCATTTTTGCATTACAGAAAGACACTTCTCAATGTGTTAGAAGTTTTTTGCACATCCCTTTAGGCAAGAGTTTCAGTGGTCAGATCGCTCCGTCCAGCGTCTCTATGACCTGTAACAGTGAGTTAGAGCTTCTGAGCGGTCTAACGCAGCTTATGACTGCTTATCTTGAAAACCTTATTTCTGGGTCAGAGAAATGCGTTTTATGCAACGGGAAGAGAAATAGTGAAAAACATAAGAATTTTTTTTTTTGCATGAATAAAATCCTGTTTGCAATACAGAAAGACACTTCTCGCTGTGTTAGAAGCTTTTTGCACATCCCGTTAGGCAAGAGTTTAAATGGTCAGATCGCTCCGTACAGCCTCTCTATGACCAGTAACAGTGAGTTAGAGCTTCTGAGCGGTCTAATGGAGCTTATTCCTGCTTTTGTTGAAAACCTTATTTCTGGGTCAGAGAAAAGCGTTTTATGCAACGGGAAGAGAAATAGTGAAAAACATAAGAATTTTTTTTTTTTGCATGAATAAAATCCTGTTTGCAATACAGAAAGACACTTCTCGCTGTGTTAGAAGCTTTTTGCACATCCCGTTAGGCAAGAGTTTAAATGGTCAGATCGCTCCGTACAGCCTCTCTATGACCAGTAACAGTGAGTTAGAGCTTCTGAGCGGTCTAATGGAGCTTATTCCTGCTTTTGTTGAAAACCTTATTTCTGGGTCAGAGAAAGGCGTTTTATGCAACGGGAAGAGAAATAGTGAAAAACATAAGAATTTTTTTTTTTGCATGAATAAAATCCTGTTTGCAATACAGAAAGACACTTCTCGCTGTGTTAGAAGCTTTTTGCACATCCCGTTAGGCAAGAGTTTAAATGGTCAGATCGCTCCGTACAGCCTCTCTATGACCAGTAACAGTGAGTTAGAGCTTCTGAGCGGTCTAATGGAGCTTATTCCTGCTTTTGTTGAAAACCTTATTTCTGGGTCAGAGAAAAGCGTTTTATGCAACGGGAAGAGAAATAGTGAAAAACATAAGAATTTTTTTTTTTGCATGAATAAAATCCTGTTTGCAATACAGAAAGACACTTCTCGCTGTGTTAGAAGCTTTTTGCACATCCCGTTAGGCAAGAGTTTAAATGGTCAGATCGCTCCGTACAGCCTCTCTATGACCAGTAACAGTGAGTTAGAGCTTCTGAGCGGTCTAATGGAGCTTATTCCTGCTTTTGTTGAAAACCTTATTTCTGGGTCAGAGAAAGGCGTTTTATGCAACGGGAAGAGAAATAGTGAAAAATATAAGAATTTTTTTTTTTGCATGAATAAAATCCTGTTTACAATACAGAAAGACACTTCTCGCTGTGTTAGAAGCTTTTTGCACATCCCGTTAGGCAAGAGTTTAAATGGTCAGATCGCTCCGTACAGCCTCTCTATGACCAGTAACAGTGAGTTAGAGCTTCTGAGCGGTCTAATGGAGCTTATTCCTGCTTTTGTTGAAAACCTTATTTCTGGGTCAGAGAAAAGCGTTTTATGCAACGGAAAGAGAAATAGTGAAAAACATAAGAATTTTATTTTGTGCATGAATAAAATCATTTTTGCATTACAGAAAGACACTTCTCGCTGTGTTAGAAGTTTTTTGCACATCCCTTTAGGCAAGAGTTTCAGTGGTCAGATCGCTCTGTCCAGCGTCTCTATGACCAGTAACAGTGAGTTAGAGCTTCTGAGCGGTCTAACGCAGCTTATGACTGCTTATCTTGAAAACCTTATTTCTGGGTCAGAGAAATGCGTTTTATGCAACGGGAAGAGAAATAGTGAAAAACATAAGAATTTTTTTTTTTGCATGAATAAAATCCTGTTTGCAATACAGAAAGACACTTCTCGCTGTGTTAGAAGCTTTTTGCACATCCCGTTAGGCAAGAGTTTAAATGGTCAGATCGCTCCCTACAGCCTCTCTATGACCAGTAACAGTGAGTTAGAGCTTCTGAGCGGTCTAATGGAGCTTATTCCTGCTTTTGTTGAAAACCTTATTTCTGGGTCAGAGAAAAGCGTTTTATGCAACGGGAAGAGAAATAGTGAAAAACATAAGAATTTTTTTTTTTGCATGAATAAAATCCTGTTTGCAATACAGAAAGACACTTCTCGCTGTGTTAGAAGCTTTTTGCACATCCCGTTAGGCAAGAGTTTAAATGGTCAGATCGCTCCGTACAGCCTCTCTATGACCAGTAACAGTGAGTTAGAGCTTCTGAGCGGTCTAACGGAGCTTATTCCTGCTTTTGTTGAAAACCTTATTTCTGGGTCAGAGAAAAGCGTTTTATGCAACGGGAAGAGAAATAGTGAAAAATATAAGAATTTTTTTTTTTGCATGAATAAAATCCTGTTTGCAATACAGAAAGACACTTCTCGCTGTCTTAGAAGCTTTTTGCACATCCCTTTGGTCATCAGTTTCAATGGTCAGATCGCTCCGTACAGCCTCTCTATGACCAGTAACAGTGAGTTAGAGCTTCTGAGCGGTCTAATGGAGCTTATTCCTGCTTTTGTTGAAAACCTTATTTCTGGGTCAGAGAAAAGCGTTTTATGCAACGGGAAGAGAAATAGTGAAAAACATAAGAATTTTTTTTTGCGCATGAATAAAATCATTTTTGCAATACAGAAAGACACTTCTCGCTGTGTTAGAAGTTTTTTGCACATCCCTTTAGGCAAGAGTTACAGTGGTCAGATCGCTCCGTCCAGCGTCTCTATGACCAGTAACAGTGAGTTAGAGCTTCTGAGCGGTCTAACGCAGCTTATGCCTGCTTATCTTGAAAACCTTATTTCTGGGTCAGAGAAATGCGTTTTATGCAACGGGAAGAGAAATAGTGAAAAACATAAGAATTTTTTTTTTTGCATGAATAAAATCCTGTTTGCAATACAGAAAGACACTTCTCGCTGTGTTAGAAGCTTTTTGCACATCCCGTTAGGCAAGAGTTTAAATGGTCAGATCGCTCCGTACAGCCTCTCTATGACCAGTAACAGTGAGTTAGAGCTTCTGAGCGGTCTAATGGAGCTTATTCCTGCTTTTGTTGAAAACCTTATTTCTGGGTCAGAGAAAAGCGTTTTATGCAACGGGAAGAGAAATAGTGAAAAACATAAGAATTTTTTTTTTTGCATGAATAAAATCCTGTTTGCAATACAGAAAGACACTTCTCGCTGTGTTAGAAGCTTTTTGCACATCCCGTTAGGCAAGAGTTTAAATGGTCAGATCGCTCCGTACAGCCTCTCTATGACCAGTAACAGTGAGTTAGAGCTTCTGAGCGCTCTAATGGAGCTTATTCCTGCTTTTGTTGAAAACCTTATTTCTGGGTCAGAGAAAAGCGTTTAATGCAACGGGAAGAGAAATAGTGAAAAATATAAGAATTTTTTTTTTTTTTGCATGAATAAAATCATTTTTGCATTACAGAAAGACACTTCTCGCTGTGTTAGAAGTTTTTTGCACATCCCTTTAGGCAAGAGTTTCAGTGGTCAGATCGCTCCGTCCAGCGTCTCTATGACCAGTAACAGTGAGTTAGAGCTTCTGAGCGGTCTAACGCAGCTTATGACTGCTTATGTTGAAAACCTTATTTCTGGGTCAGAGAAAAGCGTTTTATGCAACGGGAAGAGAAATAGTGAAAAACATAAGAATTTTTTTTTTTTGCATGAATAAAATCCTGTTTGCAATACAGAAAGACACTTCTCGCTGTGTTAGAAGTTTTTTGCACATCCCTTTAGGCAAGAGTTTCAGTGGTCAGATCGCTCCGTCCAGCGTCTCTATGACCAGTAACAGTGAGTTAGAGCTTCTGAGCGGTCTAACGCAGCTTATGACTGCTTATCTTGAAAACCTTATTTCTGGGTCAGAGAAATGCGTTTTATGCAACGGGAAGAGAAATAGTGAAAAACATAAGAATTTTTTTTTTTGCATGAATAAAATCCTGTTGGCAATACAGAAAGACACTTCTCGCTGTGTTAGAAGCTTTTTGCACATCCCGTTAGGCAAGAGTTTAAATGGTCAGATCGCTCCGTACAGCCTCTCTATGACCAGTAACAGTGAGTTAGAGCTTCTGAGCGGTCTAATGGAGCTTATTCCTGCTTTTGTTGAAAACCTTATTTCTGGGTCAGAGAAAAGCGTTTTATGCAACGGAAAGAGAAATAGTGAAAAACATAAGAATTTTATTTTGTGCATGAATAAAATCATTTTTGCATTACAGAAAGACACTTCTCGCTGTGTTAGAAGTTTTTTGCACATCCCTTTAGGCAAAAGTTTCAGTGGTCAGATCGCTCCGTCCAGCGTCTCTATGACCAGTAACTGAGTTAGAGCTTCTGAGCGGTCTAACGCAGCTTATGACTGCTTATGTTGAAAACCTTATTTCTGGGTCAGAGAAAAGCGTTTTATGCAACGGGAAGAGAAATAGTGAAAAACATAAGAATTTTTTTTTTTTGCATGAATAAAATCCTGTTTGCAATACAGAAAGACACTTCTCGCTGTGTTAGAAGCTTTTTGCACGTCCCGTTAGGCAAGAGTTTAAATGGTCAGATCGCTCCGTACAGCCTCTCTATGACCAGTAACAGTGAGTTAGAGCTTCTGAGCGGTCTAACGGAGCTTATTCCTGCTTTTGTTGAAAACCTTATTTCTGGGTCAGAGAAAAGCGTTTTATGCAACTGGAAGAGAAATAGTGAAAAACATAAGAATTTTTTTTTTGCATGAATAAAATCCTGTTTGCAATACAGAAAGACACTTCTCGCTGTGTTAGAAGCTTTTTGCACATCCCGTTAGGCAAGAGTTTAAATGGTCAGATCGCTCCGTACAGCCTCTCTATGACCAGTAACAGTGAGTTAGAGCTTCTGAGCGCTTTAATGGAGCTTATTCCTGCTTTTGTTGAAAACCTTATTTCTGGGTCAGAGAAAAGCGTTTAATGCAACGGGAAGAGAAATAGTGAAAAATATAAGAATTTTTTTTTTTTGCATGAATACAATCATTTTTGCATTACAGAAAGACACTTCTCAATGTGTTAGAAGTTTTTTGCACATCCCTTTAGGCAAGAGTTTCAGTGGTCAGATCGCTCCGTCCAGCGTCTCTATGACCTGTAACAGTGAGTTAGAGCTTCTGAGCGGTCTAACGCAGCTTATGACTGCTTATCTTGAAAACCTTATTTCTGGGTCAGAGAAATGCGTTTTATGCAACGGGAAGAGAAATAGTGAAAAACATAAGAATTTTTTTTTTTGCATGAATAAAATCCTGTTTGCAATACAGAAAGACACTTCTCGCTGTGTTAGAAGCTTTTTGCACATCCCGTTAGGCAAGAGTTTAAATGGTCAGATCGCTCCGTACAGCCTCTCTATGACCAGTAACAGTGAGTTAGAGCTTCTGAGCGGTCTAATGGAGCTTATTCCTGCTTTTGTTGAAAACCTTATTTCTGGGTCAGAGAAAAGCGTTTTATGCAACGGGAAGAGAAATAGTGAAAAACATAAGAATTTTTTTTTTTTGCATGAATAAAATCCTGTTTGCAATACAGAAAGACACTTCTCGCTGTGTTAGAAGCTTTTTGCACATCCCGTTAGGCAAGAGTTTAAATGGTCAGATCGCTCCGTACAGCCTCTCTATGACCAGTAACAGTGAGTTAGAGCTTCTGAGCGGTCTAATGGAGCTTATTCCTGCTTTTGTTGAAAACCTTATTTCTGGGTCAGAGAAAGGCGTTTTATGCAACGGGAAGAGAAATAGTGAAAAATATAAGAATTTTTTTTTTTGCATGAATAAAATCCTGTTTGCAATACAGAAAGACACTTCTCGCTGTGTTAGAAGCTTTTTGCACATCCCGTTAGGCAAGAGTTTAAATGGTCAGATCGCTCCGTACAGCCTCTCTATGACCAGTAACAGTGAGTTAGAGCTTCTGAGCGGTCTAATGGAGCTTATTCCTGCTTTTGTTGAAAACCTTATTTCTGGGTCAGAGAAAAGCGTTTTATGCAACGGAAAGAGAAATAGTGAAAAACATAAGAATTTTTTTTTGCGCATGAATAAAATCATTTTTGCAATACAGAAAGACACTTCTCGCTGTGTTAGAAGTTTTTTGCACATCCCTTTAGGCAAGAGTTACAGTGGTCAGATCGCTCCGTCCAGCATCTCTATGACCAGTAACAGTGAGTTAGAGCTTCTGAGCGGTCTAACGCAGCTTATGCCTGCTTATCTTGAAAACCTTATTTCTGGGTCAGAGAAATGCGTTTTATGCAACGGGAAGAGAAATAGTGAAAAACATAAGAATTTTTTTTTTGCATGAATAAAATCCTGTTTGCAATACAGAAAGACACTTCTCGCTGTGTTAGAAGCTTTTTGCACATCCCGTTAGGCAAGAGTTTAAATGGTCAGATCGCTCCGTACAGCCTCTCTATGACCAGTAACAGTGAGTTAGAGCTTCTGAGCGGTCTAATGGAGCTTATTCCTGCTTTTGTTGAAAACCTTATTTCTGGGTCAGAGAAAAGCGTTTTATGCAACGGGAAGAGAAATAGTGAAAAACATAAGAATTTTTTTTTTTGCATGAATAAAATCCTGTTTGCAATACAGAAAGACACTTCTCGCTGTGTTAGAAGCTTTTTGCACATCCCGTTAGGCAAGAGTTTAAATGGTCAGATCGCTCCGTACAGCCTCTCTATGACCAGTAACAGTGAGTTAGAGCTTCTGAGCGCTCTAATGGAGCTTATTCCTGCTTTTGTTGAAAACCTTATTTCTGGGTCAGAGAAAAGCGTTTAATGCAACGGGAAGAGAAATAGTGAAAAATATAAGAATTTTTTTTTTTTTTGCATGAATAAAATCATTTTTGCATTACAGAAAGACACTTCTCGCTGTGTTAGAAGTTTTTTGCACATCCCTTTAGGCAAGAGTTTCAGTGGTCAGATCGCTCCGTCCAGCGTCTCTATGACCAGTAACAGTGAGTTAGAGCTTCTGAGCGGTCTAACGCAGCTTATGACTGCTTATGTTGAAAACCTTATTTCTGGGTCAGAGAAAAGCGTTTTATGCAACGGGAAGAGAAATAGTGAAAAACATAAGAATTTTTTTTTTTTGCATGAATAAAATCCTGTTTGCAATACAGAAAGACACTTCTCGCTGTGTTAGAAGTTTTTTGCACATCCCTTTAGGCAAGAGTTTCAGTGGTCAGATCGCTCCGTCCAGCGTCTCTATGACCAGTAACAGTGAGTTAGAGCTTCTGAGCGGTCTAACGCAGCTTATGACTGCTTATCTTGAAAACCTTATTTCTGGGTCAGAGAAATGCGTTTTATGCAACGGGAAGAGAAATAGTGAAAAACATAAGAATTTTTTTTTTTGCATGAATAAAATCCTGTTTGCAATACAGAAAGACACTTCTCGCTGTGTTAGAAGCTTTTTGCACATCCCGTTAGGCAAGAGTTTAAATGGTCAGATCGCTCCCTACAGCCTCTCTATGACCAGTAACAGTGAGTTAGAGCTTCTGAGCGGTCTAATGGAGCTTATTCCTGCTTTTGTTGAAAACCTTATTTCTGGGTCAGAGAAAAGCGTTTTATGCAACGGGAAGAGAAATAGTGAAAAACATAAGAATTTTTTTTTTTGCATGAATAAAATCCTGTTTGCAATACAGAAAGACACTTCTCGCTGTGTTAGAAGCTTTTTGCACGTCCCGTTAGGCAAGAGTTTAAATGGTCAGATCGCTCCGTACAGCCTCTCTATGACCAGTAACAGTGAGTTAGAGCTTCTGAGCGGTCTAACGGAGCTTATTCCTGCTTTTGTTGAAAACCTTATTTCTGGGTCAGAGAAAAGCGTTTTATGCAACTGGAAGAGAAATAGTGAAAAACAAAAGAATTTTTTTTTTGCATGAATAAAATCCTGTTTGCAATACAGAAAGACACTTCTCGCTGTGTTAGAAGCTTTTTGCACATCCCGTTAGGCAAGAGTTTAAATGGTCAGATCGCTCCGTACAGCCTCTCTATGACCAGTAACAGTGAGTTAGAGCTTCTGAGCGCTTTAATGGAGCTTATTCCTGCTTTTGTTGAAAACCTTATTTCTGGGTCAGAGAAAAGCGTTTAATGCAACGGGAAGAGAAATAGTGAAAAATATAAGAATTTTTTTTTTTTGCATGAATACAATCATTTTTGCATTACAGAAAGACACTTCTCAATGTGTTAGAAGTTTTTTGCACATCCCTTTAGGCAAGAGTTTCAGTGGTCAGATCGCTCCGTCCAGCGTCTCTATGACCTGTAACAGTGAGTTAGAGCATCTGAGCGGTCTAACGCAGCTTATGACTGCTTATCTTGAAAACCTTATTTCTGGGTCAGAGAAATGCGTTTTATGCAACGGGAAGAGAAATAGTGAAAAACATAAGAATTTTTTTTTTTGCATGAATAAAATCCTGTTTGCAATACAGAAAGACACTTCTCGCTGTGTTAGAAGCTTTTTGCACATCCCGTTAGGCAAGAGTTTAAATGGTCAGATCGCTCCGTACAGCCTCTCTATGACCAGTAACAGTGAGTTAGAGCTTCTGAGCGGTCTAATGGAGCTTATTCCTGCTTTTGTTGAAAACCTTATTTCTGGGTCAGAGAAAAGCGTTTTATGCAACGGGAAGAGAAATAGTGAAAAACATAAGAATTTTTTTTTTTTGCATGAATAAAATCCTGTTTGCAATACAGAAAGACACTTCTCGCTGTGTTAGAAGCTTTTTGCACATCCCGTTAGGCAAGAGTTTAAATGGTCAGATCGCTCCGTACAGCCTCTCTATGACCAGTAACAGTGAGTTAGAGCTTCTGAGCGGTCTAATGGAGCTTATTCCTGCTTTTGTTGAAAACCTTATTTCTGGGTCAGAGAAAGGCGTTTTATGCAACGGGAAGAGAAATAGTGAAAAACATAAGAATTTTTTTTTTTGCATGAATAAAATCCTGTTTGCAATACAGAAAGACACTTCTCGCTGTGTTAGAAGCTTTTTGCACATCCCGTTAGGCAAGAGTTTAAATGGTCAGATCGCTCCGTACAGCCTCTCTATGACCAGTAACAGTGAGTTAGAGCTTCTGAGCGGTCTAATGGAGCTTATTCCTGCTTTTGTTGAAAACCTTATTTCTGGGTCAGAGAAAAGCGTTTTATGCAACGGGAAGAGAAATAGTGAAAAACATAAGAATTTTTTTTTTTGCATGAATAAAATCCTGTTTGCAATACAGAAAGACACTTCTCGCTGTGTTAGAAGCTTTTTGCACATCCCGTTAGGCAAGAGTTTAAATGGTCAGATCGCTCCGTACAGCCTCTCTATGACCAGTAACAGTGAGTTAGAGCTTCTGAGCGGTCTAATGGAGCTTATTCCTGCTTTTGTTGAAAACCTTATTTCTGGGTCAGAGAAAGGCGTTTTATGCAACGGGAAGAGAAATAGTGAAAAATATAAGAATTTTTTTTTTTGCATGAATAAAATCCTGTTTGCAATACAGAAAGACACTTCTCGCTGTGTTAGAAGCTTTTTGCACATCCCGTTAGGCAAGAGTTTAAATGGTCAGATCGCTCCGTACAGCCTCTCTATGACCAGTAACAGTGAGTTAGAGCTTCTGAGCGGTCTAATGGAGCTTATTCCTGCTTTTGTTGAAAACCTTATTTCTGGGTCAGAGAAAAGCGTTTTATGCAACGGAAAGAGAAATAGTGAAAAACATAAGAATTTTATTTTGTGCATGAATAAAATCATTTTTGCATTACAGAAAGACACTTCTCGCTGTGTTAGAAGTTTTTTGCACATCCCTTTAGGCAAGAGTTTCAGTGGTCAGATCGCTCTGTCCAGCGTCTCTATGACCAGTAACAGTGAGTTAGAGCTTCTGAGCGGTCTAACGCAGCTTATGACTGCTTATCTTGAAAACCTTATTTCTGGGTCAGAGAAAAGCGTTTTATGCAACGGGAAGAGAAATAGTGAAAAACATAAGAATTTTTTTTTTTGCATGAATAAAATCCTGTTTGCAATACAGAAAGACACTTCTCGCTGTGTTAGAAGCTTTTTGCACGTCCCGTTAGGCAAGAGTTTAAATGGTCAGATCGCTCCGTACAGCCTCTCTATGACCAGTAACAGTGAGTTAGAGCTTCTGAGCGGTCTAACGGAGCTTATTCCTGCTTTTGTTGAAAACCTTATTTCTGGGTCAGAGAAAAGCGTTTTATGCAACTGGAAGAGAAATAGTGAAAAACAAAAGAATTTTTTTTTTGCATGAATAAAATCCTGTTTGCAATACAGAAAGACACTTCTCGCTGTGTTAGAAGCTTTTTGCACATCCCGTTAGGCAAGAGTTTAAATGGTCAGATCGCTCCGTACAGCCTCTCTATGACCAGTAACAGTGAGTTAGAGCTTCTGAGCGCTTTAATGGAGCTTATTCCTGCTTTTGTTGAAAACCTTATTTCTGGGTCAGAGAAAAGCGTTTAATGCAACGGGAAGAGAAATAGTGAAAAATATAAGAATTTTTTTTTTTTGCATGAATACAATCATTTTTGCATTACAGAAAGACACTTCTCAATGTGTTAGAAGTTTTTTGCACATCCCTTTAGGCAAGAGTTTCAGTGGTCAGATCGCTCCGTCCAGCGTCTCTATGACCTGTAACAGTGAGTTAGAGCTTCTGAGCGGTCTAACGCAGCTTATGACTGCTTATCTTGAAAACCTTATTTCTGGGTCAGAGAAATGCGTTTTATGCAACGGGAAGAGAAATAGTGAAAAACATAAGAATTTTTTTTTTTGCATGAATAAAATCCTGTTTGCAATACAGAAAGACACTTCTCGCTGTGTTAGAAGCTTTTTGCACATCCCGTTAGGCAAGAGTTTAAATGGTCAGATCGCTCCGTACAGCCTCTCTATGACCAGTAACAGTGAGTTAGAGCTTCTGAGCGGTCTAATGGAGCTTATTCCTGCTTTTGTTGAAAACCTTATTTCTGGGTCAGAGAAAAGCGTTTTATGCAACGGGAAGAGAAATAGTGAAAAACATAAGAATTTTTTTTTTTTGCATGAATAAAATCCTGTTTGCAATACAGAAAGACACTTCTCGCTGTGTTAGAAGCTTTTTGCACATCCCGTTAGGCAAGAGTTTAAATGGTCAGATCGCTCCGTACAGCCTCTCTATGACCAGTAACAGTGAGTTAGAGCTTCTGAGCGGTCTAATGGAGCTTATTCCTGCTTTTGTTGAAAACCTTATTTCTGGGTCAGAGAAAGGCGTTTTATGCAACGGGAAGAGAAATAGTGAAAAACATAAGAATTTTTTTTTTTGCATGAATAAAATCCTGTTTGCAATACAGAAAGACACTTCTCGCTGTGTTAGAAGCTTTTTGCACATCCCGTTAGGCAAGAGTTTAAATGGTCAGATCGCTCCGTACAGCCTCTCTATGACCAGTAACAGTGAGTTAGAGCTTCTGAGCGGTCTAATGGAGCTTATTCCTGCTTTTGTTGAAAACCTTATTTCTGGGTCAGAGAAAAGCGTTTTATGCAACGGGAAGAGAAATAGTGAAAAACATAAGAATTTTTTTTTTTGCATGAATAAAATCCTGTTTGCAATACAGAAAGACACTTCTCGCTGTGTTAGAAGCTTTTTGCACATCCCGTTAGGCAAGAGTTTAAATGGTCAGATCGCTCCGTACAGCCTCTCTATGACCAGTAACAGTGAGTTAGAGCTTCTGAGCGGTCTAATGGAGCTTATTCCTGCTTTTGTTGAAAACCTTATTTCTGGGTCAGAGAAAGGCGTTTTATGCAACGGGAAGAGAAATAGTGAAAAATATAAGAATTTTTTTTTTTGCATGAATAAAATCCTGTTTGCAATACAGAAAGACACTTCTCGCTGTGTTAGAAGCTTTTTGCACATCCCGTTAGGCAAGAGTTTAAATGGTCAGATCGCTCCGTACAGCCTCTCTATGACCAGTAACAGTGAGTTAGAGCTTCTGAGCGGTCTAATGGAGCTTATTCCTGCTTTTGTTGAAAACCTTATTTCTGGGTCAGAGAAAAGCGTTTTATGCAACGGAAAGAGAAATAGTGAAAAACATAAGAATTTTATTTTGTGCATGAATAAAATCATTTTTGCATTACAGAAAGACACTTCTCGCTGTGTTAGAAGTTTTTTGCACATCCCTTTAGGCAAGAGTTTCAGTGGTCAGATCGCTCTGTCCAGCGTCTCTATGACCAGTAACAGTGAGTTAGAGCTTCTGAGCGGTCTAACGCAGCTTATGACTGCTTATCTTGAAAACCTTATTTCTGGGTCAGAGAAATGCGTTTTATGCAACGGGAAGAGAAATAGTGAAAAACATAAGAATTTTTTTTTTTGCATGAATAAAATCCTGTTTGCAATACAGAAAGACACTTCTCGCTGTGTTAGAAGCTTTTTGCACATCCCGTTAGGCAAGAGTTTAAATGGTCAGATCGCTCCCTACAGCCTCTCTATGACCAGTAACAGTGAGTTAGAGCTTCTGAGCGGTCTAATGGAGCTTATTCCTGCTTTTGTTGAAAACCTTATTTCTGGGTCAGAGAAAAGCGTTTTATGCAACGGGAAGAGAAATAGTGAAAAACATAAGAATTTTTTTTTTTGCATGAATAAAATCCTGTTTGCAATACAGAAAGACACTTCTCGCTGTGTTAGAAGCTTTTTGCACATCCCGTTAGGCAAGAGTTTAAATGGTCAGATCGCTCCGTACAGCCTCTCTATGACCAGTAACAGTGAGTTAGAGCTTCTGAGCGGTCTAACGGAGCTTATTCCTGCTTTTGTTGAAAACCTTATTTCTGGGTCAGAGAAAAGCGTTTTATGCAACGGGAAGAGAAATAGTGAAAAATATAAGAATTTTTTTTTTTGCATGAATAAAATCCTGTTTGCAATACAGAAAGACACTTCTCGCTGTCTTAGAAGCTTTTTGCACATCCCTTTGGTCATCAGTTTCAATGGTCAGATCGCTCCGTACAGCCTCTCTATGACCAGTAACAGTGAGTTAGAGCTTCTGAGCGGTCTAATGGAGCTTATTCCTGCTTTTGTTGAAAACCTTATTTCTGGGTCAGAGAAAAGCGTTTTATGCAACGGGAAGAGAAATAGTGAAAAACATAAGAATTTTTTTTTGCGCATGAATAAAATCATTTTTGCAATACAGAAAGACACTTCTCGCTGTGTTAGAAGTTTTTTGCACATCCCTTTAGGCAAGAGTTACAGTGGTCAGATCGCTCCGTCCAGCGTCTCTATGACCAGTAACAGTGAGTTAGAGCTTCTGAGCGGTCTAACGCAGCTTATGCCTGCTTATCTTGAAAACCTTATTTCTGGGTCAGAGAAATGCGTTTTATGCAACGGGAAGAGAAATAGTGAAAAACATAAGAATTTTTTTTTTTGCATGAATAAAATCCTGTTTGCAATACAGAAAGACACTTCTCGCTGTGTTAGAAGCTTTTTGCACATCCCGTTAGGCAAGAGTTTAAATGGTCAGATCGCTCCGTACAGCCTCTCTATGACCAGTAACAGTGAGTTAGAGCTTCTGAGCGGTCTAATGGAGCTTATTCCTGGTTTTGTTGAAAACCTTATTTCTGGGTCAGAGAAAAGCGTTTTATGCAACGGGAAGAGAAATAGTGAAAAACATAAGAATTTTTTTTTTTGCATGAATAAAATCCTGTTTGCAATACAGAAAGACACTTCTCGCTGTGTTAGAAGCTTTTTGCACATTCCGTTAGGCAAGAGTTTAAATGGTCAGATCGCTCCGTACAGCCTCTCTATGACCAGTAACAGTGAGTTAGAGCTTCTGAGCGGTCTAATGGAGCTTATTCCTGCTTTTGTTGAAAACCTTATTTCTGGGTCAGAGAAAGGCGTTTTATGCAACGGGAAGAGAAATAGTGAAAAATATAAGAATTTTTTTTTTTGCATGAATAAAATCCTGTTTGCAATACAGAAAGACACTTCTCGCTGTGTTAGAAGCTTTTTGCACATCCCGTTAGGCAAGAGTTTAAATGGTCAGATCGCTCCGTACAGCCTCTCTATGACCAGTAACAGTGAGTTAGAGCTTCTGAGCGGTCTAATGGAGCTTATTCCTGCTTTTGTTGAAAACCTTATTTCTGGGTCAGAGAAAAGCGTTTTATGCAACGGAAAGAGAAATAGTGAAAAACATAAGAATTATATTTTGTGCATGAATAAAATCATTTTTGCATTACAGAAAGACACTTCTCGCTGTGTTAGAAGTTTTTTGCACATCCCTTTAGGCAAAAGTTTCAGTGGTCAGATCGCTCCGTCCAGCGTCTCTATGACCAGTAACAGTGAGTTAGAGCTTCTGAGCGGTCTAACGCAGCTTATGACTGCTTATGTTGAAAACCTTATTTCTGGGTCAGAGAAAAGCGTTTTATGCAACGGGAAGAGAAATAGTGAAAAACATAAGAATTTTTTTTTTTGCATGAATAAAATCCTGTTTGCAATACAGAAAGACACTTCTCGCTGTGTTAGAAGCTTTTTGCACGTCCCGTTAGGCAAGAGTTTAAATGGTCAGATCGCTCCGTACAGCCTCTCTATGACCAGTAACAGTGAGTTAGAGCTTCTGAGCGGTCTAACGGAGCTTATTCCTGCTTTTGTTGAAAACCTTATTTCTGGGTCAGAGAAAAGCGTTTTATGCAACGGGAAGAGAAATAGTGAAAAACATAAGAATTTTTTTTTTTGCATGAATAAAATCCTGTTTGCAATACAGAAAGACACTTCTCGCTGTGTTAGAAGCTTTTTGCACATCCCGTTAGGCAAGAGTTTAAATGGTCAGATCGCTCCGTACAGCCTCTCTATGACCAGTAACAGTGAGTTAGAGCTTCTGAGCGCTCTAATGGAGCTTATTCCTGCTTTTGTTGAAAACCTTATTTCTGGGTCAGAGAAAAGCGTTTAATGCAACGGGAAGAGAAATAGTGAAAAACATAAGAATTTTTTTTTTTTTGCATGAATAAAATCCTGTTTGCAATACAGAAAGACACTTCTCGCTGTCTTAGAAACTTTTTGCACATCCCTTTGGTCATCAGTTTCTATGGTCAGATCGCTCCGTACAGCCTCTCTATGACCAGTAACAGTGAGTTAGAGCTTCTGAGCGGTCTAATGGAGCTTATTCCTGCTTTTGTTGAAAACCTTATTTCTGGGTCAGAGAAAAGCGTTTTATGCAACGGGAAGAGAAATAGTGAAAAACATAAGAATTTTTTTTTGCGCATGAATAAAATCATTTTTGCAATACAGAAATACACTTCTCGCTGTGTTAGAAGTTTTTTGCACATCCCTTTAGGCAAGAGTTACAGTGGTCAGATCGCTCCGTCCAGCGTCTCTATGACCAGTAACAGTGAGTTAGAGCTTCTGAGCGGTCTAACGCAGCTTATGCCTGCTTATCTTGAAAACCTTATTTCTGGGTCAGAGAAATGCGTTTTATGCAACGGGAAGAGAAATAGTGAAAAACATAAGAATTTTTTTTTTTGCATGAATAAAATCCTGTTTGCAATACAGAAAGACACTTCTCGCTGTGTTAGAAGCTTTTTGCACATCCCGTTAGGCAAGAGTTTAAATGGTCAGATCGCTCCGTACAGCCTCTCTATGACCAGTAACAGTGAGTTAGAGCTTCTGAGCGGTCTAATGGAGCTTATTCCTGCTTTTGTTGAAAACCTTATTTCTGGGTCAGAGAAAAGCGTTTTATGCAACGGGAAGAGAAATAGTGAAAAACATAAGAATTTTTTTTTTTGCATGAATAAAATCCTGTTTGCAATACAGAAAGACACTTCTCGCTGTGTTAGAAGCTTTTTGCACATCCCGTTAGGCAAGAGTTTAAATGGTCAGATCGCTCCGTACAGCCTCTCTATGACCAGTAACAGTGAGTTAGAGCTTCTGAGCGGTCTAATGGAGCTTATTCCTGCTTTTGTTGAAAACCTTATTTCTGGGTCAGAGAAAGGCGTTTTATGCAACGGGAAGAGAAATAGTGAAAAACATAAGAATTTTTTTTTTTGCATGAATAAAATCCTGTTTGCAGTACAGAAAGACACTTCTCGCTGTGTTAGAAGCTTTTTGCACATCCCGTTAGGCAAGAGTTTAAATGGTCAGATCGCTCCGTACAGCCTCTCTATGACCAGTAACAGTGAGTTAGAGCTTCTGAGCGGTCTAATGGAGCTTATTCCTGCTTTTGTTGAAAACCTTATTTCTGGGTCAGAGAAAAGCGTTTTATGCAACGGAAAGAGAAATAGTGAAAAACATAAGAATTATATTTTGTGCATGAATAAAATCATTTTTGCATTACAGAAAGACACTTCTCGCTGTGTTAGAAGTTTTTTGCACATCCCTTTAGGCAAAAGTTTCAGTGGTCAGATCGCTCCGTCCAGCGTCTCTATGACCAGTAACAGTGAGTTAGAGCTTCTGAGCGGTCTAACGCAGCTTATGACTGCTTATGTTGAAAACCTTATTTCTGGGTCAGAGAAAAGCGTTTTATGCAACGGGAAGAAAAATAGTGAAAAACATAAGAATTTTTTTTTTTGCATGAATAAAATCCTGTTTGCAATACAGAAAGACACTTCTCGCTGTGTTAGAAGCTTTTTGCACGTCCCGTTAGGCAAGAGTTTAAATGGTCAGATCGCTCCGTACAGCCTCTCTATGACCAGTAACAGTGAGTTAGAGCTTCTGAGCGGTCTAACGGAGCTTATTCCTGCTTTTGTTGAAAACCTTATTTCTGGGTCAGAGAAAAGCGTTTTATGCAACGGGAAGAGAAATAGTGAAAAACATAAGAATTTTTTTTTTTGCATGAATAAAATCCTGTTTGCAATACAGAAAGACACTTCTCGCTGTGTTAGAAGCTTTTTGCACATCCCGTTAGGCAAGAGTTTAAATGGTCAGATCGCTCCGTACAGCCTCTCTATGACCAGTAACAGTGAGTTAGAGCTTCTGAGCGCTCTAATGGAGCTTATTCCTGCTTTTGTTGAAAACCTTATTTCTGGGTCAGAGAAAAGCGTTTAATGCAACGGGAAGAGAAATAGTGAAAAACATAAGAATTTTTTTTTTTTTGCATGAATAAAATCCTGTTTGCAATACAGAAAGACACTTCTCGCTGTCTTAGAAACTTTTTGCACATCCCTTTGGTCATCAGTTTCTATGGTCAGATCGCTCCGTACAGCCTCTCTATGACCAGTAACAGTGAGTTAGAGCTTCTGAGCGGTCTAATGGAGCTTATTCCTGCTTTTGTTGAAAACCTTATTTCTGGGTCAGAGAAAAGCGTTTTATGCAACGGGAAGAGAAATAGTGAAAAACATAAGAATTTTTTTTTGCGCATGAATAAAATCATTTTTGCAATACAGAAATACACTTCTCGCTGTGTTAGAAGTTTTTTGCACATCCCTTTAGGCAAGAGTTACAGTGGTCAGATCGCTCCGTCCAGCGTCTCTATGACCAGTAACAGTGAGTTAGAGCTTCTGAGCGGTCTAACGCAGCTTATGCCTGCTTATCTTGAAAACCTTATTTCTGGGTCAGAGAAATGCGTTTTATGCAACGGGAAGAGAAATAGTGAAAAACATAAGAATTTTTTTTTTTGCATGAATAAAATCCTGTTTGCAATACAGAAAGACACTTCTCGCTGTGTTAGAAGCTTTTTGCACATCCCGTTAGGCAAGAGTTTAAATGGTCAGATCGCTCCGTACAGCCTCTCTATGACCAGTAACAGTGAGTTAGAGCTTCTGAGCGGTCTAATGGAGCTTATTCCTGCTTTTGTTGAAAACCTTATTTCTGGGTCAGAGAAAAGCGTTTTATGCAACGGGAAGAGAAATAGTGAAAAACATAAGAATTTTTTTTTTTGCATGAATAAAATCCTGTTTGCAATACAGAAAGACACTTCTCGCTGTGTTAGAAGCTTTTTGCACATCCCGTTAGGCAAGAGTTTAAATGGTCAGATCGCTCCGTACAGCCTCTCTATGACCAGTAACAGTGAGTTAGAGCTTCTGAGCGGTCTAATGGAGCTTATTCCTGCTTTTGTTGAAAACCTTATTTCTGGGTCAGAGAAAGGCGTTTTATGCAACGGGAAGAGAAATAGTGAAAAACATAAGAATTTTTTTTTTTGCATGAATAAAATCCTGTTTGCAGTACAGAAAGACACTTCTCGCTGTGTTAGAAGCTTTTTGCACATCCCGTTAGGCAAGAGTTTAAATGGTCAGATCGCTCCGTACAGCCTCTCTATGACCAGTAACAGTGAGTTAGAGCTTCTGAGCGGTCTAATGGAGCTTATTCCTGCTTTTGTTGAAAACCTTATTTCTGGGTCAGAGAAAAGCGTTTTATGCAACGGAAAGAGAAATAGTGAAAAACATAAGAATTATATTTTGTGCATGAATAAAATCATTTTTGCATTACAGAAAGACACTTCTCGCTGTGTTAGAAGTTTTTTGCACATCCCTTTAGGCAAAAGTTTCAGTGGTCAGATCGCTCCGTCCAGCGTCTCTATGACCAGTAACAGTGAGTTAGAGCTTCTGAGCGGTCTAACGCAGCTTATGACTGCTTATGTTGAAAACCTTATTTCTGGGTCAGAGAAAAGCGTTTTATGCAACGGGAAGAGAAATAGTGAAAAACATAAGAATTTTTTTTTTTGCATGAATAAAATCCTGTTTGCAATACAGAAAGACACTTCTCGCTGTGTTAGAAGCTTTTTGCACGTCCCGTTAGGCAAGAGTTTAAATGGTCAGATCGCTCCGTACAGCCTCTCTATGACCAGTAACAGTGAGTTAGAGCTTCTGAGCGGTCTAACGGAGCTTATTCCTGCTTTTGTTGAAAACCTTATTTCTGGGTCAGAGAAAAGCGTTTTATGCAACGGGAAGAGAAATAGTGAAAAACATAAGAATTTTTTTTTTTGCATGAATAAAATCCTGTTTGCAATACAGAAAGACACTTCTCGCTGTGTTAGAAGCTTTTTGCACATCCCGTTAGGCAAGAGTTTAAATGGTCAGATCGCTCCGTACAGCCTCTCTATGACCAGTAACAGTGAGTTAGAGCTTCTGAGCGGTCTAATGGAGCTTATTCCTGCTTTTGTTGAAAACCTTATTTCTGGGTCAGAGAAAAGCGTTTTATGCAACGGAAAGAGAAATAGTGAAAAACATAAGAATTATATTTTGTGCATGAATAAAATCATTTTTGCATTACAGAAAGACACTTCTCGCTGTGTTAGAAGTTTTTTGCACATCCCTTTAGGCAAAAGTTTCAGTGGTCAGATCGCTCCGTCCAGCGTCTCTATGACCAGTAACAGTGAGTTAGAGCTTCTGAGCGGTCTAACGCCGCTTATGACTGCTTATGTTGAAAACCTTATTTCTGGGTCAGAGAAAAGCGTTTTATGCAACGGGAAGAGAAATAGTGAAAAACATAAGAATTTTTTTTTTTGCATGAATAAAATCCTGTTTGCAATACAGAAAGACACTTCTCGCTGTGTTAGAAGCTTTTTGCACGTCCCGTTAGGCAAGAGTTTAAATGGTCAGATCGCTCCGTACAGCCTCTCTATGACCAGTAACAGTGAGTTAGAGCTTCTGAGCGGTCTAACGGAGCTTATTCCTGCTTTTGTTGAAAACCTTATTTCTGGGTCAGAGAAAAGCGTTTTATGCAACGGGAAGAGAAATAGTGAAAAACATAAGAATTTTTTTTTTTGCATGAATAAAATCCTGTTTGCAATACAGAAAGACACTTCTCGCTGTGTTAGAAGCTTTTTGCACATCCCGTTAGGCAAGAGTTTAAATGGTCAGATCGCTCCGTACAGCCTCTCTATGACCAGTAACAGTGAGTTAGAGCTTCTGAGCGGTCTAATGGAGCTTATTCCTGCTTTTGTTGAAAACCTTATTTCTGGGTCAGAGAAAAGCGTTTAATGCAACGGGAAGAGAAATAGTGAAAAACATAAGAATTTTTTTTTTTTTGCATGAATAAAATCCTGTTTGCAATACAGAAAGACACTTCTCGCTGTCTTAGAAACTTTTTGCACATCCCTTTGGTCATCAGTTTCTATGGTCAGATCGCTCCGTACAGCCTCTCTATGACCAGTAACAGTGAGTTAGAGCTTCTGAGCGGTCTAATGGAGCTTATTCCTGCTTTTGTTGAAAGCCTTATTTCTGGGTCAGAGAAAAGCGTTTTATGCAACGGGAAGAGAAATAGTGAAAAACATAAGAATTTTTTTTTGCGCATGAATAAAATCATTTTTGCAATACAGAAATACACTTCTCGCTGTGTTAGAAGTTTTTTGCACATCCCTTTAGGCAAGAGTTACAGTGGTCAGATCGCTCCGTCCAGCGTCTCTATGACCAGTAACAGTGAGTTAGAGCTTCTGAGCGGTCTAACGCAGCTTATGCCTGCTTATCTTGAAAACCTTATTTCTGGGTCAGAGAAATGCGTTTTATGCAACGGGAAGAGAAATAGTGAAAAACATAAGAATTTTTTTTTTTGCATGAATAAAATCCTGTTTGCAATACAGAAAGACACTTCTCGCTGTGTTAGAAGCTTTTTGCACATCCCGTTAGGCAAGAGTTTAAATGGTCAGATCGCTCCGTACAGCCTCTCTATGACCAGTAACAGTGAGTTAGAGCTTCTGAGCGGTCTAATGGAGCTTATTCCTGCTTTTGTTGAAAACCTTATTTCTGGGTCAGAGAAAAGCGTTTTATGCAACGGGAAGAGAAATAGTGAAAAACATAAGAATTTTTTTTTTTGCATGAATAAAATCCTGTTTGCAATACAGAAAGACACTTCTCGCTGTGTTAGAAGCTTTTTGCACATCCCGTTAGGCAAGAGTTTAAATGGTCAGATCGCTCCGTACAGCCTCTCTATGACCAGTAACAGTGAGTTAGAGCTTCTGAGCGGTCTAATGGAGCTTATTCCTGCTTTTGTTGAAAACCTTATTTCTGGGTCAGAGAAAAGCGTTTTATGCAACGGGAAGAGAAATAGTGAAAAACATAAGAATTTTTTTTTTTGCATGAATAAAATCCTGTTTGCAATACAGAAAGACACTTCTCGCTGTGTTAGAAGCTTTTTGCACATCCCGTTAGGCAAGAGTTTAAATGGTCAGATCGCTCCGTACAGCCTCTCTATGACCAGTAACAGTGAGTTAGAGCTTCTGAGCGGTCTAATGGAGCTTATTCCTGCTTTTGTTGAAAACCTTATTTCTGGGTCAGAGAAAGGCGTTTTATGCAACGGGAAGAGAAATAGTGAAAAATATAAGAATTTTTTTTTTTGCATGAATAAAATCCTGTTTGCAATACAGAAAGACACTTCTCGCTGTGTTAGAAGCTTTTTGCACATCCCGTTAGGCAAGAGTTTAAATGGTCAGATCGCTCCGTACAGCCTCTCTATGACCAGTAACAGTGAGTTAGAGCTTCTGAGCGGTCTAATGGAGCTTATTCCTGCTTTTGTTGAAAACCTTATTTCTGGGTCAGAGAAAAGCGTTTTATGCAACGGAAAGAGAAATAGTGAAAAACATAAGAATTTTATTTTGTGCATGAATAAAATCATTTTTGCATTACAGAAAGACACTTCTCGCTGTGTTAGAAGTTTTTTGCACATCCCTTTAGGCAAGAGTTTCAGTGGTCAGATCGCTCTGTCCAGCGTCTCTATGACCAGTAACAGTGAGTTAGAGCTTCTGAGCGGTCTAACGCAGCTTATGACTGCTTATCTTGAAAACCTTATTTCTGGGTCAGAGAAATGCGTTTTATGCAACGGGAAGAGAAATAGTGAAAAACATAAGAATTTTTTTTTTGCATGAATAAAATCCTGTTTGCAATACAGAAAGACACTTCTCGCTGTGTTAGAAGCTTTTTGCACATCCCGTTAGGCAAGAGTTTAAATGGTCAGATCGCTCCGTACAGCCTCTCTATGACCAGTAACAGTGAGTTAGAGCTTCTGAGCGGTCTAATGGAGCTTATTCCTGCTTTTGTTGAAAACCTTATTTCTGGGTCAGAGAAAAGCGTTTTATGCAACGGGAAGAGAAATAGTGAAAAACATAAGAATTTTTTTTTTTGCATGAATAAAATCCTGTTTGCAATACAGAAAGACACTTCTCGCTGTGTTAGAAGCTTTTTGCACATCCCGTTAGGCAAGAGTTTAAATGGTCAGATCGCTCCGTACAGCCTCTCTATGACCAGTAACAGTGAGTTAGAGCTTCTGAGCGGTCTAACGGAGCTTATTCCTGCTTTTGTTGAAAACCTTATTTCTGGGTCAGAGAAAAGCGTTTTATGCAACGGGAAGAGAAATAGTGAAAAATATAAGAATTTTTTTTTTTGCATGAATAAAATCCTGTTTGCAATACAGAAAGACACTTCTCGCTGTCTTAGAAGCTTTTTGCACATCCCTTTGGTCATCAGTTTCAATGGTCAGATCGCTCCGTACAGCCTCTCTATGACCAGTAACAGTGAGTTAGAGCTTCTGAGCGGTCTAATGGAGCTTATTCCTGCTTTTGTTGAAAACCTTATTTCTGGGTCAGAGAAAAGCGTTTTATGCAACGGGAAGAGAAATAGTGAAAAACATAAGAATTTTTTTTTGCGCATGAATAAAATCATTTTTGCAATACAGAAAGACACTTCTCGCTGTGTTAGAAGTTTTTTGCACATCCCTTTAGGCAAGAGTTACAGTGGTCAGATCGCTCCGTCCAGCGTCTCTATGACCAGTAACAGTGAGTTAGAGCTTCTGAGCGGTCTAACGCAGCTTATGCCTGCTTATCTTGAAAACCTTATTTCTGGGTCAGAGAAATGCGTTTTATGCAACGGGAAGAGAAATAGTGAAAAACATAAGAATTTTTTTTTTTGCATGAATAAAATCCTGTTTGCAATACAGAAAGACACTTCTCGCTGTGTTAGAAGCTTTTTGCACATCCCGTTAGGCAAGAGTTTAAATGGTCAGATCGCTCCGTACAGCCTCTCTATGACCAGTAACAGTGAGTTAGAGCTTCTGAGCGGTCTAATGGAGCTTATTCCTGCTTTTGTTGAAAACCTTATTTCTGGGTCAGAGAAAAGCGTTTTATGCAACGGGAAGAGAAATAGTGAAAAACATAAGAATTTTTTTTTTTGCATGAATAAAATCCTGTTTGCAATACAGAAAGACACTTCTCGCTGTGTTAGAAGCTTTTTGCACATCCCGTTAGGCAAGAGTTTAAATGGTCAGATCGCTCCGTACAGCCTCTCTATGACCAGTAACAGTGAGTTAGAGCTTCTGAGCGGTCTAATGGAGCTTATTCCTGCTTTTGTTGAAAACCTTATTTCTGGGTCAGAGAAAGGCGTTTTATGCAACGGGAAGAGAAATAGTGAAAAATATAAGAATTTTTTTTTTTGCATGAATAAAATCCTGTTTGCAATACAGAAAGACACTTCTCGCTGTGTTAGAAGCTTTTTGCACATCCCGTTAGGCAAGAGTTTAAATGGTCAGATCGCTCCGTACAGCCTCTCTATGACCAGTAACAGTGAGTTAGAGCTTCTGAGCGGTCTAATGGAGCTTATTCCTGCTTTTGTTGAAAACCTTATTTCTGGGTCAGAGAAAAGCGTTTTATGCAACGGAAAGAGAAATAGTGAAAAACATAAGAATTATATTTTGTGCATGAATAAAATCATTTTTGCATTACAGAAAGACACTTCTCGCTGTGTTAGAAGTTTTTTGCACATCCCTTTAGGCAAAAGTTTCAGTGGTCAGATCGCTCCGTCCAGCGTCTCTATGACCAGTAACAGTGAGTTAGAGCTTCTGAGCGGTCTAACGCAGCTTATGACTGCTTATGTTGAAAACCTTATTTCTGGGTCAGAGAAAAGCGTTTTATGCAACGGGAAGAGAAATAGTGAAAAACATAAGAATTTTTTTTTTTGCATGAATAAAATCCTGTTTGCAATACAGAAAGACACTTCTCGCTGTGTTAGAAGCTTTTTGCACGTCCCGTTAGGCAAGAGTTTAAATGGTCAGATCGCTCCGTACAGCCTCTCTATGACCAGTAACAGTGAGTTAGAGCTTCTGAGCGGTCTAACGGAGCTTATTCCTGCTTTTGTTGAAAACCTTATTTCTGGGTCAGAGAAAAGCGTTTTATGCAACGGGAAGAGAAATAGTGAAAAACATAAGAATTTTTTTTTTTGCATGAATAAAATCCTGTTTGCAATACAGAAAGACACTTCTCGCTGTGTTAGAAGCTTTTTGCACATCCCGTTAGGCAAGAGTTTAAATGGTCAGATCGCTCCGTACAGCCTCTCTATGACCAGTAACAGTGAGTTAGAGCTTCTGAGCGCTCTAATGGAGCTTATTCCTGCTTTTGTTGAAAACCTTATTTCTGGGTCAGAGAAAAGCGTTTAATGCAACGGGAAGAGAAATAGTGAAAAACATAAGAATTTTTTTTTTTTTTGCATGAATAAAATCCTGTTTGCAATACAGAAAGACACTTCTCGCTGTCTTAGAAACTTTTTGCACATCCCTTTGGTCATCAGTTTCTATGGTCAGATCGCTCCGTACAGCCTCTCTATGACCAGTAACAGTGAGTTAGAGCTTCTGAGCGGTCTAATGGAGCTTATTCCTGCTTTTGTTGAAAACCTTATTTCTGGGTCAGAGAAAAGCGTTTTATGCAACGGGAAGAGAAATAGTGAAAAACATAAGAATTTTTTTTTGCGCATGAATAAAATCATTTTTGCAATACAGAAATACACTTCTCGCTGTGTTAGAAGTTTTTTGCACATCCCTTTAGGCAAGAGTTACAGTGGTCAGATCGCTCCGTCCAGCGTCTCTATGACCAGTAACAGTGAGTTAGAGCTTCTGAGCGGTCTAACGCAGCTTATGCCTGCTTATCTTGAAAACCTTATTTCTGGGTCAGAGAAATGCGTTTTATGCAACGGGAAGAGAAATAGTGAAAAACATAAGATTTTTTTTTTTTGCATGAATAAAATCCTGTTTGCAATACAGAAAGACACTTCTCGCTGTGTTAGAAGCTTTTTGCACATCCCGTTAGGCAAGAGTTTAAATGGTCAGATCGCTCCGTACAGCCTCTCTATGACCAGTAACAGTGAGTTAGAGCTTCTGAGCGGTCTAATGGAGCTTATTCCTGCTTTTGTTGAAAACCTTATTTCTGGGTCAGAGAAAAGCGTTTTATGCAACGGGAAGAGAAATAGTGAAAAACATAAGAATTTTTTTTTTTGCATGAATAAAATCCTGTTTGCAGTACAGAAAGACACTTCTCGCTGTGTTAGAAGCTTTTTGCACATCCCGTTAGGCAAGAGTTTAAATGGTCAGATCGCTCCGTACAGTCTCTCTATGACCAGTAACAGTGAGTTAGAGCTTCTGAGCGGTCTAATGGAGCTTATTCCTGCTTTTGTTGAAAACCTTATTTCTGGGTCAGAGAAAAGCGTTTTATGCAACGGGAAGAGAAATAGTGAAAAATATAAGAATTTTTTTTTTTTGCATGAATAAAATCCTGTTTGCAATACAGAAAGACACTTCTCGCTGTGTTAGAAGCTTTTTGCACATCCCGTTAGGCAAGAGTTTAAATGGTCAGATCGCTCCGTACAGCCTCTCTATGACCAGTAACAGTGAGTTAGAGCTTCTGAGCGGTCTAATGGAGCTTATTCCTGCTTTTGTTGAAAACCTTATTTCTGGGTCAGAGAAAAGCGTTTTATGCAACGGAAAGAGAAATAGTGAAAAACATAAGAATTTTATTTTGTGCATGAATAAAATCATTTTTGCATTACAGAAAGACACTTCTCGCTGTGTTAGAAGTTTTTTGCACATCCCTTTAGGCAAGAGTTTCAGTGGTCAGATCGCTCCGTCCAGCGTCTCTATGACCAGTAACAGTGAGTTAGAGCTTCTGAGCGGTCTAACGCAGCTTATGACTGCTTATGTTGAAAACCTTATTTCTGGGTCAGAGAAAAGCGTTTTATGCAACGGGAAGAGAAATAGTGAAAAACATAAGAATTTTTTTTTTGCATGAATAAAATCCTGTTTGCAATACAGAAAGACACTTCTCGCTGTGTTAGAAGCTTTTTGCACATCCCGTTAGGCAAGAGTTTAAATGGTCAGATCGCTCCGTACAGCCTCTCTATGACCAGTAACAGTGAGTTAGAGCTTCTGAGCGCTCTAATGGAGCTTATTCCTGCTTTTGTTGAAAACCTTATTTCTGGGTCAGAGAAAAGCGTTTAATGCAACGGGAAGAGAAATAGTGAAAAATATAAGAATTTTTTTTTTTTGCATGAATAAAATCATTTTTGCATTACAGAAAGACACTTCTCGCTGTGTTAGAAGTTTTTTGCACATCCCTTTAGGCAAGAGTTTCAGTGGTCAGATCGCTCCGTCCAGCGTCTCTATGACCAGTAACAGTGAGTTAGAGCTTCTGAGCGGTCTAACGCAGCTTATGACTGCTTATCTTGAAAACCTTATTTCTGGGTCAGAGAAATGCGTTTTATGCAACGGGAAGAGAAATAGTGAAAAACATAAGAATTTTTTTTTTTGCATGAATAAAATCCTGTTTGCAATACAGAAAGACACTTCTCGCTGTGTTAGAAGCTTTTTGCACATCCCGTTAGGCAAGAGTTTAAATGGTCAGATCGCTCCGTACAGCCTCTCTATGACCAGTAACAGTGAGTTAGAGCTTCTGAGCGGTCTAATGGAGCTTATTCCTGCTTTTGTTGAAAACCTTATTTCTGGGTCAGAGAAAAGCGTTTTATGCAACGGGAAGAGAAATAGTGAAAAACATAAGAATTTTTTTTTTTGCATGAATAAAATCCTGTTTGCAATACAGAAAGACACTTCTCGCTGTGTTAGAAGCTTTTTGCACATCCCGTTAGGCAAGAGTTTAAATGGTCAGATCGCTCCGTACAGTCTCTCTATGACCAGTAACAGTGAGTTAGAGCTTCTGAGCGGTCTAATGGAGCTTATTCCTGCTTTTGTTGAAAACCTTATTTCTGGGTCAGAGAAAAGCGTTTTATGCAACGGGAAGAGAAATAGTGAAAAATATAAGAATTTTTTTTTTGTGCATGAATAAAATCCTGTTTGCAATACAGAAAGACACTTCTCGCTGTGTTAGAAGCTTTTTGCACATCCCGTTAGGCAAGAGTTTAAATGGTCAGATCGCTCCGTACAGCCTCTCTATGACCAGTAACAGTGAGTTAGAGCTTCTGAGCGGTCTAATGGAGCTTATTCCTGCTTTTGTTGAAAACCTTATTTCTGGGTCAGAGAAAAGCGTTTTATGCAACGGAAAGAGAAATAGTGAAAAACATAAGAATTTTATTTTGTGCATGAATAAAATCATTTTTGCATTACAGAAAGACAGTTCTCGCTGTGTTAGAAGTTTTTTGCACATCCCTTTAGGCAAGAGTTTCAGTGGTCAGATCGCTCCGTCCAGCGTCTCTATGACCAGTAACAGTGAGTTAGAGCTTCTGAGCGGTCTAACGCAGCTTATGACTGCTTATGTTGAAAACCTTATTTCTGGGTCAGAGAAAAGCGTTTTATGCAACGGGAAGAGAAATAGTGAAAAACATAAGATTTTTTTTTTTGCATGAATAAAATCCTGTTTGCAATACAGAAAGACACTTCTCGCTGTGTTAGAAGCTTTTTGCACATCCCGTTAGGCAAGAGTTTAAATGGTCAGATCGCTCCGTACAGCCTCTCTATGACCAGTAACAGTGAGTTAGAGCTTCTGAGCGCTCTAATGGAGCTTATTCCTGCTTTTGTTGAAAACCTTATTTCTGGGTCAGAGAAAAGCGTTTAATGCAACGGGAAGAGAAATAGTGAAAAATATAAGAATTTTTTTTTTTTGCATGAATAAAATCATTTTTGCATTACAGAAAGACACTTCTCGCTGTGTTAGAAGTTTTTTGCACATCCCTTTAGGCAAGAGTTTCAGTGGTCAGATCGCTCCGTCCAGCGTCTCTATGACCAGTAACAGTGAGTTAGAGCTTCTGAGCGGTCTAACGCAGCTTATGACTGCTTATCTTGAAAACCTTATTTCTGGGTCAGAGAAATGCGTTTTATGCAACGGGAAGAGAAATAGTGAAAAACATAAGAATTTTTTTTTTTGCATGAATAAAATCCTGTTTGCAATACAGAAAGACACTTCTCGCTGTGTTAGAAGCTTTTTGCACATCCCGTTAGGCAAGAGTTTAAATGGTCAGATCGCTACGTACAGCCTCTCTATGACCAGTAACAGTGAGTTAGAGCTTCTGAGCGGTCTAATGGAGCTTATTCCTGCTTTTGTTGAAAACCTTATTTCTGGGTCAGAGAAAAGCGTTTTATGCAACGGGAAGAGAAATAGTGAAAAACATAAGAATTTTTTTTTTTGCATGAATAAAATCCTGTTTGCAATACAGAAAGACACTTCTCGCTGTGTTAGAAGCTTTTTGCACATCCCGTTAGGCAAGAGTTTAAATGGTCAGATCGCTCCGTACAGCCTCTCTATGACCAGTAACAGTGAGTTAGAGCTTCTGAGCGGTCTAATGGAGCTTATTCCTGCTTTTGTTGAAAACCTTATTTCTGGGTCAGAGAAAGGCGTTTTATGCAACGGGAAGAGAAATAGTGAAAAATATAAGAATTTTTTTTTTTGCATGAATAAAATCCTGTTTGCAATACAGAAAGACACTTCTCGCTGTGTTAGAAGCTTTTTGCACATCCCGTTAGGCAAGAGTTTAAATGGTCAGATCGCTCCGTACAGCCTCTCTATGACCAGTAACAGTGAGTTAGAGCTTCTGAGCGGTCTAATGGAGCTTATTCCTGCTTTTGTTGAAAACCTTATTTCTGGGTCAGAGAAAAGCGTTTTATGCAACGGAAAGAGAAATAGTGAAAAACATAAGAATTTTATTTTGTGCATGAATAAAATCAATTTTGCATTACAGAAAGACACTTCTCGCTGTGTTAGAAGTTTTTTGCACATCCATTTAGGCAAAAGTTTCAGTGGTCAGATCGCTCCGTCCAGCGTCTCTATGACCAGTAACAGTGAGTTAGAGCTTCTGAGCGGTCTAACGCAGCTTATGACTGCTTATGTTGAAAACCTTATTTCTGGGTCAGAGAAAAGCGTTTTATGCAACGGGAAGAGAAATAGTGAAAAACATAAGAATTTTTTTTTTTGCATTAATAAAATCCTGTTTGCAATACAGAAAGACACTTCTCGCTGTGTTAGAAGCTTTTTGCACGTCCCGTTAGGCAAGAGTTTAAATGGTCAGATCGCTCCGTACAGCCTCTCTATGACCAGTAACAGTGAGTTAGAGCTTCTGAGCGGTCTAACGGAGCTTATTCCTGCTTTTGTTGAAAACCTTATTTCTGGGTCAGAGAAAAGCGTTTTATGCAACGGGAAGAGAAATAGTGAAAAACATAAGAATTTTTTTTTTGCATGAATAAAATCCTGTTTGCAATACAGAAAGACACTTCTCGCTGTGTTAGAAGCTTTTTGCACATCCCGTTAGGCAAGAGTTTAAATGGTCAGATCGCTCCGTACAGCCTCTCTATGACCAGTAACAGTGAGTTAGAGCTTCTGAGCGCTCTAATGGAGCTTATTCCTGCTTTTGTTGAAAACCTTATTTCTGGGTCAGAGAAAAGCGTTTAATGCAACGGGAAGAGAAATAGTGAAAAATATAAGAATTTTTTTTTTTTTTGCATGAATAAAATCATTTTTGCATTACAGAAAGACACTTCTCGCTGTGTTAGAAGTTTTTTGCACATCCCTTTAGGCAAGAGTTTCAGTGGTCAGATCGCTCCGTCCAGCGTCTCTATGACCACTAACAGTGAGTTAGAGCTTCTGAGCGGTCTAACGCAGCTTATGACTGCTTATGTTGAAAACCTTATTTCTGGGTCAGAGAAAAGCGTTTCATGCAACGGGAAGAGAAATAGTGAAAAACATAAGAATTTTTTTTTTTTGCATGAATAAAATCCTGTTTGCAATACAGAAAGACACTTCTCGCTGTGTTAGAAGCTTTTTGCACATCCCTTTAGTCATAAGTTTCAGTGGTCAGATCGCTCCGTACAGACTCTCTATGACCAGTAACAGTGAGTTAGAGCTTCTGAGCGGTCTAACGGATCTTATTCCTTCTTTTGTTGAAAACCTTATTTCTGGGTCAGAGAAAAGCGTTTTATGCAACGGGAAGAGAAATAGTGAAAAACATAAGAATTTTTTTTTTTGCATGAATAAAATTCCTGTTTGCAATACAGAAAGACACTTCTCGCTGTGTTAGAAGCTTTTTGCACGTCCCGTTAGGCAAGAGTTTAAATGGTCAGATCGCTCCGTACAGCCTCTCTATGACCAGTAACAGTGAGTTAGAGCTTCTGAGCGGTCTAACGGAGCTTATTCCTGCTTTTGTTGAAAACCTTATTTCTGGGTCAGAGAAAAGCGTTTTATGCAACGGGAAGAGAAATAGTGAAAAACATAAGAATTTTTTTTTTTGCATGAATAAAATCCTGTTTGCAATACAGAAAGACACTTCTCGCTGTGTTAGAAGCTTTTTGCACATCCCGTTAGGCAAGAGTTTAAATGGTCAGATCGCTCCGTACAGCCTCTCTATGACCAGTAACAGTGAGTTAGAGCTTCTGAGCGCTCTAATGGAGCTTATTCCTGCTTTTGTTGAAAACCTTATTTCTGGGTCAGAGAAAAGCGTTTAATGCAACGGGAAGAGAAATAGTGAAAAACATAAGAATTTTTTTTTTTTTTGCATGAATAAAATCCTGTTTGCAATACAGAAAGACACTTCTCGCTGTCTTAGAAACTTTTTGCACATCCATTTGGTCATCAGTTTCTATGGTCAGATCGCTCCGTACAGCCTCTCTATGACCAGTAACAGTGAGTTAGAGCTTCTGAGCGGTCTAATGGAGCTTATTCCTGCTTTTGTTGAAAACCTTATTTCTGGGTCAGAGAAAAGCGTTTTATGCAACGGGAAGAGAAATAGTGAAAAACATAAGAATTTTTTTTTGCGCATGAATAAAATCATTTTTGCAATACAGAAATACACTTCTCGCTGTGTTAGAAGTTTTTTGCACATCCCTTTAGGCAAGAGTTACAGTGGTCAGATCGCTCCGTCCAGCGTCTCTATGACCAGTAACAGTGAGTTAGAGCTTCTGAGCGGTCTAACGCAGCTTATGCCTGCTTATCTTGAAAACCTTATTTCTGGGTCAGAGAAATGCGTTTTATGCAACGGGAAGAGAAATAGTGAAAAACATAAGATTTTTTTTTTTTGCATGAATAAAATCCTGTTTGCAATACAGAAAGACACTTCTCGCTGTGTTAGAAGCTTTTTGCACATCCCGTTAGGCAAGAGTTTAAATGGTCAGATCGCTCCGTACAGCCTCTCTATGACCAGTAACAGTGAGTTAGAGCTTCTGAGCGGTCTAATGGAGCTTATTCCTGCTTTTGTTGAAAACCTTATTTCTGGGTCAGAGAAAGGCGTTTTATGCAACGGGAAGAGAAATAGTGAAAAATATAAGAATTTTTTTTTTTGCATGAATAAAATCCTGTTTGCAATACAGAAAGACACTTCTCGCTGTGTTAGAAGCTTTTTGCACATCCCGTTAGGCAAGAGTTTAAATGGTCAGATCGCTCCGTCCAGCGTCTCTATGACCAGTAACAGTGAGTTAGAGCTTCTGAGCGGTCTAACGCAGCTTATGACTGCTTATGTTGAAAACCTTATTTCTGGGTCAGAGAAAAGCGTTTTATGCAACGGGAAGAGAAATAGTGAAAAACATAAGAATTTTTTTTTTTGCATGAATAAAATCCTGTTTGCAATACAGAAAGACACTTCTCGCTGTGTTAGAAGCTTTTTGCACATCCCGTTAGGCAAGAGTTTAAATGGTCAGATCGCTCCGTACAGCCTCTCTATGACCAGTAACAGTGAGTTAGAGCTTCTGAGCGCTCTAATGGAGCTTATTCCTGCATTTGTTGAAAACCTTATTTCTGGGTCAGAGAAAAGCGTTTAATGCAACGGGAAGAGAAATAGTGAAAAACATAAGAATTTTTTTTTTTTTGCATGAATAAAATCCTGTTTGCAATACAGAAAGACACTTCTCGCTGTCTTAGAAACTTTTTGCACATCCCTTTGGTCATCAGTTTCTATGGTCAGATCGCTCCGTACAGCCTCTCTATGACCAGTAACAGTGAGTTAGAGCTTCTGAGCGGTCTAATGGAGCTTATTCCTGCTTTTGTTGAAAACCTTATTTCTGGGTCAGAGAAAAGCGTTTTATGCAACGGGAAGAGAAATAGTGAAAAACATAAGAATTTTTTTTTGCGCATGAATAAAATCATTTTTGCAATACAGAAATACACTTCTCGCTGTGTTAGAAGTTTTTTGCACATCCCTTTAGGCAAGAGTTACAGTGGTCAGATCGCTCCGTCCAGCGTCTCTATGACCAGTAACAGTGAGTTAGAGCTTCTGAGCGGTCTAACGCAGCTTATGCCTGCTTATCTTGAAAACCTTATTTCTGGGTCAGAGAAATGCGTTTTATGCAACGGGAAGAGAAATAGTGAAAAACATAAGATTTTTTTTTTTTGCATGAATAAAATCCTGTTTGCAATACAGAAAGACACTTCTCGCTGTGTTAGAAGCTTTTTGCACATCCCGTTAGGCAAGAGTTTAAATGGTCAGATCGCTCCGTACAGCCTCTCTATGACCAGTAACAGTGAGTTAGAGCTTCTGAGCGGTCTAATGGAGCTTATTCCTGCTTTTGTTGAAAACCTTATTTCTGGGTCAGAGAAAAGCGTTTTATGCAACGGGAAGAGAAATAGTGAAAAACATAAGAATTTTTTTTTTTGCATGAATAAAATCCTGTTTGCAATACAGAAAGACACTTCTCGCTGTGTTAGAAGCTTTTTGCACATCCCGTTAGGCAAGAGTTTAAATGGTCAGATCGCTCCGTACAGTCTCTCTATGACCAGTAACAGTGAGTTAGAGCTTCTGAGCGGTCTAATGGAGCTTATTCCTGCTTTTGTTGAAAACCTTATTTCTGGGTCAGAGAAAAGCGTTTTATGCAACGGGAAGAGAAATAGTGAAAAATATAAGAATTTTTTTTTTTTGCATGAATAAAATCCTGTTTGCAATACAGAAAGACACTTCTCGCTGTGTTAGAAGCTTTTTGCACATCCCGTTAGGCAAGAGTTTAAATGGTCAGATCGCTCCGTACAGCCTCTCTATGACCAGTAACAGTGAGTTAGAGCTTCTGAGCGGTCTAATGGAGCTTATTCCTGCTTTTGTTGAAAACCTTATTTCTGGGTCAGAGAAAAGCGTTTTATGCAACGGAAAGAGAAATAGTGAAAAACATAAGAATTTTATTTTGTGCATGAATAAAATCATTTTTGCATTACAGAAAGACACTTCTCGCTGTGTTAGAAGTTTTTTGCACATCCCTTTAGGCAAGAGTTTCAGTGGTCAGATCGCTCCGTCCAGCGTCTCTATGACCAGTAACAGTGAGTTAGAGCTTCTGAGCGGTCTAACGCAGCTTATGACTGCTTATGTTGAAAACCTTATTTCTGGGTCAGAGAAAAGCGTTTTATGCAACGGGAAGAGAAATAGTGAAAAACATAAGAATTTTTTTTTTGCATGAATAAAATCCTGTTTGCAATACAGAAAGACACTTCTCGCTGTGTTAGAAGCTTTTTGCACATCCCGTTAGGCAAGAGTTTAAATGGTCAGATCGCTCCGTACAGCCTCTCTATGACCAGTAACAGTGAGTTAGAGCTTCTGAGCGCTCTAATGGAGCTTATTCCTGCTTTTGTTGAAAACCTTATTTCTGGGTCAGAGAAAAGCGTTTAATGCAACGGGAAGAGAAATAGTGAAAAATATAAGAATTTTTTTTTTTTGCATGAATAAAATCATTTTTGCATTACAGAAAGACACTTCTCGCTGTGTTAGAAGTTTTTTGCACATCCCTTTAGGCAAGAGTTTCAGTGGTCAGATCGCTCCGTCCAGCGTCTCTATGACCAGTAACAGTGAGTTAGAGCTTCTGAGCGGTCTAACGCAGCTTATGACTGCTTATCTTGAAAACCTTATTTCTGGGTCAGAGAAATGCGTTTTATGCAACGGGAAGAGAAATAGTGAAAAACATAAGAATTTTTTTTTTTGCATGAATAAAATCCTGTTTGCAATACAGAAAGACACTTCTCGCTGTGTTAGAAGCTTTTTGCACATCCCGTTAGGCAAGAGTTTAAATGGTCAGATCGCTCCGTACAGCCTCTCTATGACCAGTAACAGTGAGTTAGAGCTTCTGAGCGCTCTAATGGAGCTTATTCCTGCTTTTGTTGAAAACCTTATTTCTGGGTCAGAGAAAAGCGTTTAATGCAACGGGAAGAGAAATAGTGAAAAATATAAGAATTTTTTTTTTTTGCATGAATAAAATCATTTTTGCATTACAGAAAGACACTTCTCGCTGTGTTAGAAGTTTTTTGCACATCCCTTTAGGCAAGAGTTTCAGTGGTCAGATCGCTCCGTCCAGCGTCTCTATGACCAGTAACAGTGAGTTAGAGCTTCTGAGCGGTCTAACGCAGCTTATGACTGCTTATCTTGAAAACCTTATTTCTGGGTCAGAGAAATGCGTTTTATGCAACGGGAAGAGAAATAGTGAAAAACATAAGAATTTTTTTTTTTGCATGAATAAAATCCTGTTTGCAATACAGAAAGACACTTCTCGCTGTGTCAGAAGCTTTTTGCACATCCCGTTAGGCAAGAGTTTAAATGGTCAGATCGCTACGTACAGCCTCTCTATGACCAGTAACAGTGAGTTAGAGCTTCTGAGCGGTCTAATGGAGCTTATTCCTGCTTTTGTTGAAAACCTTATTTCTGGGTCAGAGAAAAGCGTTTTATGCAACGGGAAGAGAAATAGTGAAAAACATAAGATTTTTTTTTTTTGCATGAATAAAATCCTGTTTGCAATACAGAAAGACACTTCTCGCTGTGTTAGAAGCTTTTTGCACATCCCGTTAGGCAAGAGTTTAAATGGTCAGATCGCTCCGTACAGCCTCTCTATGACCAGTAACAGTGAGTTAGAGCTTCTGAGCGGTCTAATGGAGCTTATTCCTGCTTTTGTTGAAAACCTTATTTCTGGGTCAGAGAAAGGCGTTTTATGCAACGGGAAGAGAAATAGTGAAAAATATAAGAATTTTTTTTTTTGCATGAATAAAATCCTGTTTGCAATACAGAAAGACACTTCTCGCTGTGTTAGAAGCTTTTTGCACATCCCGTTAGGCAAGAGTTTAAATGGTCAGATCGCTCCGTACAGCCTCTCTATGACCAGTAACAGTGAGTTAGAGCTTCTGAGCGGTCTAATGGAGCTTATTCCTGCTTTTGTTGAAAACCTTATTTCTGGGTCAGAGAAAAGCGTTTTATGCAACGGAAAGAGAAATAGTGAAAAACATAAGAATTTTATTTTGTGCATGAATAAAATCAATTTTGCATTACAGAAAGACACTTCTCGCTGTGTTAGAAGTTTTTTGCACATCCATTTAGGCAAAAGTTTCAGTGGTCAGATCGCTCCGTCCAGCGTCTCTATGACCAGTAACAGTGAGTTAGAGCTTCTGAGCGGTCTAACGCAGCTTATGACTGCTTATGTTGAAAACCTTATTTCTGGGTCAGAGAAAAGCGTTTTATGCAACGGGAAGAGAAATAGTGAAAAACATAAGAATTTTTTTTTTTGCATTAATAAAATCCTGTTTGCAATACAGAAAGACACTTCTCGCTGTGTTAGAAGCTTTTTGCACGTCCCGTTAGGCAAGAGTTTAAATGGTCAGATCGCTCCGTACAGCCTCTCTATGACCAGTAACAGTGAGTTAGAGCTTCTGAGCGGTCTAACGGAGCTTATTCCTGCTTTTGTTGAAAACCTTATTTCTGGGTCAGAGAAAAGCGTTTTATGCAACGGGAAGAGAAATAGTGAAAAACATAAGAATTTTTTTTTTGCATGAATAAAATCCTGTTTGCAATACAGAAAGACACTTCTCGCTGTGTTAGAAGCTTTTTGCACATCCCGTTAGGCAAGAGTTTAAATGGTCAGATCGCTCCGTACAGCCTCTCTATGACCAGTAACAGTGAGTTAGAGCTTCTGAGCGCTCTAATGGAGCTTATTCCTGCTTTTGTTGAAAACCTTATTTCTGGGTCAGAGAAAAGCGTTTAATGCAACGGGAAGAGAAATAGTGAAAAATATAAGAATTTTTTTTTTTTTTGCATGAATAAAATCATTTTTGCATTACAGAAAGACACTTCTCGCTGTGTTAGAAGTTTTTTGCACATCCCTTTAGGCAAGAGTTTCAGTGGTCAGATCGCTCCGTCCAGCGTCTCTATGACCAGTAACAGTGAGTTAGAGCTTCTGAGCGGTCTAACGCAGCTTATGACTGCTTATGTTGAAAACCTTATTTCTGGGTCAGAGAAAAGCGTTTTATGCAACGGGAAGAGAAATAGTGAAAAACATAAGAATTTTTTTTTTTTGCATGAATAAAATCCTGTTTGCAATACAGAAAGACACTTCTCGCTGTGTTAGAAGCTTTTTGCACATCCCTTTAGTCATAAGTTTCAGTGGTCAGATCGCTCCGTACAGACTCTCTATGACCAGTAACAGTGAGTTAGAGCTTCTGAGCGGTCTAACGGATCTTATTCCTTCTTTTGTTGAAAACCTTATTTCTGGGTCAGAGAAAAGCGTTTTATGCAACGGGAAGAGAAATAGTGAAAAACATAAGAATTTTTTTTTTTGCATGAATAAAATTCCTGTTTGCAATACAGAAAGACACTTCTCGCTGTGTTAGAAGCTTTTTGCACGTCCCGTTAGGCAAGAGTTTAAATGGTCAGATCGCTCCGTACAGCCTCTCTATGACCAGTAACAGTGAGTTAGAGCTTCTGAGCGGTCTAACGGAGCTTATTCCTGCTTTTGTTGAAAACCTTATTTCTGGGTCAGAGAAAAGCGTTTTATGCAACGGGAAGAGAAATAGTGAAAAACATAAGAATTTTTTTTTTTGCATGAATAAAATCCTGTTTGCAATACAGAAAGACACTTCTCGCTGTGTTAGAAGCTTTTTGCACATCCCGTTAGGCAAGAGTTTAAATGGTCAGATCGCTCCGTACAGCCTCTCTATGACCAGTAACAGTGAGTTAGAGCTTCTGAGCGCTCTAATGGAGCTTATTCCTGCTTTTGTTGAAAACCTTATTTCTGGGTCAGAGAAAAGCGTTTAATGCAACGGGAAGAGAAATAGTGAAAAACATAAGAATTTTTTTTTTTTTTGCATGAATAAAATCCTGTTTGCAATACAGAAAGACACTTCTCGCTGTCTTAGAAACTTTTTGCACATCCATTTGGTCATCAGTTTCTATGGTCAGATCGCTCCGTACAGCCTCTCTATGACCAGTAACAGTGAGTTAGAGCTTCTGAGCGGTCTAATGGAGCTTATTCCTGCTTTTGTTGAAAACCTTATTTCTGGGTCAGAGAAAAGCGTTTTATGCAACGGGAAGAGAAATAGTGAAAAACATAAGAATTTTTTTTTGCGCATGAATAAAATCATTTTTGCAATACAGAAATACACTTCTCGCTGTGTTAGAAGTTTTTTGCACATCCCTTTAGGCAAGAGTTACAGTGGTCAGATCGCTCCGTCCAGCGTCTCTATGACCAGTAACAGTGAGTTAGAGCTTCTGAGCGGTCTAACGCAGCTTATGCCTGCTTATCTTGAAAACCTTATTTCTGGGTCAGAGAAATGCGTTTTATGCAACGGGAAGAGAAATAGTGAAAAACATAAGATTTTTTTTTTTTGCATGAATAAAATCCTGTTTGCAATACAGAAAGACACTTCTCGCTGTGTTAGAAGCTTTTTGCACATCCCGTTAGGCAAGAGTTTAAATGGTCAGATCGCTCCGTACAGCCTCTCTATGACCAGTAACAGTGAGTTAGAGCTTCTGAGCGGTCTAATGGAGCTTATTCCTGCTTTTGTTGAAAACCTTATTTCTGGGTCAGAGAAAAGCGTTTTATGCAACGGGAAGAGAAATAGTGAAAAACATAAGAATTTTTTTTTTGCATGAATAAAATCCTGTTTGCAATACAGAAAGACACTTCTCGCTGTGTTAGAAGCTTTTTGCACATCCCGTTAGGCAAGAGTTTAAATGGTCAGATCGCTCCGTACAGTCTCTCTATGACCAGTAACAGTGAGTTAGAGCTTCTGAGCGGTCTAATGGAGCTTATTCCTGCTTTTGTTGAAAACCTTATTTCTGGGTCAGAGAAAAGCGTTTTATGCAACGGGAAGAGAAATAGTGAAAAATATAAGAATTTTTTTTTTTTGCATGAATAAAATCCTGTTTGCAATACAGAAAGACACTTCTCGCTGTGTTAGAAGCTTTTTGCACATCCCGTTAGGCAAGAGTTTAAATGGTCAGATCGCTCCGTACAGCCTCTCTATGACCAGTAACAGTGAGTTAGAGCTTCTGAGCGGTCTAATGGAGCTTATTCCTGCTTTTGTTGAAAACCTTATTTCTGGGTCAGAGAAAAGCGTTTTATGCAACGGAAAGAGAAATAGTGAAAAACATAAGAATTTTATTTTGTGCATGAATAAAATCATTTTTGCATTACAGAAAGACACTTCTCGCTGTGTTAGAAGTTTTTTGCACATCCCTTTAGGCAAGAGTTTCAGTGGTCAGATCGCTCCGTCCAGCGTCTCTATGACCAGTAACAGTGAGTTAGAGCTTCTGAGCGGTCTAACGCAGCTTATGACTGCTTATGTTGAAAACCTTATTTCTGGGTCAGAGAAAAGCGTTTTATGCAACGGGAAGAGAAATAGTGAAAAACATAAGAATTTTTTTTTTGCATGAATAAAATCCTGTTTGCAATACAGAAAGACACTTCTCGCTGTGTTAGAAGCTTTTTGCACATCCCGTTAGGCAAGAGTTTAAATGGTCAGATCGCTCCGTACAGCCTCTCTATGACCAGTAACAGTGAGTTAGAGCTTCTGAGCGCTCTAATGGAGCTTATTCCTGCTTTTGTTGAAAACCTTATTTCTGGGTCAGAGAAAAGCGTTTAATGCAACGGGAAGAGAAATAGTGAAAAATATAAGAATTTTTTTTTTTTGCATGAATAAAATCATTTTTGCATTACAGAAAGACACTTCTCGCTGTGTTAGAAGTTTTTTGCACATCCCTTTAGGCAAGAGTTTCAGTGGTCAGATCGCTCCGTCCAGCGTCTCTATGACCAGTAACAGTGAGTTAGAGCTTCTGAGCGGTCTAACGCAGCTTATGACTGCTTATCTTGAAAACCTTATTTCTGGGTCAGAGAAATGCGTTTTATGCAACGGGAAGAGAAATAGTGAAAAACATAAGAATTTTTTTTTTTGCATGAATAAAATCCTGTTTGCAATACAGAAAGACACTTCTCGCTGTGTTAGAAGCTTTTTGCACATCCCGTTAGGCAAGAGTTTAAATGGTCAGATCGCTCCGTACAGCCTCTCTATGACCAGTAACAGTGAGTTAGAGCTTCTGAGCGGTCTAATGGAGCTTATTCCTGCTTTTGTTGAAAACCTTATTTCTGGGTCAGAGAAAAGCGTTTTATGCAACGGGAAGAGAAATAGTGAAAAACATAAGATTTTTTTTTTTGCATGAATAAAATCCTGTTTGCAATACAGAAAGACACTTCTCGCTGTGTTAGAAGCTTTTTGCACATCCCGTTAGGCAAGAGTTTAAATGGTCAGATCGCTCCGTACAGCCTCTCTATGACCAGTAACAGTGAGTTAGAGCTTCTGAGCGCTCTAATGGAGCTTATTCCTGCTTTTGTTGAAAACCTTATTTCTGGGTCAGAGAAAAGCGTTTAATGCAACGGGAAGAGAAATAGTGAAAAATATAAGAATTTTTTTTTTTTGCATGAATAAAATCATTTTTGCATTACAGAAAGACACTTCTCGCTGTGTTAGAAGTTTTTTGCACATCCCTTTAGGCAAGAGTTTCAGTGGTCAGATCGCTCCGTCCAGCGTCTCTATGACCAGTAACAGTGAGTTAGAGCTTCTGAGCGGTCTAACGCAGCTTATGACTGCTTATCTTGAAAACCTTATTTCTGGGTCAGAGAAATGCGTTTTATGCAACGGGAAGAGAAATAGTGAAAAACATAAGAATTTTTTTTTTTGCATGAATAAAATCCTGTTTGCAATACAGAAAGACACTTCTCGCTGTGTTAGAAGCTTTTTGCACATCCCGTTAGGCAAGAGTTTAAATGGTCAGATCGCTCCGTACAGCCTCTCTATGACCAGTAACAGTGAGTTAGAGCTTCTGAGCGCTCTAATGGAGCTTATTCCTGCTTTTGTTGAAAACCTTATTTCTGGGTCAAAGAAAAGCGTTTAATGCAACGGGAAGAGAAATAGTGAAAAATATAAGAATTTTTTTTTTTGCATGAATAAAATCATTTTTGCATTACAGAAAGACACTTCTCGCTGTGTTAGAAGTTTTTTGCACATCCCTTTAGGCAAGAGTTTCAGTGGTCAGATCGCTCCGTCCAGCGTCTCTATGACAAGTAACAGTGAGTTAGAGCTTCTGAGCGGTCTAACGCAGCTTATGACTGCTTATCTTGAAAACCTTATTTCTGGGTCAGAGAAATGCGTTTTATGCAACGGGAAGAGAAATAGTGAAAAACATAAGAATTTTTTTTTTTGCATGAATAAAATCCTGTTTGCAATACAGAAAGACACTTCTCGCTGTGTTAGAAGCTTTTTGCACATCCCGTTAGGCAAGAGTTTAAATGGTCAGATCGCTCCGTACAGCCTCTCTATGACCAGTAACAGTGAGTTAGAGCTTCTGAGCGGTCTAATGGAGCTTATTCCTGCTTTTGTTGAAAACCTTATTTCTGGGTCAGAGAAAAGCGTTTTATGCAACGGGAAGAGAAATAGTGAAAAACATAAGAATTTTTTTTTTTGCATGAATAAAATCCTGTTTGCAATACAGAAAGACACTTCTCGCTGTGTTAGAAGCTTTTTGCACATCCCGTTAGGCAAGAGTTTAAATGGTCAGATCGCTCCGTACAGCCTCTCTATGACCAGTAACAGTGAGTTAGAGCTTCTGAGCGGTCTAATGGAGCTTATTACTGCTTTTGTTGAAAACCTTATTTCTGGGTCAGAGAAAAGCGTTTTATGCAACGGAAAGAGAAATAGTGAAAAACATAAGAATTTTATTTTGTGCATGAATAAAATCAATTTTGCATTACAGAAAGACACTTCTCGCTGTGTTAGAAGTTTTTTGCACATCCATTTAGGCAAAAGTTTCAGTGGTCAGATCGCTCCGTCCAGCGTCTCTATGACCAGTAACAGTGAGTTAGAGCTTCTGAGCGGTCTAACGCAGCTTATGACTGCTTATGTTGAAAACCTTATTTCTGGGTCAGAGAAAAGCGTTTTATGCAACGGGAAGAGAAATAGTGAAAAACATAAGAATTTTTTTTTTTGCATTAATAAAATCCTGTTTGCAATACAGAAAGACACTTCTCGCTGTGTTAGAAGCTTTTTGCACGTCCCGTTAGGCAAGAGTTTAAATGGTCAGATCGCTCCGTACAGCCTCTCTATGACCAGTAACAGTGAGTTAGAGCTTCTGAGCGGTCTAACGGAGCTTATTCCTGCTTTTGTTGAAAACCTTATTTCTGGGTCAGAGAAAAGCGTTTTATGCAACGGGAAGAGAAATAGTGAAAAACATAAGAATTTTTTTTTTGCATGAATAAAATCCTGTTTGCAATACAGAAAGACACTTCTCGCTGTGTTAGAAGCTTTTTGCACATCCCGTTAGGCAAGAGTTTAAATGGTCAGATCGCTCCGTACAGCCTCTCTATGACCAGTAACAGTGAGTTAGAGCTTCTGAGCGCTCTAATGGAGCTTATTCCTGCTTTTGTTGAAAACCTTATTTCTGGGTCAGAGAAAAGCGTTTAATGCAACGGGAAGAGAAATAGTGAAAAATATAAGAATTTTTTTTTTTTTTGCATGAATAAAATCATTTTTGCATTACAGAAAGACACTTCTCGCTGTGTTAGAAGTTTTTTGCACATCCCTTTAGGCAAGAGTTTCAGTGGTCAGATCGCTCCGTCCAGCGTCTCTATGACCAGTAACAGTGAGTTAGAGCTTCTGAGCGGTCTAACGCAGCTTATGACTGCTTATGTTGAAAACCTTATTTCTGGGTCAGAGAAAAGCGTTTTATGCAACGGGAAGAGAAATAGTGAAAAACATAAGAATTTTTTTTTTTTGCATGAATAAAATCCTGTTTGCAATACAGAAAGACACTTCTCGCTGTGTTAGAAGCTTTTTGCACATCCCTTTAGTCATAAGTTTCAGTGGTCAGATCGCTCCGTACAGACTCTCTATGACCAGTAACAGTGAGTTAGAGCTTCTGAGCGGTCTAACGGATCTTATTCCTTCTTTTGTTGAAAACCTTATTTCTGGGTCAGAGAAAAGCGTTTTATGCAACGGGAAGAGAAATAGTGAAAAACATAAGAATTTTTTTTTTTGCATGAATAAAATTCCTGTTTGCAATACAGAAAGACACTTCTCGCTGTGTTAGAAGCTTTTTGCACATCCCGTTAGGCAAGAGTTTAAATGGTCAGATCGCTCCGTACAGCCTCTCTATGACCAGTAACAGTGAGTTAGAGCTTCTGAGCGGTCTAATGGAGCTTATTCCTGCTTTTGTTGAAAACCTTATTTCTGGGTCAGAGAAAAGCGTTTTATGCAACGGGAAGAGAAATAGTGAAAAATATAAGAATTTTTTTTTTTGCATGAATAAAATCCTGTTTGCAATACAGAAAGACACTTCTCGCTGTGTTAGAAGCTTTTTGCACATCCCGTTAGGCAAGAGTTTAAATGGTCAGATCGCTCCGTACAGCCTCTCTATGACCAGTAACAGTGAGTTAGAGCTTCTGAGCGGTCTAACGGAGCTTATTCCTGCTTTTGTTGAAAACCTTATTTCTGGGTCAGAGAAAAGCGTTTTATGCAACGGGAAGAGAAATAGTGAAAAACATAAGAATTTTTTTTTTTGCATGAATAAAATCCTGTTTGCAATACAGAAAGACACTTCTCGCTGTGTTAGAAGCTTTTTGCACATCCCGTTAGGCAAGAGTTTAAATGGTCAGATCGCTCCGTACAGCCTCTCTATGACCAGTAACAGTGAGTTAGAGCTTCTGAGCGCTCTAATGGAGCTTATTCCTGCTTTTGTTGAAAACCTTATTTCTGGGTCAGAGAAAAGCGTTTAATGCAACGGGAAGAAAAATAGTGAAAAATATAAGAATTTTTTTTTTTTTGCATGAATAAAATCATTTCTGCATTACAGAAAGACACTTCTCGCTGTGTTAGAAGTTTTTTGCACATCCCTTTAGGCAAGAGTTTCAGTGGTCAGATCGCTCCGTCCAGCGTCTCTATGACCAGTAACAGTGAGTTAGAGCTTCTGAGCGGTCTAACGCAGCTTATGACTGCTTATGTTGAAAACCTTATTTCTGGGTCAGAGAAAAGCGTTTTATGCAACGGGAAGAGAAATAGTGAAAAACATAAGAATTTTTTTTTTTTTGCATGAATAAAATCCTGTTTGCAATACAGAAAGACACTTCTCGCTGTCTTAGAAGCTTTTTGCACATCCCTTTGGTCATCAGTTTCAATGGTCAGATCGCTCCGTACAGCCTCTCTATGACCAGTAACAGTGAGTTAGAGCTTCTGAGCGGTCTAACGGAGCTTATTCCTGCTTTTGTTGAAAACCTTATTTCTGGGTCAGAGAAAAGCGTTTTATGCAACGGGAAGAGAAATAGTGAAAAACATAAGAATTTTTTTTTTTGCATGAATAAAATCCTGTTTGCAATACAGAAAGACACTTCTCGCTGTGTTAGAAGCTTTTTGCACATCCCGTTAGGCAAGAGTTTAAATGGTCAGATCGCTCCGTACAGCCTCTCTATGACCAGTAACAGTGAGTTAGAGCTTCTGAGCGCTCTAATGGAGCTTATTCCTGCTTTTGTTGAAAACCTTATTTCTGGGTCAGAGAAAAGCATTTAATGCAACGGGAAGAGAAATAGTGAAAAATATAAGAATTTTTTTTTTTTTTGCATGAATAAAATCATTTTTGCATTACAGAAAGACACTTCTCGCTGTGTTAGAAGTTTTTTGCACATCCCTTTAGGCAAGAGATTCAGTGGTCAGATCGCTCCGTCCAGCGTCTCTATGACCAGTAACAGTGAGTTAGAGCTTCTGAGCGGTCTAACGCAGCTTATGACTGCTTATGTTGAAAACCTTATTTCTGGGTCAGAGAAAAGCGTTTTTTGCAACGGGAAGAGAAATAGTGAAAAACATAAGAATTTTTTTTTTTTGCATGAATAAAATCCTGTTTGCAATACAGAAAGACACTTCTCGCTGTGTTAGAAGCTTTTTGCACATCCCTTTAGTCATAAGTTTCAGTGGTCAGATCGCTCCGTACAGACTCTCTATGACCAGTAACAGTGAGTTAGAGCTTCTGAGCGGTCTAACGGATCTTATTCCTTCTTTTGTTGAAAACCTTATTTCTGGGTCAGAGAAAAGCGTTTTATGCAACGGGAAGAGAAATAGTGAAAAACATAAGAATTTTTTTTTTTGCATGAATAAAATTCCTGTTTGCAATACAGAAAGACACTTCTCGCTGTGTTAGAAGCTTTTTGCACATCCCGTTAGGCAAGAGTTTAAATGGTCAGATCGCTCCGTACAGCCTCTCTATGACCAGTAACAGTGAGTTAGAGCTTCTGAGCGGTCTAATGGAGCTTATTCCTGCTTTTGTTGAAAACCTTATTTCTGGGTCAGAGAAAAGCGTTTTATGCAACGGGAAGAGAAATAGTGAAAAATATAAGAATTTTTTTTTTTGCATGAATAAAATCCTGTTTGCAATACAGAAAGACACTTCTCGCTGTGTTAGAAGCTTTTTGCACATCCCGTTAGGCAAGAGTTTAAATGGTCAGATCGCTCCGTACAGCCTCTCTATGACCAGTAACAGTGAGTTAGAGCTTCTGAGCGGTCTAATGGAGCTTATTCCTGCTTTTGTTGAAAACCTTATTTCTGGGTCAGAGAAAAGCGTTTTATGCAACGGAAAGAGAAATAGTGAAAAACATAAGAATTTTATTTTGTGCATGAATAAAATCATTTTTGCATTACAGAAAGACACTTCTCGCTGTGTTAGAAGTTTTTTGCACATCCCTTTAGGCAAGAGTTTCAGTGGTCAGATCGCTCCGTCCAGCGTCTCTATGACCAGTAACAGTGAGTTAGAGCTTCTGAGCGGTCTAACGCAGCTTATGACTGCTTATGTTGAAAACCTTATTTCTGGGTCAGAGAAAAGCGTTTTATGCAACGGGAAGAGAAATAGTGAAAAACATAAGAATTTTTTTTTTTTGCATGAATAAAATCCTGTCTGCAATACAGAAAGACACTTCTCGCTGTGGTAGAAGCTTTTTGCACATCCCTTTAGTCATAAGTTTCAGTGGTCAGATCGCTCCGTACAGCCTCTCTATGACCAGTAACAGTGAGTTAGAGCTTCTGAGCGGTCTAACGGAGCTTATTCCTGCTTTTGTTGAAAACCTTATTTCTGGGTCAGAGAAAAGCGTTTTATGCAACGGGAAGAGAAATAGTGAAAAACATAAGAATTTTTTTTTTTGCATGAATAAAATCCTGTTTGCAATACAGAAAGACACTTCTCGCTGTGTTAGAAGCTTTTTGCACATCCCGTTAGGCAAGAGTTTAAATGGTCAGATCGCTCCGTACAGCCTCTCTATGACCAGTAACAGTGAGTTAGAGCTTCTGAGCGCTCTAATGGAGCTTATTCCTGCTTTTGTTGAAAACCTTATTTCTGGGTCAGAGAAAAGCGTTTAATGCAACGGGAAGAAAAATAGTGAAAAATATAAGAATTTTTTTTTTTTTGCATGAATAAAATCATTTCTGCATTACAGAAAGACACTTCTCGCTGTGTTAGAAGTTTTTTGCACATCCCTTTAGGCAAGAGTTTCAGTGGTCAGATCGCTCCGTCCAGCGTCTCTATGACCAGTAACAGTGAGTTAGAGCTTCTGAGCGGTCTAACGCAGCTTATGACTGCTTATGTTGAAAACCTTATTTCTGGGTCAGAGAAAAGCGTTTTATGCAACGGGAAGAGAAATAGTGAAAAACATAAGAATTTTTTTTTTTTTGCATGAATAAAATCCTGTTTGCAATACAGAAAGACACTTCTCGCTGTCTTAGAAGCTTTTTGCACATCCCTTTGGTCATCAGTTTCAATGGTCAGATCGCTCCGTACAGCCTCTCTATGACCAGTAACAGTGAGTTAGAGCTTCTGAGCGGTCTAACGGAGCTTATTCCTGCTTTTGTTGAAAACCTTATTTCTGGGTCAGAGAAAAGCGTTTTATGCAACGGGAAGAGAAATAGTGAAAAACATAAGAATTTTTTTTTTTGCATGAATAAAATCCTGTTTGCAATACAGAAAGACACTTCTCGCTGTGTTAGAAGCTTTTTGCACATCCCGTTAGGCAAGAGTTTAAATGGTCAGATCGCTCCGTACAGCCTCTCTATGACCAGTAACAGTGAGTTAGAGCTTCTGAGCGCTCTAATGGAGCTTATTCCTGCTTTTGTTGAAAACCTTATTTCTGGGTCAGAGAAAAGCATTTAATGCAACGGGAAGAGAAATAGTGAAAAATATAAGAATTTTTTTTTTTTTTTGCATGAATAAAATCATTTTTGCATTACAGAAAGACACTTCTCGCTGTGTTAGAAGTTTTTTGCACATCCCTTTAGGCAAGAGATTCAGTGGTCAGATCGCTCCGTCCAGCGTCTCTATGACCAGTAACAGTGAGTTAGAGCTTCTGAGCGGTCTAACGCAGCTTATGACTGCTTATGTTGAAAACCTTATTTCTGGGTCAGAGAAAAGCGTTTTTTGCAACGGGAAGAGAAATAGTGAAAAACATAAGAATTTTTTTTTTTTGCATGAATAAAATCCTGTTTGCAATACAGAAAGACACTTCTCGCTGTGTTAGAAGCTTTTTGCACATCCCTTTAGTCATAAGTTTCAGTGGTCAGATCGCTCCGTACAGACTCTCTATGACCAGTAACAGTGAGTTAGAGCTTCTGAGCGGTCTAACGGATCTTATTCCTTCTTTTGTTGAAAACCTTATTTCTGGGTCAGAGAAAAGCGTTTTATGCAACGGAAAGAGAAATAGTGAAAAACATAAGAATTTTATTTTGTGCATGAATAAAATCATTTTTGCATTACAGAAAGACACTTCTCGCTGTGTTAGAAGTTTTTTGCACATCCCTTTAGGCAAGAGTTTCAGTGGTCAGATCGCTCCGTCCAGCGTCTCTATGACCAGTAACAGTGAGTTAGAGCTTCTGAGCGGTCTAACGCAGCTTATGACTGCTTATGTTGAAAACCTTATTTCTGGGTCAGAGAAAAGCGTTTTATGCAACGGGAAGAGAAATAGTGAAAAACATAAGAATTTTTTTTTTTGCATGAATAAAATCCTGTTTGCAATACAGAAAGACACTTCTCGCTGTCTTAGAAGCTTTTTGCACATCCCGTTAGGCAAGAGTTTAAATGGTCAGATCGCTCCGTACAGCCTCTCTATGACCAGTAACAGTGAGTTAGAGCTTCTGAGCGGTCTAATGGAGCTTATTCCTGCTTTTGTTGAAAACCTTATTTCTGGGTCAGAGAAAAGCGTTTTATGCAACGGGAAGAGAAATAGTGAAAAATATAAGAATTTTTTTTTTTGCATGAATAAAATCCTGTTTGCAATACAGAAAGACACTTCTCGCTGTGTTAGAAGCTTTTTGCACATCCCGTTAGGCAAGAGTTTAAATGGTCAGATCGCTCCGTACAGCCTCTCTATGACCAGTAACAGTGAGTAAGAGCTTCTGAGCGGTCTAATGGAGCTTATTCCTGCTTTTGTTGAAAACCTTATTTCTGGGTCAGAGAAAAGCGTTTTATGCAACGGAAAGAGAAATAGTGAAAAACATAAGAATTTTATTTTGTGCATGAATAAAATCATTTTTGCATTACAGAAAGACACTTCTCGCTGTGTTAGAAGTTTTTTGCACATCCCTTTAGGCAAAAGTTTCAGTGGTCAGATCGCTCCGTCCAGCGTCTCTATGACCAGTAACAGTGAGTTAGAGCTTCTGAGCGGTCTAACGCAGCTTATGACTGCTTATGTTGAAAACCTTATTTCTGGGTCAGAGAAAAGCGTTTTATGCAACGGGAAGAGAAATAGTGAAAAACATAAGAATTTTTTTTTTTGCATGAATAAAATCCTGTTTGCAATACAGAAAGACACTTCTCGCTGTGTTAGAAGCTTTTTGCACATCCCGTTAGGCAAGAGTTTAAATGGTCAGATCGCTCCGTACAGCCTCTCTATGACCAGTAACAGTGAGTTAGAGCTTCTGAGCGCTCTAATGGAGCTTATTCCTGCTTTTGTTGAAAACCTTATTTCTGGGTCAGAGAAAAGCGTTTAATGCAACGGGAAGAGAAATAGTGAAAAACATAAGAATTTTTTTTTTTTTGCATGAATAAAATCCTGTTTGCAATACAGAAAGACACTTCTCGCTGTCTCAGAAGCTTTTTGCACATCCCTTTGGTCATCAGTTTCAATGGTCAGATCGCTCCGTACAGCCTCTCTATGACGAGTAACAGTGAGTTAGAGCTTCTGAGCGGTCTAACGCAGTTTATGACTGCTTATGTTGAAAACCTTATTTCTGGGTCAGAGAAAAGCGTTTTATGCAACGGGAAGAGAAATAGTGAAAAACATAGGAATTTAATTTTGTGCATGAATAAAATCCTTTTTACATTACAGAAAGACACTTCTCGCTGTGTTAGAAGTTTTTTGCACATCCCTTTAGGCAAGAGTTACAGTGGTCAGATCGCTCCGTCCAGCGTCTCTATGACCAGTAACAGTGAGTAAGAGCTTCTGAGCGGTCTAACGCAGCTTATGCCTGCTTATCTTGAAAACCTTATTTCTGGGTCAGAGAAAAGCGTTTTATGCAACGGGAAGAGAAATAGTGAAAAACATAAGAATTTTTTTTTTTTGCATGAATAAAATCCTGTCTGCAATACAGAAAGACACTTCTCGCTGTGTTAGAAGCTTTTTGCACATCCCTTTAGTCATAAGTTTCAGTGGTCAGATCGCTCCGTACAGCCTCTCTATGACCAGTAACAGTGAGTTAGAGCATCTGAGCGGTCTAACGGAGCTTATTCCTGCTTTTGTTGAAAACCTTATTTCTGGGTCAGAGAAAAGCGTTTTATGCAACGGGAAGAGAAATAGTGAAAAACATAAGAATTTTTTTTTTTGCATGAATAAAATACTGTTTGCAATACAGAAAGACACTTCTCGCTGTGTTAGAAGCTTTTTGCACATCCCGTTAGGCAAGAGTTTAAATGGTCAGATCGCTCCGTACAGCCTCTCTATGACCAGTAACAGTGAGTTAGAGCTTCTGAGCGCTCTAATGGAGCTTATTCCTGCTTTTGTTGAAAACCTTATTTCTGGGTCAGAGAAAAGCATTTAATGCAACGGGAAGAGAAATAGTGAAAAATATAAGAATTTTTTTTTTTTTTGCATGAATAAAATCATTTTTGCATTACAGAAAGACACTTCTCGCTGTGTTAGAAGTTTTTTGCACATCCCTTTAGGCAAGAGATTCAGTGGTCAGATCGCTCCGTCCAGCGTCTCTATGACCAGTAACAGTGAGTTAGAGCTTCTGAGCGGTCTAACGCAGCTTATGACTGCTTATGTTGAAAACCTTATTTCTGGGTCAGAGAAAAGCGTTTTTTGCAACGGGAAGAGAAATAGTGAAAAACATAAGAATTTTTTTTTTTTGCATGAATAAAATCCTGTTTGCAATACAGAAAGACACTTCTCGCTGTGTTAGAAGCTTTTTGCACATCCCTTTAGTCATAAGTTTCAGTGGTCAGATCGCTCCGTACAGACTCTCTATGACCAGTAACAGTGAGTTAGAGCTTCTGAGCGGTCTAACGGATCTTATTCCTTCTTTTGTTGAAAACCTTATTTCTGGGTCAGAGAAAAGCGTTTTATGCAACGGAAAGAGAAATAGTGAAAAACATAAGAATTTTATTTTGTGCATGAATAAAATCATTTTTGCATTACAGAAAGACACTTCTCGCTGTGTTAGAAGTTTTTTGCACATCCCTTTAGGCAAGAGTTTCAGTGGTCAGATCGCTCCGTCCAGCGTCTCTATGACCAGTAACAGTGAGTTAGAGCTTCTGAGCGGTCTAACGCAGCTTATGACTGCTTATGTTGAAAACCTTATTTCTGGGTCAGAGAAAAGCGTTTTATGCAACGGGAAGAGAAATAGTGAAAAACATAAGAATTTTTTTTTTTGCATGAATAAAATCCTGTTTGCAATACAGAAAGACACTTCTCGCTGTCTTAGAAGCTTTTTGCACATCCCGTTAGGCAAGAGTTTAAATGGTCAGATCGCTCCGTACAGCCTCTCTATGACCAGTAACAGTGAGTTAGAGCTTCTGAGCGGTCTAATGGAGCTTATTCCTGCTTTTGTTGAAAACCTTATTTCTGGGTCAGAGAAAAGCGTTTTATGCAACGGGAAGAGAAATAGTGAAAAACATAAGAATTTTTTTTTTTGCATGAATAAAATCCTGTTTGCAATACAGAAAGACACTTCTCGCTGTGTTAGAAGCTTTTTGCACATCCCGTTAGGCAAGAGTTTAAATGGTCAGATCGCTCCGTACAGCCTCTCTATGACCAGTAACAGTGAGTTAGAGCTTCTGAGCGCTCTAATGGAGCTTATTCCTGCTTTTGTTGAAAACCTTATTTCTGGGTCAGAGAAAAGCGTTTAATGCAACGGGAAGAAAAATAGTGAAAAATATAAGAATTTTTTTTTTTTTGCATGAATAAAATCATTTCTGCATTACAGAAAGACACTTCTCGCTGTGTTAGAAGTTTTTTGCACATCCCTTTAGGCAAGAGTTTCAGTGGTCAGATCGCTCCGTCCAGCGTCTCTATGACCAGTAACAGTGAGTTAGAGCTTCTGAGCGGTCTAACGCAGCTTATGACTGCTTATGTTGAAAACCTTATTTCTGGGTCAGAGAAAAGCGTTTTATGCAACGGGAAGAGAAATAGTGAAAAACATAAGAATTTTTTTTTTTTTGCATGAATAAAATCCTGTTTGCAATACAGAAAGACACTTCTCGCTGTCTTAGAAGCTTTTTGCACATCCCTTTGGTCATCAGTTTCAATGGTCAGATCGCTCCGTACAGCCTCTCTATGACCAGTAACAGTGAGTTAGAGCTTCTGAGCGGTCTAACGGAGCTTATTCCTGCTTTTGTTGAAAACCTTATTTCTGGGTCAGAGAAAAGCGTTTTATGCAACGGGAAGAGAAATAGTGAAAAACATAAGAATTTTTTTTTTTGCATGAATAAAATCCTGTTTGCAATACAGAAAGACACTTCTCGCTGTGTTAGAAGCTTTTTGCACATCCCGTTAGGCAAGAGTTTAAATGGTCAGATCGCTCCGTACAGCCTCTCTATGACCAGTAACAGTGAGTTAGAGCTTCTGAGCGCTCTAATGGAGCTTATTCCTGCTTTTGTTGAAAACCTTATTTCTGGGTCAGAGAAAAGCATTTAATGCAACGGGAAGAGAAATAGTGAAAAATATAAGAATTTTTTTTTTTTTTGCATGAATAAAATCATTTTTGCATTACAGAAAGACACTTCTCGCTGTGTTAGAAGTTTTTTGCACATCCCTTTAGGCAAGAGATTCAGTGGTCAGATCGCTCCGTCCAGCGTCTCTATGACCAGTAACAGTGAGTTAGAGCTTCTGAGCGGTCTAACGCAGCTTATGACTGCTTATGTTGAAAACCTTATTTCTGGGTCAGAGAAAAGCGTTTTTTGCAACGGGAAGAGAAATAGTGAAAAACATAAGAATTTTTTTTTTTTGCATGAATAAAATCCTGTTTGCAATACAGAAAGACACTTCTCGCTGTGTTAGAAGCTTTTTGCACATCCCTTTAGTCATAAGTTTCAGTGGTCAGATCGCTCCGTACAGACTCTCTATGACCAGTAACAGTGAGTTAGAGCTTCTGAGCGGTCTAACGGATCTTATTCCTTCTTTTGTTGAAAACCTTATTTCTGGGTCAGAGAAAAGCGTTTTATGCAACGGAAAGAGAAATAGTGAAAAACATAAGAATTTTATTTTGTGCATGAATAAAATCATTTTTGCATTACAGAAAGACACTTCTCGCTGTGTTAGAAGTTTTTTGCACATCCCTTTAGGCAAGAGTTTCAGTGGTCAGATCGCTCCGTCCAGCGTCTCTATGACCAGTAACAGTGAGTTAGAGCTTCTGAGCGGTCTAACGCAGCTTATGACTGCTTATGTTGAAAACCTTATTTCTGGGTCAGAGAAAAGCGTTTTATGCAACGGGAAGAGAAATAGTGAAAAACATAAGAATTTTTTTTTTTGCATGAATAAAATCCTGTTTGCAATACAGAAAGACACTTCTCGCTGTCTTAGAAGCTTTTTGCACATCCCGTTAGGCAAGAGTTTAAATGGTCAGATCGCTCCGTACAGCCTCTCTATGACCAGTAACAGTGAGTTAGAGCTTCTGAGCGGTCTAATGGAGCTTATTCCTGCTTTTGTTGAAAACCTTATTTCTGGGTCAGAGAAAAGCGTTTTATGCAACGGGAAGAGAAATAGTGAAAAATATAAGAATTTTTTTTTTTGCATGAATAAAATCCTGTTTGCAATACAGAAAGACACTTCTCGCTGTGTTAGAAGCTTTTTGCACATCCCGTTAGGCAAGAGTTTAAATGGTCAGATCGCTCCGTACAGCCTCTCTATGACCAGTAACAGTGAGTAAGAGCTTCTGAGCGGTCTAATGGAGCTTATTCCTGCTTTTGTTGAAAACCTTATTTCTGGGTCAGAGAAAAGCGTTTTATGCAACGGAAAGAGAAATAGTGAAAAACATAAGAATTTTATTTTGTGCATGAATAAAATCATTTTTGCATTACAGAAAGACACTTCTCGCTGTGTTAGAAGTTTTTTGCACATCCCTTTAGGCAAAAGTTTCAGTGGTCAGATCGCTCCGTCCAGCGTCTCTATGACCAGTAACAGTGAGTTAGAGCTTCTGAGCGGTCTAATGGAGCTTATGACTGCTTATGTTGAAAACCTTATTTCTGGGTCAGAGAAAAGCGTTTTATGCAACGGGAAGAGAAATAGTGAAAAACATAAGAATTTTTTTTTTTGCATGAATAAAATCCTGTTTGCAATACAGAAAGACACTTCTCGCTGTGTTAGAAGTTTTTTGCACATCCCTTTAGGCAAAAGTTTCAGTGGTCAGATCGCTCCGTCCAGCGTCTCTATGACCAGTAACAGTGAGTTAGAGCTTCTGAGCGGTCTAACGCAGCTTATGACTGCTTATGTTGAAAACCTTATTTCTGGGTCAGAGAAAAGCGTTTTATGCAACGGGAAGAGAAATAGTGAAAAACATAAGAATTTTTTTTTTTGCATGAATAAAATCCTGTTTGCAATACAGAAAGACACTTCTCGCTGTGTTAGAAGCTTTTTGCACATCCCGTTAGGCAAGAGTTTAAATGGTCAGATCGCTCCGTACAGCCTCTCTATGACCAGTAACAGTGAGTTAGAGCTTCTGAGCGCTCTAATGGAGCTTATTCCTGCTTTTGTTGAAAACCTTATTTCTGGGTCAGAGAAAAGCGTTTAATGCAACGGGAAGAGAAATAGTGAAAAACATAAGAATTTTTTTTTTTTTGCATGAATAAAATCCTGTTTGCAATACAGAAAGACACTTCTCGCTGTCTCAGAAGCTTTTTGCACATCCCTTTGGTCATCAGTTTCAATGGTCAGATCGCTCCGTACAGCCTCTCTATGACGAGTAACAGTGAGTTAGAGCTTCTGAGCGGTCTAACGCAGTTTATGACTGCTTATGTTGAAAACCTTATTTCTGGGTCAGAGAAAAGCGTTTTATGCAACGGGAAGAGAAATAGTGAAAAACATAGGAATTTAGTTTTGTGCATGAATAAAATCCTTTTTACATTACAGAAAGACACTTCTCGCTGTGTTAGAAGTTTTTTGCACATCCCTTTAGGCAAGAGTTACAGTGGTCAGATCGCTCCGTCCAGCGTCTCTATGACCAGTAACAGTGAGTAAGAGCTTCTGAGCGGTCTAACGCAGCTTATGCCTGCTTATCTTGAAAACCTTATTTCTGGGTCAGAGAAAAGCGTTTTATGCAACGGGAAGAGAAATAGTGAAAAACATAAGAATTTTTTTTTTTTGCATGAATAAAATCCTGTCTGCAATACAGAAAGACACTTCTCGCTGTGTTAGAAGCTTTTTGCACATCCCTTTAGTCATAAGTTTCAGTGGTCAGATCGCTCCGTACAGCCTCTCTATGACCAGTAACAGTGAGTTAGAGCATCTGAGCGGTCTAACGGAGCTTATTCCTGCTTTTGTTGAAAACCTTATTTCTGGGTCAGAGAAAAGCGTTTTATGCAACGGGAAGAGAAATAGTGAAAAACATAAGAATTTTTTTTTTTGCATGAATAAAATACTGTTTGCAATACAGAAAGACACTTCTCGCTGTGTTAGAAGCTTTTTGCACATCCCGTTAGGCAAGAGTTTAAATGGTCAGATCGCTCCGTACAGCCTCTCTATGACCAGTAACAGTGAGTTAGAGCTTCTGAGCGCTCTAATGGAGCTTATTCCTGCTTTTGTTGAAAACCTTATTTCTGGGTCAGAGAAAAGCATTTAATGCAACGGGAAGAGAAATAGTGAAAAATATAAGAATTTTTTTTTTTTTTGCATGAATAAAATCATTTTTGCATTACAGAAAGACACTTCTCGCTGTGTTAGAAGTTTTTTGCACATCCCTTTAGGCAAGAGATTCAGTGGTCAGATCGCTCCGTCCAGCGTCTCTATGACCAGTAACAGTGAGTTAGAGCTTCTGAGCGGTCTAACGCAGCTTATGACTGCTTATGTTGAAAACCTTATTTCTGGGTCAGAGAAAAGCGTTTTTTGCAACGGGAAGAGAAATAGTGAAAAACATAAGAATTTTTTTTTTTTGCATGAATAAAATCCTGTTTGCAATACAGAAAGACACTTCTCGCTGTGTTAGAAGCTTTTTGCACATCCCTTTAGTCATAAGTTTCAGTGGTCAGATCGCTCCGTACAGACTCTCTATGACCAGTAACAGTGAGTTAGAGCTTCTGAGCGGTCTAACGGATCTTATTCCTTCTTTTGTTGAAAACCTTATTTCTGGGTCAGAGAAAAGCGTTTTATGCAACGGAAAGAGAAATAGTGAAAAACATAAGAATTTTATTTTGTGCATGAATAAAATCATTTTTGCATTACAGAAAGACACTTCTCGCTGTGTTAGAAGTTTTTTGCACATCCCTTTAGGCAAGAGTTTCAGTGGTCAGATCGCTCCGTCCAGCGTCTCTATGACCAGTAACAGTGAGTTAGAGCTTCTGAGCGGTCTAACGCAGCTTATGACTGCTTATGTTGAAAACCTTATTTCTGGGTCAGAGAAAAGCGTTTTATGCAACGGGAAGAGAAATAGTGAAAAACATAAGAATTTTTTTTTTTGCATGAATAAAATCCTGTTTGCAATACAGAAAGACACTTCTCGCTGTCTTAGAAGCTTTTTGCACATCCCGTTAGGCAAGAGTTTAAATGGTCAGATCGCTCCGTACAGCCTCTCTATGACCAGTAACAGTGAGTTAGAGCTTCTGAGCGGTCTAATGGAGCTTATTCCTGCTTTTGTTGAAAACCTTATTTCTGGGTCAGAGAAAAGCGTTTTATGCAACGGGAAGAGAAATAGTGAAAAATATAAGAATTTTTTTTTTTGCATGAATAAAATCCTGTTTGCAATACAGAAAGACACTTCTCGCTGTGTTAGAAGCTTTTTGCACATCCCGTTAGGCAAGAGTTTAAATGGTCAGATCGCTCCGTACAGCCTCTCTATGACCAGTAACAGTGAGTAAGAGCTTCTGAGCGGTCTAATGGAGCTTATTCCTGCTTTTGTTGAAAACCTTATTTCTGGGTCAGAGAAAAGCGTTTTATGCAACGGAAAGAGAAATAGTGAAAAACATAAGAATTTTATTTTGTGCATGAATAAAATCATTTTTGCATTACAGAAAGACACTTCTCGCTGTGTTAGAAGTTTTTTGCACATCCCTTTAGGCAAAAGTTTCAGTGGTCAGATCGCTCCGTCCAGCGTCTCTATGACCAGTAACAGTGAGTTAGAGCTTCTGAGCGGTCTAACGCAGCTTATGACTGCTTATGTTGAAAACCTTATTTCTGGGTCAGAGAAAAGCGTTTTATGCAACGGGAAGAGAAATAGTGAAAAACATAAGAATTTTTTTTTTTGCATGAATAAAATCCTGTTTGCAATACAGAAAGACACTTCTCGCTGTGTTAGAAGCTTTTTGCACATCCCGTTAGGCAAGAGTTTAAATGGTCAGATCGCTCCGTACAGCCTCTCTATGACCAGTAACAGTGAGTTAGAGCTTCTGAGCGCTCTAATGGAGCTTATTCCTGCTTTTGTTGAAAACCTTATTTCTGGGTCAGAGAAAAGCGTTTAATGCAACGGGAAGAGAAATAGTGAAAAACATAAGAATTTTTTTTTTTTTGCATGAATAAAATCCTGTTTGCAATACAGAAAGACACTTCTCGCTGTCTCAGAAGCTTTTTGCACATCCCTTTGGTCATCAGTTTCAATGGTCAGATCGCTCCGTACAGCCTCTCTATGACGAGTAACAGTGAGTTAGAGCTTCTGAGCGGTCTAACGCAGCTTATGACTGCTTATGTTGAAAACCTTATTTCTGGGTCAGAGAAAAGCGTTTTATGCAACGGGAAGAGAAATAGTGAAAAACATAGGAATTTAATTTTGTGCATGAATAAAATCCTTTTTACATTACAGAAAGACACTTCTCGCTGTGTTAGAAGTTTTTTGCACATCCCTTTAGGCAAGAGTTACAGTGGTCAGATCGCTCCGTCCAGCGTCTCTATGACCAGTAACAGTGAGTTAGAGCTTCTGAGCGGTCTAACGCAGCTTATGCCTGCTTATCTTGAAAACCTTATTTCTGGGTCAGAGAAAAGCGTTTTATGCAACGGGAAGAGAAATAGTGAAAAACATAAGAATTTTTTTTTTTTGCATGAATAAAATCCTGTCTGCAATACAGAAAGACACTTCTCGCTGTGTTAGAAGCTTTTTGCACATCCCTTTAGTCATAAGTTTCAGTGGTCAGATCGCTCCGTACAGCCTCTCTATGACCAGTAACAGTGAGTTAGAGCTTCTGAGCGGTCTAACGGAGCTTATTCCTGCTTTTGTTGAAAACCTTATTTCTGGGTCAGAGAAAAGCGTTTTATGCAACGGGAAGAGAAATAGTGAAAAACATAAGAATTTTTTTTTTTGCATGAATAAAATCCTGTTTGCAATACAGAAAGACTCTTCTCGCTGTGTTAGAAGCTTTTTGCACATCCCGTTAGGCAAGAGTTTAAATGGTCAGATCGCTCCGTACAGCCTCTCTATGACCAGTAACAGTGAGTTAGAGCTTCTGAGCGGTCTAATGGAGCTTATTCCTGCTTTTGTTGAAAACCTTATTTCTGGGTCAGAGAAAAGCGTTTTATGCAACGGAAAGAGAAATAGTGAAAAACATAAGAATTTTATTTTGTGCATGAATAAAATCCTGTTTGCAATACAGAAAGACACTTCTCGCTGTGTTAGAAGCTTTTTGCACATCCCGTTAGGCAAGAGTTTAAATGGTCAGATCGCTCCGTACAGCCTCTCTATGACCAGTAACAGTGAGTTAGAGCTTCTGAGCGGTCTAATGGAGCTTATTCCTGCTTTTGTTGAAAACCTTATTTCTGGGTCAGAGAAAAGCGTTTTATGCAACGGGAAGAGAAATAGTGAAAAACATAAGAATTTTTTTTTTTGCATGAATAAAATCCTGTTTGCAATACAGAAAGACACTTCTCGCTGTGTTAGAAGCTTTTTGCACATCCCGTTAGGCAAGAGTTTAAATGGTCAGATCGCTCCGTACAGCCTCTCTATGACCAGTAACAGTGAGTTAGAGCTTCTGAGCGGTCTAATGGAGCTTATTCCTGCTTTTGTTGAAAACCTTATTTCTGGGTCAGAGAAAAGCGTTTTATGCAACGGGAAGAGAAATAGTGAAAAACATAAGAATTTTTTTTTTTGCATGAATAAAATCCTGTTTGCAATACAGAAAGACACTTCTCGCTGTGTTAGAAGCTTTTTGCACATCCCGTTAGGCAAGAGTTTAAATGGTCAGATCGCTCCGTACAGCCTCTCTATGACCAGTAACAGTGAGTTAGAGCTTCTGAGCGCTCTAACGGAGCTTATTCCTGCTTTTGTTGAAAACCTTATTTCTGGGTCAGAGAAAAGCGTTTTATGCAACGGGAAGAGAAATAGTGAAAAACAAGAATTTTTTTTTTTTTGCATGAATAAAATCCTGTTTGCAATACAGAAAGACACTGCTCGCTGTCTTAGAAGCTTTTTGAACATCCCTTTGGTCATCAGTTTCAATGGTCAGATCGCTCCGTACAGCCTCTCTATGACCAGTAACAGTGAGTTAGAGCTTCTGAGCGGTCTAATGGAGCTTATTCCTGCTTTTGTTGAAAACCTTATTTCTGGGTCAGAGAAAAGCGTTTTATGCAACGGGAAGAGAAATAGTGAAAAACATAAGAATTTTTTTTTGCGCATGAATAAAATCATTTTTGCAATACAGAAAGACACTTCTCGCTGTGTTAGAAGTTTTTTGCACATCCCTTTAGGCAAGAGTTACAGTGGTCAGATCGCTCCGTCCAGCGTCTCTATGACCAGTAACAGTGAGTTAGAGCTTCTGAGCGGTCTAACGCAGCTTATGCCTGCTTATCTTGAAAACCTTATTTCTGGGTCAGAGAAATGCGTTTTATGCAACGGGAAGAGAAATAGTGAAAAACATAAGAATTTTTTTTTTTGCATGAATAAAATCCTGTTTGCAATACAGAAAGACACTTCTCGCTGTGTTAGAAGCTTTTTGCACATCCCGTTAGGCAAGAGTTTAAATGGTCAGATCGCTCCGTACAGCCTCTCTATGACCAGTAACAGTGAGTTAGAGCTTCTGAGCGGTCTAATGGAGCTTATTCCTGCTTTTGTTGAAAACCTTATTTCTGGGTCAGAGAAAAGCGTTTTATGCAACGGGAAGAGAAATAGTGAAAAACATAAGAATTTTTTTTTTTGCATGAATAAAATCCTGTTTGCAATACAGAAAGACACTTCTCGCTGTGTTAGAAGTTTTTTGCACATCCCTTTAGGCAAGAGTTTCAGTGGTCAGATCGCTCCGTCCAGCGTCTCTATGACCAGTAACAGTGAGTTAGAGCTTCTGAGCGGTCAAACGCAGCTTATGACTGCTTATGTTGAAAACCTTATTTCTGGGTCAGAGAAAAGCGTTTTATGCAACGGGAAGAGAAATAGTGAAAAACATAAGAATTTTTTTTTTTTGCATGAATAAAATCCTGTTTGCAATACAGAAAGACACTTCTCGCTGTGTTAGAAGCTTTTTGCACATCCCGTTAGGCAAGAGTTTAAATGGTCAGATCGCTCCGTACAGCCTCTCTATGACCAGTAACAGTGAGTTAGAGCTTCTGAGCGGTCTAACGCAGCTTATGCCTGCTTATCTTGAAAACCTTATTTCTGGGTCAGAGAAATGCGTTTTATGCAACGGGAAGAGAAATAGTGAAAAACATAAGAATTTTTTTTTTTGCATGAATAAAATCCTGTTTGCAATACAGAAAGACACTTCTCGCTGTGTTAGAAGCTTTTTGCACATCCCGTTAGGCAAGAGTTTAAATGGTCAGATCGCTCCGTACAGCCTCTCTATGACCAGTAACAGTGAGTTAGAGCTTCTGAGCGGTCTAATGGAGCTTATTCCTGCTTTTGTTGAAAACCTTATTTCTGGGTCAGAGAAAAGCGTTTTATGCAACGGAAAGAGAAATAGTGAAAAATATAGAAAGACACCTCGCTGTGTTAGAAGTTTTTTGCACATCCCTTTAGGCAAGAGTTTCAGTGGACAGATCGCTCCGTCCAGCGTCTCTATGACCAGTAACAGTGAGTTAGAGCTTCTGAGCGGTCTAACGCAGCTTATGCCTGCTTATCTTGAAAACCTTATTTCTGGGTCAGAGAAAAGCGTTTTATGCAACGGGAAGAGAAATAGTGAAAAACATAAGAATTTTTTTTTTTTGCATGAATAAAATCCTGTTTGCAATACAGAAAGAAACTTCTCGCTGTGTTAGAAGCTTTTTGCACATCCCTTTAGTCATAAGTTTCAGTGGTCAGATCGCTCCGTACAGCCTCTCTATGACCAGTAACAGTGAGTTAGAGCTTCTGAGCGCTCTAATGGAGCTTATTCCTGCTTTTGTTGAAAACCTTATTTCTGGGTCAGAGAAAAGCGTTTAATGCAACGGGAAGAGAAATAGTGAAAAACATAAGAATTTTTTTTTTTTTGCATGAATAAAATCCTGTTTGCAATACAGAAAGACACTTCTCGCTGTCTCAGAAGCTTTTTGCACATCCCTTTGGTCATCAGTTTCAATGGTCAGATCGCTCCGTACAGCCTCTCTATGACGAGTAACAGTGAGTTAGAGCTTCTGAGCGGTCTAACGCAGCTTATGACTGCTTATGTTGAAAACCTTATTTCTGGGTCAGAGAAAAGCGTTTTATGCAACGGGAAGAGAAATAGTGAAAAACATAGGAATTTAATTTTGTGCATGAATAAAATCCTTTTTACATTACAGAAAGACACTTCTCGCTGTGTTAGAAGTTTTTTGCACATCCCTTTAGGCAAGAGTTACAGTGGTCAGATCGCTCCGTCCAGCGTCTCTATGACCAGTAACAGTGAGTTAGAGCTTCTGAGCGGTCTAACGCAGCTTATGCCTGCTTATCTTGAAAACCTTATTTCTGGGTCAGAGAAAAGCGTTTTATGCAACGGGAAGAGAAATAGTGAAAAACATAAGAATTTTTTTTTTTTGCATGAATAAAATCCTGTCTGCAATACAGAAAGACACTTCTCGCTGTGTTAGAAGCTTTTTGCACATCCCTTTAGTCATAAGTTTCAGTGGTCAGATCGCTCCGTACAGCCTCTCTATGACCAGTAACAGTGAGTTAGAGCTTCTGAGCGGTCTAACGGAGCTTATTCCTGCTTTTGTTGAAAACCTTATTTCTGGGTCAGAGAAAAGCGTTTTATGCAACGGGAAGAGAAATAGTGAAAAACATAAGAATTTTTTTTTTTGCATGAATAAAATCCTGTTTGCAATACAGAAAGACACTTCTCGCTGTGTTAGAAGCTTTTTGCACATCCCGTTAGGCAAGAGTTTCAGTGGTCAGATCGCTCCGTCCAGCGTCTCTATGACCAGTAACAGTGAGTTAGAGCTTCTGAGCGGTCTAACGCAGCTTATGACTGCTTATGTTGAAAACCTTATTTCTGGGTCAGAGAAAAGCGTTTTATGCAACGGGAAGAGAAATAGTGAAAAACATAAGAATTTTTTTTTTTGCATGAATAAAATCCTGTTTGCAATACAGAAAGACACTTCTCGCTGTGTTAGAAGCTTTTTGCACATCCCGTTAGGCAAGAGTTTAAATGGTCAGATCGCTCCGTACAGCCTCTCTATGACCAGTAACAGTGAGTTAGAGCTTCTGAGCGGTCTAATGGAGCTTATTCCTGCTTTTGTTGAAAACCTTATTTCTGGGTCAGAGAAAAGCGTTTTATGCAACGGAAAGAGAAATAGTGAAAAACATAAGAATTTTATTTTGTGCATGAATAAAATCATTTTTGCATTACAGAAAGACACTTCTCGCTGTGTTAGAAGTTTTTTGCACATCCCTTTAGGCAAGAGTTTCAGTGGTCAGATCGCTCCGTCCAGCGTCTCTATGACCAGTAACAGTGAGTTAGAGCTTCTGAGCGGTCTAATGGAGCTTATTCCTGCTTTTGTTGAAAACCTTATTTCTGGGTCAGAGAAAAGCGTTTTATGCAACGGGAAGAGAAATAGTGAAAAACATAAGAATTTTTTTTTTTGCATGAATAAAATCCTGTTTGCAATAGAGAAAGACACTTCTCGCTGTGTTAGAAGCTTTTTGCACATCCCGTTAGGCAAGAGTTTAAATGGTCAGATCGCTCCGTACAGCCTCTCTATGACCAGTAACAGTGAGTTAGAGCTTCTGAGCGCTCTAATGGAGCTTATTCCTGCTTTTGTTGAAAACCTTATTTCTGGGTCAGAGAAAAGCGTTTAATGCAACGGGAAGAGAAATAGTGAAAAACAAGAATTTTTTTTTTTTTGCATGAATAAAATCCTGTTTGCAATACAGAAAGACACTGCTCGCTGTCTTAGAAGCTTTTTGCACATCCCTTTGGTCATCAGTTTCAATGGTCAGATCGCTCCGTACAGCCTCTCTATGACCAGTAACAGTGAGTTAGAGCTTCTGAGCGGTCTAATGGAGCTTATTCCTGCTTTTGTTGAAAACCTTATTTCTGGGTCAGAGAAAAGCGTTTTATGCAACGGGAAGAGAAATAGTGAAAAACATAAGAATTTTTTTTTGCGCATGAATAAAATCATTTTTGCAATACAGAAAGACACTTCTCGCTGTGTTAGAAGTTTTTTGCACATCCCTTTAGGCAAGAGTTACAGTGGTCAGATCGCTCCGTCCAGCGTCTCTATGACCAGTAACAGTGAGTTAGAGCTTCTGAGCGGTCTAACGCAGCTTATGCCTGCTTATCTTGAAAACCTTATTTCTGGGTCAGAGAAATGCGTTTTATGCAACGGGAAGAGAAATAGTGAAAAACATAAGAATTTTTTTTTTTGCATGAATAAAATCCTGTTTGCAATACAGAAAGACACTTCTCGCTGTGTTAGAAGCTTTTTGCACATCCCGTTAGGCAAGAGTTTAAATGGTCAGATCGCTCCGTACAGCCTCTCTATGACCAGTAACAGTGAGTTAGAGCTTCTGAGCGGTCTAATGGAGCTTATTCCTGCTTTTGTTGAAAACCTTATTTCTGGGTCAGAGAAAAGCGTTTTATGCAACGGGAAGAGAAATAGTGAAAAACATAAGAATTTTTTTTTTTGCATGAATAAAATCCTGTTTGCAATACAGAAAGACACTTCTCGCTGTGTTAGAAGTTTTTTGCACATCCCTTTAGGCAAGAGTTTCAGTGGTCAGATCGCTCCGTCCAGCGTCTCTATGACCAGTAACAGTGAGTTAGAGCTTCTGAGCGGTCAAACGCAGCTTATGACTGCTTATGTTGAAAACCTTATTTCTGGGTCAGAGAAAAGCGTTTTATGCAACGGGAAGAGAAATAGTGAAAAACATAAGAATTTTTTTTTTTTGCATGAATAAAATCCTGTTTGCAATACAGAAAGACACTTCTCGCTGTGTTAGAAGCTTTTTGCACATCCCGTTAGGCAAGAGTTTAAATGGTCAGATCGCTCCGTACAGCCTCTCTATGACCAGTAACAGTGAGTTAGAGCTTCTGAGCGGTCTAACGCAGCTTATGCCTGCTTATCTTGAAAACCTTATTTCTGGGTCAGAGAAATGCGTTTTATGCAACGGGAAGAGAAATAGTGAAAAACATAAGAATTTTTTTTTTTGCATGAATAAAATCCTGTTTGCAATACAGAAAGACACTTCTCGCTGTGTTAGAAGCTTTTTGCACATCCCGTTAGGCAAGAGTTTAAATGGTCAGATCGCTCCGTACAGCCTCTCTATGACCAGTAACAGTGAGTTAGAGCTTCTGAGCGGTCTAATGGAGCTTATTCCTGCTTTTGTTGAAAACCTTATTTCTGGGTCAGAGAAAAGCGTTTTATGCAACGGAAAGAGAAATAGTGAAAAATATAGAAAGACACTTCTCGCTGTGTTAGAAGTTTTTTGCACATCCCTTTAGGCAAGAGTTTCAGTGGACAGATCGCTCCGTCCAGCGTCTCTATGACCAGTAACAGTGAGTTAGAGCTTCTGAGCGGTCTAACGCAGCTTATGCCTGCTTATCTTGAAAACCTTATTTCTGGGTCAGAGAAAAGCGTTTTATGCAACGGGAAGAGAAATAGTGAAAAACATAAGAATTTTTTTTTTTTGCATGAATAAAATCCTGTTTGCAATACAGAAAGAAACTTCTCGCTGTGTTAGAAGCTTTTTGCACATCCCTTTAGTCATAAGTTTCAGTGGTCAGATCGCTCCGTACAGCCTCTCTATGACCAGTAACAGTGAGTTAGAGCTTCTGAGCGGTCTAACGGAGCTTATTCCTGCTTTTGTTGAAAACCTTATTTCTGGGTCAGAGAAAAGCGTTTTATGCAACGGGAAGAGAAATAGTGAAAAACATAAGAATTTTTTTTTTTGCATGAATAAAATCCTGTTTGCAATACAGAAAGACACTTCTCGCTGTGTTAGAAGCTTTTTGCACATCCCGTTAGGCAAGAGTTTAAATGGTCAGATCGCTCCGTACAGCCTCTCTATGACCAGTAACAGTGAGTTAGAGCTTCTGAGCGGTCTAATGGAGCTTATTCCTGCTTTTGTTGAAAACCTTATTTCTGGGTCAGAGAAAAGCGTTTTATGCAACGGGAAGAGAAATAGTGAAAAACATAAGAATTTTTTTTTTTGCATGAATAAAATCCTGTTTGCAATACAGAAAGACACTTCTCGCTGTGTTAGAAGCTTTTTGCACATCCCGTTAGGCAAGAGTTTAAATGGTCAGATCGCTCCGTACAGCCTCTCTATGACCAGTAACAGTGAGTTAGAGCTTCTGAGCGGTCTAACGCAGCTTATGACTGCTTATGTTGAAAACCTTATTTCTGGGTCAGAGAAAAGCGTTTTATGCAACGGGAAGAGAAATAGTGAAAAACATAAGAATTTTTTTTTTTGCATGAATAAAATCCTGTTTGCAATACAGAAAGACACTTCTCGCTGTGTTAGAAGCTTTTTGCACATCCCGTTAGGCAAGAGTTTAAATGGTCAGATCGCTCCGTACAGCCTCTCTATGACCAGTAACAGTGAGTTAGAGCTTCTGAGCGCTCTAATGGAGCTTATTCCTGCTTTTGTTGAAAACCTTATTTCTGGGTCAGAGAAAAGCGTTTAATGCAACGGGAAGAGAAATAGTGAAAAACATAAGAATTTTTTTTTTTTTGCATGAATAAAATCCTGTTTGCAATACAGAAAGACACTTCTCGCTGTCTTAGAAGCTTTTTGCACATCCCTTTGGTCATCAGTTTCAATGGTCAGATCGCTCCGTACAGCCTCTCTATGACCAGTAACAGTGAGTTAGAGCTTCTGAGCGGTCTAATGGAGCTTATTCCTGCTTTTGTTGAAAACCTTATTTCTGGTTCAGAGAAAAGCGTTTTATGCAACGGGAAGAGAAATAGTGAAAAACATAAGAATTTTTTTTTGCGCATGAATAAAATCATTTTTGCAATACAGAAAGACACTTCTCGCTGTGTTAGAAGTTTTTTGCACATCCCTTTAGGCAAGAGTTACAGTGGTCAGATCGCTCCGTCCAGCGTCTCTATGACCAGTAACAGTGAGTTAGAGCTTCTGAGCGGTCTAACGCAGCTTATGCCTGCTTATCTTGAAAACCTTATTTCTGGGTCAGAGAAATGCGTTTTATGCAACGGGAAGAGAAATAGTGAAAAACATAAGAAATTTTTTTTTTGCATGAATAAAATCCTGTTTGCAATACAGAAAGACACTTCTCGCTGTGTTAGAAGCTTTTTGCACATCCCGTTAGGCAAGAGTTTAAATGGTCAGATCGCTCCGTACAGCCTCTCTATGACCAGTAACAGTGAGTTAGAGCTTCTGAGCGGTCTAATGGAGCTTATTCCTGCTTTTGTTGAAAACCTTATTTCTGGGTCAGAGAAAAGCGTTTTATGCAACGGGAAGAGAAATAGTGAAAAATATAAGAATTTTTTTTTTTGCATGAATAAAATCCTGTTTGCAATACAGAAAGACACTTCTCGCTGTGTTAGAAGCTTTTTGCACATCCCGTTAGGCAAGAGTTTAAATGGTCAGATCGCTCCGTACAGCCTCTCTATGACCAGTAACAGTGAGTTAGAGCTTCTGAGCGGTCTAACGGAGCTTATTCCTGCTTTTGTTGAAAACCTTATTTCTGGGTCAGAGAAAAGCGTTTTATGCAACGGGAAGAGAAATAGTGAAAAACATAAGAATTTTTTTTTTTGCATGAATAAAATCCTGTTTGCAATACAGAAAGACACTTCTCGCTGTGTTAGAAGCTTTTTGCACATCCCGTTAGGCAAGAGTTTAAATGGTCAGATCGCTCCGTACAGCCTCTCTATGACCAGTAACAGTGAGTTAGAGCTTCTGAGCGCTCTAATGGAGCTTATTCCTGCTTTTGTTGAAAACCTTATTTCTGGGTCACAGAAAAGCGTTTAATGCAACGGGAAGAGAAATAGTGAAAAACATAAGAATTTTTTTTTTTTTGCATGAATAAAATCCTGTTTGCAATACAGAAAGACACTTCTCGCTGTCTTAGAAGCTTTTTGCACATCCCTTTGGTCATCAGTTTCAATGGTCAGATCGCTCCGTACAGCCTCTCTATGACCAGTAACAGTGAGTTAGAGCTTCTGAGCGGTCTAATGGAGCTTATTCCTGCTTTTGTTGAAAACCTTATTTCTGGTTCAGAGAAAAGCGTTTTATGCAACGGGAAGAGAAATAGTGAAAAACATAAGAATTTTTTTTTGCGCATGAATAAAATCATTTTTGCAATACAGAAAGACACTTCTCGCTGTGTTAGAAGTTTTTTGCACATCCCTTTAGGCAAGAGTTACAGTGGTCAGATCGCTCCGTCCAGCGTCTCTATGACCAGTAACAGTGAGTTAGAGCTTCTGAGCGGTCTAACGCAGCTTATGCCTGCTTATCTTGAAAACCTTATTTCTGGGTCAGAGAAATGCGTTTTATGCAACGGGAAGAGAAATAGTGAAAAACATAAGAAATTTTTTTTTTGCATGAATAAAATCCTGTTTGCAATACAGAAAGACACTTCTCGCTGTGTTAGAAGCTTTTTGCACATCCCGTTAGGCAAGAGTTTAAATGGTCAGATCGCTCCGTACAGCCTCTCTATGACCAGTAACAGTGAGTTAGAGCTTCTGAGCGGTCTAATGGAGCTTATTCCTGCTTTTGTTGAAAACCTTATTTCTGGGTCAGAGAAAAGCGTTTTATGCAACGGGAAGAGAAATAGTGAAAAATATAAGAATTTTTTTTTTTGCATGAATAAAATCCTGTTTGCAATAGAGAAAGACACTTCTCGCTGTGTTAGAAGCTTTTTGCACATCCCGTTAGGCAAGAGTTTAAATGGTCAGATCGCTCCGTACAGCCTCTCTATGACCAGTAACAGTGAGTTAGAGCTTCTGAGCGCTCTAATGGAGCTTATTCCTGCTTTTGTTGAAAACCTTATTTCTGGGTCAGAGAAAAGCGTTTAATGCAACGGGAAGAGAAATAGTGAAAAACAAGAATTTTTTTTTTTTTGCATGAATAAAATCCTGTTTGCAATACAGAAAGACACTGCTCGCTGTCTTAGAAGCTTTTTGCACATCCCTTTGGTCATCAGTTTCAATGGTCAGATCGCTCCGTACAGCCTCTCTATGACCAGTAACAGTGAGTTAGAGCTTCTGAGCGGTCTAATGGAGCTTATTCCTGCTTTTGTTGAAAACCTTATTTCTGGGTCAGAGAAAAGCGTTTTATGCAACGGGAAGAGAAATAGTGAAAAACATAAGAATTTTTTTTTGCGCATGAATAAAATCATTTTTGCAATACAGAAAGACACTTCTCGCTGTGTTAGAAGTTTTTTGCACATCCCTTTAGGCAAGAGTTACAGTGGTCAGATCGCTCCGTCCAGCGTCTCTATGACCAGTAACAGTGAGTTAGAGCTTCTGAGCGGTCTAACGCAGCTTATGCCTGCTTATCTTGAAAACCTTATTTCTGGGTCAGAGAAATGCGTTTTATGCAACGGGAAGAGAAATAGTGAAAAACATAAGAATTTTTTTTTTTGCATGAATAAAATCCTGTTTGCAATACAGAAAGACACTTCTCGCTGTGTTAGAAGCTTTTTGCACATCCCGTTAGGCAAGAGTTTAAATGGACAGATCGCTCCGTACAGCCTCTCTATGACCAGTAACAGTGAGTTAGAGCTTCTGAGCGGTCTAATGGAGCTTATTCCTGCTTTTGTTGAAAACCTTATTTCTGGGTCAGAGAAAAGCGTTTTATGCAACGGGAAGAGAAATAGTGAAAAACATAAGAATTTTTTTTTTTGCATGAATAAAATCCTGTTTGCAATACAGAAAGACACTTCTCGCTGTGTTAGAAGCTTTTTGCACATCCCGTTAGGCAAGAGTTTAAATGGTCAGATCGCTCCGTACAGCCTCTCTATGACCAGTAACAGTGAGTTAGAGCTTCTGAGCGGTCTAATGGAGCTTATTCCTGCTTTTGTTGAAAACCTTATTTCTGGGTCAGAGAAAAGCGTTTTATGCAACGGGAAGAGAAATAGTGAAAAACATAAGAATTTTTTTTTTTGCATGAATAAAATCCTGTTTGCAATACAGAAAGACACTTCTCGCTGTGTTAGAAGCTTTTTGCACATCCCGTTAGGCAAGAGTTTAAATGGTCAGATCGCTCCGTACAGCCTCTCTATGACCAGTAACAGTGAGTTAGAGCTTCTGAGCGGTCTAATGGAGCTTATTCCTGCTTTTGTTGAAAACCTTATTTCTGGGTCAGAGAAAAGCGTTTTATGCAACGGGAAGAGAAATAGTGAAAAACATAAGAATTTTTTTTTTTGCATGAATAAAATCCTGTTTGCAATACAGAAAGACACTTCTCGCTGTGTTCGAAGCTTTTTGCACATCCCGTTAGGCAAGAGTTTAAATGGTCAGATCGCTCCGTACAGCCTCTCTATGACCAGTAACAGTGAGTTAGAGCTTCTGAGCGCTCTAACGGAGCTTATTCCTGCTTTTGTTGAAAACCTTATTTCTGGGTCAGAGAAAAGCGTTTTATGCAACGGGAAGAGAAATAGTGAAAAACAAGAATTTTTTTTTTTTTGCATGAATAAAATCCTGTTTGCAATACAGAAAGACACTGCTCGCTGTCTTAGAAGCTTTTTGAACATCCCTTTGGTCATCAGTTTCAATGGTCAGATCGCTCCGTACAGCCTCTCTATGACCAGTAACAGTGAGTTAGAGCTTCTGAGCGGTCTAATGGAGCTTATTCCTGCTTTTGTTGAAAACCTTATTTCTGGGTCAGAGAAAAGCGTTTTATGCAACGGGAAGAGAAATAGTGAAAAACATAAGAATTTTTTTTTTTGCATGAATAAAATCCTGTTTGCAATACAGAAAGACACTTCTCGCTGTGTTAGAAGTTTTTTGCACATCCCTTTAGGCAAGAGTTTCAGTGGTCAGATCGCTCCGTCCAGCGTCTCTATGACCAGTAACAGTGAGTTAGAGCTTCTGAGCGGTCAAACGCAGCTTATGACTGCTTATGTTGAAAACCTTATTTCTGGGTCAGAGAAAAGCGTTTTATGCAACGGGAAGAGAAATAGTGAAAAACATAAGAATTTTTTTTTTTTGCATGAATAAAATCCTGTTTGCAATACAGAAAGACACTTCTCGCTGTGTTAGAAGCTTTTTGCACATCCCGTTAGGCAAGAGTTTAAATGGTCAGATCGCTCCGTACAGCCTCTCTATGACCAGTAACAGTGAGTTAGAGCTTCTGAGCGGTCTAACGCAGCTTATGCCTGCTTATCTTGAAAACCTTATTTCTGGGTCAGAGAAATGCGTTTTATGCAACGGGAAGAGAAATAGTGAAAAACATAAGAATTTTTTTTTTTGCATGAATAAAATCCTGTTTGCAATACAGAAAGACACTTCTCGCTGTGTTAGAAGCTTTTTGCACATCCCGTTAGGCAAGAGTTTAAATGGTCAGATCGCTCCGTACAGCCTCTCTATGACCAGTAACAGTGAGTTAGAGCTTCTGAGCGCTCTAATGGAGCTTATTCCTGCTTTTGTTGAAAACCTTATTTCTGGGTCAGAGAAAAGCGTTTAATGCAACGGGAAGAGAAATAGTGAAAAACATAAGAATTTTTTTTTTTTTGCATGAATAAAATCCTGTTTGCAATACAGAAAGACACTTCTCGCTGTCTTAGAAGCTTTTTGCACATCCCTTTGGTCATCAGTTTCAATGGTCAGATCGCTCCGTACAGCCTCTCTATGACCAGTAACAGTGAGTTAGAGCTTCTGAGCGGTCTAATGGAGCTTATTCCTGCTTTTGTTGAAAACCTTATTTCTGGTTCAGAGAAAAGCGTTTTATGCAACGGGAAGAGAAATAGTGAAAAACATAAGAATTTTTTTTTGCGCATGAATAAAATCATTTTTGCAATACAGAAAGACACTTCTCGCTGTGTTAGAAGTTTTTTGCACATCCCTTTAGGCAAGAGTTACAGTGGTCAGATCGCTCCGTCCAGCGTCTCTATGACCAGTAACAGTGAGTTAGAGCTTCTGAGCGGTCTAACGCAGCTTATGCCTGCTTATCTTGAAAACCTTATTTCTGGGTCAGAGAAATGCGTTTTATGCAACGGGAAGAGAAATAGTGAAAAACATAAGAAATTTTTTTTTTGCATGAATAAAATCCTGTTTGCAATACAGAAAGACACTTCTCGCTGTGTTAGAAGCTTTTTGCACATCCCGTTAGGCAAGAGTTTAAATGGTCAGATCGCTCCGTACAGCCTCTCTATGACCAGTAACAGTGAGTTAGAGCTTCTGAGCGGTCTAATGGAGCTTATTCCTGCTTTTGTTGAAAACCTTATTTCTGGGTCAGAGAAAAGCGTTTTATGCAACGGGAAGAGAAATAGTGAAAAATATAAGAATTTTTTTTTTTGCATGAATAAAATCCTGTTTGCAATAGAGAAAGACACTTCTCGCTGTGTTAGAAGCTTTTTGCACATCCCGTTAGGCAAGAGTTTAAATGGTCAGATCGCTCCGTACAGCCTCTCTATGACCAGTAACAGTGAGTTAGAGCTTCTGAGCGCTCTAATGGAGCTTATTCCTGCTTTTGTTGAAAACCTTATTTCTGGGTCAGAGAAAAGCGTTTAATGCAACGGGAAGAGAAATAGTGAAAAACAAGAATTTTTTTTTTTTTGCATGAATAAAATCCTGTTTGCAATACAGAAAGACACTGCTCGCTGTCTTAGAAGCTTTTTGCACATCCCTTTGGTCATCAGTTTCAATGGTCAGATCGCTCCGTACAGCCTCTCTATGACCAGTAACAGTGAGTTAGAGCTTCTGAGCGGTCTAATGGAGCTTATTCCTGCTTTTGTTGAAAACCTTATTTCTGGGTCAGAGAAAAGCGTTTTATGCAACGGGAAGAGAAATAGTGAAAAACATAAGAATTTTTTTTTGCGCATGAATAAAATCATTTTTGCAATACAGAAAGACACTTCTCGCTGTGTTAGAAGTTTTTTGCACATCCCTTTAGGCAAGAGTTACAGTGGTCAGATCGCTCCGTCCAGCGTCTCTATGACCAGTAACAGTGAGTTAGAGCTTCTGAGCGGTCTAACGCAGCTTATGCCTGCTTATCTTGAAAACCTTATTTCTGGGTCAGAGAAATGCGTTTTATGCAACGGGAAGAGAAATAGTGAAAAACATAAGAATTTTTTTTTTTGCATGAATAAAATCCTGTTTGCAATACAGAAAGACACTTCTCGCTGTGTTAGAAGCTTTTTGCACATCCCGTTAGGCAAGAGTTTAAATGGACAGATCGCTCCGTACAGCCTCTCTATGACCAGTAACAGTGAGTTAGAGCTTCTGAGCGGTCTAATGGAGCTTATTCCTGCTTTTGTTGAAAACCTTATTTCTGGGTCAGAGAAAAGCGTTTTATGCAACGGGAAGAGAAATAGTGAAAAACATAAGAATTTTTTTTTTTGCATGAATAAAATCCTGTTTGCAATACAGAAAGACACTTCTCGCTGTGTTAGAAGCTTTTTGCACATCCCGTTAGGCAAGAGTTTAAATGGTCAGATCGCTCCGTACAGCCTCTCTATGACCAGTAACAGTGAGTTAGAGCTTCTGAGCGGTCTAATGGAGCTTATTCCTGCTTTTGTTGAAAACCTTATTTCTGGGTCAGAGAAAAGCGTTTTATGCAACGGGAAGAGAAATAGTGAAAAACATAAGAATTTTTTTTTTTGCATGAATAAAATCCTGTTTGCAATACAGAAAGACACTTCTCGCTGTGTTAGAAGCTTTTTGCACATCCCGTTAGGCAAGAGTTTAAATGGTCAGATCGCTCCGTACAGCCTCTCTATGACCAGTAACAGTGAGTTAGAGCTTCTGAGCGGTCTAATGGAGCTTATTCCTGCTTTTGTTGAAAACCTTATTTCTGGGTCAGAGAAAAGCGTTTTATGCAACGGGAAGAGAAATAGTGAAAAACATAAGAATTTTTTTTTTTGCATGAATAAAATCCTGTTTGCAATACAGAAAGACACTTCTCGCTGTGTTCGAAGCTTTTTGCACATCCCGTTAGGCAAGAGTTTAAATGGTCAGATCGCTCCGTACAGCCTCTCTATGACCAGTAACAGTGAGTTAGAGCTTCTGAGCGCTCTAACGGAGCTTATTCCTGCTTTTGTTGAAAACCTTATTTCTGGGTCAGAGAAAAGCGTTTTATGCAACGGGAAGAGAAATAGTGAAAAACAAGAATTTTTTTTTTTTTGCATGAATAAAATCCTGTTTGCAATACAGAAAGACACTGCTCGCTGTCTTAGAAGCTTTTTGAACATCCCTTTGGTCATCAGTTTCAATGGTCAGATCGCTCCGTACAGCCTCTCTATGACCAGTAACAGTGAGTTAGAGCTTCTGAGCGGTCTAATGGAGCTTATTCCTGCTTTTGTTGAAAACCTTATTTCTGGGTCAGAGAAAAGCGTTTTATGCAACGGGAAGAGAAATAGTGAAAAACATAAGAATTTTTTTTTTTGCATGAATAAAATCCTGTTTGCAATACAGAAAGACACTTCTCGCTGTGTTAGAAGTTTTTTGCACATCCCTTTAGGCAAGAGTTTCAGTGGTCAGATCGCTCCGTCCAGCGTCTCTATGACCAGTAACAGTGAGTTAGAGCTTCTGAGCGGTCAAACGCAGCTTATGACTGCTTATGTTGAAAACCTTATTTCTGGGTCAGAGAAAAGCGTTTTATGCAACGGGAAGAGAAATAGTGAAAAACATAAGAATTTTTTTTTTTTGCATGAATAAAATCCTGTTTGCAATACAGAAAGACACTTCTCGCTGTGTTAGAAGCTTTTTGCACATCCCGTTAGGCAAGAGTTTAAATGGTCAGATCGCTCCGTACAGCCTCTCTATGACCAGTAACAGTGAGTTAGAGCTTCTGAGCGGTCTAACGCAGCTTATGCCTGCTTATCTTGAAAACCTTATTTCTGGGTCAGAGAAATGCGTTTTATGCAACGGGAAGAGAAATAGTGAAAAACATAAGAATTTTTTTTTTTGCATGAATAAAATCCTGTTTGCAATACAGAAAGACACTTCTCGCTGTGTTAGAAGCTTTTTGCACATCCCGTTAGGCAAGAGTTTAAATGGTCAGATCGCTCCGTACAGCCTCTCTATGACCAGTAACAGTGAGTTAGAGCTTCTGAGCGGTCTAATGGAGCTTATTCCTGCTTTTGTTGAAAACCTTATTTCTGGGTCAGAGAAAAGCGTTTTATGCAACGGAAAGAGAAATAGTGAAAAATATAGAAAGACACTTCTCGCTGTGTTAGAAGTTTTTTGCACATCCCTTTAGGCAAGAGTTTCAGTGGACAGATCGCTCCGTCCAGCGTCTCTATGACCAGTAACAGTGAGTTAGAGCTTCTGAGCGGTCTAACGCAGCTTATGCCTGCTTATCTTGAAAACCTTATTTCTGGGTCAGAGAAAAGCGTTTTATGCAACGGGAAGAGAAATAGTGAAAAACATAAGAATTTTTTTTTTTTGCATGAATAAAATCCTGTTTGCAATACAGAAAGAAACTTCTCGCTGTGTTAGAAGCTTTTTGCACATCCCTTTAGTCATAAGTTTCAGTGGTCAGATCGCTCCGTACAGCCTCTCTATGACCAGTAACAGTGAGTTAGAGCTTCTGAGCGCTCTAATGGAGCTTATTCCTGCTTTTGTTGAAAACCTTATTTCTGGGTCAGAGAAAAGCGTTTAATGCAACGGGAAGAGAAATAGTGAAAAACATAAGAATTTTTTTTTTTTTGCATGAATAAAATCCTGTTTGCAATACAGAAAGACACTTCTCGCTGTCTCAGAAGCTTTTTGCACATCCCTTTGGTCATCAGTTTCAATGGTCAGATCGCTCCGTACAGCCTCTCTATGACGAGTAACAGTGAGTTAGAGCTTCTGAGCGGTCTAACGCAGCTTATGACTGCTTATGTTGAAAACCTTATTTCTGGGTCAGAGAAAAGCGTTTTATGCAACGGGAAGAGAAATAGTGAAAAACATAGGAATTTAATTTTGTGCATGAATAAAATCCTTTTTACATTACAGAAAGACACTTCTCGCTGTGTTAGAAGTTTTTTGCACATCCCTTTAGGCAAGAGTTACAGTGGTCAGATCGCTCCGTCCAGCGTCTCTATGACCAGTAACAGTGAGTTAGAGCTTCTGAGCGGTCTAACGCAGCTTATGCCTGCTTATCTTGAAAACCTTATTTCTGGGTCAGAGAAAAGCGTTTTATGCAACGGGAAGAGAAATAGTGAAAAACATAAGAATTTTTTTTTTTTGCATGAATAAAATCCTGTCTGCAATACAGAAAGACACTTCTCGCTGTGTTAGAAGCTTTTTGCACATCCCTTTAGTCATAAGTTTCAGTGGTCAGATCGCTCCGTACAGCCTCTCTATGACCAGTAACAGTGAGTTAGAGCTTCTGAGCGGTCTAACGGAGCTTATTCCTGCTTTTGTTGAAAACCTTATTTCTGGGTCAGAGAAAAGCGTTTTATGCAACGGGAAGAGAAATAGTGAAAAACATAAGAATTTTTTTTTTTGCATGAATAAAATCCTGTTTGCAATACAGAAAGACACTTCTCGCTGTGTTAGAAGCTTTTTGCACATCCCGTTAGGCAAGAGTTTCAGTGGTCAGATCGCTCCGTCCAGCGTCTCTATGACCAGTAACAGTGAGTTAGAGCTTCTGAGCGGTCTAACGCAGCTTATGACTGCTTATGTTGAAAACCTTATTTCTGGGTCAGAGAAAAGCGTTTTATGCAACGGGAAGAGAAATAGTGAAAAACATAAGAATTTTTTTTTTTGCATGAATAAAATCCTGTTTGCAATACAGAAAGACACTTCTCGCTGTGTTAGAAGCTTTTTGCACATCCCGTTAGGCAAGAGTTTAAATGGTCAGATCGCTCCGTACAGCCTCTCTATGACCAGTAACAGTGAGTTAGAGCTTCTGAGCGGTCTAATGGAGCTTATTCCTGCTTTTGTTGAAAACCTTATTTCTGGGTCAGAGAAAAGCGTTTTATGCAACGGAAAGAGAAATAGTGAAAAACATAAGAATTTTATTTTGTGCATGAATAAAATCATTTTTGCATTACAGAAAGACACTTCTCGCTGTGTTAGAAGTTTTTTGCACATCCCTTTAGGCAAGAGTTTCAGTGGTCAGATCGCTCCGTCCAGCGTCTCTATGACCAGTAACAGTGAGTTAGAGCTTCTGAGCGGTCTAATGGAGCTTATTCCTGCTTTTGTTGAAAACCTTATTTCTGGGTCAGAGAAAAGCGTTTTATGCAACGGGAAGAGAAATAGTGAAAAACATAAGAATTTTTTTTTTTGCATGAATAAAATCCTGTTTGCAATAGAGAAAGACACTTCTCGCTGTGTTAGAAGCTTTTTGCACATCCCGTTAGGCAAGAGTTTAAATGGTCAGATCGCTCCGTACAGCCTCTCTATGACCAGTAACAGTGAGTTAGAGCTTCTGAGCGCTCTAATGGAGCTTATTCCTGCTTTTGTTGAAAACCTTATTTCTGGGTCAGAGAAAAGCGTTTAATGCAACGGGAAGAGAAATAGTGAAAAACAAGAATTTTTTTTTTTTTGCATGAATAAAATCCTGTTTGCAATACAGAAAGACACTGCTCGCTGTCTTAGAAGCTTTTTGCACATCCCTTTGGTCATCAGTTTCAATGGTCAGATCGCTCCGTACAGCCTCTCTATGACCAGTAACAGTGAGTTAGAGCTTCTGAGCGGTCTAATGGAGCTTATTCCTGCTTTTGTTGAAAACCTTATTTCTGGGTCAGAGAAAAGCGTTTTATGCAACGGGAAGAGAAATAGTGAAAAACATAAGAATTTTTTTTTGCGCATGAATAAAATCATTTTTGCAATACAGAAAGACACTTCTCGCTGTGTTAGAAGTTTTTTGCACATCCCTTTAGGCAAGAGTTACAGTGGTCAGATCGCTCCGTCCAGCGTCTCTATGACCAGTAACAGTGAGTTAGAGCTTCTGAGCGGTCTAACGCAGCTTATGCCTGCTTATCTTGAAAACCTTATTTCTGGGTCAGAGAAATGCGTTTTATGCAACGGGAAGAGAAATAGTGAAAAACATAAGAATTTTTTTTTTTGCATGAATAAAATCCTGTTTGCAATACAGAAAGACACTTCTCGCTGTGTTAGAAGCTTTTTGCACATCCCGTTAGGCAAGAGTTTAAATGGTCAGATCGCTCCGTACAGCCTCTCTATGACCAGTAACAGTGAGTTAGAGCTTCTGAGCGGTCTAATGGAGCTTATTCCTGCTTTTGTTGAAAACCTTATTTCTGGGTCAGAGAAAAGCGTTTTATGCAACGGGAAGAGAAATAGTGAAAAACATAAGAATTTTTTTTTTTGCATGAATAAAATCCTGTTTGCAATACAGAAAGACACTTCTCGCTGTGTTAGAAGTTTTTTGCACATCCCTTTAGGCAAGAGTTTCAGTGGTCAGATCGCTCCGTCCAGCGTCTCTATGACCAGTAACAGTGAGTTAGAGCTTCTGAGCGGTCAAACGCAGCTTATGACTGCTTATGTTGAAAACCTTATTTCTGGGTCAGAGAAAAGCGTTTTATGCAACGGGAAGAGAAATAGTGAAAAACATAAGAATTTTTTTTTTTTGCATGAATAAAATCCTGTTTGCAATACAGAAAGACACTTCTCGCTGTGTTAGAAGCTTTTTGCACATCCCGTTAGGCAAGAGTTTAAATGGTCAGATCGCTCCGTACAGCCTCTCTATGACCAGTAACAGTGAGTTAGAGCTTCTGAGCGGTCTAACGCAGCTTATGCCTGCTTATCTTGAAAACCTTATTTCTGGGTCAGAGAAATGCGTTTTATGCAACGGGAAGAGAAATAGTGAAAAACATAAGAATTTTTTTTTTTGCATGAATAAAATCCTGTTTGCAATACAGAAAGACACTTCTCGCTGTGTTAGAAGCTTTTTGCACATCCCGTTAGGCAAGAGTTTAAATGGTCAGATCGCTCCGTACAGCCTCTCTATGACCAGTAACAGTGAGTTAGAGCTTCTGAGCGGTCTAATGGAGCTTATTCCTGCTTTTGTTGAAAACCTTATTTCTGGGTCAGAGAAAAGCGTTTTATGCAACGGAAAGAGAAATAGTGAAAAATATAGAAAGACACTTCTCGCTGTGTTAGAAGTTTTTTGCACATCCCTTTAGGCAAGAGTTTCAGTGGACAGATCGCTCCGTCCAGCGTCTCTATGACCAGTAACAGTGAGTTAGAGCTTCTGAGCGGTCTAACGCAGCTTATGCCTGCTTATCTTGAAAACCTTATTTCTGGGTCAGAGAAAAGCGTTTTATGCAACGGGAAGAGAAATAGTGAAAAACATAAGAATTTTTTTTTTTTGCATGAATAAAATCCTGTTTGCAATACAGAAAGAAACTTCTCGCTGTGTTAGAAGCTTTTTGCACATCCCTTTAGTCATAAGTTTCAGTGGTCAGATCGCTCCGTACAGCCTCTCTATGACCAGTAACAGTGAGTTAGAGCTTCTGAGCGGTCTAACGGAGCTTATTCCTGCTTTTGTTGAAAACCTTATTTCTGGGTCAGAGAAAAGCGTTTTATGCAACGGGAAGAGAAATAGTGAAAAACATAAGAATTTTTTTTTTTGCATGAATAAAATCCTGTTTGCAATACAGAAAGACACTTCTCGCTGTGTTAGAAGCTTTTTGCACATCCCGTTAGGCAAGAGTTTAAATGGTCAGATCGCTCCGTACAGCCTCTCTATGACCAGTAACAGTGAGTTAGAGCTTCTGAGCGGTCTAATGGAGCTTATTCCTGCTTTTGTTGAAAACCTTATTTCTGGGTCAGAGAAAAGCGTTTTATGCAACGGGAAGAGAAATAGTGAAAAACATAAGAATTTTTTTTTTTGCATGAATAAAATCCTGTTTGCAATACAGAAAGACACTTCTCGCTGTGTTAGAAGCTTTTTGCACATCCCGTTAGGCAAGAGTTTAAATGGTCAGATCGCTCCGTACAGCCTCTCTATGACCAGTAACAGTGAGTTAGAGCTTCTGAGCGGTCTAACGCAGCTTATGACTGCTTATGTTGAAAACCTTATTTCTGGGTCAGAGAAAAGCGTTTTATGCAACGGGAAGAGAAATAGTGAAAAACATAAGAATTTTTTTTTTTGCATGAATAAAATCCTGTTTGCAATACAGAAAGACACTTCTCGCTGTGTTAGAAGCTTTTTGCACATCCCGTTAGGCAAGAGTTTAAATGGTCAGATCGCTCCGTACAGCCTCTCTATGACCAGTAACAGTGAGTTAGAGCTTCTGAGCGCTCTAATGGAGCTTATTCCTGCTTTTGTTGAAAACCTTATTTCTGGGTCAGAGAAAAGCGTTTAATGCAACGGGAAGAGAAATAGTGAAAAACATAAGAATTTTTTTTTTTTTGCATGAATAAAATCCTGTTTGCAATACAGAAAGACACTTCTCGCTGTCTTAGAAGCTTTTTGCACATCCCTTTGGTCATCAGTTTCAATGGTCAGATCGCTCCGTACAGCCTCTCTATGACCAGTAACAGTGAGTTAGAGCTTCTGAGCGGTCTAATGGAGCTTATTCCTGCTTTTGTTGAAAACCTTATTTCTGGTTCAGAGAAAAGCGTTTTATGCAACGGGAAGAGAAATAGTGAAAAACATAAGAATTTTTTTTTGCGCATGAATAAAATCATTTTTGCAATACAGAAAGACACTTCTCGCTGTGTTAGAAGTTTTTTGCACATCCCTTTAGGCAAGAGTTACAGTGGTCAGATCGCTCCGTCCAGCGTCTCTATGACCAGTAACAGTGAGTTAGAGCTTCTGAGCGGTCTAACGCAGCTTATGCCTGCTTATCTTGAAAACCTTATTTCTGGGTCAGAGAAATGCGTTTTATGCAACGGGAAGAGAAATAGTGAAAAACATAAGAAATTTTTTTTTTGCATGAATAAAATCCTGTTTGCAATACAGAAAGACACTTCTCGCTGTGTTAGAAGCTTTTTGCACATCCCGTTAGGCAAGAGTTTAAATGGTCAGATCGCTCCGTACAGCCTCTCTATGACCAGTAACAGTGAGTTAGAGCTTCTGAGCGGTCTAATGGAGCTTATTCCTGCTTTTGTTGAAAACCTTATTTCTGGGTCAGAGAAAAGCGTTTTATGCAACGGGAAGAGAAATAGTGAAAAATATAAGAATTTTTTTTTTTGCATGAATAAAATCCTGTTTGCAATACAGAAAGACACTTCTCGCTGTGTTAGAAGCTTTTTGCACATCCCGTTAGGCAAGAGTTTAAATGGTCAGATCGCTCCGTACAGCCTCTCTATGACCAGTAACAGTGAGTTAGAGCTTCTGAGCGGTCTAACGGAGCTTATTCCTGCTTTTGTTGAAAACCTTATTTCTGGGTCAGAGAAAAGCGTTTTATGCAACGGGAAGAGAAATAGTGAAAAACATAAGAATTTTTTTTTTTGCATGAATAAAATCCTGTTTGCAATACAGAAAGACACTTCTCGCTGTGTTAGAAGCTTTTTGCACATCCCGTTAGGCAAGAGTTTAAATGGTCAGATCGCTCCGTACAGCCTCTCTATGACCAGTAACAGTGAGTTAGAGCTTCTGAGCGCTCTAATGGAGCTTATTCCTGCTTTTGTTGAAAACCTTATTTCTGGGTCAGAGAAAAGCGTTTAATGCAACGGGAAGAGAAATAGTGAAAAACATAAGAATTTTTTTTTTTTTGCATGAATAAAATCCTGTTTGCAATACAGAAAGACACTTCTCGCTGTCTTAGAAGCTTTTTGCACATCCCTTTGGTCATCAGTTTCAATGGTCAGATCGCTCCGTACAGCCTCTCTATGACCAGTAACAGTGAGTTAGAGCTTCTGAGCGGTCTAATGGAGCTTATTCCTGCTTTTGTTGAAAACCTTATTTCTGGTTCAGAGAAAAGCGTTTTATGCAACGGGAAGAGAAATAGTGAAAAACATAAGAATTTTTTTTTGCGCATGAATAAAATCATTTTTGCAATACAGAAAGACACTTCTCGCTGTGTTAGAAGTTTTTTGCACATCCCTTTAGGCAAGAGTTACAGTGGTCAGATCGCTCCGTCCAGCGTCTCTATGACCAGTAACAGTGAGTTAGAGCTTCTGAGCGGTCTAACGCAGCTTATGCCTGCTTATCTTGAAAACCTTATTTCTGGGTCAGAGAAATGCGTTTTATGCAACGGGAAGAGAAATAGTGAAAAACATAAGAAATTTTTTTTTTGCATGAATAAAATCCTGTTTGCAATACAGAAAGACACTTCTCGCTGTGTTAGAAGCTTTTTGCACATCCCGTTAGGCAAGAGTTTAAATGGTCAGATCGCTCCGTACAGCCTCTCTATGACCAGTAACAGTGAGTTAGAGCTTCTGAGCGGTCTAATGGAGCTTATTCCTGCTTTTGTTGAAAACCTTATTTCTGGGTCAGAGAAAAGCGTTTTATGCAACGGGAAGAGAAATAGTGAAAAATATAAGAATTTTTTTTTTTGCATGAATAAAATCCTGTTTGCAATACAGAAAGACACTTATCGCTGTGTTAGAAGCTTTTTGCACATCCCGTTAGGCAAGAGTTTAAATGGTCAGATCGCTCCGTACAGCCTCTCTATGACCAGTAACAGTGAGTTAGAGCTTCTGAGCGGTCTAATGGAGCTTATTCCTGCTTTTGTTGAAAACCTTATTTCTGGGTCAGAGAAAAGCGTTTTATGCAACGGAAAGAGAAATAGTGAAAAATACAGAAAGACACTTCTCGCTGTGTTAGAAGTTTTTTGCACATCCCTTTAGGCAAGAGTTTCAGTGGACAGATCGCTCCGTCCAGCGTCTCTATGACCAGTAACAGTGAGTTAGAGCTTCTGAGCGGTCTAACGCAGCTTATGCCTGCTTATCTTGAAAACCTTATTTCTGGGTCAGAGAAAAGCGTTTTATGCAACGGGAAGAGAAATAGTGAAAAACATAAGAATTTTTTTTTTTTGCATGAATAAAATCCTGTTTGCAATACAGAAAGAAACTTCTCGCTGTGTTAGAAGCTTTTTGCACATCCCTTTAGTCATAAGTTTCAGTGGTCAGATCGCTCCGTACAGCCTCTCTATGACCAGTAACAGTGAGTTAGAGCTTCTGAGCGGTCTAACGGAGCTTATTCCTGCTTTTGTTGAAAACCTTATTTCTGGGTCAGAGAAAAGCGTTTTATGCAACGGGAAGAGAAATAGTGAAAAACATAAGAATTTTTTTTTTTGCATGAATAAAATCCTGTTTGCAATACAGAAAGACACTTCTCGCTGTGTTAGAAGCTTTTTGCACATCCCGTTAGGCAAGAGTTTAAATGGTCAGATCGCTCCGTACAGCCTCTCTATGACCAGTAACAGTGAGTTAGAGCTTCTGAGCGGTCTAATGGAGCTTATTCCTGCTTTTGTTGAAAACCTTATTTCTGGGTCAGAGAAAAGCGTTTTATGCAACGGAAAGAGAAATAGTGAAAAACATAAGAATTTTATTTTGTGCATGAATAAAATCATTTTTGCATTACAGAAAGACACTTCTCGCTGTGTTAGAAGTTTTTTGCACATCCCTTTAGGCAAGAGTTTCAGTGGTCAGATCGCTCCGTCCAGCGTCTCTATGACCAGTAACAGTGAGTTAGAGCTTCTGAGCGGTCTAACGCAGCTTATGACTGCTTATGTTGAAAACCTTATTTCTGGGTCAGAGAAAAGCGTTTTATGCAACGGGAAGAGAAATAGTGAAAAACATAAGAATTTTTTTTTTTGCATGAATAAAATCCTGTTTGCAATACAGAAAGACACTTCTCGCTGTGTTAGAAGCTTTTTGCACATCCCGTTAGGCAAGAGTTTAAATGGTCAGATCGCTCCGTACAGCCTCTCTATGACCAGTAACAGTGAGTTAGAGCTTCTGAGCGCTCTAATGGAGCTTATTCCTGCTTTTGTTGAAAACCTTATTTCTGGGTCAGAGAAAAGCGTTTAATGCAACGGGAAGAGAAATAGTGAAAAACATAAGAATTTTTTTTTTTTTGCATGAATAAAATCCTGTTTGCAATACAGAAAGACACTTCTCGCTGTCTTAGAAGCTTTTTGCACATCCCGTTAGGCAAGAGTTTAAATGGTCAGATCGCTCCGTACAGCCTCTCTATGACCAGTAACAGTGAGTTAGAGCTTCTGAGCGGTCTAATGGAGCTTATTCCTGCTTTTGTTGAAAACCTTATTTCTGGGTCAGAGAAAAGCGTTTTATGCAACGGAAAGAGAAATAGTGAAAAACATAAGAATTTTATTTTGTGCATGAATAAAATCATTTTTGCATTACAGAAAGACACTTCTCGCTGTGTTAGAAGTTTTTTGCACATCCCGTTAGGCAAGAGTTTCAGTGGTCAGATTGCTCCGTTCAGCGTCTCTATGACCAGTAACAGTGAGTTAGAGCTTCTGAGCGGTCTAACGCAGCTTATGACTGCTTATGTTGAAAACCTTATTTCTGGGTCAGAGAAAAGCGTTTTATGCAACGGGAAGAGAAATAGTGAAAAACATAAGAAATTTTTTTTTTGCATGAATAAAATCCTGTTTGCAATACAGAAAGACACTTCTCGCTGTGTTAGAAGCTTTTTGCACATCCCGTTAGGCAAGAGTTTAAATGGTCAGATCGCTCCGTACAGCCTCTCTATGACCAGTAACAGTGAGTTAGAGCTTCTGAGCGGTCTAATGGAGCTTATTCCTGCTTTTGTTGAAAACCTTATTTCTGGGTCAGAGAAAAGCGTTTTATGCAACGGGAAGAGAAATAGTGAAAAATATAAGAATTTTTTTTTTTGCATGAATAAAATCCTGTTTGCAATACAGAAAGACACTTCTCGCTGTGTTAGAAGCTTTTTGCACATCCCGTTAGGCAAGAGTTTAAATGGTCAGATCGCTCCGTACAGCCTCTCTATGACCAGTAACAGTGAGTTAGAGCTTCTGAGCGGTCTAATGGAGCTTATTCCTGCTTTTGTTGAAAACCTTATTTCTGGGTCAGAGAAAAGCGTTTTATGCAACGGAAAGAGAAATAGTGAAAAATACAGAAAGACACTTCTCGCTGTGTTAGAAGTTTTTTGCACATCCCTTTAGGCAAGAGTTTCAGTGGACAGATCGCTCCGTCCAGCGTCTCTATGACCAGTAACAGTGAGTTAGAGCTTCTGAGCGGTCTAACGCAGCTTATGCCTGCTTATCTTGAAAACCTTATTTCTGGGTCAGAGAAAAGCGTTTTATGCAACGGGAAGAGAAATAGTGAAAAACATAAGAATTTTTTTTTTTTGCATGAATAAAATCCTGTTTGCAATACAGAAAGAAACTTCTCGCTGTGTTAGAAGCTTTTTGCACATCCCTTTAGTCATAAGTTTCAGTGGTCAGATCGCTCCGTACAGCCTCTCTATGACCAGTAACAGTGAGTTAGAGCTTCTGAGCGGTCTAACGGAGCTTATTCCTGCTTTTGTTGAAAACCTTATTTCTGGGTCAGAGAAAAGCGTTTTATGCAACGGGAAGAGAAATAGTGAAAAACATAAGAATTTTTTTTTTTGCATGAATAAAATCCTGTTTGCAATACAGAAAGACACTTCTCGCTGTGTTAGAAGCTTTTTGCACATCCCGTTAGGCAAGAGTTTAAATGGTCAGATCGCTCCGTACAGCCTCTCTATGACCAGTAACAGTGAGTTAGAGCTTCTGAGCGGTCTAATGGAGCTTATTCCTGCTTTTGTTGAAAACCTTATTTCTGGGTCAGAGAAAAGCGTTTTATGCAACGGAAAGAGAAATAGTGAAAAACATAAGAATTTTATTTTGTGCATGAATAAAATCATTTTTGCATTACAGAAAGACACTTCTCGCTGTGTTAGAAGTTTTTTGCACATCCCGTTAGGCAAGAGTTTCAGTGGTCAGATTGCTCCGTTCAGCGTCTCTATGACCAGTAACAGTGAGTTAGAGCTTCTGAGCGGTCTAACGCAGCTTATGACTGCTTATGTTGAAAACCTTATTTCTGGGTCAGAGAAAAGCGTTTTATGCAACGGGAAGAGAAATAGTGAAAAACATAAGAAATTTTTTTTTTGCATGAATAAAATCCTGTTTGCAATACAGAAAGACACTTCTCGCTGTGTTAGAAGCTTTTTGCACATCCCGTTAGGCAAGAGTTTAAATGGTCAGATCGCTCCGTACAGCCTCTCTATGACCAGTAACAGTGAGTTAGAGCTTCTGAGCGGTCTAATGGAGCTTATTCCTGCTTTTGTTGAAAACCTTATTTCTGGGTCAGAGAAAAGCGTTTTATGCAACGGGAAGAGAAATAGTGAAAAATATAAGAATTTTTTTTTTTGCATGAATAAAATCCTGTTTGCAATACAGAAAGACACTTCTCGCTGTGTTAGAAGCTTTTTGCACATCCCGTTAGGCAAGAGTTTAAATGGTCAGATCGCTCCGTACAGCCTCTCTATGACCAGTAACAGTGAGTTAGAGCTTCTGAGCGGTCTAATGGAGCTTATTCCTGCTTTTGTTGAAAACCTTATTTCTGGGTCAGAGAAAAGCGTTTTATGCAACGGAAAGAGAAATAGTGAAAAATACAGAAAGACACTTCTCGCTGTGTTAGAAGTTTTTTGCACATCCCTTTAGGCAAGAGTTTCAGTGGACAGATCGCTCCGTCCAGCGTCTCTATGACCAGTAACAGTGAGTTAGAGCTTCTGAGCGGTCTAACGCAGCTTATGCCTGCTTATCTTGAAAACCTTATTTCTGGGTCAGAGAAAAGCGTTTTATGCAACGGGAAGAGAAATAGTGAAAAACATAAGAATTTTTTTTTTTTGCATGAATAAAATCCTGTTTGCAATACAGAAAGAAACTTCTCGCTGTGTTAGAAGCTTTTTGCACATCCCTTTAGTCATAAGTTTCAGTGGTCAGATCGCTCCGTACAGCCTCTCTATGACCAGTAACAGTGAGTTAGAGCTTCTGAGCGGTCTAACGGAGCTTATTCCTGCTTTTGTTGAAAACCTTATTTCTGGGTCAGAGAAAAGCGTTTTATGCAACGGGAAGAGAAATAGTGAAAAACATAAGAATTTTTTTTTTTGCATGAATAAAATCCTGTTTGCAATACAGAAAGACACTTCTCGCTGTGTTAGAAGCTTTTTGCACATCCCGTTAGGCAAGAGTTTAAATGGTCAGATCGCTCCGTACAGCCTCTCTATGACCAGTAACAGTGAGTTAGAGCTTCTGAGCGGTCTAATGGAGCTTATTCCTGCTTTTGTTGAAAACCTTATTTCTGGGTCAGAGAAAAGCGTTTTATGCAACGGAAAGAGAAATAGTGAAAAACATAAGAATTTTATTTTGTGCATGAATAAAATCATTTTTGCATTACAGAAAGACACTTCTCGCTGTGTTAGAAGTTTTTTGCACATCCCTTTAGGCAAGAGTTTCAGTGGTCAGATCGCTCCGTCCAGCGTCTCTATGACCAGTAACAGTGAGTTAGAGCTTCTGAGCGGTCTAACGCAGCTTATGACTGCTTATGTTGAAAACCTTATTTCTGGGTCAGAGAAAAGCGTTTTATGCAACGGGAAGAGAAATAGTGAAAAACATAAGAATTTTTTTTTTTGCATGAATAAAATCCTGTTTGCAATACAGAAAGACACTTCTCGCTGTGTTAGAAGCTTTTTGCACATCCCGTTAGGCAAGAGTTTAAATGGTCAGATCGCTCCGTACAGCCTCTCTATGACCAGTAACAGTGAGTTAGAGCTTCTGAGCGCTCTAATGGAGCTTATTCCTGCTTTTGTTGAAAACCTTATTTCTGGGTCAGAGAAAAGCGTTTTATGCAACGGGAAGAGAAATAGTGAAAAATATAAGAATTTTTCTTTTTGCATGAATAAAATCCTGTTTGCAATACAGAAAGACACTTCTCGCTGTGTTAGAAGCTTTTTGCACATCCCGTTAGGCAAGAGTTTAAATGGTCAGATCGCTCCGTACAGCCTCTCTATGACCAGTAACAGTGAGTTAGAGCTTCTGAGCGGTCTAATGGAGCTTATTCCTGCTTTTGTTGAAAACCTTATTTCTGGGTCAGAGAAAAGCGTTTTATGCAACGGAAAGAGAAATAGTGAAAAACATAAGAATTTTATTTTGTGCATGAATAAAATCATTTTTGCATTACAGAAAGACACTTCTCGCTGTGTTAGAAGTTTTTTGCACATCCCGTTAGGCAAGAGTTTCAGTGGTCAGATTGCTCCGTTCAGCGTCTCTATGACCAGTAACAGTGAGTTAGAGCTTCTGAGCGGTCTAACGCAGCTTATGACTGCTTATGTTGAAAACCTTATTTCTGGGTCAGAGAAAAGCGTTTTATGCAACGGGAAGAGAAATAGTGAAAAACATAAGAAATTTTTTTTTTGCATGAATAAAATCCTGTTTGCAATACAGAAAGACACTTCTCGCTGTGTTAGAAGCTTTTTGCACATCCCGTTAGGCAAGAGTTTAAATGGTCAGATCGCTCCGTACAGCCTCTCTATGACCAGTAACAGTGAGTTAGAGCTTCTGAGCGGTCTAATGGAGCTTATTCCTGCTTTTGTTGAAAACCTTATTTCTGGGTCAGAGAAAAGCGTTTTATGCAACGGGAAGAGAAATAGTGAAAAATATAAGAATTTTTTTTTTTGCATGAATAAAATCCTGTTTGCAATACAGAAAGACACTTCTCGCTGTGTTAGAAGCTTTTTGCACATCCCGTTAGGCAAGAGTTTAAATGGTCAGATCGCTCCGTACAGCCTCTCTATGACCAGTAACAGTGAGTTAGAGCTTCTGAGCGGTCTAATGGAGCTTATTCCTGCTTTTGTTGAAAACCTTATTTCTGGGTCAGAGAAAAGCGTTTTATGCAACGGAAAGAGAAATAGTGAAAAACATAAGAATTTTATTTTGTGCATGAATAAAATCATTTTTGCATTACAGAAAGACACTTCTCGCTGTGTTAGAAGTTTTTTGCACATCCCTTTAGGCAAGAGTTTCAGTGGACAGATCGCTCCGTCCAGCGTCTCTATGACCAGTAACAGTGAGTTAGAGCTTCTGAGCGGTCTAACGCAGCTTATGACTGCTTATGTTGAAAACCTTATTTCTGGGTCAGAGAAATGCGTTTTATGCAACGGGAAGAGAAATAGTGAAAAACATAAGAATTTTTTTTTTTTGCATGAATAAAATCCTGTTTGCAATACAGAAAGACACTTCTCGCTGTGTTAGAAGCTTTTTGCACATCCCGTTAGGCAAGAGTTTAAATGGTCAGATCGCTCCGTACAGCCTCTCTATGACCAGTAACAGTGAGTTAGAGCTTCTGAGCGCTCTAATGGAGCTTATTCCTGCTTTTGTTGAAAACCTTATTTCTGGGTCAGAGAAAAGCGTTTAATGCAACGGGAAGAGAAATAGTGAAAAACATAAGAATTTTTTTTTTTTTGCATGAATAAAATCCTGTTTGCAATACAGAAAGACACTTCTCGCTGTCTTAGAAGCTTTTTGCACATCCCTTTGGTCATCAGTTTCAATGGTCAGATCGCTCCGTACAGCCTCTCTATGACCAGTAACAGTGAGTTAGAGCTTCTGAGCGGTCTAATGGAGCTTATTCCTGCTTATGTTGAAAACCTTATTTCTGGGTCAGAGAAAAGCGTTTTATGCAACGGAAAGAGAAATAGTGAAAAACATAAGAATTTTATTTTGTGCATGAATAAAATCATTTTTGCATTACAGAAAGACACTTCTCGCTGTGTTAGAAGTTTTTTGCACATCCCGTTAGGCAAGAGTTTCAGTGGTCAGATTGCTCCGTTCAGCGTCTCTATGACCAGTAACAGTGAGTTAGAGCTTCTGAGCGGTCTAACGCAGCTTATGACTGCTTATGTTGAAAACCTTATTTCTGGGTCAGAGAAAAGCGTTTTATGCAACGGGAAGAGAAATAGTGAAAAACATAAGAAATTTTTTTTTTGCATGAATAAAATCCTGTTTGCAATACAGAAAGACACTTCTCGCTGTGTTAGAAGCTTTTTGCACATCCCGTTAGGCAAGAGTTTAAATGGTCAGATCGCTCCGTACAGCCTCTCTATGACCAGTAACAGTGAGTTAGAGCTTCTGAGCGGTCTAATGGAGCTTATTCCTGCTTTTGTTGAAAACCTTATTTCTGGGTCAGAGAAAAGCGTTTTATGCAACGGGAAGAGAAATATTGAAAAATATAAGAATTTTTTTTTTTGCATGAATAAAATCCTGTTTGCAATACAGAAAGACACTTCTCGCTGTGTTAGAAGCTTTTTGCACATCCCGTTAGGCAAGAGTTTAAATGGTCAGATCGCTCCGTACAGCCTCTCTATGACCAGTAACAGTGAGTTAGAGCTTCTGAGCGGTCTAATGGAGCTTATTCCTGCTTTTGTTGAAAACCTTATTTCTGGGTCAGAGAAAAGCGTTTTATGCAACGGAAAGAGAAATAGTGAAAAACATAAGAATTTTATTTTGTGCATGAATAAAATCATTTTTGCATTACAGAAAGACACTTCTCGCTGTGTTAGAAGTTTTTTGCACATCCCTTTAGGCAAGAGTTTCAGTGGACAGATCGCTCCGTCCAGCGTCTCTATGACCAGTAACAGTGAGTTAGAGCTTCTGAGCGGTCTAACGCAGCTTATGACTGCTTATGTTGAAAACCTTATTTCTGGGTCAGAGAAATGCGTTTTATGCAACGGGAAGAGAAATAGTGAAAAACATAAGAATTTTTTTTTTTGCATGAATAAAATCCTGTTTGCAATACAGAAAGACACTTCTCGTTGTGTTAGAAGCTTTTTGCACATCCCGTTAGGCAAGAGTTTAAATGGTCAGATCGCTCCGTACAGCCTCTCTATGACCAGTAACAGTGAGTTAGAGCTTCTGAGCGCTCTAATGGAGCTTATTCCTGCTTTTGTTGAAAACCTTATTTCTGGGTCAGAGAAAAGCGTTTAATGCAACGGGAAGAGAAATAGTGAAAAACATAAGAATTTTTTTTTTTTTGCATGAATAAAATCCTGTTTGCAATACAGAAAGACACTTCTCGCTGTGTTAGAAGCTTTTTGCACATCCCGTTAGGCAAGAGTTTAAATGGTCAGATCGCTCCGTACAGCCTCTCTATGACCAGTAACAGTGAGTTAGAGCTTCTGAGCGGTCTAACGCAGCTTATTCCTGCTTTTGTTGAAAACCTTATTTCTGGGTCAGAGAAAAGCGTTTTATGCAACGGGAAGAGAAATAGTGAAAAACATAAGAATTTTTTTTTTTGCATGAATAAAATCCTGTTTGCAATACAGAAAGACACTTCTCGCTGTGTTAGAAGCTTTTTGCACATCCCGTTAGGCAAGAGTTTAAATGGTCAGATCGCTCCGTACAGCCTCTCTATGACCAGTCACAGTGAGTTAGAGCTTCTGAGCGGTCTAATGGAGCTTATTCCTGCTTTTGTTGAAAACCTTATTTCTGGTTCAGAGAAAAGCGTTTTATGCAACGGGAAGAGAAATAGTGAAAAACATAAGAATTTTTTTTTGCGCATGAATAAAATCATTTTTGCAATACAGAAAGACACTTCTCGCTGTGTTAGAAGTTTTTTGCACATCCCTTTAGGCAAGAGTTACAGTGGTCAGATCGCTCCGTCCAGCGTCTCTATGACCAGTAACAGTGAGTTAGAGCTTCTGAGCGGTCTAACGCAGCTTATGCCTGCTTAACTTGAAAACCTTATTTCTGGGTCAGAGAAATGCGTTTTATGCAACGGGAAGAGAAATAGTGAAAAACATAAGAATTTTTTTTTTTTTGCATGAATAAAATCCTGTTTGCAATACAGAAAGACACTTCTCGCTGTGTTAGAAGCTTTTTGCACATCCCGTTAGGCAAGAGTTTAAATGGTCAGATCGCTCCGTACAGCCTCTCTATGACCAGTAACAGTGAGTTAGAGCTTCTGAGCGCTCTAATGGAGCTTATTCCTGCTTTTGTTGAAAACCTTATTTCTGGGTCAGAGAAAAGCGTTTAATGCAACGGGAAGAGAAATAGTGAAAAACATAAGAATTTTTTTTTTTTTGCATGAATAAAATCCTGTTTGCAATACAGAAAGACACTTCTCGCTGTCTTAGAAGCTTTTTGCACATCCCTTTGGTCATCAGTTTCAATGGTCAAATCGCTCCGTACAGCCTCTCTATGACCAGTAACAGTGAGTTAGAGCTTCTGAGCGGTCTAATGGAGCTTATTCCTGCTTTTGTTGAAAACCTTATTTCTGGGTCAGAGAAAAGCGTTTTATGCAACGGGAAGAGAAATAGTGAAAAATATAAGAATTTTTTTTTTTGCATGAATAAAATCCTGTTTGCAATACAGAAAGACACTTCTCGCTGTGTTAGAAGCTTTTTGCACATCCCGTTAGGCAAGAGTTTAAATGGTCAGATCGCTCCGTACAGCCTCTCTATGACCAGTAACAGTGAGTTAGAGCTTCTGAGCGGTCTAATGGAGCTTATTCCTGCTTTTGTTGAAAACCTTATTTCTGGGTCAGAGAAAAGCGTTTTATGCAACGGAAAGAGAAATAGTGAAAAACATAAGAATTTTATTTTGTGCATGAATAAAATCATTTTTGCATTACAGAAAGACACTTCTCGCTGTGTTAGAAGTTTTTTGCACATCCCGTTAGGCAAGAGTTTCAGTGGTCAGATTGCTCCGTTCAGCGTCTCTATGACCAGTAACAGTGAGTTAGAGCTTCTGAGCGGTCTAACGCAGCTTATGACTGCTTATGTTGAAAACCTTATTTCTGGGTCAGAGAAAAGCGTTTTATGCAACGGGAAGAGAAATAGTGAAAAACATAAGAAATTTTTTTTTTGCATGAATAAAATCCTGTTTGCAATACAGAAAGACACTTCTCGCTGTGTTAGAAGCTTTTTGCACATCCCGTTAGGCAAGAGTTTAAATGGTCAGATCGCTCCGTACAGCCTCTCTATGACCAGTAACAGTGAGTTAGAGCTTCTGAGCGGTCTAATGGAGCTTATTCCTGCTTTTGTTGAAAACCTTATTTCTGGGTCAGAGAAAAGCGTTTTATGCAACGGGAAGAGAAATAGTGAAAAACATAAGAATTTTTTTTTTTGCATGAATAAAATCCTGTTTGCAATACAGAAAGACACTTCTCGCTGTGTTAGAAGCTTTTTGCACATCCCGTTAGGCAAGAGTTTAAATGGTCAGATCGCTCCGTACAGCCTCTCTATGACCAGTAACAGTGAGTTAGAGCTTCTGAGCGGTCTAACGCAGCTTATGCCTGCTTATCTTGAAAACCTTATTTCTGGGTCAGAGAAAAGCGTTTTATGCAACGGGAAGAGAAATAGTGAAAAACATAAGAATTTTTTTTTTTTTGCATGAATAAAATCCTGTTTGCAATACAGAAAGAAACTTCTCGCTGTGTTAGAAGCTTTTTGCACATCCCTTTAGTCATAAGTTTCAGTGGTCAGATCGCTCCGTACAGCCTCTCTATGACCAGTAACAGTGAGTTAGAGCTTCTGAGCGGTCTAACGGAGCTTATTCCTGCTTTTGTTGAAAACCTTATTTCTGGGTCAGAGAAAAGCGTTTTATGCAACGGGAAGAGAAATAGTGAAAAACATAAGAATTTTTTTTTTTGCATGAATAAAATCCTGTTTGCAATACAGAAAGACACTTCTCGCTGTGTTAGAAGCTTTTTGCACATCCCGTTAGGCAAGAGTTTAAATGGTCAGATTGCTCCGTACAGCCTCTCTATGACCAGTCACAGTGAGTTAGAGCTTCTGAGCGGTCTAATGGAGCTTATTCCTGCTTTTGTTGAAAACCTTATTTCTGGTTCAGAGAAAAGCGTTTTATGCAACGGGAAGAGAAATAGTGAAAAACATAAGAATTTTTTTTTGCGCATGAATAAAATCATTTTTGCAATACAGAAAGACACTTCTCGCTGTGTTAGAAGTTTTTTGCACATCCCTTTAGGCAAGAGTTACAGTGGTCAGATCGCTCCGTCCAGCGTCTCTATGACCAGTAACAGTGAGTTAGAGCTTCTGAGCGGTCTAACGCAGCTTATGCCTGCTTAACTTGAAAACCTTATTTCTGGGTCAGAGAAATGCGTTTTATGCAACGGGAAGAGAAATAGTGAAAAACATAAGAATTTTTTTTTTTTTTGCATGAATAAAATCCTGTTTGCAATACAGAAAGACACTTCTCGCTGTGTTAGAAGCTTTTTGCACATCCCGTTAGGCAAGAGTTTAAATGGTCAGATCGCTCCGTACAGCCTCTCTATGACCAGTAACAGTGAGTTAGAGCTTCTGAGCGCTCTAATGGAGCTTATTCCTGCTTTTGTTGAAAACCTTATTTCTGGGTCAGAGAAAAGCGTTTAATGCAACGGGAAGAGAAATAGTGAAAAACATAAGAATTTTTTTTTTTTTGCATGAATAAAATCCTGTTTGCAATACAGAAAGACACTTCTCGCTGTCTTAGAAGCTTTTTGCACATCCCTTTGGTCATCAGTTTCAATGGTCAGATCGCTCCGTACAGCCTCTCTATGACCAGTAACAGTGAGTTAGAGCTTCTGAGCGGTCTAATGGAGCTTATTCCTGCTTTTGTTGAAAACCTTATTTCTGGGTCAGAGAAAAGCGTTTTATGCAACGGGAAGAGAAATAGTGAAAAATATAAGAATTTTTTTTTTTGCATGAATAAAATCCTGTTTGCAATACAGAAAGACACTTCTCGCTGTGTTAGAAGCTTTTTGCACATCCCGTTAGGCAAGAGTTTAAATGGTCAGATCGCTCCGTACAGCCTCTCTATGACCAGTAACAGTGAGTTAGAGCTTCTGAGCGGTCTAATGGAGCTTATTCCTGCTTTTGTTGAAAACCTTATTTCTGGGTCAGAGAAAAGCGTTTTATGCAACGGAAAGAGAAATAGTGAAAAACATAAGAATTTTATTTTGTGCATGAATAAAATCATTTTTGCATTACAGAAAGACACTTCTCGCTGTGTTAGAAGTTTTTTGCACATCCCGTTAGGCAAGAGTTTCAGTGGTCAGATTGCTCCGTTCAGCGTCTCTATGACCAGTAACAGTGAGTTAGAGCTTCTGAGCGGTCTAACGCAGCTTATGACTGCTTATGTTGAAAACCTTATTTCTGGGTCAGAGAAAAGCGTTTTATGCAACGGGAAGAGAAATAGTGAAAAACATAAGAAATTTTTTTTTTGCATGAATAAAATCCTGTTTGCAATACAGAAAGACACTTCTCGCTGTGTTAGAAGCTTTTTGCACATCCCGTTAGGCAAGAGTTTAAATGGTCAGATCGCTCCGTACAGCCTCTCTATGACCAGTAACAGTGAGTTAGAGCTTCTGAGCGGTCTAATGGAGCTTATTCCTGCTTTTGTTGAAAACCTTATTTCTGGGTCAGAGAAAAGCGTTTTATGCAACGGGAAGAGAAATAGTGAAAAATATAAGAATTTTTTTTTTTGCATGAATAAAATCCTGTTTGCAATAGAGAAAGACACTTCTCGCTGTGTTAGAAGCTTTTTGCACATCCCGTTAGGCAAGAGTTTAAATGGTCAGATCGCTCCGTACAGCCTCTCTATGACCAGTAACAGTGAGTTAGAGCTTCTGAGCGGTCTAATGGAGCTTATTCCTGCTTTTGTTGAAAACCTTATTTCTGGGTCAGAGAAAAGCGTTTTATGCAACGGAAAGAGAAATAGTGAAAAACATAAGAATTTTATTTTGTGCATGAATAAAATCATTTTTGCATTACAGAAAGACACTTCTCGCTGTGTTAGAAGTTTTTTGCACATCCCTTTAGGCAAGAGTTTCAGTGGACAGATCGCTCCGTCCAGCGTCTCTATGACCAGTAACAGTGAGTTAGAGCTTCTGAGCGGTCTAACGCAGCTTATGACTGCTTATGTTGAAAACCTTATTTCTGGGTCAGAGAAATGCGTTTTATGCAACGGGAAGAGAAATAGTGAAAAACATAAGAATTTTTTTTTTTGCATGAATAAAATCCTGTTTGCAATACAGAAAGACACTTCTCGCTGTGTTAGAAGCTTTTTGCACATCCCGTTAGGCAAGAGTTTAAATGGTCAGATCGCTCCGTACAGCCTCTCTATGACCAGTAACAGTGAGTTAGAGCTTCTGAGCGGTCTAATGGAGCTTATTCCTGCTTTTGTTGAAAACCTTATTTCTGGGTCAGAGAAAAGCGTTTTATGCAACGGGAAGAGAAATAGTGAAAAATATAAGAATTTTTTTTTTTGCATGAATAAAATCCTGTTTGCAATAGAGAAAGACACTTCTCGCTGTGTTAGAAGCTTTTTGCACATCCCGTTAGGCAAGAGTTTAAATGGTCAGATCGCTCCGTACAGCCTCTCTATGACCAGTAACAGTGAGTTAGAGCTTCTGAGCGGTCTAATGGAGCTTATTCCTGCTTTTGTTGAAAACCTTATTTCTGGGTCAGAGAAAAGCGTTTTATGCAACGGAAAGAGAAATAGTGAAAAACATAAGAATTTTATTTTGTGCATGAATAAAATCATTTTTGCATTACAGAAAGACACTTCTCGCTGTGTTAGAAGTTTTTTGCACATCCCTTTAGGCAAGAGTTTCAGTGGACAGATCGCTCCGTCCAGCGTCTCTATGACCAGTAACAGTGAGTTAGAGCTTCTGAGCGGTCTAACGCAGCTTATGACTGCTTATGTTGAAAACCTTATTTCTGGGTCAGAGAAATGCGTTTTATGCAACGGGAAGAGAAATAGTGAAAAACATAAGAATTTTTTTTTTTGCATGAATAAAATCCTGTTTGCAATACAGAAAGACACTTCTCGCTGTGTTAGAAGCTTTTTGCACATCCCGTTAGGCAAGAGTTTAAATGGTCAGATCGCTCCGTACAGCCTCTCTATGACCAGTAACAGTGAGTTAGAGCTTCTGAGCGGTCTAACGGAGCTTATTCCTGCTTTTGTTGAAAACCTTATTTCTGGGTCAGAGAAAAGCGTTTTATGCAACGGGAAGAGAAATAGTGAAAAACATAAGAATTTTTTTTTTTGCATGAATAAAATCCTGTTTGCAATACAGAAAGACACTTCTCGCTGTGTTAGAAGCTTTTTGCACATCCCGTTAGGCAAGAGTTTAAATGGTCAGATCGCTCCGTACAGCCTCTCTATGACCAGTAACAGTGAGTTAGAGCTTCTGAGCGGTCTAACGCAGCTTATGCCTGCTTATCTTGAAAACCTTATTTCTGGGTCAGAGAAAAGCGTTTTATGCAACGGGAAGAGAAATAGTGAAAAACATAAGAATTTTTTTTTTTTTGCATGAATAAAATCCTGTTTGCAATACAGAAAGAAACTTCTCGCTGTGTTAGAAGCTTTTTGCACATCCCTTTAGTCATAAGTTTCAGTGGTCAGATCGCTCCGTACAGCCTCTCTATGACCAGTAACAGTGAGTTAGAGCTTCTGAGCGGTCTAACGGAGCTTATTCCTGCTTTTGTTGAAAACCTTATTTCTGGGTCAGAGAAAAGCGTTTTATGCAACGGGAAGAGAAATAGTGAAAAACATAAGAATTTTTTTTTTTGCATGAATAAAATCCTGTTTGCAATACAGAAAGACACTTCTCGCTGTGTTAGAAGTTTTTTGCACATCCCTTTAGGCAAGAGTTACAGTGGTCAGATCGCTCCGTCCAGCGTCTCTATGACCAGTAACAGTGAGTTAGAGCTTCTGAGCGGTCTAACGCAGCTTATGCCTGCTTATCTTGAAAACCTTATTTCTGGGTCAGAGAAATGCGTTTTATGCAACGGGAAGAGAAATAGTGAAAAACATAAGAATTTTTTTTTTTTTGCATGAATAAAATCCTGTTTGCAATACAGAAAGACACTTCTCGCTGTGTTAGAAGCTTTTTGCACATCCCGTTAGGCAATAGTTTAAATGGTCAGATCGCTCCGTACAGCCTCTCTATGACCAGTAACAGTGAGTTAGAGCTTCTGAGCGGTCTAATGGAGCTTATTCCTGCTTTTGTTGAAAACCTTATTTCTGGGTCAGAGAAAAGCGTTTTATGCAACGGGAAGAGAAATAGTGAAAAACATAAGAATTTTTTTTTTTGCATGAATAAAATCCTGTTTGCAATACAGAAAGACACTTCTCGCTGTGTTAGAAGCTTTTTGCACATCCCGTTAGGCAAGAGTTTAAATGGTCAGATCGCTCCGTACAGCCTCTCTATGACCAGTAACAGTGAGTTAGAGCTTCTGAGCGGTCTAATGGAGCTTATTCTTGCTTTTGTTGAAAACCTTATTTCTGGGTCAGAGAAAAGCGTTTTATGCAACGGGAAGAGAAATAGTGAAAAATATAAGAATTTTTTTTTTGCATGAATAAAATCCTGTTTGCAATACAGAAAGACACTTCTCGCTGTGTTAGAAGCTTTTTGCACATCCCGTTAGGCAAGAGTTTAAATGGTCAGATCGCTCCGTACAGCCTCTCTATGACCAGTAACAGTGAGTTAGAGCTTCTGAGCGGTCTAATGGAGCTTATTCCTGCTTTTGTTGAAAACCTTATTTCTGGGTCAGAGAAAAGCGTTTTATGCAACGGGAAGAGAAATAGTGAAAAATATAAGAATTTTTTTTTTTGCATGAATAAAATCCTGTTTGCAATACAGAAAGACACTTCTCGCTGTGTTAGAAGCTTTTTGCACATCCCGTTAGGCAAGAGTTTAAATGGTCAGATCGCTCCGTACAGCCTCTCTATGACCAGTAACAGTGAGTTAGAGCTTCTGAGCGGTCTAATGGAGCTTATTCCTGCTTTTGTTGAAAACCTTATTTCTGGGTCAGAGAAAAGCGTTTTATGCAACGGAAAGAGAAATAGTGAAAAACATAAGAATTTTATTTTGTGCATGAATAAAATCATTTTTGCATTACAGAAAGACACTTCTCGCTGTGTTAGAAGTTTTTTGCACATCCCTTTAGGCAAGAGTTTCAGTGGTCAGATTGCTCCGTCCAGCGTCTCTATGACCAGTAACAGTGAGTTAGAGCTTCTGAGCGGTCTAACGCAGCTTATGACTGCTTATGTTGAAAACCTTATTTCTGGGTCAGAGAAAAGCGTTTTATGCAACGGGAAGAGAAATAGTGAAAAACATAAGAAATTTTTTTTTTGCATGAATAAAATCCTGTTTGCAATACAGAAAGACACTTCTCGCTGTGTTAGAAGCTTTTTGCACATCCCGTTAGGCAAGAGTTTAAATGGTCAGATCGCTCCGTACAGCCTCTCTATGACCAGTAACAGTGAGTTAGAGCTTCTGAGCGGTCTAATGGAGCTTATTCCTGCTTTTGTTGAAAACCTTATTTCTGGGTCAGAGAAAAGCGTTTTATGCAACGGGAAGAGAAATAGTGAAAAATATAAGAATTTTTTTTTTTGCATGAATAAAATCCTGTTTGCAATACAGAAAGACACTTCTCGCTGTGTTAGAAGCTTTTTGCACATCCCGTTAGGCAAGAGTTTAAATGGTCAGATCGCTCCGTACAGCCTCTCTATGACCAGTAACAGTGAGTTAGAGCTTCTGAGCGGTCTAATAGAGCTTATTCCTGCTTTTGTTGAAAACCTTATTTCTGGGTCAGAGAAAAGCGTTTTATGCAACGGGAAGAGAAATAGTGAAAAATATAAGAATTTTTTTTTTTGCATGAATAAAATCCTGTTTGCAATACAGAAAGACACTTCTCGCTGTGTTAGAAGCTTTTTGCACATCCCGTTAGGCAAGAGTTTAAATGGTCAGATCGCTCCGTACAGCCTCTCTATGACCAGTAACAGTGAGTTAGAGCTTCTGAGCGGTCTAATGGAGCTTATTCCTGCTTTTGTTGAAAACCTTATTTCTGGGTCAGAGAAAAGCGTTTTATGCAACGGGAAGAGAAATAGTGAAAAATATAAGAATTTTTTTTTTTGCATGAATAAAATCCTGTTTGCAATACAGAAAGACACTTCTCGCTGTGTTAGAAGCTTTTTGCACATCCCGTTAGGCAAGAGTTTAAATGGTCAGATCGCTCCGTACAGCCTCTCTATGACCAGTAACAGTGAGTTAGAGCTTCTGAGCGGTCTAATGGAGCTTATTCCTGCTTTTGTTGAAAACCTTATTTCTGGGTCAGAGAAAAGCGTTTTATGCAACGGGAAGAGAAATAGTGAAAAACATAAGAAATTTTTTTTTTGCATGAATAAAATCCTGTTTGCAATACAGAAAGACACTTCTCGCTGTGTTAGAAGCTTTTTGCACATCCCGTTAGGCAAGAGTTTAAATGGTCAGATCGCTCCGTACAGCCTCTCTATGACCAGTAACAGTGAGTTAGAGCTTCTGAGCGGTCTAATGGAGCTTATTCCTGCTTTTGTTGAAAACCTTATTTCTGGGTCAGAGAAAAGCGTTTTATGCAACGGAAAGAGAAATAGTGAAAAACATAAGAATTTTATTTTGTGCATGAATAAAATCATTTTTGCATTACAGAAAGACACTTCTCGCTGTGTTAGAAGTTTTTTGCACATCCCTTTAGGCAAGAGTTTCAGTGGTCAGATCGCTCCGTCCAGCGTCTCTATGACCAGTAACAGTGAGTTAGAGCTTCTGAGCGGTCTAACGCAGCTTATGACTGCTTATGTTGAAAACCTTATTTCTGGGTCAGAGAAAAGCGTTTTATGCAACGGGAAGAGAAATAGTGAAAAACATAAGAATTTTTTTTTTTGCATGAATAAAATCCTGTTTGCAATACAGAAAGACACTTCTCGCTGTGTTAGAAGCTTTTTGCACATCCCGTTAGGCAAGAGTTTAAATGGTCAGATCGCTCCGTACAGCCTCTCTATGACCAGTAACAGTGAGTTAGAGCTTCTGAGCGGTCTAATGGAGCTTATTCCTGCTTTTGTTGAAAACCTTATTTCTGGGTCAGAGAAAAGCGTTTTATGCAACGGGAAGAGAAATAGTGAAAAATATAAGAATTTTTTTTTTTGCATGAATAAAATCCTGTTTGCAATACAGAAAGACACCTCGCTGTGTTAGAAGCTTTTTGCACATCCCGTTAGGCAAGAGTTTAAATGGTCAGATCGCTCCGTACAGCCTCTCTATGACCAGTAACAGTGAGTTAGAGCTTCTGAGCGGTCTAATGGAGCTTATTCCTGCTTTTGTTGAAAACCTTATTTCTGGGTCAGAGAAAAGCGTTTTATGCAACGGAAAGAGAAATAGTGAAAAACATAAGAATTTTATTTTGTGCATGAATAAAATCATTTTTGCATTACAGAAAGACACTTCTCGCTGTGTTAGAAGTTTTTTGCACATCCCTTTAGGCAAGAGTTTCAGTGGTCAGATCGCTCCGTCCAGCGTCTCTATGACCAGTAACAGTGAGTTAGAGCTTCTGAGCGGTCTAACGCAGCTTATGACTGCTTATGTTGAAAACCTTATTTCTGGGTCAGAGAAAAGCGTTTTATGCAACGGGAAGAGAAATAGTGAAAAACATAAGAATTTTTTTTTTTGCATGAATAAAATCCTGTTTGCAATACAGAAAGACACTTCTCGCTGTGTTAGAAGCTTTTTGCACATCCCGTTAGGCAAGAGTTTAAATGGTCAGATCGCTCCGTACAGCCTCTCTATGACCAGAAATAGTGAAAAACATAAGAATTTTGTGCATGAATAAAATCATTTTTGCATTACAGAAAGACACTTCTCGCTGTGTTAGAAGTTTTTTGCACATCCCTTTAGGCAAGAGTTTCAGTGGACAGATCGCTCCGTCCAGCGTCTCTATGACCAGTAACAGTGAGTTAGAGCTTCTGAGCGGTCTAACGCAGCTTATGACTGCTTATGTTGAAAACCTTATTTCTGGGTCAGAGAAATGCGTTTTATGCAACGGGAAGAGAAATAGTGAAAAACATAAGAATTTTTTTTTTTGCATGAATAAAATCCTGTTTGCAATACAGAAAGACACTTCTCGCTGTGTTAGAAGCTTTTTGCACATCCCGTTAGGCAAGAGTTTAAATGGTCAGATCGCTCCGTACAGCCTCTCTATGACCAGTAACAGTGAGTTAGAGCTTCTGAGCGGTCTAACGGAGCTTATTCCTGCTTTTGTTGAAAACCTTATTTCTGGGTCAGAGAAAAGCGTTTTATGCAACGGGAAGAGAAATAGTGAAAAACATAAGAATTTTTTTTTTTGCATGAATAAAATCCTGTTTGCAATACAGAAAGACACTTCTCGCTGTGTTAGAAGCTTTTTGCACATCCCGTTAGGCAAGAGTTTAAATGGTCAGATCGCTCCGTACAGCCTCTCTATGACCAGTAACAGTGAGTTAGAGCTTCTGAGCGGTCTAACGCAGCTTATGCCTGCTTATCTTGAAAACCTTATTTCTGGGTCAGAGAAAAGCGTTTTATGCAACGGGAAGAGAAATAGTGAAAAACATAAGAATTTTTTTTTTTTTGCATGAATAAAATCCTGTTTGCAATACAGAAAGAAACTTCTCGCTGTGTTAGAAGCTTTTTGCACATCCCTTTAGTCATAAGTTTCAGTGGTCAGATCGCTCCGTACAGCCTCTCTATGACCAGTAACAGTGAGTTAGAGCTTCTGAGCGGTCTAACGGAGCTTATTCCTGCTTTTGTTGAAAACCTTATTTCTGGGTCAGAGAAAAGCGTTTTATGCAACGGGAAGAGAAATAGTGAAAAACATAAGAATTTTTTTTTTTGCATGAATAAAATCCTGTTTGCAATACAGAAAGACACTTCTCGCTGTGTTAGAAGCTTTTTGCACATCCCGTTAGGCAAGAGTTTAAATGGTCAGATCGCTCCGTACAGCCTCTCTATGACCAGTCACAGTGAGTTAGAGCTTCTGAGCGGTCTAATGGAGCTTATTCCTGCTTTTGTTGAAAACCTTATTTCTGGTTCAGAGAAAAGCGTTTTATGCAACGGGAAGAGAAATAGTGAAAAACATAAGAATTTTTTTTTGCGCATGAATAAAATCATTTTTGCAATACAGAAAGACACTTCTCGCTGTGTTAGAAGTTTTTTGCACATCCCTTTAGGCAAGAGTTACAGTGGTCAGATCGCTCCGTCCAGCGTCTCTATGACCAGTAACAGTGAGTTAGAGCTTCTGAGCGGTCTAACGCAGCTTATGCCTGCTTATCTTGAAAACCTTATTTCTGGGTCAGAGAAATGCGTTTTATGCAACGGGAAGAGAAATAGTGAAAAACATAAGAATTTTTTTTTTTTTGCATGAATAAAATCCTGTTTGCAATACAGAAAGACACTTCTCGCTGTGTTAGAAGCTTTTTGCACATCCCGTTAGGCAATAGTTTAAATGGTCAGATCGCTCCGTACAGCCTCTCTATGACCAGTAACAGTGAGTTAGAGCTTCTGAGCGGTCTAATGGAGCTTATTCCTGCTTTTGTTGAAAACCTTATTTCTGGGTCAGAGAAAAGCGTTTTATGCAACGGAAAGAGAAATAGTGAAAAACATAAGAATTTTATTTTGTGCATGAATAAAATCATTTTTGCATTACAGAAAGACACTTCTCGCTGTGTTAGAAGTTTTTTGCACATCCCTTTAGGCAAGAGTTTCAGTGGTCAGATTGCTCCGTCCAGCGTCTCTATGACCAGTAACAGTGAGTTAGAGCTTCTGAGCGGTCTAACGCAGCTTATGACTGCTTATGTTGAAAACCTTATTTCTGGGTCAGAGAAAAGCGTTTTATGCAACGGGAAGAGAAATAGTGAAAAACATAAGAAATTTTTTTTTTGCATGAATAAAATCCTGTTTGCAATACAGAAAGACACTTCTCGCTGTGTTAGAAGCTTTTTGCACATCCCGTTAGGCAAGAGTTTAAATGGTCAGATCGCTCCGTACAGCCTCTCTATGACCAGTAACAGTGAGTTAGAGCTTCTGAGCGGTCTAATGGAGCTTATTCCTGCTTTTGTTGAAAACCTTATTTCTGGGTCAGAGAAAAGCGTTTTATGCAACGGGAAGAGAAATAGTGAAAAATATAAGAATTTTTTTTTTTGCATGAATAAAATCCTGTTTGCAATACAGAAAGACACTTCTCGCTGTGTTAGAAGCTTTTTGCACATCCCGTTAGGCAAGAGTTTAAATGGTCAGATCGCTCCGTACAGCCTCTCTATGACCAGTAACAGTGAGTTAGAGCTTCTGAGCGGTCTAATGGAGCTTATTCCTGCTTTTGTTGAAAACCTTATTTCTGGGTCAGAGAAAAGCGTTTTATGCAACGGGAAGAGAAATAGTGAAAAATATAAGAATTTTTTTTTTTGCATGAATAAAATCCTGTTTGCAATACAGAAAGACACTTCTCGCTGTGTTAGAAGCTTTTTGCACATCCCGTTAGGCAAGAGTTTAAATGGTCAGATCGCTCCGTACAGCCTCTCTATGACCAGTAACAGTGAGTTAGAGCTTCTGAGCGGTCTAATGGAGCTTATTCCTGCTTTTGTTGAAAACCTTATTTCTGGGTCAGAGAAAAGCGTTTTATGCAACGGGAAGAGAAATAGTGAAAAATATAAGAATTTTTTTTTTTGCATGAATAAAATCCTGTTTGCAATACAGAAAGACACTTCTCGCTGTGTTAGAAGCTTTTTGCACATCCCGTTAGGCAAGAGTTTAAATGGTCAGATCGCTCCGTACAGCCTCTCTATGACCAGTAACAGTGAGTTAGAGCTTCTGAGCGGTCTAATGGAGCTTATTCCTGCTTTTGTTGAAAACCTTATTTCTGGGTCAGAGAAAAGCGTTTTATGCAACGGAAAGAGAAATAGTGAAAAACATAAGAATTTTATTTTGTGCATGAATAAAATCATTTTTGCATTACAGAAAGACACTTCTCGCTGTGTTAGAAGTTTTTTGCACATCCCTTTAGGCAAGAGTTTCAGTGGTCAGATTGCTCCGTCCAGCGTCTCTATGACCAGTAACAGTGAGTTAGAGCTTCTGAGCGGTCTAAAGCAGCTTATGACTGCTTATGTTGAAAACCTTATTTCTGGGTCAGAGAAAAGCGTTTTATGCAACGGGAAGAGAAATAGTGAAAAACATAAGAAATTTTTTTTTTGCATGAATAAAATCCTGTTTGCAATACAGAAAGACACTTCTCGCTGTGTTAGAAGCTTTTTGCACATCCCGTTAGGCAAGAGTTTAAATGGTCAGATCGCTCCGTACAGCCTCTCTATGACCAGTAACAGTGAGTTAGAGCTTCTGAGCGGTCTAATGGAGCTTATTCCTGCTTTTGTTGAAAACCTTATTTCTGGGTCAGAGAAAAGCGTTTTATGCAACGGGAAGAGAAATAGTGAAAAATATAAGAATTTTTTTTTTTGCATGAATAAAATCCTGTTTGCAATACAGAAAGACACTTCTCGCTGTGTTAGAAGCTTTTTGCACATCCCGTTAGGCAAGAGTTTAAATGGTCAGATCGCTCCGTACAGCCTCTCTATGACCAGTAACAGTGAGTTAGAGCTTCTGAGCGGTCTAATGGAGCTTATTCCTGCTTTTGTTGAAAACCTTATTTCTGGGTCAGAGAAAAGCGTTTTATGCAACGGAAAGAGAAATAGTGAAAAACATAAGAATTTTATTTTGTGCATGAATAAAATCATTTTTGCATTACAGAAAGACACTTCTCGCTGTGTTAGAAGTTTTTTGCACATCCCTTTAGGCAAGAGTTTCAGTGGTCAGATCGCTCCGTCCAGCGTCTCTATGACCAGTAACAGTGAGTTAGAGCTTCTGAGCGGTCTAACGCAGCTTATGACTGCTTATGTTGAAAACCTTATTTCTGGGTCAGAGAAAAGCGTTTTATGCAACGGGAAGAGAAATAGTGAAAAACATAAGAATTTTTTTTTTTGCATGAATAAAATCCTGTTTGCAATACAGAAAGACACTTCTCGCTGTGTTAGAAGCTTTTTGCACATCCCGTTAGGCAAGAGTTTAAATGGTCAGATCGCTCCGTACAGCCTCTCTATGACCAGAAATAGTGAAAAACATAAGAATTTTGTGCATGAATAAAATCATTTTTGCATTACAGAAAGACACTTCTCGCTGTGTTAGAAGTTTTTTGCACATCCCTTTAGGCAAGAGTTTCAGTGGACAGATCGCTCCGTCCAGCGTCTCTATGACCAGTAACAGTGAGTTAGAGCTTCTGAGCGGTCTAACGCAGCTTATGACTGCTTATGTTGAAAACCTTATTTCTGGGTCAGAGAAATGCGTTTTATGCAACGGGAAGAGAAATAGTGAAAAACATAAGAATTTTTTTTTTTGCATGAATAAAATCCTGTTTGCAATACAGAAAGACACTTCTCGCTGTGTTAGAAGCTTTTTGCACATCCCGTTAGGCAAGAGTTTAAATGGTCAGATCGCTCCGTACAGCCTCTCTATGACCAGTAACAGTGAGTTAGAGCTTCTGAGCGGTCTAACGGAGCTTATTCCTGCTTTTGTTGAAAACCTTATTTCTGGGTCAGAGAAAAGCGTTTTATGCAACGGGAAGAGAAATAGTGAAAAACATAAGAATTTTTTTTTTTGCATGAATAAAATCCTGTTTGCAATACAGAAAGACACTTCTCGCTGTGTTAGAAGCTTTTTGCACATCCCGTTAGGCAAGAGTTTAAATGGTCAGATCGCTCCGTACAGCCTCTCTATGACCAGTAACAGTGAGTTAGAGCTTCTGAGCGGTCTAACGCAGCTTATGCCTGCTTATCTTGAAAACCTTATTTCTGGGTCAGAGAAAAGCGTTTTATGCAACGGGAAGAGAAATAGTGAAAAATATAAGAATTTTTTTTTTGCATGAATAAAATCCTGTTTGCAATACAGAAAGACACTTCTCGCTGTGTTAGAAGCTTTTTGCACATCCCGTTAGGCAAGAGTTTAAATGGTCAGATCGCTCCGTACAGCCTCTCTATGACCAGTAACAGTGAGTTAGAGCTTCTGAGCGGTCTAATGGAGCTTATTCCTGCTTTTGTTGAAAACCTTATTTCTGGGTCAGAGAAAAGCGTTTTATGCAACGGGAAGAGAAATAGTGAAAAATATAAGAATTTTTTTTTTTGCATGAATAAAATCCTGTTTGCAATACAGAAAGACACTTCTCGCTGTGTTAGAAGCTTTTTGCACATCCCGTTAGGCAAGAGTTTAAATGGTCAGATCGCTCCGTACAGCCTCTCTATGACCAGTAACAGTGAGTTAGAGCTTCTGAGCGGTCTAATGGAGCTTATTCCTGCTTTTGTTGAAAACCTTATTTCTGGGTCAGAGAAAAGCGTTTTATGCAACGGAAAGAGAAATAGTGAAAAACATAAGAATTTTATTTTGTGCATGAATAAAATCATTTTTGCATTACAGAAAGACACTTCTCGCTGTGTTAGAAGTTTTTTGCACATCCCTTTAGGCAAGAGTTTCAGTGGTCAGATTGCTCCGTCCAGCGTCTCTATGACCAGTAACAGTGAGTTAGAGCTTCTGAGCGGTCTAACGCAGCTTATGACTGCTTATGTTGAAAACCTTATTTCTGGGTCAGAGAAAAGCGTTTTATGCAACGGGAAGAGAAATAGTGAAAAACATAAGAAATTTTTTTTTTGCATGAATAAAATCCTGTTTGCAATACAGAAAGACACTTCTCGCTGTGTTAGAAGCTTTTTGCACATCCCGTTAGGCAAGAGTTTAAATGGTCAGATCGCTCCGTACAGCCTCTCTATGACCAGTAACAGTGAGTTAGAGCTTCTGAGCGGTCTAATGGAGCTTATTCCTGCTTTTGTTGAAAACCTTATTTCTGGGTCAGAGAAAAGCGTTTTATGCAACGGGAAGAGAAATAGTGAAAAATATAAGAATTTTTTTTTTTGCATGAATAAAATCCTGTTTGCAATACAGAAAGACACTTCTCGCTGTGTTAGAAGCTTTTTGCACATCCCGTTAGGCAAGAGTTTAAATGGTCAGATCGCTCCGTACAGCCTCTCTATGACCAGTAACAGTGAGTTAGAGCTTCTGAGCGGTCTAATGGAGCTTATTCCTGCTTTTGTTGAAAACCTTATTTCTGGGTCAGAGAAAAGCGTTTTATGCAACGGGAAGAGAAATAGTGAAAAATATAAGAATTTTTTTTTTTGCATGAATAAAATCCTGTTTGCAATACAGAAAGACACTTCTCGCTGTGTTAGAAGCTTTTTGCACATCCCGTTAGGCAAGAGTTTAAATGGTCAGATCGCTCCGTACAGCCTCTCTATGACCAGTAACAGTGAGTTAGAGCTTCTGAGCGGTCTAATGGAGCTTATTCCTGCTTTTGTTGAAAACCTTATTTCTGGGTCAGAGAAAAGCGTTTTATGCAACGGGAAGAGAAATAGTGAAAAATATAAGAATTTTTTTTTTTGCATGAATAAAATCCTGTTTGCAATACAGAAAGACACTTCTCGCTGTGTTAGAAGCTTTTTGCACATCCCGTTAGGCAAGAGTTTAAATGGTCAGATCGCTCCGTACAGCCTCTCTATGACCAGTAACAGTGAGTTAGAGCTTCTGAGCGGTCTAATGGAGCTTATTCCTGCTTTTGTTGAAAACCTTATTTCTGGGTCAGAGAAAAGCGTTTTATGCAACGGAAAGAGAAATAGTGAAAAACATAAGAATTTTATTTTGTGCATGAATAAAATCATTTTTGCATTACAGAAAGACACTTCTCGCTGTGTTAGAAGTTTTTTGCACATCCCTTTAGGCAAGAGTTTCAGTGGTCAGATTGCTCCGTCCAGCGTCTCTATGACCAGTAACAGTGAGTTAGAGCTTCTGAGCGGTCTAAAGCAGCTTATGACTGCTTATGTTGAAAACCTTATTTCTGGGTCAGAGAAAAGCGTTTTATGCAACGGGAAGAGAAATAGTGAAAAACATAAGAAATTTTTTTTTTGCATGAATAAAATCCTGTTTGCAATACAGAAAGACACTTCTCGCTGTGTTAGAAGCTTTTTGCACATCCCGTTAGGCAAGAGTTTAAATGGTCAGATCGCTCCGTACAGCCTCTCTATGACCAGTAACAGTGAGTTAGAGCTTCTGAGCGGTCTAATGGAGCTTATTCCTGCTTTTGTTGAAAACCTTATTTCTGGGTCAGAGAAAAGCGTTTTATGCAACGGGAAGAGAAATAGTGAAAAATATAAGAATTTTTTTTTTTGCATGAATAAAATCCTGTTTGCAATACAGAAAGACACTTCTCGCTGTGTTAGAAGCTTTTTGCACATCCCGTTAGGCAAGAGTTTAAATGGTCAGATCGCTCCGTACAGCCTCTCTATGACCAGTAACAGTGAGTTAGAGCTTCTGAGCGGTCTAATGGAGCTTATTCCTGCTTTTGTTGAAAACCTTATTTCTGGGTCAGAGAAAAGCGTTTTATGCAACGGAAAGAGAAATAGTGAAAAACATAAGAATTTTATTTTGTGCATGAATAAAATCATTTTTGCATTACAGAAAGACACTTCTCGCTGTGTTAGAAGTTTTTTGCACATCCCTTTAGGCAAGAGTTTCAGTGGTCAGATCGCTCCGTCCAGCGTCTCTATGACCAGTAACAGTGAGTTAGAGCTTCTGAGCGGTCTAACGCAGCTTATGACTGCTTATGTTGAAAACCTTATTTCTGGGTCAGAGAAAAGCGTTTTATGCAACGGGAAGAGAAATAGTGAAAAACATAAGAATTTTTTTTTTTGCATGAATAAAATCCTGTTTGCAATACAGAAAGACACTTCTCACTGTGTTAGAAGCTTTTTGCACATCCCGTTAGGCAAGAGTTTAAATGGTCAGATCGCTCCGTACAGCCTCTCTATGACCAGAAATAGTGAAAAACATAAGAATTTTGTGCATGAATAAAATCATTTTTGCATTACAGAAAGACACTTCTCGCTGTGTTAGAAGTTTTTTGCACATCCCTTTAGGCAAGAGTTTCAGTGGACAGATCGCTCCGTCCAGCGTCTCTATGACCAGTAACAGTGAGTTAGAGCTTCTGAGCGGTCTAACGCAGCTTATGACTGCTTATGTTGAAAACCTTATTTCTGGGTCAGAGAAATGCGTTTTATGCAACGGGAAGAGAAATAGTGAAAAACATAAGATTTTTTTTTTTTGCATGAATAAAATCCTGTTTGCAATACAGAAAGACACTTCTCGCTGTGTTAGAAGCTTTTTGCACATCCCGTTAGGCAAGAGTTTAAATGGTCAGATCGCTCCGTACAGCCTCTCTATGACCAGTAACAGTGAGTTAGAGCTTCTGAGCGGTCTAACGGAGCTTATTCCTGCTTTTGTTGAAAACCTTATTTCTGGGTCAGAGAAAAGCGTTTTATGCAACGGGAAGAGAAATAGTGAAAAACATAAGAATTTTTTTTTTTGCATGAATAAAATCCTGTTTGCAATACAGAAAGACACTTCTCGCTGTGTTAGAAGCTTTTTGCACATCCCGTTAGGCAAGAGTTTAAATGGTCAGATCGCTCCGTACAGCCTCTCTATGACCAGTAACAGTGAGTTAGAGCTTCTGAGCGGTCTAACGCAGCTTATGCCTGCTTATCTTGAAAACCTTATTTCTGGGTCAGAGAAAAGCGTTTTATGCAACGGGAAGAGAAATAGTGAAAAACATAAGAATTTTTTTTTTTTTGCATGAATAAAATCCTGTTTGCAATACAGAAAGAAACTTCTCGCTGTGTTAGAAGCTTTTTGCACATCCCTTTAGTCATAAGTTTCAGTGGTCAGATCGCTCCGTACAGCCTCTCTATGACCAGTAACAGTGAGTTAGAGCTTCTGAGCGGTCTAACGGAGCTTATTCCTGCTTTTGTTGAAAACCTTATTTCTGGGTCAGAGAAAAGCGTTTTATGCAACGGGAAGAGAAATAGTGAAAAACATAAGAATTTTTTTTTGCGCATGAATAAAATCCTGTTTGCAATACAGAAAGACACTTCTCGCTGTGTTAGAAGCTTTTTGCACATCCCGTTAGGCAAGAGTTTAAATGGTCAGATCGCTCCGTACAGCCTCTCTATGACCAGTAACAGTGAGTTAGAGCTTCTGAGCGGTCTAATGGAGCTTATTCTTGCTTTTGTTGAAAACCTTATTTCTGGGTCAGAGAAAAGCGTTTTATGCAACGGGAAGAGAAATAGTGAAAAATATAAGAATTTTTTTTTTGCATGAATAAAATCCTGTTTGCAATACAGAAAGACACTTCTCGCTGTGTTAGAAGCTTTTTGCACATCCCGTTAGGCAAGAGTTTAAATGGTCAGATCGCTCCGTACAGCCTCTCTATGACCAGTAACAGTGAGTTAGAGCTTCTGAGCGGTCTAATGGAGCTTATTCCTGCTTTTGTTGAAAACCTTATTTCTGGGTCAGAGAAAAGCGTTTTATGCAACGGGAAGAGAAATAGTGAAAAATATAAGAATTTTTTTTTTTGCATGAATAAAATCCTGTTTGCAATACAGAAAGACACTTCTCGCTGTGTTAGAAGCTTTTTGCACATCCCGTTAGGCAAGAGTTTAAATGGTCAGATCGCTCCGTACAGCCTCTCTATGACCAGTAACAGTGAGTTAGAGCTTCTGAGCGGTCTAATGGAGCTTATTCCTGCTTTTGTTGAAAACCTTATTTCTGGGTCAGAGAAAAGCGTTTTATGCAACGGAAAGAGAAATAGTGAAAAACATAAGAATTTTATTTTGTGCATGAATAAAATCATTTTTGCATTACAGAAAGACACTTCTCGCTGTGTTAGAAGTTTTTTGCACATCCCTTTAGGCAAGAGTTTCAGTGGTCAGATTGCTCCGTCCAGCGTCTCTATGACCAGTAACAGTGAGTTAGAGCTTCTGAGCGGTCTAACGCAGCTTATGACTGCTTATGTTGAAAACCTTATTTCTGGGTCAGAGAAAAGCGTTTTATGCAACGGGAAGAGAAATAGTGAAAAACATAAGAAATTTTTTTTTTGCATGAATAAAATCCTGTTTGCAATACAGAAAGACACTTCTCGCTGTGTTAGAAGCTTTTTGCACATCCCGTTAGGCAAGAGTTTAAATGGTCAGATCGCTCCGTACAGCCTCTCTATGACCAGTAACAGTGAGTTAGAGCTTCTGAGCGGTCTAATGGAGCTTATTCCTGCTTTTGTTGAAAACCTTATTTCTGGGTCAGAGAAAAGCGTTTTATGCAACGGGAAGAGAAATAGTGAAAAATATAAGAATTTTTTTTTTTGCATGAATAAAATCCTGTTTGCAATACAGAAAGACACTTCTCGCTGTGTTAGAAGCTTTTTGCACATCCCGTTAGGCAAGAGTTTAAATGGTCAGATCGCTCCGTACAGCCTCTCTATGACCAGTAACAGTGAGTTAGAGCTTCTGAGCGGTCTAATGGAGCTTATTCCTGCTTTTGTTGAAAACCTTATTTCTGGGTCAGAGAAAAGCGTTTTATGCAACGGAAAGAGAAATAGTGAAAAACATAAGAATTTTATTTTGTGCATGAATAAAATCATTTTTGCATTACAGAAAGACACTTCTCGCTGTGTTAGAAGTTTTTTGCACATCCCTTTAGGCAAGAGTTTCAGTGGACAGATCGCTCCGTCCAGCGTCTCTATGACCAGTAACAGTGAGTTAGAGCTTCTGAGCGGTCTAACGCAGCTTATGACTGCTTATGTTGAAAACCTTATTTCTGGGTCAGAGAAATGCGTTTTATGCAACGGGAAGAGAAATAGTGAAAAACATAAGAATTTTTTTTTTTGCATGAATAAAATCCTGTTTGCAATACAGAAAGACACTTCTCGCTGTGTTAGAAGCTTTTTGCACATCCCGTTAGGCAAGAGTTTAAATGGTCAGATCGCTCCGTACAGCCTCTCTATGACCAGTAACAGTGAGTTAGAGCTTCTGAGCGGTCTAATGGAGCTTATTCCTGCTTTTGTTGAAAACCTTATTTCTGGGTCAGAGAAAAGCGTTTTATGCAACGGGAAGAGAAATAGTGAAAAATATAAGAATTTTTTTTTTTGCATGAATAAAATCCTGTTTGCAATAGAGAAAGACACTTCTCGCTGTGTTAGAAGCTTTTTGCACATCCCGTTAGGCAAGAGTTTAAATGGTCAGATCGCTCCGTACAGCCTCTCTATGACCAGTAACAGTGAGTTAGAGCTTCTGAGCGGTCTAATGGAGCTTATTCCTGCTTTTGTTGAAAACCTTATTTCTGGGTCAGAGAAAAGCGTTTTATGCAACGGAAAGAGAAATAGTGAAAAACATAAGAATTTTATTTTGTGCATGAATAAAATCATTTTTGCATTACAGAAAGACACTTCTCGCTGTGTTAGAAGTTTTTTGCACATCCCTTTAGGCAAGAGTTTCAGTGGACAGATCGCTCCGTCCAGCGTCTCTATGACCAGTAACAGTGAGTTAGAGCTTCTGAGCGGTCTAACGCAGCTTATGACTGCTTATGTTGAAAACCTTATTTCTGGGTCAGAGAAATGCGTTTTATGCAACGGGAAGAGAAATAGTGAAAAACATAAGAATTTTTTTTTTTGCATGAATAAAATCCTGTTTGCAATACAGAAAGACACTTCTCGCTGTGTTAGAAGCTTTTTGCACATCCCGTTAGGCAAGAGTTTAAATGGTCAGATCGCTCCGTACAGCCTCTCTATGACCAGTAACAGTGAGTTAGAGCTTCTGAGCGGTCTAACGGAGCTTATTCCTGCTTTTGTTGAAAACCTTATTTCTGGGTCAGAGAAAAGCGTTTTATGCAACGGGAAGAGAAATAGTGAAAAACATAAGAATTTTTTTTTTTGCATGAATAAAATCCTGTTTGCAATACAGAAAGACACTTCTCGCTGTGTTAGAAGCTTTTTGCACATCCCGTTAGGCAAGAGTTTAAATGGTCAGATCGCTCCGTACAGCCTCTCTATGACCAGTAACAGTGAGTTAGAGCTTCTGAGCGGTCTAACGCAGCTTATGCCTGCTTATCTTGAAAACCTTATTTCTGGGTCAGAGAAAAGCGTTTTATGCAACGGGAAGAGAAATAGTGAAAAACATAAGAATTTTTTTTTTTTTGCATGAATAAAATCCTGTTTGCAATACAGAAAGAAACTTCTCGCTGTGTTAGAAGCTTTTTGCACATCCCTTTAGTCATAAGTTTCAGTGGTCAGATCGCTCCGTACAGCCTCTCTATGACCAGTAACAGTGAGTTAGAGCTTCTGAGCGGTCTAACGGAGCTTATTCCTGCTTTTGTTGAAAACCTTATTTCTGGGTCAGAGAAAAGCGTTTTATGCAACGGGAAGAGAAATAGTGAAAAACATAAGAATTTTTTTTTTTGCATGAATAAAATCCTGTTTGCAATACAGAAAGACACTTCTCGCTGTGTTAGAAGTTTTTTGCACATCCCTTTAGGCAAGAGTTACAGTGGTCAGATCGCTCCGTCCAGCGTCTCTATGACCAGTAACAGTGAGTTAGAGCTTCTGAGCGGTCTAACGCAGCTTATGCCTGCTTATCTTGAAAACCTTATTTCTGGGTCAGAGAAATGCGTTTTATGCAACGGGAAGAGAAATAGTGAAAAACATAAGAATTTTTTTTTTTTTGCATGAATAAAATCCTGTTTGCAATACAGAAAGACACTTCTCGCTGTGTTAGAAGCTTTTTGCACATCCCGTTAGGCAATAGTTTAAATGGTCAGATCGCTCCGTACAGCCTCTCTATGACCAGTAACAGTGAGTTAGAGCTTCTGAGCGGTCTAATGGAGCTTATTCCTGCTTTTGTTGAAAACCTTATTTCTGGGTCAGAGAAAAGCGTTTTATGCAACGGGAAGAGAAATAGTGAAAAACATAAGAATTTTTTTTTTTGCATGAATAAAATCCTGTTTGCAATACAGAAAGACACTTCTCGCTGTGTTAGAAGCTTTTTGCACATCCCGTTAGGCAAGAGTTTAAATGGTCAGATCGCTCCGTACAGCCTCTCTATGACCAGTAACAGTGAGTTAGAGCTTCTGAGCGGTCTAATGGAGCTTATTCTTGCTTTTGTTGAAAACCTTATTTCTGGGTCAGAGAAAAGCGTTTTATGCAACGGGAAGAGAAATAGTGAAAAATATAAGAATTTTTTTTTTGCATGAATAAAATCCTGTTTGCAATACAGAAAGACACTTCTCGCTGTGTTAGAAGCTTTTTGCACATCCCGTTAGGCAAGAGTTTAAATGGTCAGATCGCTCCGTACAGCCTCTCTATGACCAGTAACAGTGAGTTAGAGCTTCTGAGCGGTCTAATGGAGCTTATTCCTGCTTTTGTTGAAAACCTTATTTCTGGGTCAGAGAAAAGCGTTTTATGCAACGGGAAGAGAAATAGTGAAAAATATAAGAATTTTTTTTTTTGCATGAATAAAATCCTGTTTGCAATACAGAAAGACACTTCTCGCTGTGTTAGAAGCTTTTTGCACATCCCGTTAGGCAAGAGTTTAAATGGTCAGATCGCTCCGTACAGCCTCTCTATGACCAGTAACAGTGAGTTAGAGCTTCTGAGCGGTCTAATGGAGCTTATTCCTGCTTTTGTTGAAAACCTTATTTCTGGGTCAGAGAAAAGCGTTTTATGCAACGGAAAGAGAAATAGTGAAAAACATAAGAATTTTATTTTGTGCATGAATAAAATCATTTTTGCATTACAGAAAGACACTTCTCGCTGTGTTAGAAGTTTTTTGCACATCCCTTTAGGCAAGAGTTTCAGTGGTCAGATTGCTCCGTCCAGCGTCTCTATGACCAGTAACAGTGAGTTAGAGCTTCTGAGCGGTCTAACGCAGCTTATGACTGCTTATGTTGAAAACCTTATTTCTGGGTCAGAGAAAAGCGTTTTATGCAACGGGAAGAGAAATAGTGAAAAACATAAGAAATTTTTTTTTTGCATGAATAAAATCCTGTTTGCAATACAGAAAGACACTTCTCGCTGTGTTAGAAGCTTTTTGCACATCCCGTTAGGCAAGAGTTTAAATGGTCAGATCGCTCCGTACAGCCTCTCTATGACCAGTAACAGTGAGTTAGAGCTTCTGAGCGGTCTAATGGAGCTTATTCCTGCTTTTGTTGAAAACCTTATTTCTGGGTCAGAGAAAAGCGTTTTATGCAACGGGAAGAGAAATAGTGAAAAATATAAGAATTTTTTTTTTTGCATGAATAAAATCCTGTTTGCAATACAGAAAGACACTTCTCGCTGTGTTAGAAGCTTTTTGCACATCCCGTTAGGCAAGAGTTTAAATGGTCAGATCGCTCCGTACAGCCTCTCTATGACCAGTAACAGTGAGTTAGAGCTTCTGAGCGGTCTAATGGAGCTTATTCCTGCTTTTGTTGAAAACCTTATTTCTGGGTCAGAGAAAAGCGTTTTATGCAACGGGAAGAGAAATAGTGAAAAATATAAGAATTTTTTTTTTTGCATGAATAAAATCCTGTTTGCAATACAGAAAGACACTTCTCGCTGTGTTAGAAGCTTTTTGCACATCCCGTTAGGCAAGAGTTTAAATGGTCAGATCGCTCCGTACAGCCTCTCTATGACCAGTAACAGTGAGTTAGAGCTTCTGAGCGGTCTAATGGAGCTTATTCCTGCTTTTGTTGAAAACCTTATTTCTGGGTCAGAGAAAAGCGTTTTATGCAACGGGAAGAGAAATAGTGAAAAATATAAGAATTTTTTTTTTTGCATGAATAAAATCCTGTTTGCAATACAGAAAGACACTTCTCGCTGTGTTAGAAGCTTTTTGCACATCCCGTTAGGCAAGAGTTTAAATGGTCAGATCGCTCCGTACAGCCTCTCTATGACCAGTAACAGTGAGTTAGAGCTTCTGAGCGGTCTAATGGAGCTTATTCCTGCTTTTGTTGAAAACCTTATTTCTGGGTCAGAGAAAAGCGTTTTATGCAACGGGAAGAGAAATAGTGAAAAACATAAGAAATTTTTTTTTTGCATGAATAAAATCCTGTTTGCAATACAGAAAGACACTTCTCGCTGTGTTAGAAGCTTTTTGCACATCCCGTTAGGCAAGAGTTTAAATGGTCAGATCGCTCCGTACAGCCTCTCTATGACCAGTAACAGTGAGTTAGAGCTTCTGAGCGGTCTAATGGAGCTTATTCCTGCTTTTGTTGAAAACCTTATTTCTGGGTCAGAGAAAAGCGTTTTATGCAACGGAAAGAGAAATAGTGAAAAACATAAGAATTTTATTTTGTGCATGAATAAAATCATTTTTGCATTACAGAAAGACACTTCTCGCTGTGTTAGAAGTTTTTTGCACATCCCTTTAGGCAAGAGTTTCAGTGGTCAGATCGCTCCGTCCAGCGTCTCTATGACCAGTAACAGTGAGTTAGAGCTTCTGAGCGGTCTAACGCAGCTTATGACTGCTTATGTTGAAAACCTTATTTCTGGGTCAGAGAAAAGCGTTTTATGCAACGGGAAGAGAAATAGTGAAAAACATAAGAATTTTTTTTTTTGCATGAATAAAATCCTGTTTGCAATACAGAAAGACACTTCTCGCTGTGTTAGAAGCTTTTTGCACATCCCGTTAGGCAAGAGTTTAAATGGTCAGATCGCTCCGTACAGCCTCTCTATGACCAGTAACAGTGAGTTAGAGCTTCTGAGCGGTCTAATGGAGCTTATTCCTGCTTTTGTTGAAAACCTTATTTCTGGGTCAGAGAAAAGCGTTTTATGCAACGGGAAGAGAAATAGTGAAAAATATAAGAATTTTTTTTTTTGCATGAATAAAATCCTGTTTGCAATACAGAAAGACACCTCGCTGTGTTAGAAGCTTTTTGCACATCCCGTTAGGCAAGAGTTTAAATGGTCAGATCGCTCCGTACAGCCTCTCTATGACCAGTAACAGTGAGTTAGAGCTTCTGAGCGGTCTAATGGAGCTTATTCCTGCTTTTGTTGAAAACCTTATTTCTGGGTCAGAGAAAAGCGTTTTATGCAACGGAAAGAGAAATAGTGAAAAACATAAGAATTTTATTTTGTGCATGAATAAAATCATTTTTGCATTACAGAAAGACACTTCTCGCTGTGTTAGAAGTTTTTTGCACATCCCTTTAGGCAAGAGTTTCAGTGGTCAGATCGCTCCGTCCAGCGTCTCTATGACCAGTAACAGTGAGTTAGAGCTTCTGAGCGGTCTAACGCAGCTTATGACTGCTTATGTTGAAAACCTTATTTCTGGGTCAGAGAAAAGCGTTTTATGCAACGGGAAGAGAAATAGTGAAAAACATAAGAATTTTTTTTTTTGCATGAATAAAATCCTGTTTGCAATACAGAAAGACACTTCTCGCTGTGTTAGAAGCTTTTTGCACATCCCGTTAGGCAAGAGTTTAAATGGTCAGATCGCTCCGTACAGCCTCTCTATGACCAGAAATAGTGAAAAACATAAGAATTTTGTGCATGAATAAAATCATTTTTGCATTACAGAAAGACACTTCTCGCTGTGTTAGAAGTTTTTTGCACATCCCTTTAGGCAAGAGTTTCAGTGGACAGATCGCTCCGTCCAGCGTCTCTATGACCAGTAACAGTGAGTTAGAGCTTCTGAGCGGTCTAACGCAGCTTATGACTGCTTATGTTGAAAACCTTATTTCTGGGTCAGAGAAATGCGTTTTATGCAACGGGAAGAGAAATAGTGAAAAACATAAGAATTTTTTTTTTTGCATGAATAAAATCCTGTTTGCAATACAGAAAGACACTTCTCGCTGTGTTAGAAGCTTTTTGCACATCCCGTTAGGCAAGAGTTTAAATGGTCAGATCGCTCCGTACAGCCTCTCTATGACCAGTAACAGTGAGTTAGAGCTTCTGAGCGGTCTAACGGAGCTTATTCCTGCTTTTGTTGAAAACCTTATTTCTGGGTCAGAGAAAAGCGTTTTATGCAACGGGAAGAGAAATAGTGAAAAACATAAGAATTTTTTTTTTTGCATGAATAAAATCCTGTTTGCAATACAGAAAGACACTTCTCGCTGTGTTAGAAGCTTTTTGCACATCCCGTTAGGCAAGAGTTTAAATGGTCAGATCGCTCCGTACAGCCTCTCTATGACCAGTAACAGTGAGTTAGAGCTTCTGAGCGGTCTAACGCAGCTTATGCCTGCTTATCTTGAAAACCTTATTTCTGGGTCAGAGAAAAGCGTTTTATGCAACGGGAAGAGAAATAGTGAAAAACATAAGAATTTTTTTTTTTTTGCATGAATAAAATCCTGTTTGCAATACAGAAAGAAACTTCTCGCTGTGTTAGAAGCTTTTTGCACATCCCTTTAGTCATAAGTTTCAGTGGTCAGATCGCTCCGTACAGCCTCTCTATGACCAGTAACAGTGAGTTAGAGCTTCTGAGCGGTCTAACGGAGCTTATTCCTGCTTTTGTTGAAAACCTTATTTCTGGGTCAGAGAAAAGCGTTTTATGCAACGGGAAGAGAAATAGTGAAAAACATAAGAATTTTTTTTTTTGCATGAATAAAATCCTGTTTGCAATACAGAAAGACACTTCTCGCTGTGTTAGAAGCTTTTTGCACATCCCGTTAGGCAAGAGTTTAAATGGTCAGATCGCTCCGTACAGCCTCTCTATGACCAGTCACAGTGAGTTAGAGCTTCTGAGCGGTCTAATGGAGCTTATTCCTGCTTTTGTTGAAAACCTTATTTCTGGTTCAGAGAAAAGCGTTTTATGCAACGGGAAGAGAAATAGTGAAAAACATAAGAATTTTTTTTTGCGCATGAATAAAATCATTTTTGCAATACAGAAAGACACTTCTCGCTGTGTTAGAAGTTTTTTGCACATCCCTTTAGGCAAGAGTTACAGTGGTCAGATCGCTCCGTCCAGCGTCTCTATGACCAGTAACAGTGAGTTAGAGCTTCTGAGCGGTCTAACGCAGCTTATGCCTGCTTATCTTGAAAACCTTATTTCTGGGTCAGAGAAATGCGTTTTATGCAACGGGAAGAGAAATAGTGAAAAACATAAGAATTTTTTTTTTTTTGCATGAATAAAATCCTGTTTGCAATACAGAAAGACACTTCTCGCTGTGTTAGAAGCTTTTTGCACATCCCGTTAGGCAATAGTTTAAATGGTCAGATCGCTCCGTACAGCCTCTCTATGACCAGTAACAGTGAGTTAGAGCTTCTGAGCGGTCTAATGGAGCTTATTCCTGCTTTTGTTGAAAACCTTATTTCTGGGTCAGAGAAAAGCGTTTTATGCAACGGAAAGAGAAATAGTGAAAAACATAAGAATTTTATTTTGTGCATGAATAAAATCATTTTTGCATTACAGAAAGACACTTCTCGCTGTGTTAGAAGTTTTTTGCACATCCCTTTAGGCAAGAGTTTCAGTGGTCAGATTGCTCCGTCCAGCGTCTCTATGACCAGTAACAGTGAGTTAGAGCTTCTGAGCGGTCTAACGCAGCTTATGACTGCTTATGTTGAAAACCTTATTTCTGGGTCAGAGAAAAGCGTTTTATGCAACGGGAAGAGAAATAGTGAAAAACATAAGAAATTTTTTTTTTGCATGAATAAAATCCTGTTTGCAATACAGAAAGACACTTCTCGCTGTGTTAGAAGCTTTTTGCACATCCCGTTAGGCAAGAGTTTAAATGGTCAGATCGCTCCGTACAGCCTCTCTATGACCAGTAACAGTGAGTTAGAGCTTCTGAGCGGTCTAATGGAGCTTATTCCTGCTTTTGTTGAAAACCTTATTTCTGGGTCAGAGAAAAGCGTTTTATGCAACGGGAAGAGAAATAGTGAAAAATATAAGAATTTTTTTTTTTGCATGAATAAAATCCTGTTTGCAATACAGAAAGACACTTCTCGCTGTGTTAGAAGCTTTTTGCACATCCCGTTAGGCAAGAGTTTAAATGGTCAGATCGCTCCGTACAGCCTCTCTATGACCAGTAACAGTGAGTTAGAGCTTCTGAGCGGTCTAATGGAGCTTATTCCTGCTTTTGTTGAAAACCTTATTTCTGGGTCAGAGAAAAGCGTTTTATGCAACGGGAAGAGAAATAGTGAAAAATATAAGAATTTTTTTTTTTGCATGAATAAAATCCTGTTTGCAATACAGAAAGACACTTCTCGCTGTGTTAGAAGCTTTTTGCACATCCCGTTAGGCAAGAGTTTAAATGGTCAGATCGCTCCGTACAGCCTCTCTATGACCAGTAACAGTGAGTTAGAGCTTCTGAGCGGTCTAATGGAGCTTATTCCTGCTTTTGTTGAAAACCTTATTTCTGGGTCAGAGAAAAGCGTTTTATGCAACGGGAAGAGAAATAGTGAAAAATATAAGAATTTTTTTTTTTGCATGAATAAAATCCTGTTTGCAATACAGAAAGACACTTCTCGCTGTGTTAGAAGCTTTTTGCACATCCCGTTAGGCAAGAGTTTAAATGGTCAGATCGCTCCGTACAGCCTCTCTATGACCAGTAACAGTGAGTTAGAGCTTCTGAGCGGTCTAATGGAGCTTATTCCTGCTTTTGTTGAAAACCTTATTTCTGGGTCAGAGAAAAGCGTTTTATGCAACGGAAAGAGAAATAGTGAAAAACATAAGAATTTTATTTTGTGCATGAATAAAATCATTTTTGCATTACAGAAAGACACTTCTCGCTGTGTTAGAAGTTTTTTGCACATCCCTTTAGGCAAGAGTTTCAGTGGTCAGATTGCTCCGTCCAGCGTCTCTATGACCAGTAACAGTGAGTTAGAGCTTCTGAGCGGTCTAAAGCAGCTTATGACTGCTTATGTTGAAAACCTTATTTCTGGGTCAGAGAAAAGCGTTTTATGCAACGGGAAGAGAAATAGTGAAAAACATAAGAAATTTTTTTTTTGCATGAATAAAATCCTGTTTGCAATACAGAAAGACACTTCTCGCTGTGTTAGAAGCTTTTTGCACATCCCGTTAGGCAAGAGTTTAAATGGTCAGATCGCTCCGTACAGCCTCTCTATGACCAGTAACAGTGAGTTAGAGCTTCTGAGCGGTCTAATGGAGCTTATTCCTGCTTTTGTTGAAAACCTTATTTCTGGGTCAGAGAAAAGCGTTTTATGCAACGGGAAGAGAAATAGTGAAAAATATAAGAATTTTTTTTTTTGCATGAATAAAATCCTGTTTGCAATACAGAAAGACACTTCTCGCTGTGTTAGAAGCTTTTTGCACATCCCGTTAGGCAAGAGTTTAAATGGTCAGATCGCTCCGTACAGCCTCTCTATGACCAGTAACAGTGAGTTAGAGCTTCTGAGCGGTCTAATGGAGCTTATTCCTGCTTTTGTTGAAAACCTTATTTCTGGGTCAGAGAAAAGCGTTTTATGCAACGGAAAGAGAAATAGTGAAAAACATAAGAATTTTATTTTGTGCATGAATAAAATCATTTTTGCATTACAGAAAGACACTTCTCGCTGTGTTAGAAGTTTTTTGCACATCCCTTTAGGCAAGAGTTTCAGTGGTCAGATCGCTCCGTCCAGCGTCTCTATGACCAGTAACAGTGAGTTAGAGCTTCTGAGCGGTCTAACGCAGCTTATGACTGCTTATGTTGAAAACCTTATTTCTGGGTCAGAGAAAAGCGTTTTATGCAACGGGAAGAGAAATAGTGAAAAACATAAGAATTTTTTTTTTTGCATGAATAAAATCCTGTTTGCAATACAGAAAGACACTTCTCGCTGTGTTAGAAGCTTTTTGCACATCCCGTTAGGCAAGAGTTTAAATGGTCAGATCGCTCCGTACAGCCTCTCTATGACCAGAAATAGTGAAAAACATAAGAATTTTGTGCATGAATAAAATCATTTTTGCATTACAGAAAGACACTTCTCGCTGTGTTAGAAGTTTTTTGCACATCCCTTTAGGCAAGAGTTTCAGTGGACAGATCGCTCCGTCCAGCGTCTCTATGACCAGTAACAGTGAGTTAGAGCTTCTGAGCGGTCTAACGCAGCTTATGACTGCTTATGTTGAAAACCTTATTTCTGGGTCAGAGAAATGCGTTTTATGCAACGGGAAGAGAAATAGTGAAAAACATAAGAATTTTTTTTTTTGCATGAATAAAATCCTGTTTGCAATACAGAAAGACACTTCTCGCTGTGTTAGAAGCTTTTTGCACATCCCGTTAGGCAAGAGTTTAAATGGTCAGATCGCTCCGTACAGCCTCTCTATGACCAGTAACAGTGAGTTAGAGCTTCTGAGCGGTCTAACGGAGCTTATTCCTGCTTTTGTTGAAAACCTTATTTCTGGGTCAGAGAAAAGCGTTTTATGCAACGGGAAGAGAAATAGTGAAAAACATAAGAATTTTTTTTTTTGCATGAATAAAATCCTGTTTGCAATACAGAAAGACACTTCTCGCTGTGTTAGAAGCTTTTTGCACATCCCGTTAGGCAAGAGTTTAAATGGTCAGATCGCTCCGTACAGCCTCTCTATGACCAGTAACAGTGAGTTAGAGCTTCTGAGCGGTCTAACGCAGCTTATGCCTGCTTATCTTGAAAACCTTATTTCTGGGTCAGAGAAAAGCGTTTTATGCAACGGGAAGAGAAATAGTGAAAAATATAAGAATTTTTTTTTTGCATGAATAAAATCCTGTTTGCAATACAGAAAGACACTTCTCGCTGTGTTAGAAGCTTTTTGCACATCCCGTTAGGCAAGAGTTTAAATGGTCAGATCGCTCCGTACAGCCTCTCTATGACCAGTAACAGTGAGTTAGAGCTTCTGAGCGGTCTAATGGAGCTTATTCCTGCTTTTGTTGAAAACCTTATTTCTGGGTCAGAGAAAAGCGTTTTATGCAACGGGAAGAGAAATAGTGAAAAATATAAGAATTTTTTTTTTTGCATGAATAAAATCCTGTTTGCAATACAGAAAGACACTTCTCGCTGTGTTAGAAGCTTTTTGCACATCCCGTTAGGCAAGAGTTTAAATGGTCAGATCGCTCCGTACAGCCTCTCTATGACCAGTAACAGTGAGTTAGAGCTTCTGAGCGGTCTAATGGAGCTTATTCCTGCTTTTGTTGAAAACCTTATTTCTGGGTCAGAGAAAAGCGTTTTATGCAACGGAAAGAGAAATAGTGAAAAACATAAGAATTTTATTTTGTGCATGAATAAAATCATTTTTGCATTACAGAAAGACACTTCTCGCTGTGTTAGAAGTTTTTTGCACATCCCTTTAGGCAAGAGTTTCAGTGGTCAGATTGCTCCGTCCAGCGTCTCTATGACCAGTAACAGTGAGTTAGAGCTTCTGAGCGGTCTAACGCAGCTTATGACTGCTTATGTTGAAAACCTTATTTCTGGGTCAGAGAAAAGCGTTTTATGCAACGGGAAGAGAAATAGTGAAAAACATAAGAAATTTTTTTTTTGCATGAATAAAATCCTGTTTGCAATACAGAAAGACACTTCTCGCTGTGTTAGAAGCTTTTTGCACATCCCGTTAGGCAAGAGTTTAAATGGTCAGATCGCTCCGTACAGCCTCTCTATGACCAGTAACAGTGAGTTAGAGCTTCTGAGCGGTCTAATGGAGCTTATTCCTGCTTTTGTTGAAAACCTTATTTCTGGGTCAGAGAAAAGCGTTTTATGCAACGGGAAGAGAAATAGTGAAAAATATAAGAATTTTTTTTTTTGCATGAATAAAATCCTGTTTGCAATACAGAAAGACACTTCTCGCTGTGTTAGAAGCTTTTTGCACATCCCGTTAGGCAAGAGTTTAAATGGTCAGATCGCTCCGTACAGCCTCTCTATGACCAGTAACAGTGAGTTAGAGCTTCTGAGCGGTCTAATGGAGCTTATTCCTGCTTTTGTTGAAAACCTTATTTCTGGGTCAGAGAAAAGCGTTTTATGCAACGGGAAGAGAAATAGTGAAAAATATAAGAATTTTTTTTTTTGCATGAATAAAATCCTGTTTGCAATACAGAAAGACACTTCTCGCTGTGTTAGAAGCTTTTTGCACATCCCGTTAGGCAAGAGTTTAAATGGTCAGATCGCTCCGTACAGCCTCTCTATGACCAGTAACAGTGAGTTAGAGCTTCTGAGCGGTCTAATGGAGCTTATTCCTGCTTTTGTTGAAAACCTTATTTCTGGGTCAGAGAAAAGCGTTTTATGCAACGGGAAGAGAAATAGTGAAAAATATAAGAATTTTTTTTTTTGCATGAATAAAATCCTGTTTGCAATACAGAAAGACACTTCTCGCTGTGTTAGAAGCTTTTTGCACATCCCGTTAGGCAAGAGTTTAAATGGTCAGATCGCTCCGTACAGCCTCTCTATGACCAGTAACAGTGAGTTAGAGCTTCTGAGCGGTCTAATGGAGCTTATTCCTGCTTTTGTTGAAAACCTTATTTCTGGGTCAGAGAAAAGCGTTTTATGCAACGGAAAGAGAAATAGTGAAAAACATAAGAATTTTATTTTGTGCATGAATAAAATCATTTTTGCATTACAGAAAGACACTTCTCGCTGTGTTAGAAGTTTTTTGCACATCCCTTTAGGCAAGAGTTTCAGTGGTCAGATTGCTCCGTCCAGCGTCTCTATGACCAGTAACAGTGAGTTAGAGCTTCTGAGCGGTCTAAAGCAGCTTATGACTGCTTATGTTGAAAACCTTATTTCTGGGTCAGAGAAAAGCGTTTTATGCAACGGGAAGAGAAATAGTGAAAAACATAAGAAATTTTTTTTTTGCATGAATAAAATCCTGTTTGCAATACAGAAAGACACTTCTCGCTGTGTTAGAAGCTTTTTGCACATCCCGTTAGGCAAGAGTTTAAATGGTCAGATCGCTCCGTACAGCCTCTCTATGACCAGTAACAGTGAGTTAGAGCTTCTGAGCGGTCTAATGGAGCTTATTCCTGCTTTTGTTGAAAACCTTATTTCTGGGTCAGAGAAAAGCGTTTTATGCAACGGGAAGAGAAATAGTGAAAAATATAAGAATTTTTTTTTTTGCATGAATAAAATCCTGTTTGCAATACAGAAAGACACTTCTCGCTGTGTTAGAAGCTTTTTGCACATCCCGTTAGGCAAGAGTTTAAATGGTCAGATCGCTCCGTACAGCCTCTCTATGACCAGTAACAGTGAGTTAGAGCTTCTGAGCGGTCTAATGGAGCTTATTCCTGCTTTTGTTGAAAACCTTATTTCTGGGTCAGAGAAAAGCGTTTTATGCAACGGAAAGAGAAATAGTGAAAAACATAAGAATTTTATTTTGTGCATGAATAAAATCATTTTTGCATTACAGAAAGACACTTCTCGCTGTGTTAGAAGTTTTTTGCACATCCCTTTAGGCAAGAGTTTCAGTGGTCAGATCGCTCCGTCCAGCGTCTCTATGACCAGTAACAGTGAGTTAGAGCTTCTGAGCGGTCTAACGCAGCTTATGACTGCTTATGTTGAAAACCTTATTTCTGGGTCAGAGAAAAGCGTTTTATGCAACGGGAAGAGAAATAGTGAAAAACATAAGAATTTTTTTTTTTGCATGAATAAAATCCTGTTTGCAATACAGAAAGACACTTCTCACTGTGTTAGAAGCTTTTTGCACATCCCGTTAGGCAAGAGTTTAAATGGTCAGATCGCTCCGTACAGCCTCTCTATGACCAGAAATAGTGAAAAACATAAGAATTTTGTGCATGAATAAAATCATTTTTGCATTACAGAAAGACACTTCTCGCTGTGTTAGAAGTTTTTTGCACATCCCTTTAGGCAAGAGTTTCAGTGGACAGATCGCTCCGTCCAGCGTCTCTATGACCAGTAACAGTGAGTTAGAGCTTCTGAGCGGTCTAACGCAGCTTATGACTGCTTATGTTGAAAACCTTATTTCTGGGTCAGAGAAATGCGTTTTATGCAACGGGAAGAGAAATAGTGAAAAACATAAGATTTTTTTTTTTTGCATGAATAAAATCCTGTTTGCAATACAGAAAGACACTTCTCGCTGTGTTAGAAGCTTTTTGCACATCCCGTTAGGCAAGAGTTTAAATGGTCAGATCGCTCCGTACAGCCTCTCTATGACCAGTAACAGTGAGTTAGAGCTTCTGAGCGGTCTAACGGAGCTTATTCCTGCTTTTGTTGAAAACCTTATTTCTGGGTCAGAGAAAAGCGTTTTATGCAACGGGAAGAGAAATAGTGAAAAACATAAGAATTTTTTTTTTTGCATGAATAAAATCCTGTTTGCAATACAGAAAGAAACTTCTCGCTGTGTTAGAAGCTTTTTGCACATCCCGTTAGGCAAGAGTTTAAATGGTCAGATCGCTCCGTACAGCCTCTCTATGACCAGTAACAGTGAGTTAGAGCTTCTGAGCGGTCTAACGCAGCTTATGCCTGCTTATCTTGAAAACCTTATTTCTGGGTCAGAGAAAAGCGTTTTATGCAACGGGAAGAGAAATAGTGAAAAACATAAGAATTTTTTTTTTTTTGCATGAATAAAATCCTGTTTGCAATACAGAAAGAAACTTCTCGCTGTGTTAGAAGCTTTTTGCACATCCCTTTAGTCATAAGTTTCAGTGGTCAGATCGCTCCGTACAGCCTCTCTATGACCAGTAACAGTGAGTTAGAGCTTCTGAGCGGTCTAACGGAGCTTATTCCTGCTTTTGTTGAAAACCTTATTTCTGGGTCAGAGAAAAGCGTTTTATGCAACGGGAAGAGAAATAGTGAAAAACATAAGAATTTTTTTTTGCGCATGAATAAAATCCTGTTTGCAATACAGAAAGACACTTCTCGCTGTGTTAGAAGCTTTTTGCACATCCCGTTAGGCAAGAGTTTAAATGGTCAGATCGCTCCGTACAGCCTCTCTATGACCAGTAACAGTGAGTTAGAGCTTCTGAGCGGTCTAATGGAGCTTATTCTTGCTTTTGTTGAAAACCTTATTTCTGGGTCAGAGAAAAGCGTTTTATGCAACGGGAAGAGAAATAGTGAAAAATATAAGAATTTTTTTTTTGCATGAATAAAATCCTGTTTGCAATACAGAAAGACACTTCTCGCTGTGTTAGAAGCTTTTTGCACATCCCGTTAGGCAAGAGTTTAAATGGTCAGATCGCTCCGTACAGCCTCTCTATGACCAGTAACAGTGAGTTAGAGCTTCTGAGCGGTCTAATGGAGCTTATTCCTGCTTTTGTTGAAAACCTTATTTCTGGGTCAGAGAAAAGCGTTTTATGCAACGGGAAGAGAAATAGTGAAAAATATAAGAATTTTTTTTTTTGCATGAATAAAATCCTGTTTGCAATACAGAAAGACACTTCTCGCTGTGTTAGAAGCTTTTTGCACATCCCGTTAGGCAAGAGTTTAAATGGTCAGATCGCTCCGTACAGCCTCTCTATGACCAGTAACAGTGAGTTAGAGCTTCTGAGCGGTCTAATGGAGCTTATTCCTGCTTTTGTTGAAAACCTTATTTCTGGGTCAGAGAAAAGCGTTTTATGCAACGGAAAGAGAAATAGTGAAAAACATAAGAATTTTATTTTGTGCATGAATAAAATCATTTTTGCATTACAGAAAGACACTTCTCGCTGTGTTAGAAGTTTTTTGCACATCCCTTTAGGCAAGAGTTTCAGTGGTCAGATTGCTCCGTCCAGCGTCTCTATGACCAGTAACAGTGAGTTAGAGCTTCTGAGCGGTCTAACGCAGCTTATGACTGCTTATGTTGAAAACCTTATTTCTGGGTCAGAGAAAAGCGTTTTATGCAACGGGAAGAGAAATAGTGAAAAACATAAGAAATTTTTTTTTTGCATGAATAAAATCCTGTTTGCAATACAGAAAGACACTTCTCGCTGTGTTAGAAGCTTTTTGCACATCCCGTTAGGCAAGAGTTTAAATGGTCAGATCGCTCCGTACAGCCTCTCTATGACCAGTAACAGTGAGTTAGAGCTTCTGAGCGGTCTAATGGAGCTTATTCCTGCTTTTGTTGAAAACCTTATTTCTGGGTCAGAGAAAAGCGTTTTATGCAACGGGAAGAGAAATAGTGAAAAATATAAGAATTTTTTTTTTTGCATGAATAAAATCCTGTTTGCAATACAGAAAGACACTTCTCGCTGTGTTAGAAGCTTTTTGCACATCCCGTTAGGCAAGAGTTTAAATGGTCAGATCGCTCCGTACAGCCTCTCTATGACCAGTAACAGTGAGTTAGAGCTTCTGAGCGGTCTAATGGAGCTTATTCCTGCTTTTGTTGAAAACCTTATTTCTGGGTCAGAGAAAAGCGTTTTATGCAACGGGAAGAGAAATAGTGAAAAATATAAGAATTTTTTTTTTTGCATGAATAAAATCCTGTTTGCAATACAGAAAGACACTTCTCGCTGTGTTAGAAGCTTTTTGCACATCCCGTTAGGCAAGAGTTTAAATGGTCAGATCGCTCCGTACAGCCTCTCTATGACCAGTAACAGTGAGTTAGAGCTTCTGAGCGGTCTAATGGAGCTTATTCCTGCTTTTGTTGAAAACCTTATTTCTGGGTCAGAGAAAAGCGTTTTATGCAACGGGAAGAGAAATAGTGAAAAATATAAGAATTTTTTTTTTTGCATGAATAAAATCCTGTTTGCAATACAGAAAGACACTTCTCGCTGTGTTAGAAGCTTTTTGCACATCCCGTTAGGCAAGAGTTTAAATGGTCAGATCGCTCCGTACAGCCTCTCTATGACCAGTAACAGTGAGTTAGAGCTTCTGAGCGGTCTAATGGAGCTTATTCCTGCTTTTGTTGAAAACCTTATTTCTGGGTCAGAGAAAAGCGTTTTATGCAACGGAAAGAGAAATAGTGAAAAACATAAGAATTTTATTTTGTGCATGAATAAAATCATTTTTGCATTACAGAAAGACACTTCTCGCTGTGTTAGAAGTTTTTTGCACATCCCTTTAGGCAAGAGTTTCAGTGGTCAGATTGCTCCGTCCAGCGTCTCTATGACCAGTAACAGTGAGTTAGAGCTTCTGAGCGGTCTAAAGCAGCTTATGACTGCTTATGTTGAAAACCTTATTTCTGGGTCAGAGAAAAGCGTTTTATGCAACGGGAAGAGAAATAGTGAAAAACATAAGAAATTTTTTTTTTGCATGAATAAAATCCTGTTTGCAATACAGAAAGACACTTCTCGCTGTGTTAGAAGCTTTTTGCACATCCCGTTAGGCAAGAGTTTAAATGGTCAGATCGCTCCGTACAGCCTCTCTATGACCAGTAACAGTGAGTTAGAGCTTCTGAGCGGTCTAATGGAGCTTATTCCTGCTTTTGTTGAAAACCTTATTTCTGGGTCAGAGAAAAGCGTTTTATGCAACGGGAAGAGAAATAGTGAAAAATATAAGAATTTTTTTTTTTGCATGAATAAAATCCTGTTTGCAATACAGAAAGACACTTCTCGCTGTGTTAGAAGCTTTTTGCACATCCCGTTAGGCAAGAGTTTAAATGGTCAGATCGCTCCGTACAGCCTCTCTATGACCAGTAACAGTGAGTTAGAGCTTCTGAGCGGTCTAATGGAGCTTATTCCTGCTTTTGTTGAAAACCTTATTTCTGGGTCAGAGAAAAGCGTTTTATGCAACGGGAAGAGAAATAGTGAAAAACATAAGAATTTTTTTTTGCGCATGAATAAAATCATTTTTGCAATACAGAAAGACACTTCTCGCTGTGTTAGAAGTTTTTTGCACATCCCTTTAGGCAAGAGTTTCAGTGGACAGATCGCTCCGTCCAGCGTCTCTATGACCAGTAACAGTGAGTTAGAGCTTCTGAGCGGTCTAACGCAGCTTATGACTGCTTATGTTGAAAACCTTATTTCTGGGTCAGAGAAAAGCGTTTTATGCAACGGGAAGAGAAATAGTGAAAAACATAGGAATTTAATTTTGTGCATGAATAAAATCCTTTTTACATTACAGAAAGACACTTCTCGCTGTGTTAGAAGCTTTTTGCACATCCCGTTAGGCAAGAGTTTAAATGGTCAGATCGCTCCGTACAGCCTCTCTATGACCAGTAACAGTGAGTTAGAGCTTCTGAGCGCTCTAATGGAGCTTATTCCTGCTTTTGTTGAAAACCTTATTTCTGGGTCAGAGAAAAGCGTTTTATGCAACGGAAAGAGAAATAGTGAAAAACATAAGAATTTTATTTTGTGCATGAATAAAATCATTTTTGCATTACAGAAAGACACTTCTCGCTGTGTTAGAAGCTTTTTGCACATCCCGTTAGGCAAGAGTTTAAATGGTCAGATCGCTCTGTACAGCCTCTCTATGACCAGTAACAGTGAGTTAGAGCTTCTGAGCGGTCTAATGGAGCTTATTCCTGCTTTTGTTGAAAACCTTATTTCTGGGTCAGAGAAAAGCGTTTTATGCAACGGAAAGAGAAATAGTGAAAAACATAAGAATTTTATTTTGTGCATGAATAAAATCATTTTTGCATTACAGAAAGACACTTCTCGCTGTGTTAGAAGTTTTTTGCACATCCCTTTAGGCAAGAGTTTCAGTGGTCAGATTGCTCCGTCCAGCGTCTCTATGACCAGTAACAGTGAGTTAGAGCTTCTGAGCGGTCTAACGCAGCTTATGACTGCTTATGTTGAAAACCTTATTTCTGGGTCAGAGAAAAGCGTTTTATGCAACGGGAAGAGAAATAGTGAAAAACATAAGAAATTTTTTTTTTGCATGAATAAAATCCTGTTTGCAATACAGAAAGACACTTCTCGCTGTGTTAGAAGCTTTTTGCACATCCCGTTAGGCAAGAGTTTAAATGGTCAGATCGCTCCGTACAGCCTCTCTATGACCAGTAACAGTGAGTTAGAGCTTCTGAGCGGTCTAATGGAGCTTATTCCTGCTTTTGTTGAAAACCTTATTTCTGGGTCAGAGAAAAGCGTTTTATGCAACGGGAAGAGAAATAGTGAAAAATATAAGAATTTTTTTTTTTGCATGAATAAAATCCTGTTTGCAATACAGAAAGACACTTCTCGCTGTGTTAGAAGCTTTTTGCACATCCCGTTAGGCAAGAGTTTAAATGGTCAGATCGCTCCGTACAGCCTCTCTATGACCAGTAACAGTGAGTTAGAGCTTCTGAGCGGTCTAATGGAGCTTATTCCTGCTTTTGTTGAAAACCTTATTTCTGGGTCAGAGAAAAGCGTTTTATGCAACGGGAAGAGAAATAGTGAAAAATATAAGAATTTTTTTTTTTGCATGAATAAAATCCTGTTTGCAATACAGAAAGACACTTCTCGCTGTGTTAGAAGCTTTTTGCACATCCCGTTAGGCAAGAGTTTAAATGGTCAGATCGCTCCGTACAGCCTCTCTATGACCAGTAACAGTGAGTTAGAGCTTCTGAGCGGTCTAATGGAGCTTATTCCTGCTTTTGTTGAAAACCTTATTTCTGGGTCAGAGAAAAGCGTTTTATGCAACGGGAAGAGAAATAGTGAAAAATATAAGAATTTTTTTTTTTGCATGAATAAAATCCTGTTTGCAATACAGAAAGACACTTCTCGCTGTGTTAGAAGCTTTTTGCACATCCCGTTAGGCAAGAGTTTAAATGGTCAGATCGCTCCGTACAGCCTCTCTATGACCAGTAACAGTGAGTTAGAGCTTCTGAGCGGTCTAATGGAGCTTATTCCTGCTTTTGTTGAAAACCTTATTTCTGGGTCAGAGAAAAGCGTTTTATGCAACGGAAAGAGAAATAGTGAAAAACATAAGAATTTTATTTTGTGCATGAATAAAATCATTTTTGCATTACAGAAAGACACTTCTCGCTGTGTTAGAAGTTTTTTGCACATCCCTTTAGGCAAGAGTTTCAGTGGTCAGATCGCTCCGTCCAGCGTCTCTATGACCAGTAACAGTGAGTTAGAGCTTCTGAGCGGTCTAACGCAGCTTATGACTGCTTATGTTGAAAACCTTATTTCTGGGTCAGAGAAATGCGTTTTATGCAACGGGAAGAGAAATAGTGAAAAACATAAGAATTTTTTTTTTTGCATGAATAAAATCCTGTTTGCAATACAGAAAGACACTTCTCGCTGTGTTAGAAGCTTTTTGCACATCCCGTTAGGCAAGAGTTTAAATGGTCAGATCGCTCCGTACAGCCTCTCTATGACCAGTAACAGTGAGTTAGAGCTTCTGAGCGGTCTAATGGAGCTTATTCCTGCTTTTGTTGAAAACCTTATTTCTGGGTCAGAGAAAAGCGTTTTATGCAACGGAAAGAGAAATAGTGAAAAACATAAGAATTTTATTTTGTGCATGAATAAAATCATTTTTGCATTACAGAAAGACACTTCTCGCTGTGTTAGAAGTTTTTTGCACATCCCTTTAGGCAAGAGTTTCAGTGGTCAGATCGCTCCGTCCAGCGTCTCTATGACCAGTAACAGTGAGTTAGAGCTTCTGAGCGGTCTAACGCAGCTTATGACTGCTTATGTTGAAAACCTTATTTCTGGGTCAGAGAAAAGCGTTTTATGCAACGGGAAGAGAAATAGTGAAAAACATAAGAATTTTTTTTTTTGCATGAATAAAATCCTGTTTGCAATACAGAAAGACACTTCTCGCTGTGTTAGAAGCTTTTTGCACATCCCGTTAGGCAAGAGTTTAAATGGTCAGATCGCTCCGTACAGCCTCTCTATGACCAGTAACAGTGAGTTAGAGCTTCTGAGCGGTCTAATGGAGCTTATTCCTGCTTTTGTTGAAAACCTTATTTCTGGGTCAGAGAAAAGCGTTTTATGCAACGGGAAGAGAAATAGTGAAAAATATAAGAATTTTTTTTTTTGCATGAATAAAATCCTGTTTGCAATACAGAAAGACACCTCGCTGTGTTAGAAGCTTTTTGCACATCCCGTTAGGCAAGAGTTTAAATGGTCAGATCGCTCCGTACAGCCTCTCTATGACCAGTAACAGTGAGTTAGAGCTTCTGAGCGGTCTAATGGAGCTTATTCCTGCTTTTGTTGAAAACCTTATTTCTGGGTCAGAGAAAAGCGTTTTATGCAACGGAAAGAGAAATAGTGAAAAACATAAGAATTTTATTTTGTGCATGAATAAAATCATTTTTGCATTACAGAAAGACACTTCTCGCTGTGTTAGAAGTTTTTTGCACATCCCTTTAGGCAAGAGTTTCAGTGGTCAGATCGCTCCGTCCAGCGTCTCTATGACCAGTAACAGTGAGTTAGAGCTTCTGAGCGGTCTAACGCAGCTTATGACTGCTTATGTTGAAAACCTTATTTCTGGGTCAGAGAAAAGCGTTTTATGCAACGGGAAGAGAAATAGTGAAAAACATAAGAATTTTTTTTTTTGCATGAATAAAATCCTGTTTGCAATACAGAAAGACACTTCTCGCTGTGTTAGAAGCTTTTTGCACATCCCGTTAGGCAAGAGTTTAAATGGTCAGATCGCTCCGTACAGCCTCTCTATGACCAGAAATAGTGAAAAACATAAGAATTTTGTGCATGAATAAAATCATTTTTGCATTACAGAAAGACACTTCTCGCTGTGTTAGAAGTTTTTTGCACATCCCTTTAGGCAAGAGTTTCAGTGGACAGATCGCTCCGTCCAGCGTCTCTATGACCAGTAACAGTGAGTTAGAGCTTCTGAGCGGTCTAACGCAGCTTATGACTGCTTATGTTGAAAACCTTATTTCTGGGTCAGAGAAAAGCGTTTTATGCAACGGGAAGAGAAATAGTGAAAAACATAAGAATTTTTTTTTTTGCATGAATAAAATCCTGTTTGCAATACAGAAAGACACTTCTCGCTGTGTTAGAAGCTTTTTGCACATCCCGTTAGGCAAGAGTTTAAATGGTCAGATCGCTCCGTACAGCCTCTCTATGACCAGTAACAGTGAGTTAGAGCTTCTGAGCGGTCTAATGGAGCTTATTCCTGCTTTTGTTGAAAACCTTATTTCTGGGTCAGAGAAAAGCGTTTTATGCAACGGGAAGAGAAATAGTGAAAAATATAAGAATTTTTTTTTTTGCATGAATAAAATCCTGTTTGCAATACAGAAAGACACTTCTCGCTGTGTTAGAAGCTTTTTGCACATCCCGTTAGGCAAGAGTTTAAATGGTCAGATCGCTCCGTACAGCCTCTCTATGACCAGTAACAGTGAGTTAGAGCTTCTGAGCGGTCTAATGGAGCTTATTCCTGCTTTTGTTGAAAACCTTATTTCTTGGTCAGAGAAAAGCGTTTTATGCAACGGAAAGAGAAATAGTGAAAAACATAAGAATTTTATTTTGTGCATGAATAAAATCATTTTTGCATTACAGAAAGACACTTCTCGCTGTGTTAGAAGTTTTTTGCACATCCCTTTAGGCAAGAGTTTCAGTGGTCAGATCGCTCCGTCCAGCGTCTCTATGACCAGTAACAGTGAGTTAGAGCTTCTGAGCGGTCTAACGCAGCTTATGACTGCTTATGTTGAAAACCTTATTTCTGGGTCAGAGAAAAGCGTTTTATGCAACGGGAAGAGAAATAGTGAAAAACATAAGAATTTTTTTTTTTGCATGAATAAAATCCTGTTTGCAATACAGAAAGACACTTCTCGCTGTGTTAGAAGCTTTTTGCACATCCCGTTAGGCAAGAGTTTAAATGGTCAGATCGCTCCGTACAGCCTCTCTATGACCAGTAACAGTGAGTTAGAGCTTCTGAGCGCTCTAATGGAGCTTATTCCTGCTTTTGTTGAAAACCTTATTTCTGGGTCAGAGAAAAGCGTTTAATGCAACGGGAAGAGAAATAGTGAAAAACATAAGAATTTTTTTTTTTTTTGCATGAATAAAATCCTGTTTGCAATACAGAAAGACACTTCTCGCTGTCTTAGAAGCTTTTTGCACATCCCTTTGGTCATCAGTTTCAATGGTCAGATCGCTCCCTACAGCCTCTCTATGACCAGTAACAGTGAGTTAGAGCTTCTGAGCGGTCTAATGGAGCTTATTCCTGCTTTTGTTGAAAACCTTATTTCTGGGTCAGAGAAAAGCGTTTTATGCAACGGGAAGAGAAATAGTGAAAAACATAAGAATTTTTTTTTGCGCATGAATAAAATCATTTTTGCAATACAGAAAGACACTTCTCGCTGTGTTAGAAGTTTTTTGCACATCCCTTTAGGCAAGAGTTACAGTGGTCAGATCGCTCCGTCCAGCGTCTCTATGACCAGTAACAGTGAGTTAGTGCTTCTGAGCGGTCTAACGCAGCTTATGCCTGCTTATCTTGAAAACCTTATTTCTGGGTCAGAGAAATGCGTTTTATGCAACGGGAAGAGAAATAGTGAAAAACATAAGAATATTTTTTTTTGCATGAATAAAATCCTGTTTGCAATACAGAAAGACACTTCTCGCTGTGTTAGAAGCTTTTTGCACATCCCGTTAGGCAAGAGTTTAAATGGTCAGATCGCTCCGTACAGCCTCTCTATGACCAGTAACAGTGAGTTAGAGCTTCTGAGCGGTCTAATGGAGCTTATTCCTGCTTTTGTTGAAAACCTTATTTCTGGGTCAGAGAAAAGCGTTTTATGCAACGGGAAGAGAAATAGTGAAAAACATAAGAATTTTTTTTTTTGCATGAATAAAATCCTGTTTGCAATACAGAAAGACACTTCTCGCTGTGTTAGAAGGTTTTTGCACATCCCGTTAGGCAAGAGTTTAAATGGTCAGATCGCTCCGTACAGCCTCTCTATGACCAGTAACAGTGAGTTAGAGCTTCTGAGCGGTCTAATGGAGCTTATTCCTGCTTTTGTTGAAAACCTTATTTCTGGGTCAGAGAAAAGCGTTTTATGCAACGGGAAGAGAAATAGTGAAAAACATAAGAATTTTTTTTTTTTGCATGAATAAAATCCTGTTTGCAATACAGAAAGACACTTCTCGCTGTCTTAGAAGCTTTTTGCACATCCCTTTGGTCATCAGTTTCAATGGTCAGATCGCTCCGTACAGCCTCTCTATGACCAGTAACAGTGAGTTAGAGCTTCTGAGCGGTCTAATGGAGCTTATTCCTGCTTTTGTTGAAAACCTTATTTCTGGGTCAGAGAAAAGCGTTTTATGCAACGGGAAGAGAAATAGTGAAAAACATAAGAATTTTTTTTTGCGCATGAATAAAATCATTTTTGCAATACAGAAAGACACTTCTCGCTGTGTTAGAAGTTTTTTGCACATCCCTTTAGGCAAGAGTTTCAGTGGACAGATCGCTCCGTCCAGCGTCTCTATGACCAGTAACAGTGAGTTAGAGCTTCTGAGCGGTCTAACGCAGCTTATGACTGCTTATGTTGAAAACCTTATTTCTGGGTCAGAGAAAAGCGTTTTATGCAACGGGAAGAGAAATAGTGAAAAACATAGGAATTTAATTTTGTGCATGAATAAAATCCTTTTTACATTACAGAAAGACACTTCTCGCTGTGTTAGAAGCTTTTTGCACATCCCGTTAGGCAAGAGTTTAAATGGTCAGATCGCTCCGTACAGCCTCTCTATGACCAGTAACAGTGAGTTAGAGCTTCTGAGCGCTCTAATGGAGCTTATTCCTGCTTTTGTTGAAAACCTTATTTCTGGGTCAGAGAAAAGCGTTTTATGCAACGGAAAGAGAAATAGTGAAAAACATAAGAATTTTATTTTGTGCATGAATAAAATCATTTTTGCATTACAGAAAGACACTTCTCGCTGTGTTAGAAGCTTTTTGCACATCCCGTTAGGCAAGAGTTTAAATGGTCAGATCGCTCTGTACAGCCTCTCTATGACCAGTAACAGTGAGTTAGAGCTTCTGAGCGGTCTAATGGAGCTTATTCCTGCTTTTGTTGAAAACCTTATTTCTGGGTCAGAGAAAAGCGTTTTATGCAACGGAAAGAGAAATAGTGAAAAACATAAGAATTTTATTTTGTGCATGAATAAAATCATTTTTGCATTACAGAAAGACACTTCTCGCTGTGTTAGAAGTTTTTTGCACATCCCTTTAGGCAAGAGTTTCAGTGGTCAGATTGCTCCGTCCAGCGTCTCTATGACCAGTAACAGTGAGTTAGAGCTTCTGAGCGGTCTAACGCAGCTTATGACTGCTTATGTTGAAAACCTTATTTCTGGGTCAGAGAAAAGCGTTTTATGCAACGGGAAGAGAAATAGTGAAAAACATAAGAAATTTTTTTTTTGCATGAATAAAATCCTGTTTGCAATACAGAAAGACACTTCTCGCTGTGTTAGAAGCTTTTTGCACATCCCGTTAGGCAAGAGTTTAAATGGTCAGATCGCTCCGTACAGCCTCTCTATGACCAGTAACAGTGAGTTAGAGCTTCTGAGCGGTCTAATGGAGCTTATTCCTGCTTTTGTTGAAAACCTTATTTCTGGGTCAGAGAAAAGCGTTTTATGCAACGGGAAGAGAAATAGTGAAAAATATAAGAATTTTTTTTTTTTGCATGAATAAAATCCTGTTTGCAATACAGAAAGACACTTCTCGCTGTGTTAGAAGCTTTTTGCACATCCCGTTAGGCAAGAGTTTAAATGGTCAGATCGCTCCGTACAGCCTCTCTATGACCAGTAACAGTGAGTTAGAGCTTCTGAGCGGTCTAATGGAGCTTATTCCTGCTTTTGTTGAAAACCTTATTTCTGGGTCAGAGAAAAGCGTTTTATGCAACGGGAAGAGAAATAGTGAAAAATATAAGAATTTTTTTTTTTGCATGAATAAAATCCTGTTTGCAATACAGAAAGACACTTCTCGCTGTGTTAGAAGCTTTTTGCACATCCCGTTAGGCAAGAGTTTAAATGGTCAGATCGCTCCGTACAGCCTCTCTATGACCAGTAACAGTGAGTTAGAGCTTCTGAGCGGTCTAATGGAGCTTATTCCTGCTTTTGTTGAAAACCTTATTTCTGGGTCAGAGAAAAGCGTTTTATGCAACGGGAAGAGAAATAGTGAAAAATATAAGAATTTTTTTTTTTGCATGAATAAAATCCTGTTTGCAATACAGAAAGACACTTCTCGCTGTGTTAGAAGCTTTTTGCACATCCCGTTAGGCAAGAGTTTAAATGGTCAGATCGCTCCGTACAGCCTCTCTATGACCAGTAACAGTGAGTTAGAGCTTCTGAGCGGTCTAATGGAGCTTATTCCTGCTTTTGTTGAAAACCTTATTTCTGGGTCAGAGAAAAGCGTTTTATGCAACGGAAAGAGAAATAGTGAAAAACATAAGAATTTTATTTTGTGCATGAATAAAATCATTTTTGCATTACAGAAAGACACTTCTCGCTGTGTTAGAAGTTTTTTGCACATCCCTTTAGGCAAGAGTTTCAGTGGTCAGATTGCTCCGTCCAGCGTCTCTATGACCAGTAACAGTGAGTTAGAGCTTCTGAGCGGTCTAACGCAGCTTATGACTGCTTATGTTGAAAACCTTATTTCTGGGTCAGAGAAAAGCGTTTTATGCAACGGGAAGAGAAATAGTGAAAAACATAAGAAATTTTTTTTTTGCATGAATAAAATCCTGTTTGCAATACAGAAAGACACTTCTCGCTGTGTTAGAAGCTTTTTGCACATCCCGTTAGGCAAGAGTTTAAATGGTCAGATCGCTCCGTACAGCCTCTCTATGACCAGTAACAGTGAGTTAGAGCTTCTGAGCGGTCTAATGGAGCTTATTCCTGCTTTTGTTGAAAACCTTATTTCTGGGTCAGAGAAAAGCGTTTTATGCAACGGAAAGAGAAATAGTGAAAAACATAAGAATTTTATTTTGTGCATGAATAAAATCATTTTTGCATTACAGAAAGACACTTCTCGCTGTGTTAGAAGTTTTTTGCACATCCCTTTAGGCAAGAGTTTCAGTGGTCAGATCGCTCCGTCCAGCGTCTCTATGACCAGTAACAGTGAGTTAGAGCTTCTGAGCAGTCTAACGCAGCTTATGACTGCTTATGTTGAAAACCTTATTTCTGGGTCAGAGAAATGCGTTTTATGCAACGGGAAGAGAAATAGTGAAAAACATAAGAATTTTTTTTTTTGCATGAATAAAATCCTGTTTGCAATACAGAAAGACACTTCTCGCTGTGTTAGAAGCTTTTTGCACATCCCGTTAGGCAAGAGTTTAAATGGTCAGATCGCTCCGTACAGCCTCTCTATGACCAGTAACAGTGAGTTAGAGCTTCTGAGCGGTCTAATGGAGCTTATTCCTGCTTTTGTTGAAAACCTTATTTCTGGGTCAGAGAAAAGCGTTTTATGCAACGGAAAGAGAAATAGTGAAAAACATAAGAATTTTATTTTGTGCATGAATAAAATCATTTTTGCATTACAGAAAGACACTTCTCGCTGTGTTAGAAGTTTTTTGCACATCCCTTTAGGCAAGAGTTTCAGTGGTCAGATCGCTCCGTCCAGCGTCTCTATGACCAGTAACAGTGAGTTAGAGCTTCTGAGCGGTCTAACGCAGCTTATGACTGCTTATGTTGAAAACCTTATTTCTGGGTCAGAGAAAAGCGTTTTATGCAACGGGAAGAGAAATAGTGAAAAACATAAGAATTTTTTTTTTTGCATGAATAAAATCCTGTTTGCAATACAGAAAGACACTTCTCGCTGTGTTAGAAGCTTTTTGCACATCCCGTTAGGCAAGAGTTTAAATGGTCAGATCGCTCCGTACAGCCTCTCTATGACCAGTAACAGTGAGTTAGAGCTTCTGAGCGGTCTAATGGAGCTTATTCCTGCTTTTGTTGAAAACCTTATTTCTGGGTCAGAGAAAAGCGTTTTATGCAACGGGAAGAGAAATAGTGAAAAATATAAGAATTTTTTTTTTTTGCATGAATAAAATCCTGTTTGCAATACAGAAAGACACCTCGCTGTGTTAGAAGCTTTTTGCACATCCCGTTAGGCAAGAGTTTAAATGGTCAGATCGCTCCGTACAGCCTCTCTATGACCAGTAACAGTGAGTTAGAGCTTCTGAGCGGTCTAATGGAGCTTATTCCTGCTTTTGTTGAAAACCTTATTTCTGGGTCAGAGAAAAGCGTTTTATGCAACGGAAAGAGAAATAGTGAAAAACATAAGAATTTTATTTTGTGCATGAATAAAATCATTTTTGCATTACAGAAAGACACTTCTCGCTGTGTTAGAAGTTTTTTGCACATCCCTTTAGGCAAGAGTTTCAGTGGTCAGATCGCTCCGTCCAGCGTCTCTATGACCAGTAACAGTGAGTTAGAGCTTCTGAGCGGTCTAACGCAGCTTATGACTGCTTATGTTGAAAACCTTATTTCTGGGTCAGAGAAAAGCGTTTTATGCAACGGGAAGAGAAATAGTGAAAAACATAAGAATTTTTTTTTTTGCATGAATAAAATCCTGTTTGCAATACAGAAAGACACTTCTCGCTGTGTTAGAAGCTTTTTGCACATCCCGTTAGGCAAGAGTTTAAATGGTCAGATCGCTCCGTACAGCCTCTCTATGACCAGTAACAGTGAGTTAGAGCTTCTGAGCGGTCTAATGGAGCTTATTCCTGCTTTTGTTGAAAACCTTATTTCTGGGTCAGAGAAAAGCGTTTTATGCAACGGGAAGAGAAATAGTGAAAAATATAAGAATTTTTTTTTTTGCATGAATAAAATCCTGTTTGCAATACAGAAAGACACTTCTCGCTGTGTTAGAAGCTTTTTGCACATCCCGTTAGGCAAGAGTTTAAATGGTCAGATCGCTCCGTACAGCCTCTCTATGACCAGTAACAGTGAGTTAGAGCTTCTGAGCGGTCTAATGGAGCTTATTCCTGCTTTTGTTGAAAACCTTATTTCTGGGTCAGAGAAAAGCGTTTTATGCAACGGAAAGAGAAATAGTGAAAAACATAAGAATTTTATTTTGTGCATGAATAAAATCATTTTTGCATTACAGAAAGACACTTCTCGCTGTGTTAGAAGTTTTTTGCACATCCCTTTAGGCAAGAGTTTCAGTGGTCAGATCGCTCCGTCCAGCGTCTCTATGACCAGTAACAGTGAGTTAGAGCTTCTGAGCGGTCTAACGCAGCTTATGACTGCTTATGTTGAAAACCTTATTTCTGGGTCAGAGAAAAGCGTTTTATGCAACGGGAAGAGAAATAGTGAAAAACATAAGAATTTTTTTTTTTGCATGAATAAAATCCTGTTTGCAATACAGAAAGACACTTCTCGCTGTGTTAGAAGCTTTTTGCACATCCCGTTAGGCAAGAGTTTAAATGGTCAGATCGCTCCGTACAGCCTCTCTATGACCAGTAACAGTGAGTTAGAGCTTCTGAGCGCTCTAATGGAGCTTATTCCTGCTTTTGTTGAAAACCTTATTTCTGGGTCAGAGAAAAGCGTTTAATGCAACGGGAAGAGAAATAGTGAAAAACATAAGAATTTTTTTTTTTTTGCATGAATAAAATCCTGTTTGCAATACAGAAAGACACTTCTCGCTGTCTTAGAAGCTTTTTGCACATCCCTTTGGTCATCAGTTTCAATGGTCAGATCGCTCCCTACAGCCTCTCTATGACCAGTAACAGTGAGTTAGAGCTTCTGAGCGGTCTAATGGAGCTTATTCCTGCTTTTGTTGAAAACCTTATTTCTGGGTCAGAGAAAAGCGTTTTATGCAACGGGAAGAGAAATAGTGAAAAACATAAGAATTTTTTTTTGCGCATGAATAAAATCATTTTTGCAATACAGAAAGACACTTCTCGCTGTGTTAGAAGTTTTTTGCACATCCCTTTAGGCAAGAGTTACAGTGGTCAGATCGCTCCGTCCAGCGTCTCTATGACCAGTAACAGTGAGTTAGTGCTTCTGAGCGGTCTAACGCAGCTTATGCCTGCTTATCTTGAAAACCTTATTTCTGGGTCAGAGAAATGCGTTTTATGCAACGGGAAGAGAAATAGTGAAAAACATAAGAATATTTTTTTTTGCATGAATAAAATCCTGTTTGCAATACAGAAAGACACTTCTCGCTGTGTTAGAAGCTTTTTGCACATCCCGTTAGGCAAGAGTTTAAATGGTCAGATCGCTCCGTACAGCCTCTCTATGACCAGTAACAGTGAGTTAGAGCTTCTGAGCGGTCTAATGGAGCTTATTCCTGCTTTTGTTGAAAACCTTATTTCTGGGTCAGAGAAAAGCGTTTTATGCAACGGGAAGAGAAATAGTGAAAAACATAAGAATTTTTTTTTTTGCATGAATAAAATCCTGTTTGCAATACAGAAAGACACTTCTCGCTGTGTTAGAAGGTTTTTGCACATCCCGTTAGGCAAGAGTTTAAATGGTCAGATCGCTCCGTACAGCCTCTCTATGACCAGTAACAGTGAGTTAGAGCTTCTGAGCGGTCTAATGGAGCTTATTCCTGCTTTTGTTGAAAACCTTATTTCTGGGTCAGAGAAAAGCGTTTTATGCAACGGGAAGAGAAATAGTGAAAAACATAAGAATTTTTTTTTTTTGCATGAATAAAATCCTGTTTGCAATACAGAAAGACACTTCTCGCTGTCTTAGAAGCTTTTTGCACATCCCTTTGGTCATCAGTTTCAATGGTCAGATCGCTCCGTACAGCCTCTCTATGACCAGTAACAGTGAGTTAGAGCTTCTGAGCGGTCTAATGGAGCTTATTCCTGCTTTTGTTGAAAACCTTATTTCTGGGTCAGAGAAAAGCGTTTTATGCAACGGGAAGAGAAATAGTGAAAAACATAAGAATTTTTTTTTGCGCATGAATAAAATCATTTTTGCAATACAGAAAGACACTTCTCGCTGTGTTAGAAGTTTTTTGCACATCCCTTTAGGCAAGAGTTTCAGTGGACAGATCGCTCCGTCCAGCGTCTCTATGACCAGTAACAGTGAGTTAGAGCTTCTGAGCGGTCTAACGCAGCTTATGACTGCTTATGTTGAAAACCTTATTTCTGGGTCAGAGAAAAGCGTTTTATGCAACGGGAAGAGAAATAGTGAAAAACATAGGAATTTAATTTTGTGCATGAATAAAATCCTTTTTACATTACAGAAAGACACTTCTCGCTGTGTTAGAAGCTTTTTGCACATCCCGTTAGGCAAGAGTTTAAATGGTCAGATCGCTCCGTACAGCCTCTCTATGACCAGTAACAGTGAGTTAGAGCTTCTGAGCGCTCTAATGGAGCTTATTCCTGCTTTTGTTGAAAACCTTATTTCTGGGTCAGAGAAAAGCGTTTTATGCAACGGAAAGAGAAATAGTGAAAAACATAAGAATTTTATTTTGTGCATGAATAAAATCATTTTTGCATTACAGAAAGACACTTCTCGCTGTGTTAGAAGTTTTTTGCACATCCCTTTAGGTAAGAGTTTCAGTGGTCAGATCGCTCCGTCCAGCGTCTCTATGACCAGTAACAGTGAGTTAGAGCTTCTGAGCGGTCTAATGGAGCTTATTCCTGCTTTTGTTGAAAACCTTATTTCTGGGTCAGAGAAAAGCGTTTTATGCAACGGGAAGAGAAATAGTGAAAAACATAAGAATTTTTTTTTGCGCATGAATAAAATCATTTTTGCAATACAGAAAGACACTTCTCGCTGTGTTAGAAGCTTTTTGCACATCCCGTTAGGCAAGAGTTTAAATGGTCAGATCGCTCCGTACAGCCTCTCTATGACCAGTAACAGTGAGTTAGAGCTTCTGAGCGGTCTAACGCAGCTTATGACTGATTATGTTGAAAACCTTATTTCTGGGTCAGAGAAAAGCGTTTTATGCAACGGGAAGAGAAATAGTGAAAAACATAAGAATTTTTTTTTTTGCATGAATAAAATCCTGTTTGCAATACAGAAAGACACTTCTCGCTGTGTTAGAAGCTTTTTGCACATCCCGTTAGGCAAGAGTTTAAATGGTCAGATCGCTCCGTACAGCCTCTCTATGACCAGTAACAGTGAGTTAGAGCTTCTGAGCGGTCTAATGGAGCTTATTCCTGCTTTTGTTGAAAACCTTATTTCTGGGTCAGAGAAAAGCGTTTTATGCAACGGGAAGAGAAATAGTGAAAAATATAAGAATTTTTTTTTTTGCATGAATAAAATCCTGTTTGCAATACAGAAAGACACCTCGCTGTGTTAGAAGCTTTTTGCACATCCCGTTAGGCAAGAGTTTAAATGGTCAGATCGCTCCGTACAGCCTCTCTATGACCAGTAACAGTGAGTTAGAGCTTCTGAGCGGTCTAATGGAGCTTATTCCTGCTTTTGTTGAAAACCTTATTTCTGGGTCAGAGAAAAGCGTTTTATGCAACGGAAAGAGAAATAGTGAAAAACATAAGAATTTTATTTTGTGCATGAATAAAATCATTTTTGCATTACAGAAAGACACTTCTCGCTGTGTTAGAAGTTTTTTGCACATCCCTTTAGGCAAGAGTTTCAGTGGTCAGATCGCTCCGTCCAGCGTCTCTATGACCAGTAACAGTGAGTTAGAGCTTCTGAGCGGTCTAACGCAGCTTATGACTGCTTATGTTGAAAACCTTATTTCTGGGTCAGAGAAAAGCGTTTTATGCAACGGGAAGAGAAATAGTGAAAAACATAAGAATTTTTTTTTTTGCATGAATAAAATCCTGTTTGCAATACAGAAAGACACTTCTCGCTGTGTTAGAAGCTTTTTGCACATCCCGTTAGGCAAGAGTTTAAATGGTCAGATCGCTCCGTACAGCCTCTCTATGACCAGAAATAGTGAAAAACATAAGAATTTTGTGCATGAATAAAATCATTTTTGCATTACAGAAAGACACTTCTCGCTGTGTTAGAAGTTTTTTGCACATCCCTTTAGGCAAGAGTTTCAGTGGTCAGATCGCTCCGTCCAGCGTCTCTATGACCAGTAACAGTGAGTTAGAGCTTCTGAGCGGTCTAACGCAGCTTATGACTGCTTATGTTGAAAACCTTATTTCTGGGTCAGAGAAAAGCGTTTTATGCAACGGGAAGAGAAATAGTGAAAAACATAAGAATTTTTTTTTTTGCATGAATAAAATCCTGTTTGCAATACAGAAAGACACTTCTCGCTGTGTTAGAAGCTTTTTGCACATCCCGTTAGGCAAGAGTTTAAATGGTCAGATCGCTCCGTACAGCCTCTCTATGACCAGTAACAGTGAGTTAGAGCTTCTGAGCGGTCTAATGGAGCTTATTCCTGCTTTTGTTGAAAACCTTATTTCTGGGTCAGAGAAAAGCGTTTTATGCAACGGGAAGAGAAATAATGAAAAATATAAGAATTTTTTTTTTTGCATGAATAAAATCCTGTTTGCAATACAGAAAGACACTTCTCGCTGTGTTAGAAGCTTTTTGCACATCCCGTTAGGCAAGAGTTTAAATGGTCAGATCGCTCCGTACAGCCTCTCTATGACCAGTAACAGTGAGTTAGAGCTTCTGAGCGGTCTAATGGAGCTTATTCCTGCTTTTGTTGAAAACCTTATTTCTGGGTCAGAGAAAAGCGTTTTATGCAACGGAAAGAGAAATAGTGAAAAACATAAGAATTTTATTTTGTGCATGAATAAAATCATTTTTGCATTACAGAAAGACACTTCTCGCTGTGTTAGAAGTTTTTTGCACATCCCTTTAGGCAAGAGTTTCAGTGGTCAGATCGCTCCGTCCAGCGTCTCTATGACCAGTAACAGTGAGTTAGAGCTTCTGAGCGGTCTAACGCAGCTTATGACTGCTTATGTTGAAAACCTTATTTCTGGGTCAGAGAAAAGCGTTTTATGCAACGGGAAGAGAAATAGTGAAAAACATAAGAATTTTTTTTTTTTGCATGAATAAAATCCTGTTTGCAATACAGAAAGACACTTCTCGCTGTGTTAGAAGCTTTTTGCACATCCCTTTGGTCATCAGTTTCAATGGTCAGATCGCTCCCTACAGCCTCTCTATGACCAGTAACAGTGAGTTAGAGCTTCTGAGCGGTCTAACGCAGCTTATGACTGCTTATGTTGAAAACCTTATTTCTGGGTCAGAGAAAAGCGTTTAATGCAACGGGAAGAGAAATAGTGAAAAACATAAGAATTTTTTTTTTTTTTGCATGAATAAAATCCTGTTTGCAATACAGAAAGACACTTCTCGCTGTCTTAGAAGCTTTTTGCACATCCCTTTGGTCATCAGTTTCAATGGTCAGATCGCTCCCTACAGCCTCTCTATGACCAGTAACAGTGAGTTAGAGCTTCTGAGCGGTCTAATGGAGCTTATTCCTGCTTTTGTTGAAAACCTTATTTCTGGGTCAGAGAAAAGCGTTTTATGCAACGGGAAGAGAAATAGTGAAAAACATAAGAATTTTTTTTTGCGCATGAATAAAATCATTTTTGCAATACAGAAAGACACTTCTCGCTGTGTTAGAAGTTTTTTGCACATCCCTTTAGGCAAGAGTTACAGTGGTCAGATCGCTCCGTCCAGCGTCTCTATGACCAGTAACAGTGAGTTAGTGCTTCTGAGCGGTCTAACGCAGCTTATGCCTGCTTATCTTGAAAACCTTATTTCTGGGTCAGAGAAATGCGTTTTATGCAACGGGAAGAGAAATAGTGAAAAACATAAGAATATTTTTTTTTGCATGAATAAAATCCTGTTTGCAATACAGAAAGACACTTCTCGCTGTGTTAGAAGCTTTTTGCACATCCCGTTAGGCAAGAGTTTAAATGGTCAGATCGCTCCGTACAGCCTCTCTATGACCAGTAACAGTGAGTTAGAGCTTCTGAGCGGTCTAATGGAGCTTATTCCTGCTTTTGTTGAAAACCTTATTTCTGGGTCAGAGAAAAGCGTTTTATGCAACGGGAAGAGAAATAGTGAAAAACATAAGAATTTTTTTTTTTGCATGAATAAAATCCTGTTTGCAATACAGAAAGACACTTCTCGCTGTGTTAGAAGGTTTTTGCACATCCCGTTAGGCAAGAGTTTAAATGGTCAGATCGCTCCGTACAGCCTCTCTATGACCAGTAACAGTGAGTTAGAGCTTCTGAGCGGTCTAATGGAGCTTATTCCTGCTTTTGTTGAAAACCTTATTTCTGGGTCAGAGAAAAGCGTTTTATGCAACGGGAAGAGAAATAGTGAAAAACATAAAAATTTTTTTTTTTTGCATGAATAAAATCCTGTTTGCAATACAGAAAGACACTTCTCGCTGTCTTAGAAGCTTTTTGCACATCCCTTTGGTCATCAGTTTCAATGGTCAGATCGCTCCGTACAGCCTCTCTATGACCAGTAACAGTGAGTTAGAGCTTCTGAGCGGTCTAATGGAGCTTATTCCTGCTTTTGTTGAAAACCTTATTTCTGGGTCAGAGAAAAGCGTTTTATGCAACGGGAAGAGAAATAGTGAAAAACATAAGAATTTTTTTTTGCGCATGAATAAAATCATTTTTGCAATACAGAAAGACACTTCTCGCTGTGTTAGAAGTTTTTTGCACATCCCTTTAGGCAAGAGTTTCAGTGGACAGATCGCTCCGTCCAGCGTCTCTATGACCAGTAACAGTGAGTTAGAGCTTCTGAGCGGTCTAACGCAGCTTATGACTGCTTATGTTGAAAACCTTATTTCTGGGTCAGAGAAAAGCGTTTTATGCAACGGGAAGAGAAATAGTGAAAAACATAGGAATTTAATTTTGTGCATGAATAAAATCCTTTTTACATTACAGAAAGACACTTCTCGCTGTGTTAGAAGCTTTTTGCACATCCCGTTAGGCAAGAGTTTAAATGGTCAGATCGCTCCGTACAGCCTCTCTATGACCAGTAACAGTGAGTTAGAGCTTCTGAGCGCTCTAATGGAGCTTATTCCTGCTTTTGTTGAAAACCTTATTTCTGGGTCAGAGAAAAGCGTTTTATGCAACGGAAAGAGAAATAGTGAAAAACATAAGAATTTTATTTTGTGCATGAATAAAATCATTTTTGCATTACAGAAAGACACTTCTCGCTGTGTTAGAAGTTTTTTGCACATCCCTTTAGGCAAGAGTTTCAGTGGTCAGATCGCTCCGTCCAGCGTCTCTATGACCAGTAACAGTGAGTTAGAGCTTCTGAGCGGTCTAATGGAGCTTATTCCTGCTTTTGTTGAAAACCTTATTTCTGGGTCAGAGAAAAGCGTTTTATGCAACGGGAAGAGAAATAGTGAAAAACATAAGAATTTTTTTTTGCGCATGAATAAAATCATTTTTGCAATACAGAAAGACACTTCTCGCTGTGTTAGAAGCTTTTTGCACATCCCGTTAGGCAAGAGTTTAAATGGTCAGATCGCTCCGTACAGCCTCTCTATGACCAGTAACAGTGAGTTAGAGCTTCTGAGCGGTCTAATGGAGCTTATTCCTGCTTTTGTTGAAAACCTTATTTCTGGGTCAGAGAAAAGCGTTTTATGCAACGGGAAGAGAAATAGTGAAAAATATAAGAATTTTTTTTTTTGCATGAATAAAATCCTGTTTGCAATACAGAAAGACACCTCGCTGTGTTAGAAGCTTTTTGCACATCCCGTTAGGCAAGAGTTTAAATGGTCAGATCGCTCCGTACAGCCTCTCTATGACCAGTAACAGTGAGTTAGAGCTTCTGAGCGGTCTAATGGAGCTTATTCCTGCTTTTGTTGAAAACCTTATTTCTGGGTCAGAGAAAAGCGTTTTATGCAACGGAAAGAGAAATAGTGAAAAACATAAGAATTTTATTTTGTGCATGAATAAAATCATTTTTGCATTACAGAAAGACACTTCTCGCTGTGTTAGAAGTTTTTTGCACATCCCTTTAGGCAAGAGTTTCAGTGGTCAGATCGCTCCGTCCAGCGTCTCTATGACCAGTAACAGTGAGTTAGAGCTTCTGAGCGGTCTAACGCAGCTTTTGACTGCTTATGTTGAAAACCTTATTTCTGGGTCAGAGAAAAGCGTTTTATGCAACGGGAAGAGAAATAGTGAAAAACATAAGAATTTTTTTTTTTGCATGAATAAAATCCTGTTTGCAATACAGAAAGACACTTCTCGCTGTGTTAGAAGCTTTTTGCACATCCCGTTAGGCAAGAGTTTAAATGGTCAGATCGCTCCGTACAGCCTCTCTATGACCAGAAATAGTGAAAAACATAAGAATTTTGTGCATGAATAAAATCATTTTTGCATTACAGAAAGACACTTCTCGCTGTGTTAGAAGTTTTTTGCACATCCCTTTAGGCAAGAGTTTCAGTGGTCAGATCGCTCCGTCCAGCGTCTCTATGACCAGTAACAGTGAGTTAGAGCTTCTGAGCGGTCTAACGCAGCTTATGACTGCTTATGTTGAAAACCTTATTTCTGGGTCAGAGAAAAGCGTTTTATGCAACGGGAAGAGAAATAGTGAAAAACATAAGAATTTTTTTTTTTGCATGAATAAAATCCTGTTTGCAATACAGAAAGACACTTCTCGCTGTGTTAGAAGCTTTTTGCACATCCCGTTAGGCAAGAGTTTAAATGGTCAGATCGCTCCGTACAGCCTCTCTATGACCAGTAACAGTGAGTTAGAGCTTCTGAGCGGTCTAACGCAGCTTATGACTGCTTTTGTTGAAAACCTTATTTCTGGGTCAGAGAAAAGCGTTTTATGCAACGGGAAGAGAAATAGTGAAAAACATAAGAATTTTTTTTTTTGCATGAATAAAATCCTGTTTGCAATACAGAAAGACACTTCTCGCTGTGTTAGAAGCTTTTTGCACATCCCGTTAGGCAAGAGTTTAAATGGTCAGATCGCTCCGTACAGCCTCTCTATGACCAGTAACAGTGAGTTAGAGCTTCTGAGCGGTCTAACGCAGCTTATGACTGCTTATGTTGAAAACCTTATTTCTGGGTCAGAGAAAAGCGTTTTATGCAACGGGAAGAGAAATAGTGAAAAACATAGGAATTTAATTTTGTGCATGAATAAAATCCTTTTTACATTACAGAAAGACACTTCTCGCTGTGTTAGAAGTTTTTTGCACATCCCTTTAGGCAAGAGTTACAGTGGTCAGATCGCTCCGTCCAGCGTCTCTATGACCAGTAACAGTGAGTTAGAGCTTCTGAGCGGTCTAACGCAGCTTATGCCTGCTTATCTTGAAAACCTTATTTCTGGGTCAGAGAAAAGCGTTTTATGCAACGGGAAGAGAAATAGTGAAAAACATAAGAATTTTTTTTTTTGCATGAATAAAATCCTGTTTGCAATACAGAAAGACACTTCTCGCTGTGTTAGAAGCTTTTTGCACATCCCTTTAGGCAAGAGTTTCAGTGGACAGATCGCTCCGTCCAGCGTCTCTATGACCAGTAACAGTGAGTTAGAGCTTCTGAGCGGTCTAACGCAGCTTATGACTGCTTATGTTGAAAACCTTATTTCTGGGTCAGAGAAAAGCGTTTTATGCAACGGGAAGAGAAATAGTGAAAAACATAGGAATTTAATTTTGTGCATGAATAAAATCCTTTTTACATTATACAGAAAGACACTTCTGGCTGTGTTAGAAGCTTTTTGCACATCCCGTTAGGCAAGAGTTTCAGTGGACAGATCGCTCCGTCCAGCGTCTCTATGACCAGTAACAGTGAGTTAGAGCTTCTGAGCGGTCTAACGCAGCTTATGACTGCTTATGTTGAAAACCTTATTTCTGGGTCAGAGAAAAGCGTTTTATGCAACGGGAAGAGAAATAGTGAAAAACATAAGAATTTTTTTTTTTGCATGAATAAAATCCTGTTTGCAATACAGAAAGACACTTCTCGCTGTGTTAGAAGCTTTTTGCACATTCCTTTGGTCATAAGTTTCAATGGTCAGATCGCTCCGTACAGCCTCTCTATGACCAGTAACAGTGAGTTAGAGCTTCTGAGCGGTCTAATGGAGCTTATTCCTGCTTTTGTTGAAAACCTTATTTCTGGGTCAGAGAAAAGCGTTTTATGCAACGGGAAGAGAAATAGTGAAAAACATAAGAATTTTTTTTTGCGCATGAATAAAATCATTTTTGCAATACAGAAAGACACTTCTCGCTGTGTTAGAAGTTTTTTGCACATCCCTTTAGGCAAGAGTTTCAGTGGTCAGATCGCTCCGTACAGCCTCTCTATGACCAGTAACAGTGAGTTAGAGCTTCTGAGCGGTCTAATGGAGCTTATTCCTGCTTATATTGAAAACCTTATTTCTGGGTCAGAGAAAAGCGTTTTATGCAACGGGAAGAGAAATAGTGAAAAACATAGGAATTTTATTTTGTGCATGAATAAAATCCTTTTTGCATTACAGAAAGACTCTTCTCGCTGTGTTAGAAGTTTTTTGCACATCCCTTTAGGCAAGAGTTACAGTGGTCAGATCGCTCCGTCCAGCGTCTCTATGACCAGTAACAGTGAGTTAGAGCTTCTGAGCGGTCTAACGCAGCTTATGCCTGCTTATCTTGAAAACCTTTTTTCTGGGTCAGAGAAAAGCGTTTTATGCAACGGGAAGAGAAATAGTGAAAAACATAAGAATTTTTTTTTTTGCATGAATAGAATCCTGTTTGCAATACAGAAAGACACTTCTCGCTGTGTTAGAAGCTTTTTGCACATCCCTTTAGTCATAAGTTTCAGTGGTCAGATCGCTCCGTACAGCCTCTCTATGACCAGTAACAGTGAGTTAGAGCTTCTGAGCGGTCTAACGCAGCTTATGACTGCTTATGTTGAAAACCTTATTTCTGGGTCAGAGAAAAGCGTTTTATGCAACGGGAAGAGAAATAGTGAAAAACATAAGAATTTTTTTTTTTGCATAAATAAAATCCTGTTTGCAATACAGAAAGACACTTCTCGCTGTGTTAGAAGTTTTTTGCACATCCCTTTAGGCAAGTGTTTCAGTGGTCAGATCGCTCCGTCCATCGTCTCTATGACCAGTAACAGTGAGTTAGAGCTTCTGAGCGGTCTAACGCAGCTTATGCCTGCTTATCTTGAAAACCTTATTTCTGGGTCAGAGAAAAGCGTTTTATTCAACGGGAAGAGAAATAGTGAAAAACATAAGAATTTTATTTTGTGCATGAATAAAATCCTTTTTGCAATACAGAAAGACACTTCTCGCTGTGTTAGAAGTTTTTTGCACATCCCTTTAGGCAAGAGTTACAGTGGTCAGATCGCTCCGTCCAGCGTCTCTATGACCAGTAACAGTGAGTTAGAGCTTCTGAGCGGTCTAATGGAGCTTATTCCTGCTTTTGTTGAAAACCTTATTTCTGGGTCAGAGAAAAGCGTTTTATGCAACGGGAAGAGAAATAGTGAAAAACATAAGAATTTTTTTTTGCGCATGAATAAAATCATTTTTGCAATACAGAAAGACACTTCTCGCTGTGTTAGAAGTTTTTTGCACATCCCTTTAGGCAAGAGTTTCAGTGGTCAGATCGCTCCGTACAGCCTCTCTATGACCAGTAACAGTGAGTTAGAGCTTCTGAGCGGTCTAATGGAGCTTATTCCTGCTTATATTGAAAACCTTATTTCTGGGTCAGAGAAAAGCGTTTTATGCAACGGGAAGAGAAATAGTGAAAAACATAGGAATTTTATTTTGTGCATGAATAAAATCCTTTTTGCATTACAGAAAGACTCTTCTCGCTGTGTTAGAAGTTTTTTGCACATCCCTTTAGGCAAGAGTTACAGTGGTCAGATCGCTCCGTCCAGCGTCTCTATGACCAGTAACAGTGAGTTAGAGCTTCTGAGCGGTCTAACGCAGCTTATGCCTGCTTATCTTGAAAACCTTTTTTCTGGGTCAGAGAAAAGCGTTTTATGCAACGGGAAGAGAAATAGTGAAAAACATAAGAATTTTTTTTTTTGCATGAATAGAATCCTGTTTGCAATACAGAAAGACACTTCTCGCTGTGTTAGAAGCTTTTTGCACATCCCTTTAGTCATAAGTTTCAGTGGTCAGATCGCTCCGTACAGCCTCTCTATGACCAGTAACAGTGAGTTAGAGCTTCTGAGCGGTCTAACGCAGCTTATGACTGCTTATGTTGAAAACCTTATTTCTGGGTCAGAGAAAAGCGTTTTATGCAACGGGAAGAGAAATAGTGAAAAACATAAGAATTTTTTTTTTTGCATAAATAAAATCCTGTTTGCAATACAGAAAGACACTTCTCGCTGTGTTAGAAGTTTTTTGCACATCCCTTTAGGCAAGTGTTTCAGTGGTCAGATCGCTCCGTCCATCGTCTCTATGACCAGTAACAGTGAGTTAGAGCTTCTGAGCGGTCTAACGCAGCTTATGCCTGCTTATCTTGAAAACCTTATTTCTGGGTCAGAGAAAAGCGTTTTATTCAACGGGAAGAGAAATAGTGAAAAACATAAGAATTTTATTTTGTGCATGAATAAAATCCTTTTTGCAATACAGAAAGACACTTCTCGCTGTGTTAGAAGTTTTTTGCACATCCCTTTAGGTAAGAGTTACAGTGGTCAGATCGCTCCGTCCAGCGTCTCTATGACCAGTAACAGTGAGTTAGAGCTTCTGAGCGGTCTAACGCAGCTTATGACTGCTTATGTTGAAAACCTTATTTCTGGGTCAGAGAAAAGCGTTTTATGCAACGGGAAGAGAAATAGTGAAAAACATAAGAATTTTTTTTTGTGCATGAATAAAATCATTTTTGCAATACAGAAAGACACTTCTCGCTGTGTTAGAAGTTTTTTGCACATCCCTTTAGGCAAGAGTTTCAGTGGTCAGATCGCTCCGTCCAGCGTCTCTATGACCAGTAACAGTGAGTTAGAGCTTCTGAGCGGTCTAACGGAGCTTATGCCTGCTTATGTTGAAAACCTTATTTCTGGGTCAGAGAAAAGCGTTTTATGCAACGGGAAGAGAAATAGTGAAAAACATAAGAATTTTTTTTTTTGCATGAATAAAATCCTTTTTGCAATACAGAAAGACACTTCTCGCTGTGTTAGAAGTTTTTTGCACATCCCTTTAGGCAAGAGTTTCAGTGGTCAGATCGCTCCGTCCAGCGTCTCTATGACCAGTAACAGTGAGTTAGAGCTTCTGAGCGGTCTAATGGAGCTTATGCCTGCTTTTGTTGAAAACCTTATTTCTGGGTCAGAGAAAAGCGTTTTATGCAACGGGAAGAAAAATAGTGAAAAACATAAGAATTTTTTTTTTTGCATGAATAAAATCCTGTTTGCAATACAGAAAGACACTTCTCGCTGTGTTAGAAGTTTTTTTGCACATCCCTTTAGGCAAGTGTTTCAGTGGTCAGATCGCTCCGTCCAGCGTCTCTATGACCAGTAACAGTGAGTTAGAGCTTCTGAGCGGTCTAACGCAGCTTATGACTGCTTATGTTGAAAACCTTATTTCTGGGTAAGAGAAAAGCGTTTTATGCAACGGGAAGAGAAATAGTGAAAAACATAAGAATTTTTTTTTTTTTTGCATGAATAAAATCCTGTTTGCAATACAGAAAGACACTTCTCGCTGTGTTAGAAGCTTTTTGCACATCCCTTTGGTCATAAGTTTCAATGTTCAGATCGCTCCGTACAGCCTCTCTATGACCAGTAACAGTGAGTTAGAGCTTCTGAGCGGTCTAATGGAGCTTATTCCTGCTTTTGTTGAAAACCTTATTTCTGGGTCAGAGAAAAGCGTTTTATGCAACGGGAAGAGAAATAGTAAAAAACATAAGAATTTTTTTTTGCGCATGAATAAAATCATTTTTGCAATACAGAAAGACACTTCTCGCTGTGTTAGAAGTTTTTTGCACATCCCTTTAGGCAAGAGTTTCAGTGGTCAGATCGCTCCGTCCAGCGTCTCTATGACCAGTAACAGTGAGTTAGAGCTTCTGAGCGGTCTAACGCAGCTTATGACTGCTTATGTTGAAAACCTTATTTCTGGGTCAGAGAAAAGCGTTTTATGCAACGGGAAGAAAAATAGTGAAAAACATAAGAATTTTTTTTTTTGCATGAATAAAATCCTGTTTGCAATACAGAAAGACACTTCTCGCTGTGTTAGAAGTTTTTTGCACATCCCTTTAGGCAAGAGTTTCAGTGGTCAGATCGCTCCGTCCAGCGTCTCTATGACCAGTAACAGTGAGTTAGAGCTTCTGAGCGGTCTAACGCAGCTTATGACTGCTTATGTTGAAAACCTTATTTCTGGGTCAGAGAAAAGCGTTTTATGCAACGGGAAGAGAAATAGTGAAAAACATAAGAATTTTTTTTTTTGCATGAATAAAATCCTGTTTGCAATACAGAAAGACACTTCTCGCTGTGTTAGAAGTTTTTTGCACATCCCGTTAGGCAAGAGTTTAAATGGTCAGATCGCTCCGTACAGCCTCTCTATGACCAGTAACAGTGAGTTAGAGCTTCTGAGCGGTCTAACGCAGCTTATGACTGCTTATGTTGAAAACCTTATTTCTGGGTCAGAGAAAAGCGTTTTATGCAACGGGAAGAGAAATAGTGAAAAACATAGGAATTTTATTTTGTGCATGAATAAAATCATTTTTGCAATACAGAAAGACACTTCTCGCTGTGTTAGAAGTTTTTTGCACATCCCTTTAGGCAAGAGTTTCAGTGGTCAGATCGCTCCGTCCAGCGTCTCTATTACCAGTAACAGTGAGTTAGAGCTTCTGAGCGGTCTAACGGAGCTTATGCATGCTTTTGTTGAAAACCTTATTTCTGGGTCAGAGAAAAGCGTTTTATGCAACGGGAAGAGAAATAGTGAAAAACATAAGAATTTTTTTTTTGCATGAATAAAATCCTGTTTGCAATACAGAAAGACACCTCGCTGTGTTAGAAGTTTTTTGCACATCCCTTTAGGCAAGTGTTTCAGTGGTCAGATCGCTCCGTCCAGAGTCTCTATGACCAGTAACAGTGAGTTAGAGCTTCTGAGCGGTCTAACGCAGCTTATGACTGCTTATGTTGAAAACCTTATTTCTGGGTCAGAGAAAAGCGTTTTATGCAACGGGAAGAGAAATAGTGAAAAACATAAGAATTTTTTTTTGCGCATGAATAAAATCCTGTTTGCAATACAGAAAGACACTTCTCGCTGTGTTAGAAGTTTTTTGCACATCCATTTAGGCAAGAGTTACAGTGGTCAGATCGCTCCGTCCAGCGGCTCTATGACCAGTAACAGTGAGTTAGAGCTTCTGAGCGGTCTAACGCAGCTTATGCCTGCTTATCTTGAAAACCTTATTTCTGGGTCAGAGAAAAGCGTTTTATGCAACGGGAAGAGAAATAGTGAAAAACATAAGAATTTTTTTTTGCGCATGAATAAAATCATTTTTGCAATACAGAAAGACACTTCTCGCTGTGTTAGAAGTTTTTTGCACATCCCTTTAGGCAAGAGTTTCAGTGGTCAGATCGCTCCGTACAGCCTCTCTATGACCAGTAACAGTGAGTTAGAGCTTCTGAGCGGTCTAATGGAGCTTATTCTTGCTTATGTTGAAAACCTTATTTCTGGGTCAGAGAAAAGCGTTTTATGCAACGGGAAGAGAAATAGTGAAAAACATAAGAATTTTTTTTTTTGCATGAATAAAATCCTTTTTGCAATACAGAAAGAAACTTCTCGCTGTGTTAGAAGCTTTTTGCACATCCCTTTAGTCATAAGTTTCAGTGGTCAGATCGCTTCGTACAGCCTCTCTATGACCAGTAACAGTGAGTTAGAGCTTCTGAGCGGTCTAACGCAGCTTATGCCTGCTTATCTTGAAAACCTTATTTCTGGGTCAGAGAAAAGCGTTTTATGCAACGGGAAGAGAAATAGTGAAAAACATAAGAATTTTTTTTTGCGCATGAATAAAATCATTTTTGCAATACAGAAAGACACTTCTCGCTGTGTTAGAAGTTTTTTGCACATCCCTTTAGGCAAGAGTTTCAGTGGTCAGATCGCTCCGTACAGCCTCTCTATGACCAGTAACAGTGAGTTAGAGCTTCTGAGCGGTCTAATGGAGCTTATTCTTGCTTATGTTGAAAACCTTATTTCTGGGTCAGAGAAAAGCGTTTTATGCAACGGGAAGAGAAATAGTGAAAAACATAAGAATTTTTTTTTTTGCATGAATAAAATCCTTTTTGCAATACAGAAAGAAACTTCTCGCTGTGTTAGAAGCTTTTTGCACATCCCTTTAGTCATAAGTTTCAGTGGTCAGATCGCTTCGTACAGCCTCTCTATGACCAGTAACAGTGAGTTAGAGCTTCTGAGCGGTCTAACGGAGCTTATTCCTGCTTTTGTTGAAAACCTTATTTCTGGGTCAGAGAAAAGCGTTTTATGCAACGGGAAGAGAAATAGTGAAAAACATAAGAATTTTATTATGTGCATGAATAAAATCCTTTTTGCAATACAGAAAGACACTTTCTCGCTGTGTTAGAAGTTTTTTGCACATCCCTTTAGGCAAGAGTTAAAGTGGTCAGATCGCTCCGTCCAGCCTCTCTATGACCAGTAACAGTGAGTTAGAGCTTCTGAGCTGTCTAACGGAGCTTATTCCTGCTTTTGTTGAAAACCTTATTTCTGGGTCAGAGAAAAGCGTTTTATTCAACGGGAAGAGAAATAGTGAAAAACATAAGAATTTTATTTTGTGCATGAATAAAATCCTTTTTGCAATACAGAAAGACACTTCTCGCTGTGTTAGAAGTTTTTTGCACATCCCTATAGGTAAGAGTTACAGTGGTCAGATCGCTCCGCCCAGCGTCTCTATGACCAGTAACAGTGAGTTAGAGCTTCTGAGCGGTCTAACGCAGCTTATGCCTGCTTATCTTGAAAACCTTATTTCTGGGTCAGAGAAAAGCGTTTTATGCAACGGGAAGAGAAATAGTGAAAAACATAAGAATTTTTTTTTTTTGCATGAATAAAATCCTGTTTGCAATACAGAAAGACACTTCTCGCTGTGTTAGAAGTTTTTTGCACATCCCTTTAGGCAAGAGTTACAGTGGTCAGATCGCTCCGTCCAGCTTCTCTATGACCAGTAACAGTGAGTTAGAGCTTCTGAGCGGTCTAACGGAGCTTATGCCTGCTTATGTTGAAAACCTTATTTCTGGGTCAGAGAAAAGCGTTTTATGCAACGGGAAGAGAAATAGTGAAAAACATAAGAATTTTTTTTTTTGCATGAATAAAATCCTTTTTGCAATACAGAAAGACACTTCTCGCTGTGTTAGAAGTTTTTTGCACATCCCTTTAGGCAAGAGTTACAGTGGTCAGATCGCTCCGTACAGCCTCTCTATGACCAGTAACAGTGAGTTAGAGCTTCTGAGCGGTCTAACGGAGCTTATTCCTGCTTTTGTTGAAAACCTTATTTCTGGGTCAGAGAAAAGCGTTTTATGCAACGGGAAGAGAAATAGTGAAAAACATAGGAATTTTATTTTGTGCATGAATAAAATCCTTTTTGCATTACAGAAAGACACTTCTCGCTGTGTTAGAAGTTTTTTGCACATCCCTTTAGGCAAGAGTTACAGTGGTCAGATCGCTCCGTCCAGCGTCTCTATGACCAGTAACAGTGAGTTAGAGCTTCTGAGCGGTCTAACGCAGCTTATGCCTGCTTATCTTGAAAACCTTATTTCTGGGTCAGAGAAAAGCGTTTTATGCAACGGGAAGAGAAATAGTGAAAAACAAAAGAATTTTTTTTTTTGCATGAATAAAATCCTGTTTGCAATACAGAAAGACACTTATCGCTGTGTTAGAAGCTTTTTGCACATCCCTTTAGTCATAAGTTTAAATGGTCAGATCGCTCCGTACAGCCTCTCTATGACCAGTAACAGTGAGTTAGAGCTTCTGAGCGGTCTAACGGAGCTTATTCCTGCTTTTGTTGAAAACCTTATTTCTGGGTCAGAGAAAAGCGTTTTATGCAACGGGAAGATAAATAGTGAAAAACATAAGAATTTTTTTTTGTGCATGAATAAAATCCTGTTTGCAATACAGAAAGACACTTCTCGCTGTGTTAGAAGTTTTTTGCACATTGCTTTAGGCAAGTGTTTCAGTGGTCAGATCCCTCCGTCCAGCGTCTCTATGACCAGTAACAGTGAGTTAGAGCTTCTGAGCGGTCTAACGCAGCTTATGCCTGCTTATCTTGAAAACCTTATTTCTGGGTCAGAGAAAAGCGTTTTATGCAACGGGAAGAGAAATAGTGAAAAACATAAGAATTTTATTTTGTGCATGAATAAAATCCTGTTTGCAATACAGAAAGACACTTCTCGCTGTGTTAGAAGCTTTTTGCACATCCCTTTAGTCATAAGTTTCAGTGGTCAGATCGCTTCGTACAGCCTCTCTATGACCAGTAACAGTGAGTTAGAGCTTCTGAGCGGTCTAACGGAGCTTATGCCTGCTTTTGTTGAAAACCTTATTTCTGGGTCAGAGAAAAGCGTTTTATGCAACGGGAAGAGAAATAGTGAAAAACATAAGAATTTTTTTTTTGCATGAATAAAATCCTTTTTGCAATACAGAAAGACACTTCTCGCTGTGTTAGAAGTTTTTTGCACATCCCTTTAGGCAAGAGTTTCAGTGGTCAGATCGCTCCGTCCAGCGTCTCTATGACCAGTAACAGTGAGTTAGAGCTTCTGAGCGGTCTAACGCAGCTTATGACTGCTTATGTTGAAAACCTTATTTCTGGGTCAGAGAAAAGCGTTTTATGCAACGGGAAGAGAAATAGTGAAAAACATAAGAATTTTATTATGTGCATGAATAAAATCCTTTTTGCAATACAGAAAGACACTTCTCGCTGTGTTAGAAGTTTTTTGCACATCCCTTTAGGCAAGAGTTAAAGTGGTCAGATCGCTCCGTCCAGCCTCTCTATGACCAGTAACAGTGAGTTAGAGCTTCTGAGCGGTCTAACGGAGCTTATTCCTGCTTTTGTTGAAAACCTTATTTCTGGGTCAGAGAAAAGCGTTTTATTCAACGGGAAGAGAAATAGTGAAAAACATAAGAATTTTATTTTGTGCATGAATAAAATCCTTTTTGCAATACAGAAAGACACTTCTCGCTGTGTTAGAAGTTTTTTGCACATCCCTTTAGGTAAGAGTTACAGTGGTCAGATCGCTCCGTCCAGCGTCTCTATGACCAGTAACAGTGAGTTAGAGCTTCTGAGCGGTCTAACGCAGCTTATGCCTGCTTATCTTGAAAACCTTATTTCTGGGTCAGAGAAAAGCGTTTTATGCAACGGGAAGAGAAATAGTGAAAAACATAAGAATTTTTTTTTGTGCATGAATAAAATCCTGTTTGCAATACAGAAAGACACTTCTCGCTGTGTTAGAAGTTTTTTGCACATCCCTTTAGGCAAGAGTTTCAGTGGTCTGATCGCTCCGTCCAGCGTCTCTATGACCAGTAACAGTGAGTTAGAGCTTCTGAGCGGTCTAACGGAGCCTATTCCTGCTTTTGTTGAAAACCTTATTTCTGGGTCAGAGAAAAGCGTTTTATGCAACGGGAAGAGAAATAGTGAAAAACATAAGAATTTTCTTTTGTGCATGAATAAAATCCTTTTTGCAATACAGAAAGACACTTCTCGCTGTGTTAGAAGCTTTTTGCACATCCCTTTAGTCATAAGTTTCAGTGGTCAGATCGCTCCGTACAGCCTCTCTATGACCAGTAACAGTGAGTTAGAGCTTCTGAGCGGTCTAACGGAGCTTATTCCTGCTTTTGTTGAAAATCTTATTTCTGGGTCAGAGAAAAGCGTTTTATGCAACGGGAAGAGAAATAGTGAAAAACATAAGAATTTTTTTTTGTGCATGAATAAAATCCTGTTTGCAATACAGAAAGACACTTCTCGCTGTGTTAGAAGTTTTTTGCACATCCCTTTAGGCAAGAGTTTCAGTGGTCTGATCGCTCCGTCCAGCGTCTCTATGACCAGTAACAGTGAGTTAGAGCTTCTGAGCGGTCTAACGGAGCCTATTCCTGCTTTTGTTGAAAACCTTATTTCTGGGTCAGAGAAAAGCGTTTTATGCAACGGGAAGAGAAATAGTGAAAAACATAAGAATTTTCTTTTGTGCATGAATAAAATCCTTTTTGCAATACAGAAAGACACTTCTCGCTGTGTTAGAAGCTTTTTGCACATCCCTTTAGTCATAAGTTTCAGTGGTCAGATCGCTCCGTACAGCCTCTCTATGACCAGTAACAGTGAGTTAGAGCTTCTGAGCGGTCTAACGGAGCTTATTCCTGCTTTTGTTGAAAATCTTATTTCTGGGTCAGAGAAAAGCGTTTTATGCAACGGGAAGAGAAATAGTGAAAAACATAAGAATTTTTTTTTTGTGCATGAATAAAATCCTGTTTGCAATACAGAAAGACACTTCTCGCTGTGTTAGAAGTTTTTTAGTTAGAAGTTAGGTCTATTTTCGATAATATTTCTCTAGTGCGGGATATTCTGGAGGTCTCCAAGTTGTTTAATTTAGACTGTGTTTTAATCTCCTTAGATCAAGAGAAAGCTTTTGATCGTATTTAACATAGTTATCTTTGGAAAATTTTAACAGCTTTTGGTTTTTGCCAAGTTTTTGTGGATATGATCAAGATACTGTACACTGATGTTGAGAGTGCGTTGAAAGTGAACGGTGGCTTATGCACTCCTTTCAAGTTTGGCAGAGGCTTCAGGCAAGGATGCTCATTGTCAGGGATGCTTTATTCACTAGCTATAGAACCACTTTTGCAACAGATAAGAGTTAATTTGAATGGTTTACACATACCTGGCTCCAATTGCAATATTCATTTGTCAGCCTATGCTGATGATGTAATCGTCATGGTTACTAGTCAAAAAGACTTAGACATGTTAAAAAAGTTACTTGAAGATTTTAATGTTTTGTCATCTGCTAAAGTAAATTGGTCTAAAAGTGAAGCCTTAATGTGTGGAAAGGGGTTGGGAGAAAAGCTAAGTCTGCCTGATGTTTACTTTGGAGCAAAGGGGGTTTTAAATATTTGGGAGTTTTTTTAGGAGATGAGGTTACTGGTTGGCTCCAAGCATGTCCTACAAAGGGCGTATTTTAATTATTAATAATTTAGTTGCGTCCTCGCTCTGGCATAAGCTGGCCTGTATGGATCCACCTTTAAAACTGATGTCTGAAATGCAAGCTGTACTAGTAGATTTTTTTGGGTTAAACTCCATTTCTCAGAGCATCTTATTCCTGGCCAAAGAAGAAGGTGGACAAGGACTGATGAACTTACAAAGCAGAACAGCAACTTTCCGACTGCAATTTATACAAAGACTTCTTTCGGGATCAAGTGACTCGGGCTGGAGGGCTGCTGCATGTGCCATTTTAAGGAGTTTTGGAGGCCTGCAAATGGACAAACCTCTTTTCTTTTTGCGTCCTCTGGACTTGGATACTTCCAGGATGCCAATCTTTTATCGCAATCTTTTTAAAGTTTGGAGTCTTTTTAATTTTCAAAGGACATCATGCACGGATTCACTTTTTTGGTTGTTGAATGAACCTTTAGTACATGGGGCCCGACTAGATATTTCCAATGCTGACTGTTTTTATCCTGGACTTAACTCTTTGCTTTGCAAATCCAAGATCACCACCCTTGGTTTACTTTTAAATGTGGCCTCCTACTTTCTCGAATACGGAACAGGTAGCTTCTCACCTAGGTGTTTTTTCAACGCGCATAATAGCTCAACTGTTGTTAAGGTGGCAATCTGCTCTTACAGAGGAAGAGAGATTATTATTGAAAGAGTACTGTACAGGAATAAAAGTTCCTAATGCTGAAGACCCTTTTCCGAAAATATACTTGTCTCCTAATTTTGATGACTGTGTGGGTTTGTTTTTTAAAACTAAAAAAAATGTATGTGTAGATTTTATCTCAGCTACAGGGAAAATGTTATACAAAATTTGTGTGCTGGTTTTCAATAAGAAATTGTTGGAAAGTAAAGTGGATACGCCATGGCGTTCGTACTTCAAACTAGATGATGACGTTAAAGCGGAATGGAGAGTTTTGTATAAGCCACCGTTATCAAAGCGTGTAGGGGATATACAGTGGAGGGTTCTTCATGGAGCAATTGCTGTTAATGCTTTTATTTCTGTTTTAAACCCTGATGTGAGCTCTGAATGCCCCTTTTGTTCTAGTAGAGAAACTGTTTTCCATGCCTTTTTGGAGTGTTCTAGATTAATGTTTTTATTTACTGTATTAGGGAACCTTTTTGATTGTTTTAATGAAGCATTTTCTAAGGAAATTTTTATTTTGGGTGTAAAGTATGCTCAGAAAAGACGTGTTGTTTGTCAATTACTGAATTTTATTTTGGGTCAAGCCAAGTTGGCTATTTACTGTAGCAGGAAAAATAAGATTGAACAGAAACCTGGGCAAAATGTTACTGTCTTGTTTTCAGCTCTTGTAAAATCTAGAGTGCTGATCGATTTTAAGTTCTACAAAGCTATGGATGATCTCTTGTCTTTTGAACTGAAATGGTGTGGTAAAGGAGCTTTGTGTTCTGTGATTGGGGGTGAATTGTTTTTTGCACGTTTCCTGTAATTCCTTTTTTCTTTGAGGTGTTTTATTGTTTTGTAGTTTTTATGTAAATTTGTAATAAAGCGCATTTCAAATTCAGTGAACAGTGATTTAGAGCCTCTGAGCGGTCTAACAGAACGCATTGCCTGCTTATGTTGGAAATCTTATTTCTCACTCAGGGAAAGCCGTTTTATGCAATTATTAGAGAAATAGTGACCAACATTAAAAATCTTTTTTGGGCATGAATAAAATCCTGTTTGCAATGAAGGAAGACACTTCTCAGTGTGTTAGAAGTTTTTGCACATCCCTTTAAGCAAGAGTCTCAGTGGTCAGATCACTCTGTCCAACGTCTCTATGACCAGTAACAGTGAGTTATAGCCACTGAGCGATCTAACAGAACGTTCTGTCTGCTTATGTTGGAAATCTTATTTCTCACTCAGGGAAAGGCGTTTTAAGCAATGATAAGAGAAATAGTGTCCAACATTAAAAATCTTTTTTGGGCATGAATAAAATCCTGTTTGCAATGAAGGAAGACACTTCTCAGTGTGTTAAAAGTTTTTTGCACATCCCTTTAAGCAAGAGTCTCAGTGGTCAGATCGCTCTGTCCAGCGTCTCTATGACCAGTAACAGTGAGTTAGAGCCTCTGAGCGATCTAACAGAATGTTCTGCCTGCTTATGTTAGAAATCTTATTTCTCACTCAGGGAAAGGCGTTTTAAGCAATGGGAAGAGAAATAGTGACCAACATTAAAAATCTTTTTTTGGCATGAATAAAATCCTATTTGCAATGAAGGAAGACACTTCTCAGTGTGTTAGAAGTTTTTTGCACATCCCTTCATGTAAGAGTCTCAGTGGTCAGATCGCTCTGTCCAGCGTCTCTATGACCAGTAACAGTGAGTTAGAGCGGTCTAACAGAACGCATTGCCTGCTTATGTTGGAAATCTTATTTCTCACTCAGGGAAAGGCGTTTTAAGCAATTATAAGAGAAATAGTGACCAACATTAAAAATCTTTTTTGGGCATGAATAAAATCCTGTTTGCAATACAAAAAGACACTTCTCAGTGTGTTAGAAGTTTTTTGCACATCCCTTCATGTAAGAGTCTCAGTGGTCAGATCGTTCTGTCCAGCGTCTCTATGACCAGTAACAGTGAGTTAGAGCTTCTGAGCGGTCTAACGCAGCTTATGCCTGCTTATCTTGAAAACCTTATTTCTGGGTCAGAGAAAAGCGTTTTATGCAACGGGAAGAGAAATAGTGAAAAACATAAGAATTTTTTTTTGTGCATGAATAAAATCCTGTTTGCAATACAGAAAGACACTTCTCGCTGTGTTAGAAGTTTTTTGCACATCCCTTTAGGCAAGAGTTTCAGTGGTCTGATCGCTCCGTCCAGCGTCTCTATGACCAGTAACAGTGAGTTAGAGCTTCTGAGCGGTCTAACGGAGCCTATTCCTGCTTTTGTTGAAAACCTTATTTCTGGGTCAGAGAAAAGCGTTTTATGCAACGGGAAGAGAAATAGTGAAAAACATAAGAATTTTCTTTTGTGCATGAATAAAATCCTTTTTGCAATACAGAAAGACACTTCTCGCTGTGTTAGAAGCTTTTTGCACATCCCTTTAGTCATAAGTTTCAGTGGTCAGATCGCTCCGTACAGCCTCTCTATGACCAGTAACAGTGAGTTAGAGCTTCTGAGCGGTCTAACGGAGCTTATTCCTGCTTTTGTTGAAAATCTTATTTCTGGGTCAGAGAAAAGCGTTTTATGCAACGGGAAGAGAAATAGTGAAAAACATAAGAATTTTTTTTTGTGCATGAATAAAATCCTGTTTGCAATACAGAAAGACACTTCTCGCTGTGTTAGAAGTTTTTTGCACATCCCTTTAGGCAAGAGTTTCAGTGGTCTGATCGCTCCGTCCAGCGTCTCTATGACCAGTAACAGTGAGTTAGAGCTTCTGAGCGGTCTAACGGAGCCTATTCCTGCTTTTGTTGAAAACCTTATTTCTGGGTCAGAGAAAAGCGTTTTATGCAACGGGAAGAGAAATAGTGAAAAACATAAGAATTTTCTTTTGTGCATGAATAAAATCCTTTTTGCAATACAGAAAGACACTTCTCGCTGTGTTAGAAGCTTTTTGCACATCCCTTTAGTCATAAGTTTCAGTGGTCAGATCGCTCCGTACAGCCTCTCTATGACCAGTAACAGTGAGTTAGAGCTTCTGAGCGGTCTAACGGAGCTTATTCCTGCTTTTGTTGAAAATCTTATTTCTGGGTCAGAGAAAAGCGTTTTATGCAACGGGAAGAGAAATAGTGAAAAACATAAGAATTTTTTTTTTGTGCATGAATAAAATCCTGTTTGCAATACAGAAAGACACTTCTCGCTGTGTTAGAAGTTTTTTAGTTAGAAGTTAGGTCTATTTTCGATAATATTTCTCTAGTGCGGGATATTCTGGAGGTCTCCAAGTTGTTTAATTTAGACTGTGTTTTAATCTCCTTAGATCAAGAGAAAGCTTTTGATCGTATTTAACATAGTTATCTTTGGAAAATTTTAACAGCTTTTGGTTTTTGCCAAGTTTTTGTGGATATGATCAAGATACTGTACACTGATGTTGAGAGTGCGTTGAAAGTGAACGGTGGCTTATGCACTCCTTTCAAGTTTGGCAGAGGCTTCAGGCAAGGATGCTCATTGTCAGGGATGCTTTATTCACTAGCTATAGAACCACTTTTGCAACAGATAAGAGTTAATTTGAATGGTTTACACATACCTGGCTCCAATTGCAATATTCATTTGTCAGCCTATGCTGATGATGTAATCGTCATGGTTACTAGTCAAAAAGACTTAGACATGTTAAAAAAGTTACTTGAAGATTTTAATGTTTTGTCATCTGCTAAAGTAAATTGGTCTAAAAGTGAAGCCTTAATGTGTGGAAAGGGGTTGGGAGAAAAGCTAAGTCTGCCTGATGTTTACTTTGGAGCAAAGGGGGTTTTAAATATTTGGGAGTTTTTTTAGGAGATGAGGTTACTGGTTGGCTCCAAGCATGTCCTACAAAGGGCGTATTTTAATTATTAATAATTTAGTTGCGTCCTCGCTCTGGCATAAGCTGGCCTGTATGGATCCACCTTTAAAACTGATGTCTGAAATGCAAGCTGTACTAGTAGATTTTTTTGGGTTAAACTCCATTTCTCAGAGCATCTTATTCCTGGCCAAAGAAGAAGGTGGACAAGGACTGATGAACTTACAAAGCAGAACAGCAACTTTCCGACTGCAATTTATACAAAGACTTCTTTCGGGATCAAGTGACTCGGGCTGGAGGGCTGCTGCATGTGCCATTTTAAGGAGTTTTGGAGGCCTGCAAATGGACAAACCTCTTTTCTTTTTGCGTCCTCTGGACTTGGATACTTCCAGGATGCCAATCTTTTATCGCAATCTTTTTAAAGTTTGGAGTCTTTTTAATTTTCAAAGGACATCATGCACGGATTCACTTTTTTGGTTGTTGAATGAACCTTTAGTACATGGGGCCCGACTAGATATTTCCAATGCTGACTGTTTTTATCCTGGACTTAACTCTTTGCTTTGCAAATCCAAGATCACCACCCTTGGTTTACTTTTAAATGTGGCCTCCTACTTTCTCGAATACGGAACAGGTAGCTTCTCACCTAGGTGTTTTTTCAACGCGCATAATAGCTCAACTGTTGTTAAGGTGGCAATCTGCTCTTACAGAGGAAGAGAGATTATTATTGAAAGAGTACTGTACAGGAATAAAAGTTCCTAATGCTGAAGACCCTTTTCCGAAAATATACTTGTCTCCTAATTTTGATGACTGTGTGGGTTTGTTTTTTAAAACTAAAAAAAATGTATGTGTAGATTTTATCTCAGCTACAGGGAAAATGTTATACAAAATTTGTGTGCTGGTTTTCAATAAGAAATTGTTGGAAAGTAAAGTGGATACGCCATGGCGTTCGTACTTCAAACTAGATGATGACGTTAAAGCGGAATGGAGAGTTTTGTATAAGCCACCGTTATCAAAGCGTGTAGGGGATATACAGTGGAGGGTTCTTCATGGAGCAATTGCTGTTAATGCTTTTATTTCTGTTTTAAACCCTGATGTGAGCTCTGAATGCCCCTTTTGTTCTAGTAGAGAAACTGTTTTCCATGCCTTTTTGGAGTGTTCTAGATTAATGTTTTTATTTACTGTATTAGGGAACCTTTTTGATTGTTTTAATGAAGCATTTTCTAAGGAAATTTTTATTTTGGGTGTAAAGTATGCTCAGAAAAGACGTGTTGTTTGTCAATTACTGAATTTTATTTTGGGTCAAGCCAAGTTGGCTATTTACTGTAGCAGGAAAAATAAGATTGAACAGAAACCTGGGCAAAATGTTACTGTCTTGTTTTCAGCTCTTGTAAAATCTAGAGTGCTGATCGATTTTAAGTTCTACAAAGCTATGGATGATCTCTTGTCTTTTGAACTGAAATGGTGTGGTAAAGGAGCTTTGTGTTCTGTGATTGGGGGTGAATTGTTTTTTGCACGTTTCCTGTAATTCCTTTTTTCTTTGAGGTGTTTTATTGTTTTGTAGTTTTTATGTAAATTTGTAATAAAGCGCATTTCAAATTCAGTGAACAGTGATTTAGAGCCTCTGAGCGGTCTAACAGAACGCATTGCCTGCTTATGTTGGAAATCTTATTTCTCACTCAGGGAAAGCCGTTTTATGCAATTATTAGAGAAATAGTGACCAACATTAAAAATCTTTTTTGGGCATGAATAAAATCCTGTTTGCAATGAAGGAAGACACTTCTCAGTGTGTTAGAAGTTTTTGCACATCCCTTTAAGCAAGAGTCTCAGTGGTCAGATCACTCTGTCCAACGTCTCTATGACCAGTAACAGTGAGTTATAGCCACTGAGCGATCTAACAGAACGTTCTGTCTGCTTATGTTGGAAATCTTATTTCTCACTCAGGGAAAGGCGTTTTAAGCAATGATAAGAGAAATAGTGTCCAACATTAAAAATCTTTTTTGGGCATGAATAAAATCCTGTTTGCAATGAAGGAAGACACTTCTCAGTGTGTTAAAAGTTTTTTGCACATCCCTTTAAGCAAGAGTCTCAGTGGTCAGATCGCTCTGTCCAGCGTCTCTATGACCAGTAACAGTGAGTTAGAGCCTCTGAGCGATCTAACAGAATGTTCTGCCTGCTTATGTTAGAAATCTTATTTCTCACTCAGGGAAAGGCGTTTTAAGCAATGGGAAGAGAAATAGTGACCAACATTAAAAATCTTTTTTTGGCATGAATAAAATCCTATTTGCAATGAAGGAAGACACTTCTCAGTGTGTTAGAAGTTTTTTGCACATCCCTTCATGTAAGAGTCTCAGTGGTCAGATCGCTCTGTCCAGCGTCTCTATGACCAGTAACAGTGAGTTAGAGCGGTCTAACAGAACGCATTGCCTGCTTATGTTGGAAATCTTATTTCTCACTCAGGGAAAGGCGTTTTAAGCAATTATAAGAGAAATAGTGACCAACATTAAAAATCTTTTTTGGGCATGAATAAAATCCTGTTTGCAATACAAAAAGACACTTCTCAGTGTGTTAGAAGTTTTTTGCACATCCCTTCATGTAAGAGTCTCAGTGGTCAGATCGTTCTGTCCAGCGTCTCTATGACCAGTAACAGTGAGTTAGAGCCTCTGAGCGGTCTAACAGAATGCATTGCCTGCTAATGTTGGAAATCTTATTTCTCACTCAGGGAAAGGCGTTTTAAGCAATTATAAGAGAAATAGTGACCAACATTAAAAATCTTTTTTGGGCATGAATAAAATCCTGTTTGCAATGAAAAAAGACACTTCTCAGTGTGTTAGAAGTTTTTTGCACATCACTTTATGCAAGAGTCTCAGTGGTCAGATCGCTCTGTCCAGCGTCTCTATGACCAGTAACAGTGATTTAGAGCCTCTGAGCGATCTAACAGAACTTTCTGCCTGCTTATGTTACAAATTTTATTTCTCAATCAGGGAAAGGCGTTTTAAGCAATGGGAAGAGAAATAGTGACCAACATTAAAAATCTTTTTTTGGCATGAACAAAATCCTGTTTGCAATGAAAAAAAAAACACTTCTCAGTGTGTTAGAAATTTTTCGCACATCCCTTTATGCAAGAGTCTCTGTGGTCAGATCGCTGTGTCCAGCGTCTCTATGACCAGTAACAGTGAGTTAGAGCCTCTGAGCGGTCTAACAGAATGCATTGCCTGCTTATGTTGGAAATCTTATTTCTCACTCAGGGAAAGGTGTTTTAAGCAATTATAAGAGAAATAGTGACCAACATTAAAAATCTTTTTTGGGCATGAATAAAATCCTGTTTGCAATACAAAAAGACACTTCTCAGTGTGTTAGAAGTTTTTTGCACATTCCTTCATGTAAGAGTCTCAGTGGTCAGATCGTTCTGTCCAGCGTCTCTATGACCAGTAACAGTGAGTTAGAGCCTCTGAGCGGTCTAACAGAATGCATCGCTTGCTTATGTTGGAAATCTTATTTCTCACTCAGGCAAAGGCGTTTTAAGCAATTATAAGAGAAATAGTGACCAACATGAAAAATCTTTTTTTGGCATTAATAAAATCCTGTTAGCAATACAAAAAGATACTTCTCAGTGTGTTAGAAGTTTTTTGCACATCCCTTCATGTAAGAGTCTCAGTGGTCAGATCGTTCTGTCCAGCGTCTCTATGACCAGTAACAGTGAGTTAGAGCCTCTGAGCGATCTAACAGAACGTTCTGCCTGCTTATGTTGGAAATCTTATTTCTCACTCAGGGAAAGGCGTTTTAAGCAATTATAAGAGAAACAGTGACCAACATTAAAAATCTTTTTTTGGGCATGAATAAAATCCTATTTGCAATGAAGGAAGACACTTCTCAGTGTGTTAGAAGTTTTTTTCAGTCCAGCGTCTCTATGAGCAGTAACAGTGAGTTAGAGCGGTCTAACAGAACGCATTGCCTGCTTATGTTAGAAATCTTATTTCTCACTCAGGGAAAGGCGTTTTAAGCAATTATAAGAGAAATAGTGACCAACATTAAAAATCTTTTTTGGGCATGAATAAAATCCTGATTGCAATGAAGGAAGACACTTCTCAGTGTGTTAGAAGTTTTTTGCACATCCCTTCATGTAAGAGTCTCAGTGGTCAGATCGTTCTGTCCAGCGTCTCTATGACCAGTAACAGTGAGTTAGAGCGGTCTAACAGAACGCATTGCCTGCTTATGTTGGAAATCTTATTTCTCACTCAGGGAAAGCCGTTTTATGCAATTATTAGAGAAATAGTGACCAACATTAAAAATCTTTTTTGGGCATGAAGAAAATCCTGTTTGCAATGAAGGAAGACACTTTTCAGTGTGTTAGAATTTTTTTGCACATCCATTTAAGCAAGAGTCTCAGTGGTCAGATCGCTCTGTCCAGCGTCTCTATGACCAGTAACAGTGAGTTAGAGCCTCTGAGCGGTCTAACAGAACCAATTGCCTGTAATGTTGGAAATCTTATTTCTCACTCAGGGAAAGGCGTTTTAAGCAATGGGAAGAGAAATAGTGACCAACATTAAAAATCTTTTTTTGGCATGAATAAAATCCTATTTGCAATTAAGGAATACACTTCTCAGTGTGTTAGAATTTTTTTGCACATCCCTTCATGTAAAAGTCTCAGGGGTCAGATTGCTCTGTCCAGCGTCTCTATGACCAGTAACAGTGAGTTAGAGCGGTCTAACAGAACGCATTGCCTGCTTATATTGGAAATCTTATTTCTCACTCAGGGAAAGGCGTTTTAAGCAATTATAAGAGAAATAGTGACCAACATTAAAAATCTTTTTTGGGCATGAATAAAATCCTGTTTGCAATACAAAAAGACACTTCTCAGTGTGTTAGAAGTTTTTTGCACATCCCTTCATGTAAGAGTCTCAGTGGTCAGATCGCTCTGTCCAGCGTCTCTATGACCAGTAACAGTGAGTTAGAGCCTCTGAGCGGTCTAACAGAACCAATTGCCTGTAATGTTGGAAATCTTATTTCTCACTCAGGGAAAGGCATTTTAGTCAATTATGAGAGAAATAGTGACCAACATTAAAAATCTTTTTTGGGCATGAATAAAATCCTGTTTGCAATGAAGGAAGACACTTCTCAGTGTGTTAGAAGTTTTTTGCACATCCCTTTAAGCAAGAGTCTCAGTGGTCAGATCGCTCTGTCCAGCGTCTCTATGACCAGTAACAGTGAGTTAGAGCCTCTGAGCGATCTAACAGAATGTTCCGGCTGCTTATGTTAGAAATCTTATTTCTCACTCAGGGAAAGGCGTTTTAAGCAATGGGAAGAGAAATAGTGACCAACATTAAAAATCTTTTTTTGGCATGAATAAAATCCTATTTGCAATGAAGGAAGACACTTCTCAGTGTGTTAGAAGTTTTTTGCACATCCCTTCATGTAAGAGTCTCAGTGGTCAGATCGCTCTGTCCAGCGTCTCTATGACCAGTAACAGTGAGTTAGAGCCTCTGAGCGGTCTAACAGAACCAATTGCCTGTAATGTTGGAAATCTTATTTCTCACTCAGGGAAAGGCGTTTTAAGCAATGGGAAGAGAAATAGTGACCAACATTAAAAATCTTTTTTTGGCATGAATAAAATCCTATTTGCAATTAAGGAAGACACTTCTCAGTGTGTTATAAATTTTTCGCACATCCCTTTATGCAAGAGTCTCTGTGGTCAGATTGCTGTGTCCAGCGTCTCTATGACCAGTAACAGTGAGTTAGAGCCTCTGAGCGGTCTAACAGAACCAATTGCCTGCTTATGTTGGAAATCTTATTTCTCACTCAGGGAAAGGCGTTTTAATCAATTATAAGAGAAATAGTGACAAACATTAAAAATCTTTTTTGGGCATGAATAAAATCCTGTTTGCAATACAAAAAGACACTTCTCAGTGTGTTAGAAGTTTTTTGCACATCCCTTCATGTAAGAGTCTCAGTGGTCAGATCGCTCTGTCCAGCGTCTCTATGACCAGTAACTGTGAGTTAGAGCCTCTGAGCGGTCTAGCAGAACCAATTGCCTGCTTATGCTGGAAATCTTATTTCTCACTCAGGGAAAGGCGTTTTAAGCAATTATAAGAGAAATAGTGACCAACATTAAAAATCTTTTTTGGGCATGAATAAAATCCTGTTTGCAATACAAAAAGACACTTCTCAGTGTGTTAGAAGTTTTTTGCACATCCCTTCATGTAAGAGTCTCAGTGGTCAGATCGTTCTGTCCAGCGTCTCTATGACCAGTAACAGTGAGTTAGAGCCTCTGAGCGGTCTAACAGAATGCATTGCCTGCTTATGTTGGAAATCTTATTTCTCACTCAGGGAAAGGCGTTTTAAGCAATTATAAGAGAAATAGTGACCAACATTAAAAATCTTTTTTGGACATGAATAAAATCCTGTTTGCAATGAAGGAAGACACTTCTCAGTGTGTTAGAAGTTTTTTTGTACATCCCTTTAAGCAAGAGTCTCAGTGGTCAGATTGCTCTGTCCAGCGTCTCTATGACCAGTAACAGTGAGTTAGAGCCTCTGAGTGGTCTAACAGAATGCATTGCCTGCTTATGTTGGAAATCTTATTTCTCACTCAAGGAAAGGCGTTTTAAGCAATGGGAAGAGAAATAGTGACCAACATGAAAAATCTTTTTTGGGCATGAATAAAATCCTGTTTGCAATACAAAAAGACACTTCTCAGTGTGTTAGAAGTTTTTTGCACATCCCTTCATGTAAGAGTCTCAGTGGTCAGATTGCTCTGTCCAGCGTCTCTATGACCAGTAACAGTGAGTTAGAGCCTCTGAGCGGTCTAACAGAACGCATTGCCTGCTTATGTTGGAAATCTTATTTCTCACTCAGGGAAAGGCGTTTTAAGCAATTATAAGAGAAACACTGTCCAACATTAAAAATCTTTTTTGGGCATGAATAAAATCCTGTTTGCAATGAAGGAAGACACTTCTCAGTGTGTTAGAAGTTTTTTGCACATCACTTTATGCAAGAGTCTCTGTGGTCAGATCGCTGTGTCCAGCGTCTCTATGACCAGTAACAGTGAGTTAGAGCCTCTGAGCGGTCTAACAGAACCAATTGCCTGCTTATGTTGGAAATCTTATTTCTCACTCAGGGAAAGGCGTTTTAATCAATTATAAGAGAAATAGTGACCAACATTAAAAATCTTTTTTGGGCATGAATAAAATCCTGTTTGCAATACAAAAAGACACTTCTCAGTGTGTTAGAAGTTTTTTGCACACCCCTTTAAGCAAGAGTCTCAGTGGTCAGATCGCTCTGTCCAGCGTCTCTATGACCAGTAACAGTGAGTTATAACCACTGAGCAATCTAACAGAACGTTCTGCCTGCTTATGTTGGAAATCTTATTTCTCAGTCAGGGAAAGTCATTTTAAGCAATGATAAGAGAAATAGTGTCCAACATTAAAAATCTTTTTTGGGCATGAATAAAATCCTGTTTGCAATGAAAAAAGACACTTCTCAGTGTCTCAAATTTTTCGCACATCCCTTTATGCAAGAGTCTCAGTGGTGTAGCAAAAGATATTAATTTAAGCACAATAAAATATGTATAATTAATGGTTATTAATTACACATACTTTATACACTTCTCTGAAATAGCCGAGTCAAAAATAAACCGAACTAATGCCCTCGCCCAGCGAGTATTTAGCCGCCTTTATTCTAACTCTAAGAAAAATCAACTTCCTAGCCTTGAAAATTAATATTTCCACCGTAATTGGCTAAGTTACAGGACTGGATCAGTTTTGTAACGAAATCAATGCAGGTTAAGTGACGTGATATTTGTGAGCAAGGAACACAGTAAGAAATTCATATGTGAATACAAAATGCGGGTTTATTGATTACATTAAAGGGGAAAATGAACACTAGCTAGCAAATAACGAACACTAACAAACAACACATAAAACATGAAGCAAGAGAGAGAGAGAGAGTGAGAGAGAGAGAGTAGACTCTCCTATCCTCTGCTAATACGCATTGAGAAACGAGCCATCAAATTTTGGAAACATCTAAAAATGAGTGACCCCAACTCTTACCATTTTAAAGCCCTTAAAAACCATGAAGTGAACCCTGAAAAAAGTCCCCTGATTCAGACAGTCCTGAAGCTGCAAAAACATACTAACACGACTAACAACATCCAGCATCAGGACACTGAAATATTCATCCACAAAATTTGGCCCAACCAAATTATAAAAGCAGAAAAACAAAATTATTTAACCTATTGGAATGAAACAACAGAAAAACAGAGTAAACTTGAATGCTATTTGGCCCTAAACAGAGACTACACAACTGCAGACTATCTGAGTAGAGTCAAAGACTGTAAATTAAGACAACAAATGACGAGGTACAGACTGAGCAACCATAAACTAACTATTGAGACGGGGAGATATCGACAGAACTGGTTGCCCAAAGAGAGCCGCATCTGCCCCTACTGTGATGATGGCGAAGTGGAGACAGAGCAACACTTCCTCACCTCCTGCCCTAACTACGAAGAAATTAGAAACACATTTTATCCCAAATTTGAAACACTTTACCCCGACTTCAGTATGTTAAACAAGAAAACACAACTTCAGTATTTATTAGGTGAGAAACAAGATTGTATCTTACTAGCAGCAAGATACATTGATGCCTGTCACAAAAAGAGGGAGGAGTCAACAAATCAGTGATGCGCCTACAAATACACACACTGACTTTAAATTGTTTGCAGAATTCTATAATTCATGGAACTAATTTGTTATATTCTTTGCTAATTATCTACATATATATTTATTTATTTATTTTGTATACATGTCTGTTTTAAATCCAATGTAATCACTATGCTTTGGCAATACATTGTAACAATTGTCATGCCAATAAAGCTCATTTGAATTTGAATTTGAAAATTTGAGTAGACTGGCATTCTTTTACATCAGCACAACCAAATCATCAGAAAAACCTGAATCTCCTTGACCTACAAGGGGCACAGCTTTCTTATTGCATCTAATAGTTAAATGGTTACTTGCATAATGGTTTCCTTTTGTGTGGTGCTTACGCAAGGGTCCAGATGCCAGCTCAAAGGTAGTCCTGATGATTTCATGGAGATGGAGCCTTCGTTGTTCCATTGCTCGGCTGATCGGATGGTTACAAAGGGGCTGAGGTGTAGATGCCAGGATAGAAAGAAAGAGTCCGGCCTCATGCTGGGGGGAAACCACATGTGGCTGGGCCACGGGGTTTGCCCCACGGCCTTTCCGTGGAGGACCTCCACGATAACTATCTGAAGATTTTTCGGAAGAAGAGGAGAAGAGAGGGCCGGAACGGGGTGTGAGCCCTTTAAAGTCTGGACAGAGTCACACCTTCCCAAGTAGTTCCGACCAATGAGAAGGCTGGCTTTCTCAGTGGGAGGTTTGAAACTGGGTCTTCGTTTTATGGCCCTATGTTTCAGAAAAATGTCAGTTTGCATATTTAAATCAATAGGGGTTCAGGCCAGAAATACTAAAGATTATTAGAACGTTAATATGTTGCACCGGTATCAGTATCTAATACACAGCTTCTTTCAGAAAATCTACATACGAGTCAAAAGAGACCAAACATGGCATATACTGTATGTGGTTACATTAGCATTCTATCAAGACACAAGCATAAGACGGTTATAAAGTAAGAAATACAAAGGACATGGACAGTCGTAATATACACACACTGATATATGAGCTATGTGTCTTCGTTCACAGAAAGGTTTGTCTGTGAATGAAATAGGGAAGAGTCCATTTCTGTGAGCATTGTGTCTTTCCTATGGGGGGAAGTGAGTGAAGAAAGACAGTCTGCCTGCATAGTTGCAGATTCTCCTGCATAGTTTTGCATCGTAAACTGACATTATCAGTGGTTGCTAGAAGCGTCCTGGTTGAGACTTTGTCACCCACTGTTGGGTTGGGTGAGGGGAAGTCTGCTTCTTTGTTAATTGAATAAACTACTGATTTGGTTAAATCTAATGAACCATTGTCTGATTGGTCCATACCCTACATATCCCCCCCCGTCGAACGTTGTTGTCCGTCCAATAGACAACAGCGATCGACGTTAAAGGTGTAGAGCGATCAGACATGCACCTGCCATTCATGGCTGGAAGAGAACGTCAGGCATCGTAGTGATGTAAGTTGTAGCAAGGTGCGGGTCCTTGAGCGTGTACAGCAGTTGTCAGGGCCGTGTCACCTGTCATCCTGATGTTGGTCTAGGTCAGGTGGTTGGTTCAGGTGCTGTTATCTAGTAGGCTGTCTGTAGTGCCTGCGGTTTGGAATAGCTGGTTGGACTCTCACTTGTGAGAGGGTAGGCGGTTCCTGGGGTCGCAGGGAATTTTTAGGGAGATTTGTAGTGTGAAGAGAGTTCAGGCTGCGCTAGTGAAGGTGGTAGGAGGGCAGCAGGTGTTTGTTAGCCCTCTGTTCTGCTCGAACTTCACCAAAAATCTGATGTTTACAGTGTCACTTCTGTTTTGTAGCGTCACTGACTTGAGCTTGCCTGATTTGTGTTGGTAGGAGTTTTGTTGCTGGGCATGTGAGCTGTTGCTCGGTCCAACATTGTCTGGCTGCTCCTGGGGTGTCGACTGTTTTGCAGGATGCTCCTCCCTTGGAGGAGTCTGATGCTGTGTTGCATTGTGCAAGGAGTCAGCATTTTGTCCCTTTCAATATTTCTTACTTGAGTTTGTTCAAGGAGGTCCTTTGCTAGTGTTAGCAGCTCCTGTAACTAGGTGTGTCCAGCTGTCCACATGCAGCCTCCATTTGGCACCTGTGTGAAGGTTGTGGGGGAGGATGTTGTGGTGGACTGCTGTAGGACATACCATGGGGTACATAGGATGAGGATATCCTTTTGCAAGGCTTCTCCCAGTGGTGTTTTGTACCTGGGCTGTCGCAATGGCAACAGTGTCGCGCGGGTCTTGTGTCTCTATGTCCAGCTGCTCTCCTTGTTCCGCAGCGGTCTCAGACCTTAAAAGTTAAGCTTTTCGAGTCTCAGTCTCTAGCCGATCTGTGGGGCATTGAGCATGTGTCTGCTCCTTGCGGGACTTTGGTGACCAGTGAAGTGAAGTTGTTTTACTCTCTGGTTGAGACCCATAAGGTGGCTAAGGTGGTGATAGCCTTGTTCGGCCCAAGGTAGCTGTAACTCTGGGTCAGGTGTCATTGGTCCTCTTCTCTCCTTGTCCAGTGGCATTTTCCTCAGGTGCTGTGGGGTTTTCTGCACCCCTGGGCAGAACAGTGTTCCTCGCACTGGCTAGTCAGTGTTCAGGTCGCCCATCTGGGAGGATAGGCTGAGCTTTTGTGAAGTGTTGCCATTTTCACAGTGAGGGTAGAAGTAAGAGACTAATGCACCACCCTGAAGAGTCCGGAGTTACAGGCTTAATGGTTCAGCTAGCGATATAACATACAGCTTGTTGTTTCAGGCATGGTTTGCTAGTGTCTTCTATGATTAATGCATTAACTGTGGATGTTAGGGTGCTAATATTTTGCGGTTCTGAGAATCTCTTTTGTATGGCGTAGCTGAGATCTAATAAATGACTTAAGATGGTTCTTATGGTCAAAGTATTTCTCAGAATCTCCTGATGGCTAGCAACAGGCTGAATCTCTTATAATGTAAACGGGAAGGAGGACAGTTTCCTATTTGGATTATGCTTGTTACCATTGTGCCTGAACCACAGTTATGCCCTTGTAATCACTAAGATTACTTGTGTAGGAGGGTCACAGAACTCGGTGCGCCCATGGAGAATAAGCAGAATCACAAATGAAAGTGCCTCTGGTTCCCCCTAGCTCTATGGAGAGGTGAGACGACTCTTGAGTAAAAGAGGGGAATGTAAATAACTCAGGTAAGTAATAAATGAGTGAATAGCTGAGTGCTACCATCTTTAGGAGAAAACTTAAATAAGTGATTCAAACAATGCAGTGGCCAGAAATTGGGAAAACTCAATAGCACTCTTGATTAACTATTGGGTTTGCTTTGATCCTCACCATAGCTGGTCACTGCTGCTGCATGTTCAAGACCATTCTATGGGTGTGTCCTTCCATAAAGTTTAGACAAAGTGCTATTAACGGTTCCCTATATCTATAAAATTCTTCTCTCCTTAAACAGTTTACATGTGATTAAATTTAGATTTAATTAAGTAACTGCAGATTTAGTTGAAGCACGAGGGGATACAACTAAAATAGTGAAGGTGACTTAGCTGAGAAGACTTAAAGTGAGGGACTAAGTAGTAAGGGTTCAGGAACAGTATATATAAATATATTCCAAAATATATTTATATATACATATAGAACACTTTGCACTGCATGCCTACAAGCTGTAGTTAAAAGTGAATGATGATAACTGCTAGCTGTTGATGCTACTGGTTAACTTAGCCTAAGCTAAACCTGGTCCTTGTTAGCTTGACCGGCTCAGGTGGTGTGCTTACAATCTGGTGTCATGACGTGTGCGTTCTCTGGAGTTTTTGTGTCCTTTGACAAGTCTTTGTCATGGGAAACAATGCACATTAATGTCAATTTGAACAGAGTGTAGCAAATGTCTGTAGGCTTTGGAAGGCTAGTCTGTTAGCAATTGAGTCTTCTGTTTAAGATTTCAATTCAAGTGGCCAAATCATAAATTCACTGTCACACACTTGCTTCTTTCCAGCATGTGTTTCCACCTACTTAAAATGTGAGTCCTGTGCTGACTTGCGCTGAGGCCCTGCCGGGGCCTTCAGGTGCTAACTTGATCCTTTGAGTTTGGTAGATCAGTGTCATTGAGATCTTATGAACCCCTTTCTGAGGTGGCCTTGTGGTCGCGAAAGGCCCTCGGTGTCAGGTCACACAGTTGTTGCACAGGCATTGAGTGGGGCAGGCCAGAATGCCTAAACCGGTGACTTACAAACAGAAGGCTGTTTTGAGGAAAAGCTTGCAAAGCTGGTGTCCTCCTCCTTCGCAGGTTCTTTATGAGCTCCGAAGTAAGCTTGTTGAGGTCTGTGATGGGGAAGTTTCATGCCGATCCTGTTTGGTGGCTAGGGCAGCAAAAAGTTCTAAAGTTCAGACTGTAGGTCTGCAGTTTCCTTCGTGCTGGCTTGTCTTAGCAGCTGGTAGTCCTACTGGATGTGTCCTGGCTGTCAAACCAGGAAGCGTTGCACCTCTAGGCGAGAAGTGACCCAGAGCAGACAGTCTATCTTGGTAGTTCAGGACTGCAATGTCTCAAATGTCTCACCAGTAGGCATGGACAACATTGTCTCCTGCAGGTTTTGTTGTGAATGCAGGGACGTCTCTCAATGTGCTGTTTCCGGGCTCATCTGAATGAATCCTTTTCCTTCTGTCACTGCTGAAGTTTTCAGGAAGTTGACTTGTGGGGTGTCAGGCAGAAAGGTTTGACTCCCCCCTTTTGTGTCTTGTACAGGGGTGAGTTGGTTTGCACTGCTGGATCTGTGAAAGGCAGCAGGGTGTCTTTTACGTGAGTCCATGCACAGTCTGTAAGACTGTTTCAGTTCTTTCTGGACCATGTTGAGCTCCTCCCTAAGGTTGCAGAATTGCTGAGACCAGGTTTGGACTTCAGCTCTGGCTGCATGCAGAGGGCTTCTATGGCCGTAGCTTTGATGTCTCTCACATTAAGATGTAGATATATATATATGCTGTTTTGACAGCGATTTGTGTGGAACAGTCCTCTTTCCAAGTATTTTCCGGTGGCCTTTCCAAGCTGTCTCCTGTGTCTGGCAGCAGTTAGAGCCTCCTGAATACTGGTGATTTCTTCCTGTTGCTCCATCCTGTCGGGTTCTTTGAACCTGTTCTGTTTCTTCTCTTGCTGGGCAGGTGTCAGTTCCCTTTGGAACTTGGGACTTGCAGTTCAGTTAATTTTCCTTCTGTCTGAGGCCCTTGAGGGGGTGGGCCGAGGAGACAATGCTGGTCAGCTCCTGATTGTCTCTTCTGGGCGTGAAGTGTCCATTTGTGTCACCGTTCTGCTGTTCCTTTCTTGACTGTTGCAGGACTTTGGCTGCTGTAGGCTGAAGGATGCTCTGCCAGGTCTACAAGGTGGTACTGGCAGATGGCAGTGCTAGCTGACACACTGGGTCACTTGTGGAGACACAGGAGAGAGAGGCAGAGGGCAAATGCAAGTACAGACAGAGGTGGTAAGCTATCCATTTGAATAAGGGTTCTGTAAGCCAGATAATGTGTGAATAGCCGGTGAGGGACAGCTAGTCTTGAGATTTGTGCAGGTGACCACCAAGTGGTTTGAGTAATTTTGCATGGGTCAGCTAATGACTGTGCTGTACGTGTGGTACGTTATTACTCAGCGCACTGATGGTTCTTAGTGTTGGTCATTATGAGAGTATCAAAAATAAAATGAAATAAAGGCAGGAAGAGAAAGAAAGAGAAAGAAAGGCTTTCCTTATTTAGTTTGAGCTAGGAAATATGATTAAAGCAGCTGTCACTTGTGGGTGAGGCTGCATTAGGCTCATAAACCTAGGGTTAGATTATTAGCTAAACTAACACACACTAAATACTCCGAGGTCAGAAAGACAAAAGAAACAAGGGGAAGCGTTTCCCGTTCTGTCTGGCACCTCCATTGTGTTCGGCAATCAATGCATTTTCAGCATACAAGGTCTGGCCTTGAAGATTGCGAAGGGGCAGAGATGCTAATATCCTGCATACTCTTTAGGGGAACAACAGCGGCTACACTGCTGTAATCCCACACAAGGAGGGAAATTAGTGATGGTAAAAATAACTAAAGTAAGGTAAAAGTCGAGGTTAGAAATGTCCTTATAGCTCCAGAATACTGAAGGAAAGTTAAATAGGCAGCCTGATTTAATTACATTTCTAATGTAATTCAATTCAGGGTAGCTGAATAGGAAAATTCAGTCGGAAACAAAGGTAAATCAATGACTAAAAATAGAGGAATAAAGTCAAAATAAAAGTAAAAGTAGGGTGTCCTTATAGCTATAGGAACCTAAAGGAGAGTGTTTATAAGCCCGCTAATTCAATTACATTTTAAAATTTAATTAACTTTGTCCTGGCTAAATGAAACACATCTAGATGAAATAAGGAATGACCAAAAATCAAATTTTAGACAACACTCCTCCCAAAAGGAAAAGGGTATATGGTTTTCTGCGGAGGGTGAAACCAAGTGTGAGGGAGTGTTCGTTTGACTGGTTGTATCGTGCCCGGGTCAGTGTGTGGCAGGTTGGAGATGGGCTCCATGTGTTGGTAGTCCAGACACCTTCTACCTTCTCACGTCATGTCATGCTGCATGCTGACCATGGATGCCGCCTGTTTAGGTGGCTTGGGTGTCATGGTGTGTTGTGGGCATGCTATGCTTTCACCCCCCTTGTCAGTGGGGGCAACACAAGCTGTGGCGCTGTGGTGCCTTCAGGGACATCTTGAAGCATGATGAGTCCCACATTAGCATGTATGTGAAGTCCTTTGGCATTGTAAGGCATGGAGCATAAGTGAGCTTGGAAGTTAGGATCGGGTGGCTGGAGGGGTTTGAGAGGTGGTTTGTTTTGAAACCTTAGTCTGGTGTTAGAGGCTTACAGTCCATTTATGCCACTCAGGTGTCTGACGTGAGAGCATGACAGCAACAGTCTTTGGCTGGTCAGTGGTGACCTTGAGTCCTGGTGGAAGTTGAGACTGTGTTCTAGTTTTAGATGGGATTTCACTTGTGTAGGGCCCGTGATGTGGGCCCAGTCGAAGGTGATCTCTGTAGACTGACAAGTGTCTGTGACTCTGGTCTGATTCATGTGTCAGGAGATCGTTTCCTCTGTAGTCCAGCTGCTTTAGGCTGTGGTTACATCAGGGGAATCTGAAAGTGGGAAAAATCAATAGCACTAGTAATCACAGTGGCGTTCCCACACTCTGGTTGGTCGTGGCTGCTGCGTGTTCAGCTCCTTCCTCGGCCAAGCCATGTGTGGGGCACCGCATGAAGTGTAGTCAGAGTGCTATTGAATATTTTCCTCAACTATGAGTTCTTGTGTTGAGCTCCACAATCCCTTCTATCTGCGTGCACATGGCTGTATTTTGTTCCTAACTACCACCTGTTGAAGTTGTGAGGTAGTTTGGCTGGAACTAGAGTGCTGCTTTAACATTGTCAGACTGTTGGTTGGCATCATCGCTGAGGGTGGTCGTAAGCAGGTACAGCCAGTCTTGTGTGGTTGCTTCAGCTGCAGATGTGTTGCAGGTAATCACTACATTGTGGCCCCCTCGTGGGGTTTGCAGTGAGTGTGGAGATGTTTCTAGCCAGCTTATCAAAGTCTTTGAGTCATGCCATGGCTGGTGGCCAGGGTCCTTTGAATGGGCTCCCACCCCCCTTGTTGCTGATGGGGGCTATTGGGGTGCTGGCTGGTGCAGTCCTTAGCAGAGGGCTCTCACCTCTGTTTCCTTTGAAGAGCCTTTTCAGTCTATGCTCTCATTTAAGCTTGTTGCAGCCTTTATTCTAACTCTAAGAAAAATCAACTTCCTAGCCTTGAAAATTAATATTTCCACCGTAATTGGCTAAGTTACAGGACTGGATCAGTTTTGTAACGAAATCAAAGCAGTTTAAGTGACGTGATATTTGTGAGCAAGGAACACAGTAAGAAATTCATATGTGAATACAAAATGCGGGTTTATTGATTACATTAAAGGGGAAAATGAACACTAGCTAGCAAATAACGAACACTAACAAACAACACATAAAACATAAAGCAAGAGAGAGAGAGAGAGTGAGAGAGAGAGAGAGTAGACTGGCATTCTTTTACATCAGCACAACCAAATCATTAGAAAAACCTGAATCTCCTTGACCTACAAGGGGCACAGCTTTCTTATTGCATCTAATAGTTAAATGGTTACTTGCATAATGGTTTCCTTTTGTGCGGTGCTTACGCAAGGGTCCAGATGCCAGCTCAAAGGTAGTCCTGATGATTTCATGGAGATGGAGCCTTCGTTGTTCCATTGCTCGGCTGATCGGATGGTTACAAAGGGGCTGAGGTGTAGATGCCAGGATAGAAAGAGAGAGTCCGGCCTCATGCTGGGGGGAAACCGCATGTGGCTGGGCCACGGGGTTTGCCCCACGGCCTTTCCGTGGAGGACCTCCACGATAACTATCTGAAGATTTTTCGGAAGAAGAGGAGAAGAGAGGGCCGGAACGGGGTGTTAGCCCTTTAAAGTCTGGACAGAGTCACATCTTCCCAAGTAGTTCCGACCAATGAGAAGGCTGGCTTTCTCAGTGGGAGGTTTGAAACTGGGTCTTCGTTTTATGGCCCTTTGTTTCAGAAAAATGTCAGTTTGCATATTTAAATCAATAGGGGTTCAGGCCAGAAATACTAAAGATTATTAGAACGTTAATATGTTGCACCGGTATCAGTATCTAATACACCGCATCTTTCAGAAAATCTACATACGAGTCAAAAGAGACCAAACATGGCATATACTGTATGTGGTTACATTAGCATTCTATCAAGACACAAGCATAAGATGGTTATAAAGTAAGAAATACAAAGGACATGGACAGTCGTAATATACACACACTGATATATGAGCTATGTGTCTTCGTTCACAGAAAGGTTTGTCTGTGAATGAAATAGGGAAGAGTCCATTTCTATGAGCATTGTGTCTTTCCTATGGGGGGAAGTGAGTGAAGAAAGACAGTCAGCCTGCATAGTTGCAGATTCTCCTGCATAGTTTTGCATCGTAAACTGACATTATCAGTGGTTGCTAGAAGCGTCCTGGTTGAGACTTTGTCACCCACTGTTGGGTTGGGTGAGGGGAAGTCTGCTTCTTTGTTAATTGAATAAACTACTGATTTGGTTAAATCTAATAAACCTTTGTCTGATTGGTCCATACCCTACATTGGTCAGATCGCTCTGTCCAGCGTCTCTATGACCAGTAACAGTGAGTTAAAGCGGTCTAACAGAACGCATTGCCTGCTTATGTTGGAAATCTTATTTCTCACTCAGGGAAAGGCGTTTTAAGCAATTATAAGAGAAATAGTGACCAACATGAAAAATCTTTTTTGGGCATGAATAAAATCCTGTTTGCAATACAAAAAGACACTTCTCAGTGTGTTAGAAGTTTTTTGCACACCCCTTTAAGCAAGAGTCTCAGTGGTCAGATCGCTCTGTCCAGCGTCTCTATGACCAGTAACAGTGAGTTGGAGCGTCTCAGCGGTATAACAGAACGCATTGCCTGCTTATGTTGGAAATCTTATTTCTCACTCAGGGAAAGGCGTTTTAAGCAATTATAAGAGAAATAGTGACCAACATTAAAAATCTTTTTTGGGCATGAATAAAATCCTGTTTGCAATGAAGGAAGACACTTCTCAGTGTGTTAGAAGTTTTTTACACATCCCTTTAAGCAAGAGTCTCAGTGGTCAGATCGCTCTGTCCAGCGTCTCTATGACCAGAAACAGTGAGTTATAGCCACTGAGCGATCTAACAGAACGTTCTGTCTGCTTATGTTGGAAATCTTATTTCTCACTCAGGGAAAGGCGTTTTAAGCAATGATAAGAGAAATAGTGTCCAACATTAAAAATCTTTTTTGGGCATGAATAAAATCCTGTTTGCAATGAAGGAAGACACTTCTCAGTGTGTTAGAAGTTTTTTGCACATCCCTTTAAGCAAGAGTCTCAGTGGTCAGATCGCTCTGTCCAGCGTCTCTATGACCAGTAACAGTGAGATATAGCTACTGAGCGATCTAACAGAACGTTCTGTCTGCTTATTTTGGAAATCTTATTTCTCACTCAGGGAAAGGCGTTTTAAGCAATGATAAGAGAAATAGTGACCAACATTAAAAATCTTTTTTGGGCATGAATAAAATCCTGTTTGCAATGAAGGAAGACACTTCTCAGTGTGTTAGAAGTTTTTTGCACATCCCTTCATGTAAGAGTCTCAGTGGTCAGATCGCTCTGTCCAGCGTCTCTATGACCAGTAACAGTGATTTAGAGCCTCTGAGCGATCTAACAGAACTTTCTGCCTGCTTATGTTAGAAATTTTATTTCTCACTCAGGGAAAGGCGTTTTAAGCAATGGGAAGAGAAATAGTGACCAACATTAAAAATCTTTTTTTGGCATGAATAAAATCCTGTTTGCAATGAAAAAAAAAACACTTCTCAGTGTGTTAGAAATTTTTCGCACATTCCTTTATGCAAGAGTCTCTGTGGTCAGATCGCTGTGTCCAGCGTCTCTATGACCAGTAACAGTGAGTTAGAGCCTCTGAGCGGTCTAACAGAACCAATTGCCTGCTTATGTTGGAAATCTTATTTCTCACTCAGGGAAAGGCGTTTTAATCAATTATAAGAGAAATAGTGACCAACATTAAAAATCTTTTTTGGGCATGAATAAAATCCTGTTTGCAATACAAAAAGACACTTCTCAGTGTATTAGAAGTTTTTTGCACATCCCTTCATGTAAGAGTCTCAGTGGTCAGATCGCTCTGTCCAGCGCCTCTATGACCAGTAACAGTGAGTTAGAGCCTCTGAGCGGTCTAACAGAACCAATTGCCTGCTTATGTTGTAAATCTTATTTCTCACTCAGGGAAAGGCGTTTTAAGCAATTATAAGAGAAATAGTGACCAACATTAAAAATCTTTTTTGGGCATGAATAAAATCCTGTTTGCAATGAAGGAAGACACTTCTCAGTGTGTTAGAAGTTTTTTTGTACATCCCTTTAAGCAAGAGTCTCAGTGGTCAGATCGCTCTGTCCAGCGTCTCTATGACCAGTAACAGTGAGTTAGAGCCTCTGAGCGATCTAACAGAACGTTCTGCCTGCTTATGTTAGAAATCTTATTTCTCACTCAGGGAAAGGCGTTTTAAGCAATGGGAAGATAAATAGTGTCCAACATTAAAAATCTTTTTTGGGCATGAATAAAATCCTGTTTGCAATACAAAAAGACACTTCTCAGTGTGTTAGAAGTTTTTTGCACATCCCTTTAAGCAAGAGTCTCAGTGATCAGATCGCTCTGTCCAGCGTCTCTATGACCAGTAACAGTGAGATATAGCTACTGAGCGATCTAACAGAACGTCTGCTCATTTTGGAAATCTTATTTCTCACTCAGGGAAAGGCGTTTTAAGCAATGATAAGAGAAATAGTGACCAACATTAAAAATCTTTTTTTGGCATGAATAAAATCCTGTTTGCAATGAAAAAAAAAACACTTCTCAGTGTGTTAGAAATTTTTCGCACATCCCTGTGACACATCCCATGTGACACATCAAACTTATTGGGAATTTCACAAGAAAAACAATGGTGTGCTTGGTTTTAACGTAACTTTATTCTTTCATGAGTTATTTACAAATTTCTGACCACTTATAAAATGTGTTCAATGTGCTGCCCATTGTGTTGGATTGTCAATGCAACCCTCTTCTCCCACTCTTCACACACTGATAGCAACACCGCAGGAGAAATGCCAGCACAGGCTTCCAGTATCCGTAGTTTCAGGTGCTGCACATCTCGTATCTTCACACCATAGACAATTGTCTTCAGATGACCCCAAAGATAAAAGTCTAAGGGGGTCAGATCGGGAGACCTTGGGGGCCATTCAACTGGCCCACAACGACCAATCCACTTTTCAGGAAACTGTTCATCTAGGAATGCTCGGACCTGACACCCATAATGTGGTGGTGCACCATCTTGCTGGAAAAACTCAGGGAACGTGCCAGCTTCAGTGCATAAAGAGGGAAACACATCATCATGTAGCAATTTCAAATATCCAGTGGCCTTGAGGTTTCCATTGATGAAGAATGGCCCCACTATCTTTGTACCCCATATACCACACCATACCATCACTTTTTTTGTTCCAACAGTCTTGGAGAGATCTATCCAATGTGGGTTAGTGTCAGACCAATAGCGGTGGTTTTGTTTGTTAACTTCACCATTCACATAAAAGTTTGCCTCATTACTGAACAAAATCTTCTGCGTGAACTGAGGGTCCTGTTCCAATTTTTGTTTTGCCCATTTTGCAAATTCTGTGCGCCGATCTGGGTCATCCTCGTTGAGATGCTGCAGTAGCTGGAGTTTGTAAGGGTGCCATTTGTGAGTAGCTAATATCCGCCGAAGGGATGTTCGACTAATGCCACTCTCCAGTGACATGCGGCGAGTGCTACGCTGTGGGCTCTTGCTGAATGAAGCTAGGACAGCCACTGATGTTTCTTCATTAGTGACAGTTTTCATGCGTCCACATTTTGGCAAATCCAACACTGAACCAGTTTCACGAAACTTAGCAAGCAGTTTGCTAACTGTAGCATGGGAGATGGGTGGTCTCATAGGGTGTCTTGCATTGAAATCTGCTGCAATGACCCGGTTACAGCGTTCACCAGATATCAACACAATTTCGATCCGCTCCTCACGTGTTAACCTCTTTGACATGTCAATGGCTGTGAACAAAGAGAAACTTGTAAATAACTCATGAAGGAATAAAGTTACGTTAAAAACCCAGCACACCATTGTTTTTCTTGTGAAATTCCCAATAAGTTTGATGTGTCACATGACCCTCTTCCTATTGAAAAAACAAAAGTTGGATCCAAGATGGCCGACTTCAAAATGGCCACCATGGTCACCACCCATCTTGAAAAGTTTGCCCCCTCACATATACTAATGTGCCACAAACAGGACGTTAATATCACCAACCATTCCCATTTTATTAAGGTGTATCCATATAAATGGCCCACCCTGTAGTGACCAACATTAAAAATCTTTTTTTGGCATGAATAAAATCCTGTTTGCAATGAAAAAAAAAAACACTTCTCAGTGTGTTAGAAATTTTTCGCACATCCCTTTATGCAAGATTCTCTGTGGTCAGATCGCTCTGTCCAGCGTCTCTATGACCAGTAACAGTGAGTTAGAGCCTCTGAGCGGTCTAACAGAACACATTGCCTGCTTATGTTGGAAATCTTATTTCTCACTCAGGGAAAGGCGTTTTAAGCAATTATAAGAGAAATAGTGACCAACATGAAAAATCTTTTTTTGGCATTAATAAAATCCTGTTTGCAATACAAAAAGACACTTCTCAGTGTGTTAGAAGTTTTTTGCCCATCCCTTTAAGCAAGAGTCTCAGTGGTCAGATCGCTCTGTCCAGCGTCTCTATGACCAGTAACAGTGAGTTAGAGCGGTCTAACAGAACCAATTGCCTGCTTATGTTAGAAATCTTATTTCTCACTCAGGGAAAGGCGTTTTAAGCAATGGGAAGAGAAATAGTGTCCAACATTAAAAATCTTTTTTGGGCATGAATAAAATCCTGATTGCAATGAAGGAAGACACTTCTCAGTGTGTTAGAAGTTTTTTACACATCCCTTCATGTAAGAGTCTCAGTGGTCAGATCGCTCTGTCCAGCGTCTCTATGACCAGTAACAGTGAGTTAGAGCCTCTGAGCGGTCTAACAGAACCAATTGCCTGCTTATGTTGGAAATCTTATTTCTCACTCAGGGAAAGGCGTTTTAAGCAATTATAAGAGAAATAGTGTCCAACATTAAAAATCTTTTTTGGGCATGAATAAAATCCTGTTTGCAATGAAAAAAGACACTTCTCAGTGTGTTAGAAGTTTTTTGCACATCACTTTATCTCATTTCCCACCTCATTTTAATTGTTGACCAATATACGTCAATATTTCTGTGAATTTGGTTGATTTAATAAGATATTGCTTTTAAAACTCTGTCTTCATTCAAGACATTTACGTTACTTTTTTATGTTATCTTAGATTTTATATACACGGCGGTAACGTTTTTGAAATCATGCAAGATCGTTTCTCTTTTATTGTTTCCTAATCATTATTTTTATCTACGCATGTACGCTCTATTCTATCTACCGGTTTTATTTTTATTCAACTGATTTCAAAATTATTTGTAAAATTGCTCATTTGAAAGTCACTTAGGATAAAAGCATATGCAAATCATTAGAAATGTAAAAAAAAATTACTCAGAGAAAAGGATAATGAGCGAGACAACATTTTATTTTTTATAATATTGTTGAATATACATTCATACATTGAAGTAGTGAAGAAAATGCTTAAATTGATGTTACAAAAAAATGGTAGTAATGACATTACATGTGGTTTAACCAGAAAAGAAAATTGCTGCAGGTTTCACTCTAATTTGAAATCAACCAGCGATTCAACAATTTCACATGTCATAGACGCACAATTTTTGGGAAACCAGCAATGCACATAGGTCTGTTACAGACGTACACAAACAGAGAACTTTGCTGATGTCCATGTCATCCTCACATTCAGACATCACATCCAGAATTTTTCTGGTAGTTCAGTAGATTCTCTCTCTGCTGGTGATAAACATACTCATCAAATCAGGCAATGGGTTTTTCAGGCTTCTTACAATTTTCATTTCGTTTTTGAGAGTTGTTTCATGTTTTGTATCCCTGGAACAATCCTGATTTGGATCGCACACCTCCCCGATGATCTTACACATCAGGCAGATCATTTGTCCTCTGTAATGTTTTTAAACATAGCGTCTATCATGTCTTTTATAAAACAAATTTTTCCTGCGTCACAGTCGCACAGCGGTTGCTCAGACGCACCAGAGCCAGAACTCCATCCATGCTCCATCAGCTGTTTTGCAGTGTCGGATGATGAAATCTGTTCTTTCCAAAGCATACACATTGTCCCCTAAACGATATGGAAGGTTGTCGCTGTTTTCTAGAATCTGGCTTGACAGTTTTAATCCACGATGGTCTTTGTTCAATTTCAGTTTCAATTTCCGTCAATTTTTGTCAGGCTCAGACAAACTGGATTCTTGAAGTTTTCTTCAACTTTTGATCAACAAGAAAATTAGAAAATTGTCAAACCTGGTATTGTTTGGAACACCTCAACTGCAGAGTTTATCAGGAAAGGTTTTACAGAGCGGGCCCCTCCCTCACCCCTGTTGTGTGGTGTAAGGGATTGTTCAGGTTTATTGTACTGAATACACAAATTACTTAAGACATACCCACAATAAAACACTGACATCGATATTGGTCTAACTAGACTGAAACAGCTTGTCTATTGTTGAGAAAATGGTGTTCAACATAGGTACGTCGTTCTGCTCAAAATATAGATTTGTTGTGCAACATCCGAAAGGGTTGTCCTCAGGAATAGGGAAGGCACTGTCGTCTGACTCATCAGAGTCTAACTCATCAGAGTCAGACTCATCGCTGCTTTGAGACAAAAAGTTTGTTTCAGATTCCTCCCGAAGTTTATTGGCCTGCAGGAGATAATTTTGGTCATGATGCATTTTGTTCCAACAGGCTGATATGGATATGTATTCTGGCCTCGTTGCTGCACGGTACCGCATACCATCTGTGGCAGCATCCCACTGATAAACGTACCTGATTTTTCCAAAATGTAATTCTCCCCAAATTTGATTGTAAAAGTATGTCCAGTCTATGGCGGTCAAAAGCAGGTAGTTACATTCGGATGTGTATCTCGTATATTCCTCGTAATCACCCAAAACATATATTTTTATGTTTTCTGCTTCTTATTAAAAACAAATCTTCCCACACGATATTCAGACACTGAGAAATCTTGTTTCACAAAATCTTCCTCTTTATAGAAAATCTTTGTCAGACCGTGTCTTTTCCGGTGCTTATCTTCATCCTTTTTAACAGAACTTCTTGGCTCTGTTACAGACATCTCTCTTGTTTCAGGAGTGACTGGAGCATCGGAGGCCATTGTAACAATGTAGAAATGTCGCCCGCATAAAACCGAGTGTCTCTAAACCTTATTTAAATACCAAATTCTGAATAGAGGTGTGTCAAACAACCACGGACGTAACGCCTCCAACAGTCATAAAACGTGTAGAGTGAGATATTATCTCTCATATTATCAACGGTTGTTTTTGCAAACTATGCATAGTGTGTACACTGTTTTGAAATCAGTTGAATAAAAATTAAACCGGTAGACAGAATAGATTGTACATGCGTAGATAAAAATAATAAAAAACAATCTTGTATCTTATATCTGATATAAACCAGTGTAATATAAAAATGTAATGTAAATGCCTCGAATGAAGATGGGTTAAATATTGAAGCAATATTTTATTCAATCAACCAAATTCACAGAAATATTGACGTATATTGGCCAACAATTAAAATGAGGTGGGAAAATAAGAAGCTGCTGTAAACAAATTCAGTAAACATTCAATTGTTCTGGTTTCTTTGCGGTTTCTATTTCACAATGGTATATATATATATATATATATATATATATAAAAATATATATATCTACCAATTTTAGGTGTACTCTGTACTTAGCAGGGATCAGTGTCAGTGTGTGAGTATTTTGGGACATGGCGGCCATGTTTGAAGTCTGAGGTGTATGTTGGGTATGGTAGTTCCCTGACCTGGAAGCCTACAGCGTTTGAATGAAGTATTAGTGAAATGTGTTCGATTTAACATCTTTGTTAAAAAATATTTAGACCAAACAATTATATTCAAGAATAATACAGTATACATGTGCTAAAACTGACTTGACGTGTATGGTGTAATGCAACCGTTGTTGTGTAACCGTCTCGTGAAATAGCATAAGGATTGTTAGTCGCAGGCTCTTGAAATCACAAAATCGTCTATATTATCATGAAATAATGAACCCATCATCATCCTATTCTAGAGAATGTGTATTGTGTTAGACAGGGTGTTTCATGATTCAAAGGAGTATGTTTGAGTTCTATGTTGAGCGTTATTTTTAAAGATTGTTGGCTCACGCCTATATTTTTAGCTTAATCATAAAACTAGATAAGCAGGAATTTGTAATAATGTGTTTAACATTTAAAAAGTTGGTCAATCACTCCGTAGATTTATATTACTATGGTTTTATAATACATTTCTGCAACGGCTGTACTTGTTTGTCAAACAGTGTTGGGGAAAAGTAGTAATGAAAAGTAGTTTGATCTTGTTATGGTTTTAAATGTGTATTTAATCTTAGAACAATGCAAGTCTGATTTTGTGGTGGTTGTGCTATAAAATTAAATGATTATAATTGTAATTCAAGTGATGAAGTATTTTGAAAGTCTGCCAGTAATTAGTTGTTGAGTCTGACTGTAATGTTAACCCTACCTGGTTTACATGTTTCATAAACATTAACAGTTGAAAACATTACATATTTAGAAACGTAATAAAAAGGTTATCGGATGTGATCAGTTACATTACTGTTTAAAGTGATTATAACAGTTACACTATTTAATATATTTGAAATATGGTAAATTTTAATCTATTACGTTTCCAAAGTAAACTTCCCAACACTGTGCGTACAAATATTTCATAAGGGTCACAGCTACAGCTAAATGATAAAACAAAACTTGAGGATGTTGTTGGCTGTTTGTAGGTGTCTGTGAAAGGTGTGTGTATGCATAAGAAAGTTTGAAAGAAAAAATGTTTTAGGGTAAAGATGTGATTTTATTACAAACAATTAGCATTCTAACTTAAAAACATACCAGTTTTGTTGTGTTTTGATGAGAATGTCAGATGTGGTATATAAATAAAGTCTTTTTATTGATAGAATCATGCTGAACTTACAATCTACCAAATCAGAACAATTTTAGCACACGGTAGCTGCTTTTGCTTATGACCGCCGAGAAGTACACATAGGCCTACTCTATGCAGTTGATAAAAGAAATGGGTTCTTGGTACGACAAATAAAATGTGAACACTGTCGTCGACTATCAGAACAAGAGGTCTAAATGTAGCGGCATAAGGAAAAAGTAATTTAAAACAATGTTTATAAAACATAACTAAATGATTGCTAGCGGAATTTTCTACATTCATATGGTCATTTTCTTAGTGATTTGGGCTCTTTACATAGCGGTTTTGTGCACACAAAATTCGTTATATTTTGTGTCTGTATCCTATTCTAGTGTGTGGAACTTTAACAACCTCAAACTTTACAGAATGTCTAGCTTTGAGAGCAATGGTGAGATATGTTTCAGTTGTAAGTGTAAAGCAACAAGCCTTGTGTTGACGGTTCATCGTATGGATATGGAGATGGATAAGTACCCTAAAAAAAATAGCAATTTAGTCATACTGTCAAGTATAAATTTTCATTTATTTCTATAAACACTGAATGCTGATGGCTTTCAGAGAGAAAGCCTCACCTACAGTCCAACAGTCCAACAACCAAAATGTGTACAGTGTCATCCATAATCCTGAGCATTTGACCGAGTAAAACACCAGTCATAATAGATCAAGAGGTTTTTATGTATGTATTATGGTCTTTTTCTTAAATGATGTGTCACTAGGCTTCTTGAATTTACAATTGTGCTTGGGGGTCTTTTCTTTGTGGTCTGTGAATGGGGGAAAAGCATGGACGACAAGGTTTATTATTTACCTATTCTATATGCGAGTCAAAAATAATGCCTTAAGAAAATGGTAATAAACAGTTGAAACAAGCTCAACTCTACATCTCTTCAAGATCATGTTGGATACTGAAAAATTCACATTCTGATGCATCCAGACGCATTAGACAAGCCTTTTAAAAACACAAAGCCATTGTGCTCTTGCAAAAAAAAAAAAAATCATATAAAATATGTTTCCTTTGTTCAGTTCAGAAACAGTATCTGGATATACGCATTGTTTAAAACATATTTGGTAGCATGATTCATGTTTCATCATGTATCGACCACATAATTATTGGACTGATAAAAGTATAAACGTATGTAGAAATAATAAAAGTAAATCTTATAAATTATACAGAATTGGCTAATGACATTGTGTCAATACACACCAGGTATGAAGATACATTTGGTAACCTTTTATTAATTTTTTCAAGCTAGGTTAAAAAAAAAAAAAGCACAATATTTGATTTTGGGAGAAAGTTGGAAACCAGTTTTTAGCATTTTCACCGAGGGACATTAGTGCTGACATGGAATGTTGACCTTTCTAAATGGTGTCATTGTGTGTGTGTGTGTGTGTGTGTGTGTGTGTGCGCGTGTGTACACTCTACGTTTGTGTGTTTTGCTGTTTATTTGTGTTTGTTTGCCTGCATATTTGTGTTTGTATGTTTGAGTTGAGGTTTGAAAAATCTAGGAGAAAATAAAATAAAAAATATAGCTGCAAGCAGCGATTGGCGGGCCCTCGCCATAAGTGCAAGCGCCACCCTTGTGCAATCAATAAAAAAAAAGTGCTGTTTTAAGGGTTACAGCAATGAAAGGGTTACAGTATGACATCAACAGAGTTAAACACACACAGACACACAAAAAATAAACAATACAACTTTAGGGAAACTGTGCATATCTATCTTTATATCCTCCCTATGGTGAGTCCACATGTGTGATATTTCCAAATATCTGTCCACTGTAGTGACCTCCATGTGTGAGTAGGTTAATTATATTAGTTAACAAGAAAAATAATTAGATAGCATTTATTAATGTTAATTATTATTAAGTTCAACATGTATTATGTAATTAAAATGCACAGTTGTATTTTAATATTAGTTTATATGCACTGTGAGTTAACATGAACAGGAATATTTTTATTAACTAACTCTAAAAAAGATAAATAAATGCTGTAAAAATATATTGTATATTGTTAGTTCATATTAGTTGATGCATTAATTAATGTTAACCAAAAAAGAGACCTCACTGTAAATAGTTAATTACACATTTTATGATCCATAACCATTAAAAAAAAAGGTGATCTATAAGCATTTGCGAAATGTGAAATATATAAACTATATTACCAGTAAGGGACATATTAACTTATTTTATGTATTTGTTTCTGTAATTATATAAAAGTAAACTACATATAAACAGACTGTGTGAATGAATTTTTTTTCTGATGGGTTAAAATATATCTTAGCATATGACTCCATCCGGTGGTCATCCTGGGTATTACAGTCTTCATCTCTGTTACAAAGAGTTTAAATATTCCCCCTTCTCTCTCTCCCTCCCTCTCTTTTCACCCATCACCCCACACTCACTCTGACACTCACACACCCACCACCACACACACACACACACACACACACACACACACACACACACACACACACACACATAGAGGCAGATTGACATGAGATGTCTATTTGTTTTTTAATTTTCTTTAATTCATAGAGCTTTGGATTTGTTTGAATTCTTGAATACTTCTTCAGAATTACTAGTTCTATGTATGAAAAAAGTTTGAAAGAGTTTGAATACTACATTTTAATGATATAATAAAACGATGGTTGTTGTTTTTACTGTTACTTTGATAAATCACCATGTCAACACCGTTCAAGATATCCAAAATCCGCTCGCAATTTAGCATCTTCAGTGTCTTGGCATCATGCAGAAAAAGTTTGGTGTAAATTTCTTATTTTTCCTGATAAGAGTATTTAAAATTCCACAGCCTGATTTTTCCAAAAATCCACATTCAAACCAAAATAGCCGACTTCCTGTTGGTCACAGCTAATGGATGTAAATTAGAAATTTGTCCGGATTGAAGTGAACAATATATGTACCGAGTTTGGTGACTGTAGGAAAAACGAGCCTCCAAATATTGTCAAAAGGTGGCGCTATAGAGGGCCTCCTCCACGCCCATTTATGAGCTTTTGCCAGTGTCTAACTGTCATTAATGCTGATATGCGTGTTGCGTTTCATGGAATTTTAAGCATGTTAAGTGCCTCAAAAACACAGGAAAGTAATTTTAAACTTTGACACGTTGCCATGGAAACAGCATTTAATGTATCAACAAACCGTTTACAGATTCTTATTGGCCGTGTTTTGTCAATATACTGATGAAGTCTGAAGCAAATAGAGTAAAATTAAGATCTTGAATTTAAAGCATTTAGAAAATGACATTTCCTGCAGCCAGTTGGTGGCGCTATAACGTTGACTCCTAATAGTCACATCTATTTGATCAGCATCATAGAACAAACAAACTGATGAAGTTTCGTCAGAATCAGACAATCTGTTCAAAAGTTATTAGACACTTCCTGTTTCTCATTTCTCGCCCTAAATTTGTCGCCTCGCCACGGCCAAACCGTTCGAGATATCAAAAATCCCCTCGCAATTTTTCATCCCCAATGTCTCTAGATCATGTTCCCCAAGTTTCGAGGCAAATGTTGCAAAATCCTCGGAGTATATCAAATTCCAGAGCATGTGCTTTTTAAACAGCCCTGAATAGTGCACTTCCTGTTGAATATAGCCTGAAACATAGAGCGTGAAAGTTGTTCAGCTTGACGAGTTCTATATGTCTCCTGAGTTTCATTTGAATACATGCAAGTATGTGCGCGCTAGACAGCAAGATTTTTGGATTTTTTTCCAGGGGGCGCTGTACAGCCCCTGTGCCATGCCAGGGCCCCAGTCTCTGATACGTCCTGATGGCCGCAGGTTCCAGCATGTGTGCCAATTTTCAAGAGTTTTTGAGCATGTTAAGGCCCCCAAAAACCCCCGAAAGTTCGAAAGGAGAAAATTAATAATAATAATAAGAAGAATTAAAGCTGCAAGCAGCGATGAAAGGGCCCTCGCACCCGGGCTCACCGCCGACCGGTGGCTTTAGAAACACAGCAAACATTGACCAATTCATGCATTTAATGGGGTAAATAAAAAAATGATTGAAATATTCCTTCTATATGCACCAAACTTCCTGCTGCCAGATGGTGGCGCTATCACTATCACTTGATATTGGCATGTAGATATCTTCAGGTCGGCACTGTCATCAGACATATGAAGTTTGGTGCAGATTGAACCTTGTATGGTTGAGTTATTGAGTGATTTTCATGTTACCAGTAGGTGGCGCTATGATTGTAACAGAGTATTGGCCTTTAGATGTGTTCAAGTCAGGACTCTTATCAAACAAGTGAAGTTTGGGGCAGATCAGACACTGCATGTGTAAAAATAGCAATTTCCTGTTTCCAGCAGGTGGCGCTATGATTGTAACAAAGTATTGGCCTTTAGATGTGTTCAAATCAGGACTCTTATCAAACAAGTGAAGTTTGGGACAGATCGGACACTGCATGTTTAAAAAAAGCAATTTCCTGTTTCCAGCAGGTGGCGCTATGATTGTAACAGAGTATTGGCCTTTAGATGTGTTCAAGTCAGGACTCTTATCAAACAAGTGAAGTTTGGGGCAGATCAGACACTGCATGTGTAAAAATAGCAATTTCCTGTTTCCAGCAGGTGGCGCTATGATTGTAACAGAGTATTGGCCTTTAGATGTGTTCAAGTCAGGACTCTTATCATACATGTGAAGTTTGGTGCAGATCAGACACTGCCTGCCTGAGTTACAGTAACTTCCTGTTTCATTGCATTAATAGCATCCTTTAGCACTTAGCTAAGTATTGCTAGCATGTTTTAGAATGTGTATAACACGTTGCTAGCCTTTTTTACACTTGCTGATGCTTTTTAATATGCTGCTAGGAGACCATAACAGTGTTAAACATGTTACTTCCTGTTGCCAGCAGGTGGCGCTATGACTATGACTAAATATTGGCATGGACATGTGTTCAGGACATGAATGTTAATAAACGTGTGAAGTTTGGGGCAGATTGGATATTGTTTGCCTGAGTTACAGCAACTTCCTGTTTCATGGCGAAACATCAAAGTTTGTGAGGCCGCCAGAGACACGCCCTTCGACGAAAACTCAAAAGCTTCGCAATTTAGGGTCACAAAGGCCTTATGAACACACTCACCAAATCTGAAGATGATCCGATAAAAACTGTAGGAGGAGTTCGTTAAAATACGAGGTCTGAAAATGGCAAAAACTGCACAAAAACCGTACAGGAAATTACAAATAACGGACTTCCTGTTGGGTTTGGGATGTTGTGCCAGGAGACTTTTTTGTAGGGATTGGTGTGATACACGTATGTACCGAGTTTCGTACACGTACGTGAAACATAGCTCGAGGGGCACTCCGTTAAAGTTTTCTAGGTGGCGCTACAGAGCCATTTTGCCACACCCACTTCTGAAACCCATATCAGATGTAAATTTTCGCCAGTCCTGACGCGTGTGCAAAGTTTCATGAGTTTTCGAGCGATTCATTTCGGAGAAGAAGAAGAAGAAGAAGAATCGGAAGAAGAAGAATAATAAGAAACGGAGCAATTCCAATAGGGTCCTCGCACCGCAGTGCTCGGGCCCTAATAATCTTTACGGGAACAATAGGGCTTCCGCACCTACGGTGCAAGCCTCCGGCTTGCTCCTCGGTGCTCGGGCCCTAATAATAAAAATGCGACTAAATGAGCAAACTTCACTAAAATGAAAGAAGAATATTTTAACAGCATAGACCGGTTTGTTAAAAAAAATATTTATTTATGTTTGTTAGTTGTCTTCTTTATCCATTTAATCTTAATCTGAACATCAGTTTAAAGTCACATTCACCAGATCCACATTATAAATAAACATTCCTCTTTTTTCTTAGAAAAATATTGTCTGTCTCAACTTTACCTTATACCAATCCAGGTGCATATTGTAAAAAAAAGGTTTAATGCACATCCTTTGGGCCTCTCAATGAACTTTCGCCTAAATGTTTAACAAAGATTCACTCAATGTGCATGTATGTGATTTATCTACCAGTCGTACGAGAAGAAAATCAAAGAGGTATCCTCTCTTGTTTTTTATTGTACAGTTTTGAGTGGAACAAAACTTATATTTCTGTCACTTTGTTTTCATAATTTTTAAAGTAAAAACTACTTGTATTAATGTTAAAAACAAGAAGAATGTATTCATCAATTAAGAAAAGTCATTGTTTAAAAATAAATAAATAACTGTTCTAGTGTTAAAAGATTACTTTGTTTTTTTTTTTTTTTTTTTTTTTTTAATAAAATAAATAAAAATGTAAGATGCTTGGTTCTTTTAATTTTCTTTTTACTTGTGACAAACTCTAACTAGTTTTTAAATTGTAAGGATAGACTACAACGTAGGCCTTGTTCAGATTTTTACAAGGCCTATTTTATGCTGTAGTTTTACACAGAAGTGTCTGATACATTTTGATACACATTGCTTAACTATAGTGTCTGATATTTTTTTGTTTTAAATATATCACCGCTTTTCCGCTACTGTAGTTATGGCTAAGCAAAAGAAAAAGTCAAAATATAAGATAAAAGTCATTAGATAGCATTTAACCAGATTTATATAACTATTAGAAATGTATAATTAAAAATCTGCGAATGAAACATATTCACCAGCACCAGACGGTTTTTGTCCATCTATGAAGCACTATTACAGATTTTAATAAAACAGCAACAGAATAAAAAAGGAACAGAAGTATAAATTAATTAATCTTTGGATTGATTTATTATTATTATTATTTTTCTTTAATAAGAATTACAATGGCTTTTTATGAATCAAAGGTATTTAAATGAATAAATAACTGTCTTATGGGTACAATGGACTGGAAGAGTGACTGGAAGAGACCACAGCCATCTCATGAAAGAATGCGTCACATTCCTCACGCTACAGGTATTGAGTTTCACCGTGACAGGGATGACCAAGCGCTTTTACAGCTGAAAACGTCCAGCGTCCTGCAGTATATCATTCTGAAATAACTGAACCATTGAACCCGCTTCTTTACAGAGCTGAGAATGGAAGGGGGACACACAGTTCTCACAGAAGCTCTCAGCTTTGCTGACAGGACAGTTTGAGCGTGTGTGTGTGTGTGTGTGTGTGTGTGTGTGTGTGTGTTTGTGTGAGAGACAGATAAAAAAGTAGAGTTTTTTCTACTTCAGCTGCACTTTTATTTGACAATCTCTAAAAATGTAATTCAATTTTCTTTATCCTCATAGTTTATTTTATTCATTAAACTAGGATTTTAATTCTTTATTTTCATTGTAATGATTAGAATAAAACTGTGTGTGTGTGTGTGTGTGTGTGTGTGATGTATCCCTTAGTAATACAGTACATAGAATATATTAACCATGATACAAATAAATGAAGCAAGTTCATTATGGATTGACCTGATAAAAATTAAAAGATTCCTTTACAAACACTGCGAGATTTTATATTTCATCTGATATTTCTCACAGAGATTAGTTGGTGAATCAGTATGTTGTTGAACATGGGTCTCTGTGCTATCCGTCCTCTGTGAGGATGCACAGCTGCATGCATGCAGGACCATGAATGGTATGCCTCTGTGTTCTAGTGACTGCTTAAGCAGTGTCATGTTATTTGTACACATCAAAAATGCTATATTGTCAATCTCCACAACAATAAATCAACGTGAGTTTTTATCTCTTAATATTGTTTTAATTTTCAGATTCTACCAATGTCTCTTTCTCACCTCGTACCCTAATACATGTCGGCTACTGAGGGGTAATTCTTCTCTCACGCTGTTTGTATTTTCGTAGATAAACTTTGTCAAATGTAAATTGGTGATGTGCGGTTTTCTCTGAGCCATAGTCAGCCTTTCCAACATCTTCTCATCCCAATTCTTATCAGGAGTTTTAGGTGAGTACGAACCAGCCATGTCTGTGTTATCACACAGCTCTTTTCGAACTGCATTTATACACAAGTTTGTTATATCACGTCAGCGGGGTAAGGGCTGACGATGACACATTCCTGAGGGGTACCATCTCAAACATTGATATATTAGAAACAGCTGCCGATTATTTACGGAAGTTGTAAATATCAAACCATTTCACGGTTTGTGACATAAAACCATGATATATTATAAACAGATGTCATTTAACAGGATGTCACCGCAGATGTGGTCATTAAAAGTTCAAAAGGTTAAATTCCTAGGGGCATATGATAAATCATATAAGTTGGTGCAGTATAATCACTACTGGTAAGGCTCCTCGAAGCCTGACCAGAGGCAGGGCTCAAGCTTGGAATCAGAAAGATAGACTCCTTTAGGGGATGAGTCAGACCCTAGGTAACATCTAGGGTTTGCCTAGAGACTGGTATGACCTCAGCAAGCGGTCAATGACCCGATGAGGTCCTAGGGGAGTGATCAGCAGTTGTGGTTAAGAGCTCTTAAGAGTGGTTAAGAGCCTAAGGGAGGATTACACATAAGCCCCAGAACGGCGTGCTATCAAAACCCTCGACGAGGGGAGGAGCACAGCCGGGTCCGGCGAGACAGAGCTTTATAGTAGCTGCAGGGTAGATACCCATCTCTCGCAAGAGAGGATGATCTGACCATTCTGCTTAAGGGTGGTGTGCTTAACAACCCCACCTCGGCGAGGGAAGCACTACTTCCAACGGGGCGAAGCGCTACCGAGCTCATCTTATATTGAGAAACAAGCAAGGGCTGAGAAGTGTCTCCACAGAGGGGAGTACCTACCCAAATAGCCTAAGGGCGGCGTGCTATAAAACCCTGCCTCAGCAAGGGAAGCACTGCCGGTGGGGCGGAACACTACCAAGCTCATCTAACCTCCTGAGACAATACAAGGGCTATAAGAAGGTTTGTGACCTGGGCTACTGATAGCAAAGCTCCTAAGGTTATGGCCTAAATACCCCAGAGGGCAAGGCAACCTCTGTACATGACCATGTAGTGTCAGGAAGCCCTTCGGGCGGCAGCAAGCGGTCTACAGTTCGATGGGGTCCTGAGGGAGCTTTCAGTAGCCATAGGGTAGGAGCCTAGACCTCCATGGAGGGGAGGACCTACCCAATTAGCCCTAGGACAGCATGCTACAGAACCCTGCCTCGGCGAGGGGAGCACTGCCAAGTCCTGAGATGACCATGGAGCCCACTAGCACCTACAGTTTTGGAACTGAGGCGAGCCCCTGGACCAGCCCTCCGGGGAGCTCTAGATCCACAAGTCCAACCTGAAGAGCTACTGGACCTCAGGCCAGTCAAGGAGGGTTTCCGCAGAAACACTTCTCACTAAGGCTCTGGAAGGACAGTGAAAAACCAGTTCACTCCTCGGAGAGACAAATTCACAGAGTGGAAGTAGCGGGCGAAGTTGTTCTGTGCCTCAGCAACAGAATTTCCAATGCAAAAATAAGTGAAGACAGCTGGAGGTTACCTGAACAGAAGTGCCAAGGTCCTAGGGTTGAAGGGTGTAACAGGGACACAGCAATCAGGAGACTAACCCTGTAGTGCCTAGCGATGGTTGCAGGATGACAAGATGTCCAGACCAAACCAGCCAGGGGTCCCGTTGACAAGAAGGTCCGAAAACCTGAAATACAGGAGGACAGAAATAAATCTTAAACACTGTAGTAGAATAGTACTCACTTTTAGGCACATCCCATTAAGTTAAAGTTTCTGACCTCAGAGTGCTCAGTTCAGCGTTTCTATGACCAGTAACAGAGAGTTAGTGATTCTGAGCAGTTAAAGGGCAGGCCTGCCTGTATAGGCTGAAAAGCTTTTTTCACAGGCCACAGGCTGAAAAGCTTTTTTCACAGGCCACAGACAGACTACTAGGCAATGCTGAGAGTAATACTGACCACCATTACAAATGTTTTTTGTGCATGAATAAAATCGGATTTGCAATGCAGGAAGACACTTTTTTAATGTTTTGACCTCAGAGAGCTCAGTTCAGCGTTTCTATGACCAGTAACAGTGTTACTGTTACTGTACTTGAACTGCTCAGAACAGTGGTTCTGAGCAGTTCAAGGGCAGACCTGCCCATATAGGCTGAAAAGCTTATTTCTCTGCGACAGACAGTTGGTTTAGGCAATGCTGAGAGTAATACTGACCCCATTAAAGATGTTTTTTGTGCATGAATAAAATTGTATTGGTAATGCAGAAAGACACTGCATTACAAATATGATTATTTGTAATAAGGCCATAGACCGTTGCAATAAGGCCAAAGACAGTTGGTTTAGGCAATGCTGAGAGTAATACTGACCCCTATTAAAGATTTTTTTTGTGCATTAATAAAATCGTATTTGTAATTTGGAAAGACACTTTTTTAATGTTTTAGACCTTTTTGGCACATCCCATTATGTTAAAGTTTCTGACCTCAGAGGCTCAGTTCAACGTTTCTATGACCAGTGTAAGATAGTGACCATTAGGGGGAGCTAGAGAGAGGAAGCAAGGTGTATGTGTATGCAAGAGTAATAAAGGTGTGTGTTGACTACTCTAACGTGTGCAGCTTATATGACTGACACTACATCTGGCGACGAGGATTAAAACTTGTGGATGAAGGCACTTTAATGTGGATTGTCACCTGGACTTTTTAGATTTTCAAGTATACAAAAGAGTTAATATCAGCAACATGGCAATGGCACTGAATCTACCTCCTCTCGGGCCATTTGATGTGCACACAAATTCCGCCGGCATTGGATTGCGATGGGCAACATGGGTGAGCAGTTTCAAACTTTATTTGACGGCATCCGGCATTAAAGATAATGCTCAGAAATGAGCACTGCTGCTTCACTTGGGCGGTTTCAATGTGCAAGATATATTCGGGACGACGGAAGACACAGGTAATGATAAAGATTTTATTACAGCGTTGACAAAGCTGAACAATTATTTTACGCCAAAGAAAAACGTTCCATATGAGAGGCACATTTTTTGCCAAGTTGGACAAGAGCAGGGTGAATCAGTGGATACCTTCGTAAGCAGATTGAAGCAGTTGGCTGTAATGTGCGATTAAATATGATTTAATTTGTGATCAAGTCATTGACAAGTGTACCTCTACTGCTCTAAGGAGAAGTTGTGTGAGAAGGATCTCACATTGTCCGTTCTGCAAGACATTGCCAGAACTATGGAAGCTGCAGACCAACAAGCAGAAAAAATGGAAAAACTAACCATTAATGCCATTGGAAAAGGCAAAACTTTGCACGTGAGCACACAGTCTGCCAGTGGCAAGCCACACAAACACAAATCGTCCGCCTCTTCACAACAAAACACAAAATATGCACGCCAGTTAACATGTCGACATTGTGGCCGTGCAGGACATTATGGGAACATGTGCACTGTCACAAAAGGGAAACAGTGTCGCTCCTGTGGCAAAGAGGGCCACTTTGCAGTGGTTTGCCATACCAAAACAGGACTAAAAGTAAACCAAGTGACAAACAAGGCACCACACAACAAAGTTGCAGTGGACACCACAGAAGAGGATGATGATGATGATCCTGAATGGTTGTTTCTTCTGCAGAGAGATACATATGACGCTGAAATGTCAATTCTGTTGGGATGCCGACGTTAGGCCTGTTGCAGGAAATAAGAGCACCAAAGCAGACATTTTGGTTGTGAAGGGAGCACAAACATCTATGTTGGGATGCAAAACTGCAACTGCTCTTGGAATTTTACACATTGGTGCTATGTCAAATGTCAGTGCAGTGCATCACGAGGACACTTCTGCACTTAAAACATCATTACAGCAGGAATACAAGGCATGTTTTGAAGGTTTGGGAAAGCTACAAGACTACCATCTTCAATTGCATGTCGACAGTAGTGTCGCTCCTATTGCACAGCCAATACACAGACTGCCATTCAGTGTCAGAAAATTAGTTGAGGAAAAACTGCAGCAGCTCGAACAATTGGATGTCATCGAAAAGGCAGAGGGGCCTACTACATGGGTATCACCTCTTGTTGTGGTGCATAAAAATCAGAATCAGAAAGAGCTTTATTGCCAAGTATGCTTGCGCATACAAGGAATTTGTTTTTGTGACAGTGGCTTCCAGTATACAACAACAACACGGACAATAAGAAAAATACAATAAGGTGAGAATAAAAAATATACATATTTAAATATAAATAGACAAAAATATATAGAAAACTAAATTAAGAAATAAGTGGTATGTACAGTTGTGCTGTTGATGATAAAGGAAAAAAAAAAAAAAAATAGAGATGCAGGGAGTGCATTAGGATGGAGGTGGTAACAAATAAATATAAGGTTATTGCACGTTTTTATTGTACGATGGTGTGAACATTTAGCTGTTCATAAGGTGGATTGCCTGTGGGAAAAAACTGTTCTTATGCCTGGTTGTCCTGGCAATTGGGGCTCTGTAGCGCCGGCCAGATGGCAAAAGTTCAAAGAGGGAATGGCTTGGAAGTGAGGGATCCAGGGTGATTTTCTGAGCTCTTTTCCTCACCCTGGATGTATAAAGTTCTTGAAGGGTGGGCAGGGGAGCACCAATAATCCTCTCTGCAGTCCGAACTGTTCTCTGTAATCTTCTGATGTCTGATTTTGTAGCTGAGACAAACCAGACAGTTATTGATGTGCACAGAACAGACTCGATGACAGCTGTGTAGAACTGTTTCAGCAACTCCTGTGGTAGGTTGAACTTCTTCAGCTGGCAAAGGAAGTGCAATCTTTGTTGGGCCTTTTTTACAATGGAGTTGATGTGAGTGTCCCACTTCAGGTCCTGGGAGATGAAAGATCCCAGGAACTTGAATGACTCCACTGTAGCCACAGTGCTGTCCATGATGGTGAGTGGGGAAAGTGCAGGGGGATTCCTCCTGAAGTCCACTATCATCTCTACAGTTTTGAGCGTGTTGAGCTCCAGGTTGTTATGACTGCACCAGACAGCCAGCTCTTTAACCTCCTGTCTGTAGGCAGACTCGTCACCGTCCTGAATGAGGCCGATGAGAGTGGTGTCATCTGCAAACTTCAGGAGCTTGACAGAGGAGTCTTTAGAGGTGCAATCATTGGTGTAGAGGGAGAAGAGCAGAGGGGAGAGAACACAACCCTGAGGGGCGCCAGTGTTGGTGGTGCGGCTGCTGGACATGAATTTCCCCATTCTCACCTGCTGTTGCCTATCTGTCAGAAAGCTGTTGATCCATTGACAGATAGGGCTGGGAACAGAGAGCTGGTTCAGTTTGGTTTGTAGGAGTGGAGGAATGATGGTGTTGAAGGCCGAACTGAAGTCCACAAACAGGATCCTCACGTAAGACCATGGCCTGTCCAGATGTTGCAGAATGAAGTGCAATGCCATGTTTACAGCATCATCCACGGATCTGTTTGCTCGGTAAGCAAACTGCAGGGGGTCCAGTAAGGGTCCAGTGATTTCCTTCAGATAAGCTAAAACCAGTTTTTCAAATGATTTCATGACGACAGACGTTAGTGCCACAGGTCTGTAGTCGTTAAGTCCTGTTATCTTGGGTTTCTTTGGAATGGGGATGATGGTGGAGCGTTTGAAGCAGGCAGGTACTTCACACATCTCCAGAGACCTGTTGAAGATATATGAGAAGATGGGGGCCAGCTCGTCAGCACAGGTTTTCAGACAGGCTGGAGTCACACCGTCTGGACCTGGTGCCTTTTTTATTTTGTTCTTCCTGAAGACCTGGCACACATCATTCTCGCTGATTTGTAAGGTGGGAGGGGGGGAGAGGGGGGTTGCTGGAGGTGTTAATAGTTCTGAAAAGAGATCGTCTGGACAGGTGTGGGGGCATTCAAATCTACAATAAAACTCATTCAGGTCTTCAGCAAGTCGTTGATTCGCCTCAGTGCTTGGGGATGGTGTCTTGTAGTTTGTGATGGCTTTCAGACCTGTCCACACTGAAGATGGGTCGTTAGATATGAACTGATCTTCTAACCTTTTTGCATAGATACTTTTAGCCACTCTAATTTCCTTATTCAGTGTGTTCCTGGTCTGATTGTACAAGACCCTATCCCCTTGTCTGTAGGCATCCTCTTTGGCCTGACGAAGATGTCTGAGTTTTGCTGTAAACCATGGCTTATCATTGTTGAATGTCAAATAAGTTCTGGTAGGGATGCATATATCCTCACAGAAACTGATATATGATGTTACAGTCTCTGTGAGCTCGTCCAGATCAGTTGCAGCAGCTTCAAAAACACTCCAATCAGTCAGTCCGAAAAGTTTCGGTGGTCCATCTTTTTACAGTCTTTACTGCAGGTTTAGCAGATTTAAGTTTTTGCCTGTATGTTGGTATAAGATGAACCAGGCAGTGATCAGAGAGCCCCAAAGCTGCCCGCGGGACAGAGTGATATGCATCTTTAATTGTTGTGTAACAGTGATCCAATATATTACTGTCTCTGGTGGGACATGTAATATTCTGTCTGTATTTTGGCAGTTCACGGGAGAGATTTGCTTTATTAAAATCCCCAAGAATGATTAAAACGGAGTCCGGGTGTTTTTGCTCCGTGTCCGTGATCTGATCGGCAAGTTTCTGTAACACCACGCTCACACGCGCTTGCGGTGGAATATAAACACTCACCAGAATGAACGAGCAAAACTCTTGCGGCGAATAAAACGGCTTACAGTTAATGAAGAGCGCTTCTAGATCGGAACAGCACATCTTCTTTAACACTGTTACATCTGTACACCACCTCTCATTGATGTAAAAGCACGTCCCGCCGCCACACGATTTCCCCGTTGATTCCACGTCTCGGTCCGCTCTGAACAGCCTATATATAGCCTATATAGTAGAGAGCGGAGATTCGCCAAGTGTATACTAGGCAGCGAAGTACGGAATCCACGCTGACGAAGCTTCACAAGCGCGCCGCCTCGTTTTCCCCGTCTGCGCGTTCTCAAGCGCCTGATCAGCGCTGCCGCTCCGCCAACTACAATGTTCAGCAAAACGTCCGAATAATCAAAAACCGGTAGGAAATTCTGTAGTGTGTTCTGCCGAATGCTCAGCAGTTCATCCCTGGTGAAGCTGATTAAGTTTGTAAAACAAAAAACAGGAAAAACTAACAAAAACACTAAAACAACTGGAGAGCTAAGCACAGAGGCTGCCATCTGCGGCGCCATCAAAAGGTAGAGACATTAGAATTTGTGTGGATATGCGTAGAGTCAATGAAGCTGTTGTGCGTGAGCGATACCCTATCCCCACCATCGATGAATTTCTGGAAGACATGGCAGGTGCCGAGTGGTTCTCCAAATTGGACTTGAAATGGGGATATCACCAAATTGAATTGGAACCCGAGTCACGAGCATTGACTACATTTGTCACATACACTGGCCTATGGAGATATAAGAGACTCATGTTTGGTATCTCTTCTGCTCCTGAAATCTACCAACACATCATTCGCCAAGTTTTGCAAGTTTTGATGTCGGACATTTGTGTATGGCTGGGGAGATATTGCACTGTTCGAGGCCAGATCTCGGATGATATTGTGGTATTTGGAAAGACTGTGCAGGAGCATGATGCACTCTTGCATCAGGTGCTGAAATGCTTGCAAGAGAAGAACCTGATGCTAAACAAAGATAAGTGTGTCTTCTGGATGACTGTGATGGAATTCATACCAAAAAACAGGGAAAGAACAAGAGGCTGCGTTCAAGGCATTAAAGGCAGCGCTGGCGAGTTCACAATCCATGGCTTATTACAGCCAGGAGGCGGACATACAGGTGATCGTAGACACCAGTCCAATAGGGCTTGGAGCGATCTTGACTCAAGCACAAGCTGATGGTGCATACAAGCCAGTCTACTATGCCACCCGTGCTTTGATGGATGTGGAAAGGCGGTATTCTCAGACAGAACAAGAAGCACTTGCCATTGTGTGGGCCTGTGAGAAGTTCCATGTGTTTTTGTACGGGAAAGAATTTTCAATGATAACTGACCACAAGCCGTTAGAGGCAATTTACTTACCAAAATCAAAACCACCTGCCAGGATCAAGCATTGGGCTTTAAGGCTACAGCCCTACAAATTCAAAGTGATCTACAAACCCGGCCCACAGAACGCGGCTGACTGAACAAAAGAAGAGCAGCAGTGAAGAGCATGATCCAAACGGGAGATTGGGTTCTGCTCAAACAACCTAAAAAGAATAAGTTGACCACTGCATTTCAGCCTGAGCCGTACTGTGTTGTGGAGAGGAAAGGACCATCTGTCATTCTGGAGAAAGATGCATGTGCATGAGACATGTTTCATCGGTCAAGAGATGGGTTTCACCACAAACTCAGAGTGCAGACATGGATGATGTGTGGATGGGACCAGACCATGTGTCTAAAGAGCCATCTGGACATGCACCTGTGAGAGAACAATCTGTACATAGACCCCGGAGGATCAGGAGAGAACCTCTTGCACTGAAGGATTAGATAGACAGTTGCCATTGCAGGGCAGAATAATCCCTGGCACTGTCTGGGTGGCAGGGTAGTCTACCCCTAGCCATCAAAGGAATTGATTTTGTTTGTTCTATTTGGACTTTTATTTTTTGAGAAGTTCCTGTAAGGACATTTAAATTGGAATTCAAAAAAAAAAAAAAAAAAAGGGAAAATATTGAATTGTTAATGTTCTAATTTTTATGCTGACTTAGTGTGTTGTGGTATCTTGTAACTGTAGCATCTGTTGGGCAAAGATGTTTATTGAGTGATGTTCATGTTAGGCCAGATGAGTAACTGAAGTAACAGTCTCCATACTTTTATATTACTCTGTTTCTAGTTAGAGTTTGAGATGTGGTTAATTTTTGGATGAATAAGCATACATCTAAGAAGAGGAGGGATGTAGGATAGTGACCATTAGGGGGAGCTAGAGAGAGGAAGCAAGTTGTATGTGTATGCAAGAGTAATAAAGGTGTGTGTTGACTACTCTAACCTGTGCAGCTGATATGACTTCAACCAGTAACAGTGAATTTGTGATTCTGAGCAGTCGAAGGGCAGGCCTGCCCGTATAGGCTGAAAAACTTTTTCTCTGCGACAGACAGTTAGATTACAACCCGCAAATAACTGCGTAAGTATACTGAATTTACGGTGTACATTTCTGTAATTATAGTGTACCTATAAAGAACGAACGTGTAGTTATAAGGGAACAATGTATTACGTTTTGGTAGTAAGGGGGTAACAAACCTTCTGTGAGGTCTTCTGTGAGGACTTTGTGTCACAGCAATGTCTCAAGCAGGGCCGTCGCCAGAAAATCTTCATTGGGGGGGCATTTCGTTTTCATAGGGGGGCACATTTTTTATGATAAAAACGGACATTCACCTAAACAATAACAACCTGTATTATAACTAAATAGCCTATAGGGTAATATACAACTTGAATAAACACATTTTTAAAAAGGTTTCTGTTTACTCTGTTTACTTCCGTTTTTGTTTTTTTTGCTGAGAATATTTAAAAAAAAATCACGTAGGCTATGTTAACCTATAGGCATGGTCTTAAATGATTTATATACTACACGTTATTAAGCTGAAGGTACTTCAGATATGTATATATGCTACAATACTGCGCTAAAATGTGCCTATTTTCTGTCATCTGTATAGGCCTATAACAATGAATTTGTAATGTAAAACGAAATCATGACAATAAAACCAGTAAAAGCTAGTTTTAGATTTAAAAACATATTTTAAAAATAAATATTTGTACATTTTTAAAGCTATTTTTAAAACATTTGCTGCATGATTGGGTCGACAAATCCTTTAAATTTTATAGTTTTCAGACAGAGGAACCAAAAAAAAAAAAAGAAAATATGAGCAGCTATAAAATTATGGTACAAATTTCTATATACAAATTATAAAATAAGTCACAAATAATAATGAAATTCGTTATAAACAACATATAAAAGCGTAACCATAACGAATTTAGAGAGAAACTGAAACGCACATGTCAAATATGCCATTTTGCACGACGAGAGACTCCGGCGCGATCGCTTAGATTTTTTCTCCCTTTATAAAAAACTATGTAATTTTTGGTCCTATAGATGAGAAAAAGACATTATTCGGAACCTTTTATTTGTGTACACTCACAATAAAAACTTTCGTAAAATAAAGTAAGCCGCCTTAGCCTTTTTATGACTATTTATTTTATTCCTTTATATGTTGTTTTAAGCAGTTTTCTGCAAGTGGATAATGTGACGATGTGTGAATCTTTATGCGCAGTGCAGTGCGTGCCAGTCCGCTACGCCAATAATATGTTTACATCCAAAGTTACAAATTAAACTTATGCGCAAAATTGGAATATCGCATAAAACATTTGCGAATAAAGCACTGTGAGTTGAACAGAACAAAATCGTCACTTCCTGATTAACTTGCACTAAATATCACAAAGGAAAAAAATTGCTGCAGTAGGAGATGGCACCAGGCTATATGAAAGAAATTACGAACTTAAGAGCGCGCAGACGACACGCAGTCATTTTATTTTGAGAGCCTGCTGTTTGTGAAAACAGTTCTGGGAGTTAATTATAACGAAGCATTTTGCTTGAAGCATTTTAGCATGACAAAACTAGCATTTCAGATGCTGTGCAATGAGATGGGTCCTTTGGTTAGTACATTTATGCTGTCACATCTCACATGTATTTTTTGATGCGCATTAGGAAATTTATTAACGTGTTTCCGTTGGTTTTACGCGCATCTTTTTCTTTTTTCTTTTTTGAATTTATGCGCATCTTGGCGTTTCCATCCAAAGTTTTTCATGCGATATATCCTAAAATGTGCGTAAAATAGGTGAAAACTTTCTTATTCCTATTAAGTTGCCTTTGCAGAGATTGGTCCTTTGAGCATTTATAACGCTCGACCAGTACAATCAATGTTTTTCGTTCTCAATAGTAAGTTCACTCGTGATCATATGCAGGGGGGCACGTCGAGTCATTTGGGGGGGCACTGCCCCCCAATGCCCCCCCCTTGGCGACGGGCCTGGTCTCAAGGCAAATCTGTGAACAATAAAATAACAAAGGACTACAAAACTTACACAGGTAACTGGAAAATAACAAACTTAATAGTAAAACACAATTGAGAATGTGCGACAGTCAACTCTACTCTAATAGGCTCCCACTCACCTTAACCCCTCCATACCTTACCTTAGCTGCTAACGGTAGTAACGCTAACTATATGTTACATTACATCTCACTTACCACACAAACAGGAGAGATGACTGAGGACGATGGCGAATGATTTGCAGATCCTCCCTGCTCCCTCTGCGATGCGCCTGCGCCTCTTTATTAGTGATGTTGGAAAAGTCAAGCGCGACGTAGGCGGAAGTACCGACTCAGTGTTTACAAAGCAAACATACAAAGAACCTCAAATGCCCTTTACCAAAATGGTCCCACTTTATATTAAGTGTCCCTAATACCTGTGAACTTACATGGTAACTAAATGTGTACATAGTATGTAACCACAGTGTAGGTACACATTGGTACATATTATCTACAGCTCTAATACCAGTGTAACTACACACACGTATCAACCCACTGAATAGTATGAGTAAGTACAAATGTGTAACAGGACATTGGTAACAACATTTTTTTTCACTTCGGTAAGTACACATATGTAACAACAATTATGTAACTACATGCTGTAACAACAACATGTACTCACATAAGTTTTTCCACTTCCATACGCAATCTTCAATACTGCAGTTACCAGTTTGGAATACACTGGAACTTTATAAAAAACATGATGTGCATGTCATGCATTTGTGAACACTGAATTAAATTTAGACTGGCAGTACTAACCTTGAATTACAAAGTTTCACCTTGTGATACCAGTGTACTTACAAGGTAACTCCTGATGAACTGTCCACTTAATATTAAGTGTAAAATGGTCACAATTTACTGTGTAAAATGTAAAACCTCTGTGCTACACTTTAATAACAGTGTACTTACATGCTAATTCCTCAGGAACTGTCCACTTAATATAAAGTGTAAAATGGTCACAATGTACTGTGTACAAGGTAAAATCTAAACATTTGTGCTACACTTTAATAACAGTGTACTTACATGCTAACTCCTCAGGAACTGTCCACTTAATATAAAGTGTAAAATGGTCACAATGTAAAATACACAGTAAATTGAAACACTATAATAACAATGTACTGACCACTTAATATAAAGTGTAATTTTTTAGGGTCATTGTTGTGTGCCATGAGTGTTGTTCCCACTTAAATTGTGAAATGTCACATGTTAATTGCACAGGAACTGTCAATTTAAAATCGCTACTGTGAAACTGAATATGTCTGTAACATACTGACATTGTTGGAAAATAAATACATTATACATTATCAAAAAAGAAAAAAACTACAAGGGTATGTCAACCAAAATTGGGAAATCAATGTGAATTACATCCAACGTGAACTGACATGAATTACAAAATTTACCTTAAAACTAAATCTAAACATAATGAAATTAGCAACTTGGAGTTTTAACCTTCTATCTCAACTTATATGTTATTGGCAGTAGTTTACGATCTTTTTTGTCATTTTCTATGGCAGACCTGACATCTGCTGTCAGTGACTGCAAGCACCGCTTTGCAAAGTCGAAGAGCTTCTCCTCCTTGGCTCTGAACTTCGGGATGCTTCTGTAAAACTCTGGATCAACAAGCTGTATTTCAGCCACAACAGCTGTTAATGCGAGTGTATTTCGGTCAACCCCAACTTTGGTGCATGCTCCCTTCTTTCTTGAAGGCGTGAAAAACTTTAATGTACCTCTTCAGTACATCATCTGGGGTTGTTGCTGTAGAAAGATCAAAGCTTCTTAATGACAAAAAAAAAACAAGACTTGTATCAAATAGATCAATTTAAATGCACAGACTGTGCAGATTAAAAAAAAAAGATGTTGGTGCTTGTAACAGTAGAAGCACCAGGAGCAATTCTTGAACTGCTAGCATTTTTTATTAGCTTCTCTTAAAAATATTATGTTTGCATTATCAAATTTGATAATGTTCAAAATAAGATATAATGAATGTAAAAAAAGCACTTTATTTTACAGTACATGTAACTCCCTGGTACATTCATAGTAAATATCTTGTATGTAAATATCAAGTATGTACATGGTAATGAATAAGAAACCCAGCTGTTCTTAACAGTTGTATTTGCATGGTAATTCATTTGTACATACAGACATACATACAAGGATTAGTAATAACGGTCACTTACAGGTAGTACTCATATATGGTAACTAATTATTACTAATAATAATACTTTATTGTACTTACTAATGTATACACACGGTAAATATATAATACTTACATATATTTGGGTACAAATAGGCACGTCCTTACAGTATCCATATATGTAAATAAGACGACACGTTACTGTACATACTAATGGTATGTACATGGTAAATGTGTAGCACCTACAGAAAAATGTGGCATTATGTGGTAACAAACAAGACACATGCTGGACTTGGTATATACGGTACGCTTGGTAAGTCATAACCTTGCCTAATAAAATGACTGTTTATCAGTTGCTTGTGTAGTTTGAAGAACTGTTCATTCCTGTCTAAACCCTCTTTCACACTGCCCGCTGATTCCGGAAAATTGTAATATGCTATGTAAAAGACGCACGTTATTGTGTGACTCTTTTACCGAATGTTTTGAAGGCAGATCTTCTTACTATCCGTGCTGAAGTGGAAATCGTTTGCCAGTTTAGTGAAACGGTACACGTCGCATTATAACCTAATGTGCTAATGTCACGTGTCTTTACGGGATCTTTATGGGTGTGTGAACGCACGCACATATTCCGGAAAATCACTGTCAGTGTGAATGAACCAAAATCAAACGATCCCGGGACAATTCCCGTTATTTTCCGGAATCTCTGTGTGAAAGGGGCTTAATGTTTGTGGTGTACTTTATTTTACAGTCCCATTTCCACACACTTACTATGTACGTACTGGTATATGAACCTAAGTGTGCTTGCCTCACCGACATGACTGTCGATCCCAGGGCATAAACTAATAAGTACATACACCAGTATGTACGTAAACTATGTAAACACTTGTGGAGAGCAATTTAGCATTAACAGTCCTACTCAAGCAGTTGAAAAACAGTCCTCTTTTTATAAGGCAAGGCTAGGACTTTCCAAGCGTACTGTATATACCAAGTATGTGTCTTGTTTGTTACCACATAATACCACATTTTTCCGTAGGTGCTACACATTTGCCATGTACATACCATTAGTATGTACAGTAATGAGTCTTATCAGATACCATATATAGATACTGTAAGGGAGTGCCTATTTGTACCTACTTGTCTGCATGTACGACTGGAAGTACAGCTGTGTTTCTTATTTGTTACCATCTACATACACTTCAGGTAAGTACCTAGTGTTACCACAAATTGCCTGTAGGTACAAGATGTTTACCATGTATGTACGAAGGAAGTACACATACTGTAAAATAAAGTGCTAACGATATTTGGTATTTTTTATGTGTTGTTTTGGGTAAGTACACATCAACAGAAATATGGGATGAGACTGTCCTCAAAGAAAATACGACCCAGTTGTACGTTTTTGAATCGACCAAATACGACCCATGTTTACGTTTTAAAGTTAAGCGCCCTCTAGCGGTCGTAAAAAATAATGACAGTGTCGCGTTGGATCTGACGTCATGGAATGACGTATGAGTTTTTATAGTTTTTTATGAGTTTTACTAGGTGTAATTCGTATAAATGACCACCCTAAACCTACCCCTTACAGAAATAGTGCAAAATCATGATTTCTAGTGCATATTCCAAAAAAAAAAAAAAAACATACAATGAAAACATATGCATTCTCTGGTATCGAACCTGTGTTCATATGATTATACCACTTCCCAGTGCAACGCGCTACTAATTGACCAACACATAATGCTAAGGTTGAATTAAATACCTGTTACTGATAAGGGAGCAAATGTTGAATACGCTCTACAGAGACGTATTTGAGGATTTGTGAAAACGACTTACGTCGGTCCTATAAATTGGAGGACATGTTGGTTCTTTTTATGACCTCTTCTCTTTTTCTGAGGAATGTCACTATCAGGTGACTCTGAAGAGGAGGAAGAAGTCAGGGAGTCCACATCAGTGTTACTGGTGCTGCAGTCAGTGCTTGTGTCCAAGATTTTCTTTACTTCCTTTTTTGACCCTCGGTCTAAGGAAACAATAATACATTTAGTTACACAAAAAGGAAAACAGGCTTAGAGAAGTAATTGTTAAATGCTTTAATTAAAGAGCAAAACGGAAATATATTTCTTACTTGAGAGTTTTAGGACAGTTTGACGGAGAAAATCTTGTTCTTTTTCAAGTGCCTTTATTGTCTGGGCCATGAACATCAGCTTGTCTTTTTCTGCCAAGGAGGAATTCTCATCATCTCGTTCTTTAAAAACAATGTAAGATCATCACCAGATTTTTTTATGATCAAGTAACAGAAGAACAGCTGTATCACAGATTTTCATATGGTCAAACAGCACAAATGTTTCTTTTGTTTTAAACGTGATGTCCAACAATACAATGGATTTCCATTGTGTACATTTTCAATTGTAGCCAATGGGTGGAATCAGTGCTAGCAAGTATTTATATTCCCCTATATGCTCAACAAGAGTGTGAACAAGAGTGTGATTGGCTGTTGTAGTTTTGATTAAATGGTTGCAAATGAAGCCATACAGCATACAGCGAAGACAGAAAATTTATGCAGATGGGTTTTCACGTGATCTAAAAAAGATGTCCATCTCAGTAACACGGAAGTGACTACATCTGGCTCAAGTGATCTAAAATTCAAAGTGCATACAACCTGCTTACCTTCCCATTAAGTAAATCCAAACTCACCTGCTTCTGGATTTGCCACTTCAACAACAGAAATGTCATTGTCATTATCTTTACAATGAGGTCCTGGATGTATTTGCTGGGTCGCAGCAGATTGTTCTGTAAAAACATAAAATGAAATTGAATTAAAAAAAATATATAAATAAAAAAAAATAATCAAAAATATAAATAAATATATTCATAACCACAACCAAAGTATGGACATTGCTTAAGTGTTTTTCCTCCACTGAGGTCAATTATAAGGAAAAAGCTTAATGTGGTTTAATACACCAAAAGTTTTGAACTAAACTGATCTGTGGTCAAATTTGCTCATGACTTACCACTGTTTTTAGGTATTAAGCCATGTTAAGCTTTATTTCCCATTACAATAAATCATGGTTTCAAAACCGTGGTTTTATTATAGTAAAAGTGTTGTTACCATGTACAATCATGTACATGTTTTACTACAAATTAACCATGGTTAATTTGTGGTTAAGGTTTAACTATAGCAAATTTTCGTGAAGGACGTTATACAATGCCTTTTGCTGACAATATTACACCAAAGGTGGACTGATATCTAACATTTGCTAGTTAATATTGCATAATAGACACTAGTTATCTGACAGAATCATCATGGTATTAACTAGCTAACATTAGTTCATAAGTCCTGACATGTTAACTATTGTAACACTGGCACCTGTCACCTGTATATCGTTAGCTAAGTTAACGTTACCTTCGTTCAAGACGTCAATGGCGTCAGGTTCGCTGCGTTGGGGGCAGCTCCTCTTCAAAGAAACCCCTTTCTTTCGTGGCATACGAAACATAAGATTAAGCTACAAATTGCAATGGAGCATTTTGACGGGAGAAATAATTTTGGCCGAAGTACAAGTGGACAAAGAAAATGTATCGGGCATCGAGTTAACGATATGGGGGACCAATAGGGAACATAAATCCAAAGTTGAGAAAGATACGCAGGGATTTTGGAAGTGGTTACCTGGTAATGATACAGACACAATAATGTATTATATGGTTATATGGTTATAGGTATTATAAAAGTACGGTAAAAATAAAACATTGGTATGAAAATGAAGTACAAATATATGAACGGAATGGATACATCCTAGAAAGGGAAGGAAACGTAACCGTCAAATATTTCATAGGATCTACGTACAGAACTAGCCCGAGCGAAGAGTTAGACGGATGCTGGATCTTTCGGTCCAAGAAAAATTTCGACCCGTGGAAGATAAAGCAATGTAAATATAAAAGGATGAAGAGAGTTAAGAGGAACAAGATAAATGATAGGCTAAAATATGCAAAGGGCATCGCAGAAAATGTGCAGGAGTGGGTCAAGTCTAGTCGAATTTTAAACCCTGTGGGGGATTTAGTGTTATTAACCACGCCTAAAGACAGATACCCTGGGTCACGTAGATCAGGTAGGCTGGAGTTAGAAAGCCTCCATGAAACTAGAATCAGCCTCGAGTTAAATAAGACTGTGCCCTGGATATGGAAAGAAAAAATTAAGCTACTTCGAGTTAAATATAACTCTGATATCAATTATTGGGAGATAGATGAGTGGCAGAGAGACACGGATGTGTACTTATCTAAAATGGAGGTGAAAAAGGACCTGAAGACAGAAAAAGAAATTAAAGAATATTATGAAAAGAAGTTAAAAGAAATGGACCAGTGCGTTAGAGAAGAAATCGGTAGAAAGAAGCATGGGAAAAAATACATGTATACTAAAACTGATTCAAATGATTTCTCTTACGCTAGTTTCTGTGATAAAAATGAAGAAGCTGCTCATTGCGGCGATTTTGTTAATGGTACTAACCCGTTCACAGGAAACCAGACGGAAGAGATGGTACATATAAAAAGAAAGTTACACCTTAAGAGGGTGAACCTACACAGAAGAAAAGATGGAAAGGGAGTCTATAGGAACAAATTAATTTTCCTGGATGATGGTATTTATGGGTTAACAGGTGATCAATGTGGAGAATTTATTAAAGCATGCTCAAAGAACCACGATCACATAACAATTAATCAAATGGCTGCGGTGGTATATTATTGGAATATAGGCATAGTCCCGCTGCCATGGACTTTTGCTAGAAGTGAAATACCTGGGAGATATGACATGAGTTATGGCGTAGGAGGAGTAATCAGGATGTTGGATAGGAACGATCAATGGAAAATGTTTCATGGACCCGCTTATATTGCACAGAATAGTCTGTTACGATATGAAGTATTCCAGGGCAAGAAGAGAATACCATTAAGGAACTTGGATGCAATTGCCATTGATGATTTATCATACATGATAGAAAGGAAGGACTGGAAAAAGCAATGGTTTAAGGGTTTAGACAAAACTTATTATTTAGGATTAAACTGGATGAAAAACAGTACATGTAACACCAGTATAGAATTAGAGGGAGACATAATTATAGGAGGACCGAGATGGTATGAAGAGCCCGGAGAATTCGTCCGTAAGGGAGTTGAAGGAGTGCAGACAGCAGTGATGGAGGTGGTCAAGTTTCTGACCAATGATATGTGGCAGGGACTAGTCAACTGGGCTATCAATCTTGGGAGGTATTTGTTATATGTAATCCTGGCAATACTGGGGTTAATGTTACTGTTTATTATGATAAAATGTTCCTGCGCGGCAGCAGGAAGACGTATATGCTCTAGAAGGCCAGAAAGTTCAGATGCATTGTCAGTCTTAGAAAAGGTAGTGGAGCTGGAGGAGAAAAGTCACAGAAGAAGGAAGAGGAGAAATAGTCTCTCAAGACGGCCTTTGTTGGAGAATCACACCTAAAAAGGAGAAAGTAAGAAGTGAGATATAGAGATCAGAAAGAGAGTGAGGAGGAGCTAGTGCAGGTGTGAACGAGAAGGAGATATATATGGGGGGTCCTCTTGAAGAGGTATCATTGCAAGGCGAGAGAGAGAAACAACCATTTCGACTAATTGTCAGTACAAACTAAATCGAGATTGTTCCTGAATAAGACCAACAGAGATCTCAATTAATAATCATAGAAATGGCATTTAATGGGACAAACATAAATACAAATGACACTGCTGACGTAGGAGCTGAGGGAGTTCCAAAAGGAACCTCTAGTACCTTTGTGCAGGTTAGTGAATTGGGGATTTTTCTTATATGGGGTTTAATTCAAGGTGTGAATGAAAATCTCTGGTGGCATTTACTAATCTGCTTGGTACAAATAGTCAGAATTATATAGTGGCAAAACGACTGTCAAAGTTGATCTTTGTTTGTGGGATGATTATTGTCTCAGAAGGATGGTATAAAATCCTCGGCCCAGAAAGGCTGTATATAATGGTATTATCTAGTTTTTGTAAGTTGGGCATAGATATTACATCAAAATCGATCGAAAGGTATGACTTTGTGATGTGGTGTGAAATGTTGATAATTATATGTGATGCTGCATACTTAATGGGGTTATTAATATTTAAGTATGTAAAAGAGGCCACTTTATGGCTAATAATAGGGATAACGACTCTGAGTGGGCTCTTAGTGGGGTGTTATCTTAGAAATGATAACGTTTTACAGAGGAATTGTTAGGGGTGCCAACAATTGTGGAACAGGTGATTTTATAATGGACTTTTTAAAATTATTATTAACTTGTGTTAAAGGTTATATTTTTCACAATTTTTCAGTTAGAGATTATGCTTTGCAAAAAAATTTGAATTTATTTTAACACATCTTAAACAGGGGTGCGAATAATTGTGGAGGGCACTGTAGGTAGCCTTTGCCAACAAAAGTGTGTGTTCAAATATATTTATTTATTATTTTAAAAGTTAAGGATCCAGGACGAGAAAAGGCATCTGTGGCAGTAGGAATGATTTCACAATCTGGCTGAGGAAGATGCTACAACTGGTAAGTTTGGAAAATGCAATTTTTTATTAATCATGAAACATTTCTTAAGAACATTTCTTAAACAGACAGTTGGTTTAGGCAATGCTGAGAGTAGTACTGACCCCCATTAAAGATGTTTTTTTGCATGAATAAAGTCATATTTGTAATGCAGAAAGACACTTTTTAAAATGTTTTAGATGTTTTAGGCACATCCCATTATGTTAAAGTTTCTGACCTCAGAGTGCTCAGTTCAGCGTTTCTATGACCAGTAACAGTGAATTACTGATTCTGAGCGGTTCACACGCAGGCCTGCCTATATAGGCTGAAAAGCTTATTTCTCAATCACAGTGTTGTGGCAAAAATATTCTTAACAATGACTCTCACTGCATAAGAGACAAATTCACTCCTAGTGTCTTTTAAAAGGTTTATTTCTTGCAAAAAAGGTCAGACAGTCATACAGAACACAAGCTGCTGTAGAGTGTAAGACAAAGGAAGGAGGGCAGTCCCCCACCTTATATCTCTTCCCTGGCCCTCAAGGTTACATCTCCTAACAGCTGGTAAGCTGGTACTTTTCCACACAAGAAAGTCAGAAACACATTCTACTATATCATACTTCTGAAGTTCAGTTCCACAAGCATATATATAATCAGGCAAAATTATTTTTTCTTATTTTTATGGGGATAGACCCTAATATATTCAAGCAAAGAATAATGTGTATTAAAAAAATCATCTGTCACTAGTCTGATACTCCAGTTTCAAATGCGAAGTATTGTCTTCTTAACCCATTTAACACACTTCACTATAATTTCCACTACTGGTTGTTTCTTTGTCAAATGCTCTCTCATCTTCACACATGTCATCAGTATAAACAGTCATCTTAACCATTTCATGTGACACAGTGATTTCACCAGTCTCTGTAATGAGCTGGATACAAACTGAAAACTACATAGTAAGCAGAACACCAGTAACCCCGCCCCTACAATTGGTAACACACAATTACACAGCCAGTATCCCCATTCAAACCATGCGTTGTTTGCTCGTTCAGGCTCTTTTATGGCCATTCTCACGTGAGTCTTGCATTGATAACGGCACTTGATGTTTAGACAGGATCCTGGTGTTTGTTGACGTGCTTCAGATCTTTTTCTGAGTTCTGCTCCTCTTTCTGAGATGTCAATGGAACTTTCCTGCAGTGGCTGGCATGACCACATGGCCCTTTCAGCTACCTTCACAGCCGTGTGAGTAGTTAGAAACACCCAGAACCATCCTAACCACCTCTCTCCTCACATCTCGTACCACCATGAAACCACCTGGTTTGATGTTGTACAAGGAGATTTCAGCCACTTTCCCCTGAACAGCTTTCACCTGCACTCAGACATTAGACAAAAGAGAAGACATTTCCTTGCAGTAACTAAACATGTCAGGCTCACACAATTCTGTTGATGGCAGCTGTTGTTTCCCCCCCTTCCATTCCCATAAATGGTGGTCTACCAAAGAGAATTTTGAATGAGCTCAGGTTTGGGCTCAAAAATTGACCAACTTGTTTTATTGCCTTATTAACAAAATTTGCACCATTGTCTAAACTGATTTTTGTGGAATTCCCCATCTTGGGACTTTTGTCAGTCAGCAGAGCCTTTGCTACTGCGTCTGAGTCCCGTTTTAAAGAACCTCTACCCATTTAGACCACATGTCGACCATCACCACGCAGTACCTTTTCCCTCCCCACTGGGCAAGTTCAATTAAAATCCATCATTAAATCTTAGAAGGACCTGCTGGTGATGGTAGAGATGCTTGGGAAATTTTTATTCCTTTTGCCACATTGTGTGTGTTGCAAATGACACATCTTTTACAAAATATGTCCCCCTTTCAATGCAAGGTTTAAACCCATGCATTATCTTAAAATGAGGAAAGAAGTGTCGGGGTAAACAAGGCTTGCTATCACAGCTCATCCAAACACCATTGTCCAGCTTGCAGCCAGACTGTTTCAACATGTTCTTCTCTGCCCCAAAAGAAAAGCCTGCATGCTTTGTAATGAAAACAAACATCAGAGTTATTTTCAGATAACAATGTTTCCTTTGTCCGCGTAGTCTGCTCTGGCATTATCTGTGAATACGAAATCTGTTATTTGTGTGTGCTGCACTCTTATCAGGCAGCAAAAAAAAATAAAAAATTCTAATAAAGCTGCCACAAGAGGAGCATGTAATACTGGGCGTCCATCTGACTTAAAAAAAAATGTCTGTCTTTCCAAAATAATGTGAAACTCCAAATGCATAAAGCTAGTCTGTGTAAATTGTGTAAAGCCACAAGCTCCGCTGCTTGTGCTGAATAATTTGATGGCAACGTTGCCAGAAGCCACATCTTTGGATTTAGTTGTTGCAGCGTAGTCAACTGTTTGTGGATCTCTAAACGCCGAACCATCCACAAAGAGAATATTTCCGCAATTTTCAAGTGGTGTGTCTAAAAGATCTGGATGTGGCGCACACACTTGATCGAGCGCAGTCAAACAACAGTGATGTTCCTCCCTATCCTCCTCCATCGGAAGGAGGGTGGCAGGATTCAAGGTTGTGTATTGTTTAACGGTAATTTTCGTCATATCTAGCAAGATTGTGTGGTATCGTAACCACCGAGCCGCCAATAAATGCAATGTTTTTTGTTGTTGCATAATGTTGCACAAGTCATAATGGGTACCAACAGACCCAAAGTTTGTGCCAGAGACAGCTGAACTTTCATGTTCATAAATGTCTCTCCCACCTCCTCGGTTGACTCAGTCTTGTAATTTTGAAAAACTTTTATAGTTTGTACCCTTTTCTTCAGACAGAGACTTGCTTTTGGGTATTATGACATGATCCAGAAATGTAACCTGTTGTTTTACAAACCGTAGCTTTTGATAGTGTGCTACGTATTGAAGTAAAGCAGTTCCAGCTGTCAGGATCAAAGGTTCCCGGCATGCATTAGCCAATTCCGCCACTAAGTAGAAAGTCGCATCTTGTGGAATTTGTGATAAATTTGTATATGGATTTGTTACTGATGGAGCCCTTTGTCTAACAGCTGCATTTACTGCTTGTAGTCTTGGACAAAGTGTAACTCTGTGGGATGACGTTTGTTTCTTATCTTTTTCACAGGAAAAAAATTGAGTGTGCACGGTGTGATTTCAATTTATCTTTGAAACCTCGACCACGCTTCGCTTTCCTCACACAATTTTCAATCTCTAATCAAAACGTTTTATCTGTGTTGTAAGGTGTGACTCACTGAGCCGAATCAGTCACTACGGTTTGTCTCAATATTATTAAATCCAATTCTAATTCAAAAATTCAAATTTCAAAAACCCAAATGTCTTTCTTTTCTGATAAAATGATTTGTCTCTTACCGGAGGGCTTCTGATGCCACCTGGGTTTGTTTGCTGATTCCATGTTTTTTGTGCATGAATAAAATCGTATTTGTAATGCAGAAAGACACTTTTTTAATGTTTTAGGCATTTTAGGCACATCCCATTATGTTAAAGTTTCTGAGCTCAGAGCGCTCAGTACAGCGTTTCTATGACCAGTAAATGAGAGTTAGTGATTCTGGTAACACTTTATTTTGATGGTCCCTTTTGAACATTCTGTTGACAATAAGTAACATTGCACCAACATGTCAATTAACTCTTATCGGAGTATTAGTAGACTGTCAGCTTAATATCTGCTAACTCTTTATTGTAATGGTCTCTCAACAGACATTCTACCGACTATAAGTAACTCTGCAAGTACGTTAATTTAATCTAACCCTACCGCTCTACTAATACTCTAATAACACTCTAGTAAGAGTTCGTACTTATGTAGTACAGGCTGAAAACGTCTCTAGGTTACGACTGTAACCATGGTTCCCTGAGAGTAGGGAACGAGACACTGCATCCTCTAGAGTTCGCTATGGGGAACGACTCCTTCGTGACCCGTGTCTGAAGCTTACATACAAAAACTACAACAGTACTGGCCGGTGACAGCCTATGACGTCACTGCCGGCGCAAATCGTTGCTTCTTCGAAGCGAACTACGAAGCATGGCTTTAAGTCCTAGAGGACGCAGTGTCTCATTCCCTACTCCAAGGGAACCATGGTTACAGTAACCTAGAGACGTTCCCTTTCGAAGGAAACTCGAACTGTGTCCTCTAGAGGTCGCTATGGGGAACGGGAATACCCACGCTGCCATGCTGAGGGGAGTGCAGGCTAACATGAAGTGAGCACTAAATACCAGCTTCCCTTAAGGAGAGGGGAGCTGCCCCAACGACGTCTGCGGCTGTCAGTGACTTAATCCCCACGGCCAATGCGTGAGCCACATACCTGACTTACCTGTAGGGTAAGAGTAGAAGTATACTACAGCTTATGTCAAAAATGTTAATTTATGGCTTTGACCTTTGACCTCTGACATCATACCCCTAGGAATTTAACCTTTTGAACTTTTAATGACCACATCTGCGGTCACATCCTGTTAAATGACATCTGTTTATAATATATCATGATTTTATGTCACAAACCGTGAAATGGTTTGATATTTACAACTTCCGTGAATAATCCCTCAGGAATGTGACATCGTCAGCTCTTAGCCGCTGACGTGGTATAACATACTTGTGTATAAATGCAGTCAGAAAAGAGCTGTGTGATAATAGAGATTTACATTTGACAAAGTTTATCCACGAAAATACAAACAGTGTGAGAGAAGAATTACCCCTCAGCAGCCGACGTGTATTTGGGTACGAGGTGAGAAAGAGACATTGGTAGAATCTGAAAATTAAAACAATATTAAGAGATAAAAACTCTTAATTTATTGTTGTGGAGATTGCCAATATAGCATTTTTGATGTGTACAAATAACATGACACCGCTAAAGCAGTCACTATGCGCAGGGACATTATCCACAAGACCTTTGCATCCTCACAAAGGACAGATAGCACAGAGACCCATGATTCACCAACTAATCTCTGTGAGAAATATCCGATGAAATATAAAATCTCGCAGTGTTTGTAAAGGAATATTTAAATTTTTTATCAGGTCAATCCATAATGAACTTTCTTCATTTATTTGTATCATGGTGAAAAATTTAATTGAGGCATTTTTTTAATATATATTTTTCTGTCGTTGTTAAAGTTGGTCAGGGTATCTAGGAACTTTAAATTAGTAACATGACTTTCTGATTCCTTGGGGTATAAATATGACGTGACACAGAGGCCTAATTCTCTTACCCACTTGTCAATATGGCAAAGACAAGAGAACACACCATTCAAGTAAGGCAGATGTGTGTCGACCTTCATAAGTCAGGCAATGGCTACAAGAAAATAGCCACTCGCCTTAACTTGCCCGTATCTACAGTCAGAGGAATCATTAAGAAGTTTAAAACAACTGGAACAGTGACAAACAAGGCTGGAAGAGGTCCCAAGTTTATCTTGCCACAACGCACAGTGATGAGGATGGTAAGAGAAGTAAAAAAAAATTTCCTAAGCTCACTGCCACAGAATTGCATCAAAGAGTGGCATCTTGGGGCCACTCTTCTCTCTAGAAATATGACATATAGTCTGCTAGCTGCCTCACATCACCAAAATCAGCTAATTTTCAGCACACAGAAAACCTCTTACCTTGATACCATACTATATGTTCCCCAAACTAGAAAATCCAAAAAACGTCCAAACCAATCTAATAGTAACAATTTAATTGATGTTCAACAAATAAAACAATCACATAATACAGAGGAACAAATGATAAAGCTTGCCTTATTAAATATCAGGTCCCTCTCTTCGAAAGCACTTTTTGTACATGACTTGATTATTGATCACAACCTAGATGTGCTCTGTTTGACAGAAACCTGGCTAAAACCAGATGATTATATTATTTTAAATGAGTCCATCCCCCAAGATTACTGTTATAAACATGAGCCGTGTCTAAAAGGTGTCTCTACTATTTATAGCAATAACTTTAGCGTTTCTCAGAGAACTGGCTTCAAGTATAACTCGTTTGAAATGATGGTGCTTCATACAACACTATCCAGAGAAAAGGGTCCAAAGGATAAATCCCCCGCGACGTTTGTACTTGCTACAGTATACAGGCCTCCAGGGCACCATACAGACTTTATTAAAGAATTTTCGGAGTTTCTATCAGAGTTAGTGATGTCTGCAGATAAAGTCTTAATAGTAGGTGATTTTAACATCCATGTTGATAATGAAAAAGACGCATTGGGATCAGCATTTATAGACATTCTGAACTCTATTGGAGTTAGACAACATGTGTCAGGACCTACTCATTGTCGAAATCATACTTTAGATGTAATATTGTCGCACAGAATTGATGTTAATGGCGTTGAAATTCTGCAGCAAAGCGATGATATCTTGAATCATTATCTAGTCTCATGTATACTCCAGATAGCTAAAACTGTAAAACTTTGCTACAAGTATGGTAGAACTATCACCTCATCCACCAAAGACAGCTTTACATGTGATCTTCCTGACTTATTTGAATTTCTTAGTATATCCAATAGCTCAGATAAACTTGATGATGTAACTGAAACTATTGGCTCTCTCTTTTCTAGCTCTTTAGATGCAGTTGCTCCTTTACGTTTAAGGAAGATTAAGGAAAACAGTCCGACACCGTGGCATAACGGGCACACTCGCACCCTTAAGAGAGCAGCACGGAAAATGGAGCACAGCTGGAGGAAAACAAAACTAGAGGTCTTTCGTTCTGGCTGGCGTGAGTCTACTGTATCCTATAGAAAAGCATTAAAAACTGCTAGAACTGATTACTTCTCATCTCTTTTAGAAGAAAACAAACATAACCCTAGGTATTTATTCAATACAGTGGCAAAATTAACCACAAATAAAGCACCAACAGATTTTTCCAAACAGCACAGTAGTAATGACTTTATGAACTACTTTACAACAAAGATCAATACTATTAGAAATAAAATTGTAACCATGCAGCCGCCAGGAACAGTAGCAGATTAAATAGTGTGCTATAGATCTCCTAAGGAACTATTCCACTCATTCTCTACTATAGGAGAGGAAGAATTTTATAAACTTGTTAAATCATCTAAACCAACAACATGTATGTTAGACCCTATCCCATCTAAACTACTAAAAGAGGTGCTTCCAGATATCCTAGATCCTCTTCTGAATATTATAAACTCACTGTCATTAGGATATGTCCCCAAAACCTTCAAACAGGCTGTTATTAAGCCTCTCATTAAAAAACCACAACTTGACCCTAATCAATTGATTAATTACAGACCGATCTCAAATCTCCCTTTTCTATCAAAAATACTAGAGAAGGTAGTATCCTCACAATTATGTTCCTTTTTAGAGAAAAATAATATCTGTGACCGCTATCATTTTGTAGCAATAAATGAAGAGGTATCGTATCGATTGCAAGTTCAGTATGGAGTACCTCAAGGCTCAGTACTAGGACCATTACTTTATATGTTACCCTTAGGAGATATCATCAGGAAACATGGTGTTAGCTTTCACTGTTACGCTGGTGATACTCAGCTCTATATTTCTTCAAGGCCTGGCGAAACATACAAAGTTGAAAAACTAATGGAATGCATAGTTGATATTAAAAACTGGATGACAAGTAATTTCTTATTGCTAAATTCTGAAAAAACAGAGGTGTTAATTATTGGGCCAAAAACCTCAGTAAGTAATAACTTAAAACACAGCATAATACTTGATGGCTGCTCTGTAAATTCATCATCATCAGTTAGGAACCTAGGTGGGTTATTTGATAGCAATCTTTCCTTCGAACACCACATTTCTAGCATTTGTAAAACAGCATTTTTCCATCTTAAAAACATAGCGAAATTACGACCTATGCTCTCAAAGTCAAATGCAGAAATATTAATTCATGCCTTCATGACCTCCAGGATAGATTATTGTAATAGGAACATGTTTTGGTTCCTTGCCACTGTCGCCTATGGCTTGCTCAGTTGGAGACAACAACTAAATTGGGGAAAACTAAATTGGGGACAAACAATTTATTAATTTGGAACTATTGATTAATTTCCTCAAACTAAAATTGTTTAAAGTTTCTTTTGAATTATTGATATATTACTTTCCCATTTGATACTGTAAAGTTGCTTTGACACAATTTGTATTGTAAAAAGCACTATATAAATAAAGCTGACTTGACTTGACTTGACGGTTCATAGAATCACTGTCTCATCCTTGTTTGTCTGTGTTGTGTGTTGAGTGTGTGTGGGCGTGTCCGAGCTCATGATTACGAGCTGATCAGCCCCAGCTGAGGCTTATTACTGGGGCTATTTAAGATCGGCTAACGCTCCTCTCTTTGTCAGATCCTCATCGTTTCTCTGTGTTCCTGTTCAGTGGTTCTGCTCTCTGTTTCCTGGTTGTTCCGACCCTTTCTGGACTCTGTGGATTCTTCAGCTGGCTGCCCATTGCATCCCTGTGCCCACCTTCCATCCTTCGCTGCACAAGCTCCGCTTCGATTTGTGACTCTGCTTACTCTTCAATAAATTGTTGATTATCCGCAACTGAATCCTTCTCTTGTTTTCATAACACATTTCGTTTTTTTTTTTTTTTTCCACCAAAGTAATGTACTTAAATTAAAGGTTGGATTTTTCTCTTTTTTTGCATTTGGGTTCTATGTTGTTTAAAAAAAAAACAAACAAGAATTTTTAGAAGTCCATGACCACATCTTAAACAGGGGTGCCAATAATTGTGGAGGGCACTGTACATATCAGTGAGCTAAACTTTATGTACTTGTTTTTCCTTAATAGATTATTCATGTATTTTATACATACATATGTTTATAAATACAACTAAATTAACTGAATAAATCAAATTAACAGTGAAATAAAATAAAATAAAGTGTCCTAATACTGAAGTAAACATAGTAAGTGTACAGTATGGGTGCTATAAACCACTGCTTCTCAAACCTGTCCTGGATGACTCCCTCATTTAACACATCCGTTTCAGGCTTTGTAGTATCAACTAATAAGTTGAATCAGGTATGTTTAGTGAGAGAGGCATACACAATATGCAGTGCTGGGGGCACTCCAGGACCAGATTTGGGAAGCACAGTATTAGATGATGATGTATATTTCTGTAGTTATTATTTTCTACTTCCCAACTGTGTGTTTTTTTTTGTTCCACATATTAGGTAATTTATTACATAGACATACCTCTTACATTGTATGCAGTTATTACTTCTAATGTAACTCAAATAACTATAGAATGAAATTCACTTTTTTTTTTTTTAGTAAAACATTGGAGGAAATGGGAGCACTGAAGTATTTACATTCATTTTGCAATGTGAATGTTGGAGTGTTTGCTGTTGTACTGCTGAAGTACTGCGGGCAGCAGATATTTTTCTTATTTTGCACCCAAACTTTAACCTGGCTTACACATAACACATTTCTATAATTCAAATCTATTAAAGGATTGTTAGGCTGCATTAATCAGGTCAACCGGAACCGGGAACACTTCCATTAACACCCGATGTAGAGACAAAGCCCTTAAGTGATTCGTTGGGTCTGTTCCGCTGGTGAAAGGTGATAGCAATCAGTCTACATTGGCTCTGGTGCTGCAGGAGGATTGTTCGGTGAAGCTGGCAGTGGTGAGAAACTCTTCGGTATGGCAAGCGGTTAGGTGTTGTGAAATGTGAAGGAAGCTCTCAAGTCCCACGGTGTCGTCATAAATGGACATTTGTTGTCTCAGTGCGGGATTTAGAAACAGTCTTATCTTAATCCCTTAAGGATAAGACCAGGGGCCTGTTTCAATAAGGGTTCAACCAACTCTAAGTTTAAACTTGAACTCTGAGTTGAGTTACCATGAGATGGGAAACTCTGAGTTTTCGGTTACAGAACAGCTGAATTGAGTTAGTTCAATCCACTCTGAGTAGGTTGACTCTGAGTTTAGCGCGTGCATCACAACTATAGAAGGCCCTGATCAATGGAGCTCCGAAATTATGATTTACCATGGCAACAGATCGCCAAAAAGACCTATAGACAAAATAAAAAATAAAACAGCTATGAAGCATAAAAACAATTCAATCAGGTAAAGCTTTAACCATAAAATGTTCATGGGTGTAAGCTACATGACTTTACAAACGTGACATATTAAATAAATATAATTCAGTGTCTATTTCAATGTGCAGCAACTTTTTCCATGTAGTCTAATACTCTTTTCACATAATTAAATACTCTCTAATCCAAACGGTTGCATTTTTTAATTAGAGTAATGAAATTAACATTTCAATTCTACTCAGCCAACAGCAAAAAGGCTTGCAAAATAATGAAGAACAGATGATAAGGAGATGGCCACAATACCAAGTATTGGAGGAATATTAAAATCCAACATGAGAAGAATAAATGTTGCTTTTGTATTTGTAGGAAATATAGATGACCAAGTAAATTTAACAGCTGTGGTGGTTACGACATATATCTTAGTAATCAGCTTCATTTTCGGTGGGTTTGTGCTCAGGAAACTACACAAAAATTCTCATAAATAGCGTGAGAGTGAGGCACACTTTCTTCACCACTCTGCATACAACGGCATACTAATGTGTACTCTGCATTCCTGATGTTATATAGAAAACTACCATTTAAAAATGCAACCACTCAAATAAATACATACAGCATGCATGTGGATATGGCAAAAAAAAAATCTAAATAATCCTGTATATAATAATAAAATAATCCTATGTATAAAAGGACATGCCGTTTTTGTCACTTTCAGTGTCTTTGTGATGAAAATATGTATTATTGTCTCGTTGTTTCCAATCAAAATATCTAAAGATTCTTAAATCTAGATGCATTTTCTACAAAAGAAAAAGGACAAAAGGTATTTAGTTAAGTATAGATTTTTTTTTTTTTTTTTTAAATCCCAATGTGCTTGGGTCTCTCCGGGGTACTCAGCTGCTGAAACGTGTCGAAGCATTGTGCCCTCCAGGGCAGTGTCCTCCGAACACAGGGCTTTCCTTACCAGCCAGTCACACAAAGAATCTCCCATTGGATTGTGGAACAAAACAAAACTAAACTAAACAAACAAACAAAAAAACAACAACAAAACAAAAAAAAACAAACAAACAAGAAACTAAATTAAGTTTAGTAACATTCTTTTTTTCTTTTTTTGCAAATTCACATGCATCAATTAAGCGATGAATGTTATTAATGTACAGGTTAGCTCTTTACGTAAAGTACACTACCAGTCAAAAGTTTTTGAACAGTAAGTGATGATAATGACATTTATAATGTCAAATTCTATTTCAGATAAATGCTGTCCTTCTGAAGAAACCTGAAAAATTATACTCAACCCTTTGCAACGTAATTATAATAAATGTTTTTGAGTAGCAAAGAGTATTAGAATGATTTCTGAAGGATCATGTTACTGGATTAATTATGCTAAAAATTCAGCTTTGAAATCACAGGAATAAATTACATTTAAAAATTTAAATTTAGTTATTTAGCAGGCGCTTATATCCAAATGAGGACAATGGAAGCAATCGAAATCAACAAAAGCAATAATATGTAAGTGCTATGACAAGTCTCAGTTAGCCTAATGCAGTACATATAGCAAAGTATTTTTTTATTGTAACCATAATAAATAAAAAGAAAGCAAGTAGATAGAATAGAAAAAGAATAGAGAACAAGTAGTTAGAAAACAAATATAACATTAGCGACTTTAAACTGTACTGAAATTATTATGATGGTCCTGGATCAACATTAGTAAATTTGGACTGTATTGATTATAATGGTCTTGGATCAACATTAGTGAATTTAGACTGTATTGAAATGATTATGATGGTCCAGTGTCCCTTTTCAATAAGGAGGTTTAACCAACTCTGACTTTAAACTTGAACTGTAAGTTCAAGAGATGAGAAACTCTTGAGTTTTTGGTTTCAGAACAGCTGAACTGAGTTCAATCTACTCTAAGTAGGTAGCACCATGACTATAAAAAGCCATGATCAATAGAGCTCTGAAATTATGATTCACCATGGCAACAGCTCCCACAAAAAAGACATCTGCATACTTTGAGTCAATGCTTAACTTTAATTCTTAATTACTGTTATAATAACAAAGGTAAAAACTGGCAGAACAGTAAGTTATTGAACTACTATTACTTTTTATGTTATCCCACAGGCAAAAAAAAAAAGACATTAAATAAATATCATTTAGTGTCTATTTCAGCATAGTCTAATGCTCTTTTCACACAATTAAATGTTCTCTAATCCAAACTGCTGCCTTTCTTAATTAGAGTAATGAAATTAACATTTGACTTCTACTCAGCCAACAGTGAGCAGGCTAATAATGAAGAATAGATGAAGAACAGTATGAATATTACAATCCAACATAAAAAAGAATAAATGTTGCTTTTGTATTTGTAGGAAATAAAGATGATCAAATAAATGTAACTGTGGTGGTGGTTACAGCATATATCTCAAACTACCCTTCTATCTGCCATCCTTCCATTCCATACAGGAGACTGGAGTTAAGAACCACTGACTTTACATTAGTGTGTTTTCACATTTGTCATGTTTGGTTAGTTTAGAATAAATTCTGGTGCAATTGCTGTTAGTGCGGTTTATTTGACTAAGTGTGAGCGCTGCCATCAGAACCCTGGTGCACACCAAACAAACTGACTGAGACTGCTTAAAAGATGGGTCACAGTCTGCTTCCAAACTAACTCTGGTGCGGATGAAGTATGAACACAACATGGACCAAATACTTTTACAGGATTGACATAAGTGAATTGAGATTGTATTCATTATGATGGTCCTGGATCAGCATTAGTGAATTTAGACTGTATCAAAATGATTGTGATGGTCTAGGATCAACATTAGTGAATTTAGACTGTATTGATTAATGATAGTCCAGGATCAACATGTCAGGATCAACACACACATGGAACATCTCTTTTTAAATGTCTCTACTATTTCCAACTGCTCATTCAAACACACAAGGGAGATAAATGATGTACTCTAACCATCTAAAACATTTTCATCATAAACAATCAATAGCCATTAATGCACAATTGATCTGAAATCGCGAACCTATAGTATGTGCAATAGCGCAATGTTCTTTGAAACAATTTACTATGAAATAAGGCTCACATTTAAATCACCCAGCTAACATTTGTATGTGCCCATGTGGGTTTGAAATGGGCTGAAAAAATGGGCCCAAAATGGGATTGTCCACATTGTTTTCATACAAAATTTCAATTTGTAGATGCAGAATTAAAATAAAATAAAACTTTATTTCAGGGCATTGAAATACATGTGGAAATGACTTATCTGTCCATCAATCTGATTTGCTACTGTAGTATGAACATACATTTTATAAGCAGAAATTCGAAATTCGCAACTTTAAACAAATGTACATGCTTAGGATGTTTGCGTTGTAGAGCAAACAAGACTTAAGATACTTCTTAGGTGATGTTTTCTCATTAAAATCATATGATTTGATATCAATTTGAAATAGACTGTATGGCAATATACATGGAAAGTGTCAGCTTTTTATGATACGTAGTCTAGGAACTCTGCGTGCTACAGGAACAGTTCATAGGTTACTACTTTAATGTTGAGCAAGCAAGCATTGGCTGCAAAAGGGGCCCATCAGCTTGTGCCATGTATTAAACAATGTGACTGCTAGCAGATTATATATATATATATATATATATATATATATATATATAGCATATCATCCAGCACCATTCATATTAGAAGAAAAAAACCCAGCAGATGAATACAAAAGGAAGTGATGTGCATATTTTTTTTTATTTAATTAGGACTGAGGTCATAGTGGTGTTTGACAAACACAGAGCAGACAGTTTCAGACACCCATTTTAAATCTTCTGATCTTCTGCACACGTCCTTACATCGGACGCTCTCTGGGACGAGTGACAAACTGCCACCACAGAGGTGGGAAGTCTCCTTCCTTGCGGGCTGGGGGCAGAGCCTCAGATTTAGGGCCGTCAGCAGGAGTTTCAGTCTGCAGCTGCTGGACCTTTAAAAAAAAAAAAATTAGAAGATCATTAAGATTTATTTTTATAACTCACAAATTAAAATGATTAAGCAGTTCTGATTTACTGGCTGAAATAGGACTTAGGATTTAGTATTTGGTTTCTGAGGAAGCTGTTCTGTCAATGAGTAGCATTGACAGAAAAAAAGCAACTTAAAGCAACACCAAATACCAAAAATTTTATATGAAAATCAATTTATATATAAAATATTCAGTGAGATATATACATGTAGAGAGAGAGAGAGAGAGAGAGAGAGAGAGAGAGAGAGAGAGAGAGAGAGAGAGAGAGAGATTGCTACTTACTGCAAATAATGGCAATTATCTGTACCTCAGTATTGTAGTATTCAATAATAACGACTTCAAAACGTTCACTACCATCTACACCACTGGAGCATTTACTAAATGATTTTTGTAATGCTTTGTAATCACACGTTAGTAGCATGCCTATGTATTCTGTATATATATATATATATATATATATATATATATATATATATATATATATATATATATATATATATATCTCTCTCTCACATGCTGCACGTTCCTATCAATCACTATTTGTAAACGTATGATGTTGACGACAATTTCCCTAGCCCTCTCAGCCATGTTGAACTATGTATAAAATATGGGTATTAGCATTGTCACTGACTGTGAGGACCTTCTGGCGCCACAGCAAGCAAGCCTTTTTTAAAGTAGATGGAAAATACTCTTTTTTTTTTTTTTTTTGGATTAGATTAGCAAGACGCAATAATTAATATGGTAAACTATCTACACTGATGACTATTTACAGAATGTACAGGTATAATAAAAATATCTATTGATATAGTTGTATTGAGATGTAGACAATATTTATATATGCAGGATTTATACATTTTATATATATATATATATATATATATATATATATATATATATATATATATATATATATATATATATGCAAGATATTATGATCTTGAGATTCTATACATTTGTGAACTGTTCCTGTGTATATTTTATCTTTCTCTCTCTCCCTGTCCATGTGTAGATGTGTGCTGCAGATGGGTGTGGCTTTCGTTAACTAGCCGGATGCCGTGATTCATATCAACTGAATATTTGCTGCAAAGTTGATTTATTAGCGATCGCAGACTTGTATCAAATCCAGGTTACTCGTGGTGCTAGGAAACAGTACATGAAGGATATGATTTATATGCATTCGGTTGAACGTGGAGTTTTGTCCGAAGAAGGTAAGGCGGGTGTTGCAACTCAGATGTCGGCTTCCGTAGGGGAAGGGGGCGGAGGAACCCAAACCCACGGAACTGACTAGCATAGATCCCGCAAACCTCCCTTCTTCTAGTAATCCTTCGCTTGCGATCAGATTAAAAGAGCTGGAGTTGGAGCTGAGCAAACAGCAATATCAGAGCCAACTGTTGCATGTATGCGCAGCTGAACTTGAAACCCAGCGAGCGATCAGGCTGGAGCTAAAAAACTAAACAACCCATTCACCCCTCAGCTGCTGATCCGCCTAGCATGAGTGTACCTGTGTCACCACCCATAAATGCTTCCACTCCGAGCCCTATTCCGGCACCATGACGCGCTGTACGAGTAAGTGAACCTGAATTAGATATCAGTAGACAAATTGCATTAGTGCCGCTGTTGTGGGTGAGGTTGATACATATTTTACTGTGTTTGAGCGCTTTGCTGCTAAGTTGAAATGGCCACGGAATGTTTGGCTGTTTGTTACAACGTAAGCTCGTCGGAAAGCGCAGGAAGTCTGTTCCGCTTTAACAGAGCCTAAATTACAAAGTAGTGAAAAATGCAGTGTTGCGCGCTTACAAACTCGTTCCCGAGGCATACCGACAGAAATTCCGTAACCACGTGAAAACCCCTAGTCAAACATTTGAATTTAAATTTGCACGAGACAAAGCCAATTTGTTTGAGAAATTGTGAGTTGCGAACAAAGTTTTCACGTTTGAGCAGTTAAAAGAATTAATATTGTTGGAAGAATTTAAGAACTGTCTTCTGAGAAAATCGTAATATACTTGAATGAACAAAAAGTCTCTTCTCTCTCTGAAACCGCTGTTTTTGCAGATGAATCTGCATTTGAATCATTTTTTTATGACGGTGTTGTGTCATTTAATGAGAGAGACTCTGAAACGAAGCGTATTTGCACCCTTCGGGACACTGGTGCTTCGCAATCCTTAGTTAAGCTTCCTTTGCACAATGTATATTTGCGTTCTGTTATTATTTCCGGTAAAGTTAAGCTGGCAGTTCGGGCTGAATTGCCTGTTAAAAGGGTATGGAATTAGGAAATGTGCTGGTAGTTGACAAAGTTTTTTGTTTGCCTGCCTGAAGTAATAGATGTTCCTGATGTACATGACAAAGATGCTTTACACAAAGAGTTTCCTCATGTGTTTAACACGTGTGTAGTGACCCGAGCTCAAGCTCAAAAATTTAAAGACACTGCAGACCTGTCAAAAACCTTTTTATGTGCTGACAATTCTGCTGAGATGGAACAGTTGATTCTGTTGAAGTAAAAATGTGTGCACTTCCTAATGTTGATTGCCCATTTGGAAAAAACATGCCAATTGAGGCACAATGTGCCGATCGAACTCAGTGTCACTGGTGTTGCAGCTACCGTCGAGCCGAGCGTTTTGCCAGAGTATCCAATCGCCTACTACTTTGATGATGGCGTCGTGATGCGCAAGTGGTCTCCAGATCATGTCGCCGATGATTGGGGTACCGTTTTTCCAAGTTGATGTTCCAAAACCCTTTCGCAAGCAAGTTTTGAGTGTAGCACATGATACATTCAGTCTGATCAAGGAACCAATTTCATGTCAAAAGTTTTTGTCAAAGTAATTAATAAATTAAATATCAAACATCAGGTATCCAGTCCGTACCATCCTCAACCCCAAGGTGCCATTAAATGCTTTCATAAAACTCTCAAATCCATGCTTCAAACTTTTTGTGTCAAACAACAAAAAGAATGGGACAAGGAAGTCCCGTACCACGACTCAAGCTTCCCTTGGCTTTAGTCCCTCAGAATTGATCTTTAAGCACACTGTGCATGGTCCACTAAAATTTTGCAGGAGCAAATTCTTACATTTGACCGTCCTTCCCCCATTAAGAATGTTTTAGATTATATTAGTTTGTTTCGTGAATGACTGTATAAGCTCTGGAAACTGGCCAACACTCGCTCAATTCTGCACAAGACCAAATGAAAATTCGTTTTGACCAAAAGGCTGTCCAGCGCTCATTCCAAACTTGTGATAAAGTTCTTGTTTTACTTCCTGTGCCTGGTTTAGCGCTGCAGGCTAAATTTACTGGTCCCTATGAGATTAAAGAGAGATTAAGTGACACTGATTACATTGTTTACACCCCTGATCGTAGGAGAAAGTCACGCATATGTCACATTAATATGCTGAAGGCATATGTGACATGCCCTGACTCTGAGACCAAGAACCCTGTCGTCCCTGTAGTTGTCACCCTCAGAATATTCGCAGAAAATTAATGTTGTGAAGATGAATAGTACCACCTTTACTTCTGCTTGCTTGTCCAATTCAGAAACCCTATCAAATCTCTCAGCAAAGTCGTCTCACCTGTCCGTGTCTGCCCAGGCTGACATTATTAATATGATTAAGAGTTTTCCAACTTTGTTTAGTGATTTCCCCACCACTACACAATTGTTAACACATCACATTGATGTTGTTCACATGCTCCAATTAAACAAAATGCTTATCGTGTAAATCCACTTAAGAATGATGAGGCGCATGGAAGACTGTGTAGATCGTGTGGGCAATGCCAAATTTGTGACTAAACTCGACCTACTAAAAGGTTATTGGCAGGTGCCGCTGAGCGAGCAAGCAACCGAAATCTTAGCCTTTGCCACCCCTGATGTGTTCTTACAGTACCGGGTCATGCCCTTTGGTCTTTGAAACTCTGGAGCTACTTTTCAAAGATTAATGTATATTGTGTTATCTAATATGTCTAATTATTTTAATTGTTTCTAAAGCTTATTTGGATGATGTTGTCTGTTACACTGACACTTGGGAAGACCATCTTAAATGTCTGTCTGAAATCTTCAAACGTCTACGAGATGCTAATCTTACCTTGAACCTAGTAAAATGTGACTTTGGTTGTGCTACCGTCAGATACCTAGGTAAAGAAGTTGGTAGTGGTCAGGTTCGTCCTCTGAACTCAAAGATTCAGGCTATCCTTGATTTTCCGGTCCCTAAGACTTAGAAGAGAGCTTCGGCGTTTTCTCGGAATGACCGGCTACTATCGCTGTTTTGACGCCGTGATTGGTCCTGCTAGCGCCTTGTCCAAGATATAAGGACCACCCCAAACACTCGTTTCTTGCCTTCGTGCCTCGCTGACTTTGTGTATCTTTCGTATTCTGATTAACACCATCATTGTTCGTTCAGTCTTCGTTTTTTTTGTGAATGTGTGTCGTGCCAGAGAGATTTTGATTATTCTGATTCTGTGTTATCCTGAGTGTAAAGTGTATTTGTAAGTCCAATTTACATTTCTCTTACCTATCTGACTATTGCCTGTTCGACTACGATTTGGATTCTGATTTTGATTGATGTACGCCCGGAAGCTTTGTAAATACCTTTTGTAAATATTCTTATAAATACACTTTTGGCAAATTAAGGGACGTAGGGGGCTAGACGGCGTTTTCTTTGTATATATTTTTCATGTTGTTTATGGTTAAGGGAGGTAGGGAAGTTATCCTGTATTTTGTTTTCTTTATTTTTCTTTATTTAGTAGTAAACAAAAAATAACTTTGTTTTGTTTATTGTTTTGGCCTTGTCTGCCCCTGAAGATATTCCCTTTTTTTGAAGAAAAATAAAATTGTTTATTAGATATATCTCTGGTGTGAGCTCAAGTCTCTCTTTCCGTTACGGCTTACCCCTAGAGGTCGTAAAAAGAATTTATACATATTTTCAGATTTTATGAAATTCATTTAATGATTAACATATCAGACTTTATATTTTTAGTTATATTACATAATATAACTAAATCTGATCTGATCGTTTCACTGTTACGTTATACATACAGCAGCGCGTTATACATTCCACTAGCCGCTTAGCTTGGCTCACTCTCTGTTTTGCGCTAATCTGTCCTTTTTCCTTTTGCTTATCGTCGGGTTTATCATATAACCGCGAGTGCAGCGCGTTAGCATTTCCTAAACCGTTTCTCGGATTTTTCCACTGCTTTCCTTACACAAGTTCAGCAATCAACAGTGGTAAGTTAAGTTTGAATTGTTTTACATTCAGGTGAGTAACAATGGCATCATCTTCTACTATTGTTGTGTGCACTGCATGTCACATGTACAGTTTATCTATCTCTGTCAGCAGTGAGGGATTCACATGTGATAAATGCAGGGAAATAGTTAGGCTGACAGAGAAGATTTCAGAACTAGAGACACGCATCCAAACTTTAACTGAGGATAGTAAGAATGTGAGGGCATTAGATACAGTTTTGGATGCGACTAGCTTAGATCTTCCTGTACATTGTTCGGTTCCGGTAACTTCGCCCGTGCAGCAGGGCAACTGGGTGACGATGAGGCAGCATAGTCACGGGTCAAAACACCGCTCTTCCGTTCCGATCCAAACATCAAACAGGTTCTCCCCGCTTAGTGACGCACCCACTGAGAAACCTGATGAAAGTGCTCTAGTTATTGGCGATTCTATTGTACGGAATGTGAAAATAGAGACACCAGCCACCATAGTCCAATGTTTACCGGGAGCCAGAGCGCCTGACATCTTGGCAAATTTAAAAGTGCTGGGTAATGCTAAACGTAAATTCAGTAAGATTGTTATTCACGTCGGCACTAATGATGTTCGACTTCGCCAGTAGGAGATCACCAAAAATAATGTTAAATAGGTGTGTGCACCTGCAAGTTCGATGTCAGACACTGTAATATGCTCTGGTCCCCTCCCTGCTTACCGTGGTGATGAGATACATAGCAGGTTGTCGTCACTCAATGGCTGGATGTGTAAGTGGTGCCCGCAGAATAACATAAGTTTCATAGACAATTGGTCAGGTCTGCCCCAAGTTTTTGGGGGCAGACCTGTTTTTCTGTTAAAATGAGACAGTCTCCATCCCTCCGGGGGGGGGGGGGGGGCACTCTTCTCTCTAGAGATATGGCATATAGTCTTAGAGTTTGCACTTGACTAACTGGGGCCCAGGTCAGGAAGCAGACAGACTGGTTAAACCGAACGTCTGCTAGCTGCCTCACGTCACCAAAATCAGCTAATTTTCAGCACATAGAAAACCTCTTACCTAGATACCATACTGTAGAGACTGTGTCTGTTCCCCGAACTAGAAAATCCAAAAAACGTCCAAACCAATCTAATAGTAACAATTTAATTGATGTTCAACAAATAAAACAATCACATAATACAGAGGAACAAATGATAAAGCTTGCCTTATTAAATATCAGGTCCCTCTCTTCGAAAGCACTTTTTGTACATGACTTGATTAATGATCACAACCTAGATGTGCTCTGTTTGACAGAAACCTGGCTAAAACCAGATGATTATATTATTTTAAATGAGTCCACCCCCCAAGATTACTGTTATAAACACGAGCCGTGTCTAAAAGGTGTCTCTACTATTTATAGCAATAACTTTAGCGTTTCTCAGAGAACTGGCTTCAAGTATAACTCGTTTGAAATGATGGTGCTTCATACAACACTATCCAGAGAAAAGGGTCCAAAGGATAAATCCCCCACGACGTTTGTACTTGCTACAGTATACAGGCCTCCAGGGCACCATACAGACTTTATTAAAGAATTTTCGGAGTTTCTATCAGAGTTAGTGACATCTGCAGATAAAGTCTTAATAGTGGGTGATTCTAACATCCATGTTGATAATGAAAAAGACGCATTGCGATCAGCATTTATAGACATTCTGAACTCTATTGGAGTTAGACAACATGTGTCAGGACCTACTCATTGTTAAAATCATACTCTAGATTTAATACTGTCGCACGGAATTGATGTTAATGGTGTTGAAATTCGGCAGCAAAGCGATGATATCTCGGATCATTATCTAGTGTCATGTATACTCCAGATAGCTAAAACTGTAAGTTCCACTCCTTGCTACAAGTATGGTAGAACTATCACCTCATCCACCAAAGACAGCTTTATATGTGATCTTCCCGACTTATCTGAATTCCTTAGTATATCCAGTAGCTCAGATAAACTTGATGATGTAACTGAAACTATTGACTTTCTCTTTTCTAGCACTTTAGATGCGGTTGCTCCTTTACGCTTAAGGAAGATTAAGGAAAACAGTCCGACACCGTGGCATAACGAGCACGCTCGCACCCTTAAGAGAGCAGCCCGGAAAATGGAGCACAGCTGGAGGAAAACAAAACTAGAGGTCTTTCGTTCCGGCTGGCGTGAATCTACTGTATCCTATAGAAAAGCATTAAAAACTGCTAGAACCGATTACTTCTCATCTCTTTTAGAAGAAAACAAACATAACCCTAGGTATTTATTCAATACAGTGGCAAAATTAACCAAAAATAAAGCACCAACAGATTTTTCCAAACAGCACAGTAGTAATGACTTTATGAATTACTTTACAACAAAGATCGATACTATTAGAAATAAAATTGTAACCATGCAGCAGTCAGGAACAGTAGCAGATCAAATATTGTGCTATAGATCTCCTAAGGAACTATTCCACTCATTCTCTACTATAGGAGAGGAAGAATTTTATAAACTTGTTAAATCATCTAAACCAACAACATGTATGTTAGACCCTATCCCATCTAAACCACTAAAAGAGGTGCTTCCAGATATCCTAGATCCTCTTCTGAATATTATAAACTCATCACTGTCATTAGGATATGTCCCCAAAACCTTCAAACAGGCTGTTATTAAGCCTCTCATTAAAAAAACACAACTTGACCCTAATCAATTGATACAGACCGATCTCAAATCTCCCTTTTCTATCAAAAATACTAGAGAAGGTAGTATCCTCACAACTGTTCCTTTTTAGAGAAAAATAATATCTGTGAGGATTTCCAGTCAGGATTTCGACCTTATCACAGTACTGAAACTGCTCTCATTAGAGTAACAAATGACCTGCTCTTATCATCCGACCGTGGTTGTATCTCTCTTTTAGTGCTACTGGATCTTAGTGCTGCGTTTGATACTATTGACCACAACATTCTTTTGAATAGACTCGAAAATTATGTTGGCATTAGTGGTAATACATTAGAATGGTTTAAATCGTACTTATCTGACCGCTATCATTTTGTAGCAATAAATGACGAGGTATCGTATCGATCGCAAGTTCAGTATGGAGTACCTCAAGGCTCAGTACTAGGACCATTACTTTTTTCGCTTTATATGTTACCCTTAGGAGATATCATCAGGAAACATGGTGTTAGCTTTCACTGTTATGCTGATGATACTCAGCTTTATATTTCTTCAAGGCCTGGCGAAACATACAAAGTTGAAAAACTAATGGAATGCATAGCTGATATTAAAAACTGGATGACGAGTAATTTCTTATTGCTGGTGTTAATTATTGGGCCAAAAACCTCAGTAAGTAATAACGTAAAACACAGCATAATACTTGATGGCTGCTCTGTAAATTCATCATCATCAGTTAGGAACCTAGGTGTGTTATTTGATAGCAATCTTTCCTTCGAACACCACATTTCTAGCATTTGTAAAACAGCATTTTTCCATCTTAAAAACATAGCGAAATTACGACCTATGCTCTCAAAGTCAAATGCAGAAATATTAATTCATGCCTTCATGACCTCCAGGATAGATTACTGTAATGCTTTATTGGGTGGTTGTTCTGCATGCTTAATAAACAAACTCCAGCTGGTCCAAAATGCAGCAGCTAGAGTTCTTACTAGAACCAAAAAGTATGAGCATATTAGCCCGGTTCAGTCAACACTGCACTTGGCTTCCTATTAAACATCGTATTGATTTTAAAATCTTGCTAATTACTTATAAAGCCCTTAATGGTTTAGCTCCTCAGTACTTGAGGGAGCTCTTATCACATTATAGTCCCTCACGCCCGCTGCGTTCTCAAAACTCTGGCAATCTGATAATACCCAGAATATCAAAATCAACCGCGGGTGGCAGATCATTTTCTTACTTAGCACCGAAACTATGGAACAATCTACCTAATTCTGTTCGGGAGGCAGACACACTCAGTCAGTTTAAATCTAGACTAAAGACCCATCTCTTTAACCTAGCATACACTTAACACATTTAAATATTTGTAATATTCAAATCCGTTAAAGGATCGTTAGGCTGCATTAATTAGGTCAACCGGAACCGTGAACACTTCCCATAACACCTGATGCAAGAAAAATGGAATCTATGCTAATATTGTCTGTCTCCTGCTTATTCCGAGGTCAGATCCAGTATGAATCCTGAACAGTTGGCCACTGCAGTTTTCCTTGATCCAGTTTGTATCCAGATGGTGGGTCAGTACATATAGACCACCTCTACAGGTCTGTATGGGAGTATAAACTACTTGTTTATTGGTCAGAGGAGAACTGACCCCCCGACTGAGCCTGGTTTCTCCCAAGGTTTTTTTTTCTCCATCAGTGTCACAGATGGAGTTTTGGTTCCTTGCCACTGTCGCCTATGGCTTGCTCAGTTGGGGACAACAACTAAATTGGGGAAAACTAAATTGGGGACAAACGATTTATTAACTTGGAACTATTGATTAATTTCCTCAAACTAAAATTGTTTAAAGTCTCTTTTGAATTACTGATATATTACTTTCCCATTTGAAGTTGCTTTGACACAATTTGTATTGTAAAAAGCGCTATATAAATAAAGCTGACTTGACTTGACATATATTATATTATATTATAATATTATAGTTTTATATTTTAGATTCTTCAAAATAGCCAACCTTTGCTTTGATTACTGCTTTGCACACTCTTGGCATTCTCTCGATTAGCTTCATGAGGTAGTCACGTGAAATGGTTTTCCAACAGTCTTGAAGGAGTTCCCAGAGATGCTGAGCACTTGTTGGCCTTTTTGCCTTCACTCTGCGGTCCATCTCATTCCAAACCATCTCAACTGGGTTTAGGTCAGGCGTCTGTGAAGGCCAGGTCATCTGGCACAGCACTTTATTACTCTCCTTGTCAAATAGCCCTTACACAGCCTGGAGGTGTGTTTGGGGTCATTGTCCTGTTGAAAAAAAATGATGGTCCAACTAAATGCAAACCGGATGGAATGGCATGTCGCTGCAGGATGCTGTGGTAGTAGCCATGCTAGTTCAATGTGCCTTCAATTTTGAATAAATCTCCAACAGTGTCACCAGCAAAGCACCCCCATACCACCATACCTCCTCCTCCATGCTTCACTGTGGGAACCATACATGTAGAGACCATCCATTTACCTTTTCTGCGTCGCACAAAGACACGGCGGGTAGAACCAAAGATCTCAAATTTGGACTCATCAGACCAAGCACAGATTTCCACTGATCTAATGGCCATACCTTGTATTTCTTGGCCCAAACAAATCTCTTCTGCTTGTTGCTTTTCCTTAGTAGTGTTTTTTTAGCAGCTATTTGACCATAAAGGCCTGATTCACGCAGTCTCCTCTGAACAGTTGATGTAGAGATGTGTCTGCTACTAGAACTCTGTGTGGCATTAATCAAGGCTCTAATCTGAGGTGCTGTTAACTTGCGATTTCTGAGGCTGGTGACTCGGGATGACTCTTGGCCTTCTTTTCCTAAGGGCAGTCTTCATGTGAGCCAGTTTCATCCTAGCACTTGCCAGATGGTTTTGGCAAGTGCACTTGGGGACACATTCAATTTTGCAATTTTCCCGACTTACTGACCTTCAGTTCTTAAAGTAATGATGGACTGTCATTTCTCTTTACTTAGCTGATTGGTTCTTGCTATAATATAAATTCTAACAGTTGTCAAATAGGGCTGTCAGCTGTTTACCAACCTGACTCCTGCACAACACAACTAATGGTCCCAACCAGAGTCCTGCACGGGTCCTGTTTGATAAACCCGCACCCGCCCCGCAGTAGTTAACAGAATACCCGACCCGTTATCCGACAGCAACACTAACTTAAATCCGAACCCGACCCGACCCGACCCGTTTGACCTTAAAACCGCGACCCGAACCGCACCCGCATCTGCATGAGGCAGACAAAACACCTTTATTTTTTAATGTAACAAGCACAAGTCATTCTGAGTTAATGCGTTTATGCGTTTAAAATGATCACACGCAACCCAACAAGAGAGAGAGAAAGCAACATCCAACGTGTAAACAATATAAAACTATTGCGTAGCCTACATGTGAACGATCTATTGTAAACAGGTCTAAATGGCTTAAGAAGCCAAATATGAGCTTTTCCTTCATAAAAAAAAAAAAAAAATTATAAAAACAATCACCTTTACTAGGCTGCGTAAAAATATGTAGAACTGGCAGCGGAGTCGAGAGAGAGAGAAAGAGAAAGAGAGAGCGCGCGCGCAACATCCAACAACAATATACGTGCTTACATGTGAACAATCTATTTTAAACTAAAAGGATTAGATTAAAAATATAGTCAAATATGAACTTTTCCGTCATAAATTATATATATATAAAAAACAGTCAACTTTATTTTGCATAAAAACATAGTAATCTATAGATTAAATACAGAACGCGAGCAAAGAGCACTCCCTTTAATATAATCACTAGACCTACAGCTGTCAATCAATGTCAATACAGCTGTCCATTGGCTACAGTGCTCAGTGTTTGCAAATCCCGCTGTAGAAGCCCGGTCTTCAGACAGAGCGCGAACACAAGCACGGGACCATTTGAAAGGAGCTGCCTATCAGCGTGTACCGGATTAAGTCGAAATAGTCTTGGTTATAATTGTACCCGCAACCCGCCCGTGCCTGTCTCCAGTCCGACCCGGACCGCACCCAACACGTCAATATTATTCCACCCGTTACGTCCATTTTTGCGGTTCACCCGTCGGGTACCCGCCCGCGTGCAGGACTCTGGTCCCAACCCCATTAAGGCAGCAAGAAATTCCACAAATGAACCCTGACAAGGCACACCTGTGAAGTGAAAATCATTTCAAGTGACTACATCATGACGCTTATTGAGAGAAGGCCAAGGGTTTTCAGCACTGTCAACAAAGCAAAGGGTGGCTACTTTGAGGAATATAAAGTATGAAACATATCTAGAGTTATTTCACACTTTTTTGTTTACTACGCAATTCCATGTGTGTTTATTCATAGTTTTGAAATCATAAAAAAAAATCATTAATAAACCTGTAGTAATATGATTTATTGGCTTATCACGTTTGACCAATAGGTGACACTGTTATCAAAACCATGTGGTTTGCAAAAGGCCACAGAAAATCATGATCATGCATACCTCTCTATCCCAGCTCTGAACCCGCAGCTTTTTCCACTGTTCCCTCTTAGCAAAGTAATCAGGGTACATGGCTTTCTCTGAGGGATGCCAATGATCTAGACACCATTCAGGAACCTAGAAAATCAGAAAAAGTGTACAGTTAATTAATACCTGAAAATGACATTACAAATCATGTAGCCTCTTGTCTTTTTTACTTCTAATGAGATTCATTAGTTTCACCACCCACCCAAAAAAAAATTGGTTCAAAATTACACCTAAACTTTGTTTAAAAATATAAAACTGCAAAAGCACTCCTGATGTTAAATATTGTTTCCTAATGACATTACCTAATGGTTAGAGCAGGCGTGGCAAACGTCGTTCCTGGAGAGCCGCAGCCCTGCAGAGTTTAGCCTCAACCATAATCAAACACACCTGAACAAGCTAATCAAGGTCTGAGGGATTACTAGAAAGCTATAGGCAGGTGAGATTTAATTAGAGTTAGAGCTGAACTCTGCAGGGCTGCAGCTCTCCATGACCGGAATTCGCCACTCCTGGGTTAGAGTGTCGGACTTGTAACCCAAATGTCGCGTTGGCTGCCCACTGCTCTGGGTGTGTTTGTTCACTACTATATATCAACACTGCTGTGTGTGCACCCATGGGTGAAATGCAGAGCACAAATTCCGAGAATGGAGCACCACACTTTGTCACAAGTCAAGTTTTCCTTTCCAAATTTTTTGAGACACTTAATATGCTTAATATCCGAAAATTCAATAGAAATGCAATGTACGAAACAGTAATGCATAGTATTTTCAATGAACATTCTTTGTTTAACAGATGTTTGTTTGACTGCAAATAAAATAAAACAAATAGTCATAACACTAATTTTACATTTATTGAGGCAATATGAATGAAAGGCAGTGTCTGACTTCATGCAAACAAACAAGCAATGGAGGGTTAAGATAAGATGCATAACAAATTAGTCCTACACACAAGAGCATTTTAAGAGGGACAGCTGTATATTTGCAGCAATTTCTAGTAATTAATAACACATAATGTGCATTGATTGTGTATTGATAACTACGCTGATTCCACTTTACAATAGCATTTTATTCTGGTGAATGACACAGCATTAATATGTTCTCATACTCCTTGGCAGTCAAATGTGACCAAACACCTTAAGTGTAACTTTTAACCAATAATTGTACTACATTTTAGCTGTTCTGTTAAGTTAATATTTTGAATATTTGATTTTTTATAAATATAAAAAGATTAATTATTGACATCCCACATACATATAAAAGATGTTGCATGTATTTGTCTACCAGATGATACTTGAATGAAAGGATGAAGTTTTCACAAAAATATCGATATTTTGATACATATTGATTCTACAAAAAATCTGAAACGATTCCAATACTTGTCCAACAAGTAATGTCCAACAGTATCAATGCATCTACCAGCCACGCTTTCGCATTATCTCTCCCCTTTCCGAAGCTGACACACTGACTGCAAGTGAATGAAGTGCCAACAGAGCCCTGAGTCCTCTCACCTACGCTTATGGCGCATATGGTAAATATAGAAAGATGGCAAGTGCAGAGTCTTCGCGACTGGCTACAAATTGCTTCGCATAAACTCCAGCGCTCCCGTCCGTCGTGCACGGAAATCATATATTGATATGATATGCCGATATTGATATGCTGCCTTTGCTATGATAAACGGTTTCCATTTGGGTGCGTAGTGCTGCTTTACACTATTCTTCTTTAATACGCCACTATAGCCACCATTCATTAACTTAATGATTTCAGCCCTGCGTGTAATGTTGCTCACAGTCATTGGACATTTACGGGTTGATGATGCAAAACTCCGGACAGGTTTTCTTGCGCGCACTCGTTTTAACGCTTCTCGACTGTCATACAGCCTGACATTAATGACAGCTGAGCTCCCACAGTGTGACACGATCATCATGTTCGTACAGTCTCACAAGCAAAAATCGTAAAAGACTATTTAAAAAAAATAAAAACTAATAAAAAAAATAAAAATAATCGCACAGTGTGAGCCCGGCTTTATTCAAGAACCAAACTGAGGTGTGTTTTCCTGTTTTGCCCCGTAATTGTATTGTAATAAAACTGGTTCTATTTCTATTATGTATTTAGTGCTGATAAATAGTTTTTTTCTTCTGGAAAATACAAAAGATTGGGATGTTTTATTTATTTATTTATTTTTGCACTTTATTGCCTTGAAATAGAGGCTTGTGACCTGCACAATGTTTTTGTTCATGTAAAAATATACATCATGCAGGCTCATTTTCATGTTCCAGCCTTGTTATATTTCTCTTTTAATAAAAAGCAAAAATTAAGGCCTTAATGTTGCAGCAGTTTTTCCCTGTGGTATCGAAAATGGTATCGAATATCGATACTTTTCTAGGCAATTCTAGTATCGTGACAACACTAGTCTTAATATTCAGTAAAAGCTAAGGATATTCATAGTTTCCAGTGTTTTATAAAAAACTGACACATATGCATAAAAATGCAAGTCGCAAGGCCTGGCGTTGTTCATTGGTCAGGCATCGACCAATAAAATGGCTTCATTTGTATCCCAGCCCCACCAGCCCAGCTCTGCTCTCTCACGTCTGCATTTACAAGTGCAAATGTGAGTTTTGGAGTAGCAAAAGCCAAAGTGCTAGGATTTGTACTGTCAGATCTGAGAGGTTGTAAGTGCCAACTTGACCTTGTACAGCAAAACTGAAGTAAAGTGCAAAAGTAAATGTGTCGCACACATTTGTGTGTGTCATTTTATTTACGTAAATGCCATTCTACACATTTGTAACTATTAATCTGCAACTTCGACTTCAAAACGAGTGTTTTGGTTATTGTCCGTGTGTGCAAATTGAAAGATTCAGCTTTTCACAACAGAGCTGTGAGTGTAAATTTAAACTTACAAATACGATTAATATGACAAGTTGTCACATTCAGATCTGTGAAGAACCATAAGTAGAATATATAGCTAGGTGACATTCACACAGAATGCACTTTGGTGTTGCCAAAGATGTGGCATAGAGGAAAAAAACAAAACAAACAAAAAATTTGCAAGGGGATAGGATTTGAGCTTCTTCCTGCCACCATGTGGACTTACTTTGACATGTACCACCTCCCTAAGCATTGCTGCAGACCATGTACACCCTTTCATGGAAACTATATTCCCTGGTGGCTATAGCCTCTTTTAGCAGGAAAATGCCCCCATCACAAAGCAAAAATGGTTCGGGAATGGTTTGAGGAGCACAAAAACGAGCTTGTGGTGTTGACTTGGCCTTCAGTGGAGGGTAAAACAGGTTCACATTATCACTAGATCCCACACAGAACACATGTCTGTGCTGATGAGAGAAAAGATTTAACACAACCCACCCTTATTGCAAGTCATTTACACACGTTTATTCACTTGACAGCAAATAATTTATTATTCTTAAAAAAAATAATTGTAGCATAATTGTATTTTTGTGCTGTTTAACACCACGTTACAACTTTAACGAAACATACATAAATTATATACTGAACATTTACAAATTGTTTGATCATCATTTGTTCTTTTTTTGCTCACTGTTTGAGTGAGCAGCGTGCAAAGTAGCGCAGAGCGTTTTCGCTTACTCTTTATAGTAATCTATCTTACTACTACTAACTGTAGTTTAAAGTGATAAAATATATTCTTGATTTCACCAAATCTCAAACTTGATCTGTCAAATTAATTAGACTGATCTGATCGTTTCACTGTTAATACGTTATACAGGAGAGCAGCGCGTTAGCGCGTTAGCATTCCACTAGCCGCTTTGCTCGGCTCACTCTCGTTTTGCGTTAATCTGTCCTTTTTCGCTTTGCTTTCCCTGTTTTTTTCTGTCCACGTTTATCATATAACCGCAAGTGCAACGCGTTAACATTTCCTAAACCGTTGCTCGTATTTTTCCACTGCTTTCCTTACACAAGTTCACCAATCAACAGTGGTAAGTTAAGTTTGAATTGTTTTACATTCAGGTGGGTAATGGCTTCTTCTCCTACTATTGTTGTGTGCACTGCATGTCACATGTACAGTTTATCTATCTCTGTCAGCAGTGAGGGATTCACATGTGATAAATGCAGGGATATAGTTAGGTTGACAGAGAAGATTTCAGAACTAGAGACACGCATCCAAACTTTAACTGAGGATAGTAAGGATGTGAGGGCCTTAGATACGGTTTTGGATGTGACTAGCTTAGATCCTCCCGTACACTGTTCGGTTCCGGTAACTTCGCCCATGCAGCAGGGCAACTGGGTGACGGTGATGCGGCATAGTCGCGGGTCAAATTACCGCTCTTCCGTTCCGATCTGAACATCAAATAGGTTCTCCCCGCTTAGTGACGCACCCACTGAGAAACCTGATGAAAGTGCTCTAGTTATTGGCGATTCTGAAAATAGAGACACCAGCCACCATAGTCCAATGTTTACCGGGAGCCAGAGCGCCTGACATCTTGGCAAATTTAAAAGTGCTGGCTAATGCTAAACGTAAATTCAGTAAGATTGTTATTCACGTCGGCACTAATGATGTTCGGCTTCGCCAGTCGGAGATCACCAAAAATAATGTTAAAGAGGTGTGTGCACTTGCAAGTTCGATGTCAGACACTGTAATATGCTCTCTCCCGAATTAGAAAATCCAAAAAACATCCAAACCAATCTAATAGTGACAATTTAATTGATGTTCAACAAATAAAACAATCACATAATACTGAGGAAAAAATGATAAAGCTTGCCTTATTGAATATCAGGTCCTTCTCTTCAAAAGCACTTTTTGTACATGACTTGATTATTGATCACAAACTAGATGTGCTCTGTTTGACAGAAACCTGGCTAAAACCAGATGACTATATTATTTTAAATGAGTCCACCCCCCAAGATTACTGTTATAAACATGAGCCACGTCTAAAAGGTAAAGGGGGAGGTGTCACTACTATTTATAGCAATAACTTCAGCGTTTCTCAGAGAACTGGCTTTAAGTATAACTCATTTGAAATGATGGAGCTTCATATGACATTATCCAGAGAAAAGGGTCCAAAGGATAAATCCCCTGCAACGTTTGTACTTGCTACAGTATACAGGCCTCCAGGGCATCATTCAGATTTTATTAAAGAATTTGCTGAGTTTCTATCGGAGTTAGTGATGTCTGCAGATAAAGTCTTAATAGTGGGTGATTTTAACATGTTGATAATGAAAAAGACGCATTGGGATCAGCCTTTACAGACATTCTGAACTCTATTGGAGTTAGACAACATGTTTCAGGACCTACTCATTGTCGGAATCATACTCTAGACTTAATACTTTCGCACAGAATTGATGTTAATGGTGTTGAAATTCTGCAGCAAAGCGATGATATCTCGGATCATTATCTAGTCTCATGTATACTCCAGATAGCTAAAACTGCAAATCCCACTCCTTGCTACAAGTATGGTAGAACTATTGCTTCATCCACCAAAGACAGCTATATATGTGATCTTCCTGATTTATCTGAATTCCTTAGTATATCCAATAGCTCAGATAAACTTGATGATGTAACAAACTATTGACTCTCTCTTTTCTAGCACTTTAGATGCAGTTGCTCCTTTACGCTTAAGGAAGATTAAGGAAAACAGTCCGACACCGTGGCATAACGAGCATACTCACAATCGGAAAAGAGCAGCCCGGAAAATGGAGCGCAGCTGGAGGAAAACAAAACTAGAGGTCTTTCGTTCCGGCTGGCGTGAGTCTACCATGTCCTATAGAAAAGCATTAAAAACTGCTAGAACCAATTACTTCTCATCTCTTTTAGAAGAAAACAAACATAACCCTAGGTATTTATTCAATACAGTGGCAAAATTAACCAATAATAAAGCACCAACAGATTTTTCCAAACAGAACAGTAGTAATGACTTTATGAATTACTTTACAACAAAGATCGATACTAATCGATACTGACCGCTATCAATTTGTAGCAATAAATGAAGATGTATCGTATCGATCGCAAGTCTAGTATGGAGTACCTCAAGGCTCTGTACTAGGACCATTACTGTTTACACTTTACATGTTACCCTTAGGAGTTATCATCAGGAAACACGGTATTAGCTTTCACTGTTATGCTGATGATACTCAGCTCTATATTTCTTCAAGGCCTGGCGATGCATACAAATTTGAAAAACTAAATGGAATGCATAGTTGATATTAAAAACTGGATGACAAGAAATTTCTTACTGCTAAATTCTGAAAAAACAGAGGTGTTAATTATTGGGACAAAAACCTTAGCAAGTAATAACTTAAAATACAGTCTAATACTTGATGGCTGCTCTGTAAATTTATCACCATCAGTCAGGAACCTAGGTGTGTTATTTGATAGCAATCTCTCCTTCGAAAAACACATTTCTAGCATTTGCAAAACAGCATTTTTCCATCTTAAAAACATAGCGAAACTACGACCTATGCTCTCAAAGTCAAATACAGAAATATTAATTCATGCCTTCATGACCTCCAGGATAGATTATTGTAATGCTTTATTGGGTGGTTGTTCTGCAAGCTTAATAAACAAACTCCAACTGGTCCAAAATGCAGCAGCTAGAGTTCTTACTAGAACCAAAAAGTATGAGCATATTAGCCCAGTTCTGTCAACACTGCACTGGCTTCCTATTAAACATCGTATTGATTTTAAAATCTTGCTAATTACTTATAAAGCCCTTAATGGTTTAGCCCCGCAGTACTTGAGGGAGCTCTTATCACATTATAGTCCCTCACGCCCGCTGCGTTCTCAAAACTCTGGCAGTCTGATAATACCCAGAATATCTAAATCACCTGCGGGTGGCAGATCTTTTTCGTACTTAGCACCGAAACTATGGAACAATCTACCCAATTCTGTTCGGGAGGCAGACACACTCTGTCAGTTTAAATCTAGACTAAAGACACATCTCTTTAACCTGGCCTACACATAACACATTAAATTATTTGTAATATTCAAATCCGTTAAAGGATTGTTAGGCTGCATTAATTAGGTCAACCGGAACCGGGAACACTTCCCATAACACCTTATGCAAAAAAAATGGAATCTATGCTAATAGTCTCCTGCTTATTCCGAGGTCATCCAGTATAAATCCTGAAGAGTTGGTCACTGCAGTTTCCTGATCCAGTTTGTATCCAGATGGTGGGTCAGTACATATAGACCCCCTCTACAGGTCTGTATGGGAGTATAAACTACTTGTTTATTGGTCAAAGGAGAACTGACCCCCGACTGAGCCTGGTTTCTCCCAAGGTTTTTTTTTTCTCCATCAGTATCCCAGATGGAGTTTTGGTTCCTTGCCACTGTCGCCTATGGCTTGCTCAGTTGGGGACAACAACTAAATTGGGGAAAAACTAAATTGGGACAAACAATTTATTAATTTGGCGCTATATAAATAAATCTGACTTGACTTGTTCATGATTAAATGTTTATTGAGATAATAGTACAACGTTTACATTTCAATGATTTATAAGCGATTGATAATATATTAACTGTTATACTACGGGGCCGTTGAATGCTTGAATCTGAAACGGAAAACGGCAAAATAATCAAAACCCACAACGACACTGGCCAAACAAATAAATACAGTAAACAACAGGATAAAAACGACAGATTTGTCCATGTTTTTGCAGCAAAATAAAGTTTTATTATGTACAGAAAGCACACACACTATTTCTCCCCTCTCTCTCTAACAGACGCACACACATAACAATCAGCACAGACGTGAACATACGCACTAATGTTGTTAGCGCTGCTGACGATTAACAACTTAAGAACTACACAACATTTCTCACAAGCAAGGTAATAACGACGCTATTCCTGAAGAAAATTAACTTAAAGTTTCACTATAAGTAGAGACGCTGCTGCTGATCACATTAGAGAGAAGCACAGACTCAGTCTGCCTGCCAGTCTGTCTGTCTAAACTACATTATTAACTGCATTGTCTGCTATCAACGGCTCAAGCGTCATTACTAGGTCTAAAATGACGTTTTGGAATTAGCAACGAAGACATTGGATGAGCTGCGTAATAAATTAATCCTACTCACAACAGTGTTTTAAGGACACAAACGGATGAATGCCTTGAAATATATCATCTGATCGATGTCTTGAGGTGTGGTAACCGTAGTATAATGCACACTCCGCTTCGCGTCGTGGCCGTCTCACCACCTCGGGTGTGCATTATTTTCTAAGAATTCAACGGCCCGTCGTCAATTATTCCTTACATATTATATTTTTAAGGTAACTTACAACTAAATTTGTGAACGTAAAGTCATGTTTTGTAAATGATTAGTTCATTAGTTAATGTAGTGAGGAGGGGACACTCAAAACGTGTTGCTTGTGGAATTTATTTGCATAGTCCAAACACAAAATTAGAAAAGTGTCACTGAAGTTTCACCGGTGCATTTCTCACTTTCCAAACCACAACAAGAATACATTTGACAATGTTACGAACACATTCCAAACAAGTCCAAACTTGATGGAAAAAGATTGAACTGTCATGCATGCATTCATTTGTCCAGTAACAGCTGAGTTTGTGTAAGATGTGTGTGTTGTGGTTCGCATCAGTTTAAGGTTTGAAATGGATTTGGATAGATCTCCGTGATCTCTCTTTGTTCTACCCACTGCTGCTGCATCTGGAGATCCTAAGGTTTTTTTTTTGACCGTCACAAGGCCAAACTGCATTTTGACCAATAGGAAGTTCTGTCCTAAGAGTTGTCTGGCAGCTGTCCTGGCATCTTTATCTGATGGCGGTGGACAGTTTGCTTATGTTAGTCCACTAAGCACCAGTCAAAATGTGAACTTTTGTTCACTATTGTGGATTTTTGCATTTTATGCAATGTATTCTGCATGAGATTGCACTGTATTCTGCATGAGATTGCATATACCTAAAAATTAAAATTTTATGAAAACTGTTTCAGGTGTGTTCATTCATTTCTATTTTAAGACTGCAGTGTATCTTTCCGAGAGATATAAAGAGTTTTTTTTTCGTTCCTTCGTATGCATTTGGCTACCTACCAATAAGGAAATGGTCTTTAAAATGTATTTCACATGTACGGGGTGAACGAGGCACAATGTAACGCATGATTTAAAGGTGTCCTATTATGCTTTTTCACTTTTTAAATTGTATGTTTGTGCATAAAAAAAGACCTACAGAATTACAAATCTCATAGTCCACTCCAAAGGGAGATATTTCGTTTTTAAAAATCCCTTTTCAAGAACTACAACAAATGGCTCATTTGGACTACAAGCTTGGTTTCCAGATGTTATGATGTCATAACGCGGTCCATTAGAATATATTAAAATAATCCCCACCTACTGAAATTCAAAAGTGCTTGCTAACTGGAGCTGTTTCAGCCATCACTCATCACTTGTCTCTCAAAGTTACAGCAAATATATATATAAAAAGACTGAAGCAATGAATGTTGTGTCAGAATCAGTAGTACATTTTTATAATTTTATTTATTTTGTTTAGATTTCTAATCTAATCTTTTTTTTTCTTTAAAATCATGAGAGAATTGTGATCTCCAATTTTTTTTTAAGTTTTTAAATTCATCCAGATCATGTAGTACAAGTTTCCATGTTTATTACTGCATATAATTCATTAAAATAGAAAGTTTAATTTCATAAAAGTACAAGTTCATATCAAAATGCACCTATATTTTTGGTTTTTCGGTTGAATAAAATACTATTTTTCCCTATATATTTCATTATTCTTTAAAAAAGTAAAACAATCTCGTCTCATTTTTGTGAACCCAGTCTCGTGTCTCGAGATTACATAGGCAACTCAATGTCTTGTGCTGTTCCATTCATTCAGTGTAGCTTTGAATGCGAGAGTGCAGTTGTGAATCCTGACCATGGAAAGGCGTCAGTTCAGCTATATAACGTGATATGTGGTTCTGACTATGAGAAGATAGTAAGAACTGCTGTCCTGTGCTGTCCTATCACACTCTGTTGTTTAAAGTGATAAAATACAGCTTAATTCGAACCAAATTTTCTGATATTATCATCAAACTAATCTGACTAATCTGGTCACTCACTTTTATTCTATAACTGCGTGTGCAGTGCATTAGCATTGTTAGGTTCCGGTAAAATTGCCTGTGCAGCAGGGCAATTGGGTGACTCTTAATTAATGGCCACTGACTCTTTGGCGGCATAGTCGCGGGTCAAAACACCGCTCTTCCGTTCCAATCAGAACATCAAACAGGTTCTCCCCACTCAGTGACACACCCACTGAGAAATCTGATGAAAGTGCTCTAGTTATTGGAGATTCTATTGCACGGAATGTGAAAAAAGAGACACCAGCCACCACTGATGTTCGACTTCGTCAGTCGGCGATCACTAAAAATAATGTTAAAGAGGTGTGTGAACTTGCAAGTATGACGTCAGACACTGTAATATGCTCTGGTCCCCTCCCTGCTTACCGTGGTGATGATAGCAGACTGTCGTCACCAGAGCTGGGTAGTAAATGATTACATGTAATCTGGATTACGTAATCAGATTCCAAAAATGAAGCACTTGTAATTAGAGTAAGTTGCATTTTAAAAGTACTCGTAATCAGACTACAGTTACTTTTTTATGGATTACATGATTATATATTATTCACACAATAGCAATAAATTACTCAGTTTACTGATTCCCCCCAACTTCTCTTTTTCATTTTAAAATTTTCCTTTCTAAAATAGCTAATTATATACATTCAGAAAGTCCAGTTTTGTGGACATCCATACATAGACTAGTCATTGGTCAGGTGGCGAAACAGCATTTGACCACTGGATTTGCAAAATGGTTTCAACATTGCATCAGCTACTGATGAAAACATTCATTTTTATTTGAATTATCACTCGGTAGATTTTTTTGAATATGTCACCCCTTATGTGGCATTGCTACATAAATCCCCTCCCCCAGCCATCGGCATCAGAGGAGAGCGACCGTACCATCGTTTCAGGTTTACCACATTAATATTGTCTGTTTTAGGTGGGCTGCCCCATCGTATGGTATAATTTATTGGCCCCATTTTTTTTTATTATTTCTGCTGGTCCCTCCCACTTGGGTGCTAGCTTGGCAGAGTATTTATTCGAGGCTGACGAGAGAGGATGGGTCCTCATCCAGACAAGATCACCCGGCTGAAATTGTGCATCTTTTCTCCGGTAATTATAGTATCTCGCTTGTCTGGCTTTTTGTACATCTACTCTCTGTTTTACCTCCTCTGCCATCCTGGTTTGTCTTTCGACGAGATTATATGCTGTTTGATCTGGTGTGGGGGGTTTATGAATTAATCTTTCCAAGGGTCCCTGAAGTCGGCGGCCAAGCATTAATTCAGCAGGAGTCTTGCCGGTGGTCTCTTGATACGCAGAATTAATGGCAAAGCGGAACTCAGGTAACCAGTGATCCCAAAGCTGATGATATTGCCCCACATATGATGCAATCATGGTTTTTAATGTCCTGTTCACTCTCTCTGTTAGATTTGTTTGTGGATGATAGCTTGTCGTGAGTTTCTGGATGCTTCCCCAGGATTTACACAGTTCAGACAGCACATTGGAGGTAAATTGAGAACCCCGGTCTAACACAAGATACTTGGGTACCCCCCACCGTGTGAAAATTTCATCCTTGAGTATCCTGACAATCTTTTGTGTTTTGCTATCACGCAGGGGAAATAATTCTACCCATTTAGAGTAATAATCCACCGCAACTAGCAAATAGGCGTTTCGTTTCTTGCTGCATGGGAATGGGCCCATTAGGTCCATCCCCATTATTTGACCAGGTTCTGTGACTTGCGTTGACTGTAGCATTCCACTGGGTTTACAGTTGTCATGTTTGTATTTTTGACAAATCTCACATCCCTTTACATAGCTCCAGACATCTGCCCGTACTGTCGGCCACCAAGCCACCTCTAACAGCCTCAACAGAGTCTTCAGCCTGCCCAAATGTCCACCCAACGGGTTGTCGTGAAAGTAATGGAGAAATCCCGGTATTAAAGTTTGAGGGACAACCAGCTGAAATTTTTCCCCATTTTTCATTGGAACTTGCCGATATAAAACCTCCTGATGTTCTTCAAAGGTAATTTGTTGGCCCCTTACTTTTCTAATTTTAGGTTCTGCTTTTAGACGGCTGACTGTTTTGTCGCTATTTTGGGATTGTGCCACTTCAGCGAGTGAGTGAGGAATGTCTGAAGGATGTCTGGAGTGACTACCAGACACGGTACTTCTTCCTTTACAGGCCCCGGGGCTCTAGACAGTGCATCAGGTCCTTGATTAAGGCAGCCCTTTCGATGATGGACTTGAAAGTCAAACTCCTGCAGTTGAAGGGTCCAACGGGTCAGACGAGAACTGGTTTTGGGGCTGTTAAATACCCAGGCTAAGGCAGCATGGTCGGTATACACATCAAATCGCGTCCCCTCCAAATAGTGTTTACATTTTCTCCACTTTGGGTGGAGGATACTGAATGACAGCTTTGGTCTTCTCAGCGTCCACTTCAACTCCTCTTTCAGACACAATGTGTCCCAAGAACTTCAACTGGTTTTTGAAGAAGTGACACTTTTTCATGTTGAGTGAGAGGTTGGCCTGGGTGAGTCTTTGTAGTATCATGTTTAGATGTGACATATGTTCTGACAATGACCTAGAAAAGACAATTATATCGTCAATGTATACAAAACAAATCTGTCCCCTGAGCTCTGCCAAAACCTTCTCCATAAGCCTCTGGAAGGTGGCTGCCGAGTTCCCGAGTCCAAATGGCATAGACCGGAACTGATATAGCCCTTTGGTGGTAATAAAGGCGGTCTTGTCTTTGCTGCTCTCCTCCATTTCCACCTGCCAGTAACCTGACTGGAGATCTAGGGTGTTGAACCACGCTGCTCCTTCCATGGACTCCAAGATGTCATGTACCAGAGGCATGGGGTAAGCGTCTGCCACTGTCTTGCTATTCAGTTTTCTGTAATCTACACAAAACCTGTATGAGCCATCTGGTTTAGGAACCAGCACAACCGGGGATGACCATGGAGAACAAGAGGGTTCGATGATGTGGTCCTCAAGCATTTTGTCCACATGTTCTTCAATGATCTTCTTCTTGAGGGGTGAAACACGGTAAGCACGAGATTTAATGGGCATCTCATCTGACAAAGTGATTTTGTGTTTTACCACATCAGTCTTCCCCAGGACGTTGGAGGTAGCCCGTGGCCAGGCAGACATCAGTTTCTGCAGCTCTTCTTGATCGTCTGAATTCCTGACCTGGTCGGCTTGCAGCTTAGGGGTGATAATTGGTGTTTCCCCGGTTGGAGGTAAGCCATAGTAGAGACTTGTATTGGCCTCGTGGAATCTGGTTTGCTCTGCAGACATGGTTATTTCCCCCGGAGTCATCTGGGTGTTGGAGAAAGGGTAATATCTGTAACCTCCTTCTGCCTCCAGGTCATATCTATTCTGAGCGAGCTCCAAAATTGCTCCAGCAGCCCTCAGAAAGTCCAGGCCAGCCAAAAGGGGAAACGCCAAGTGAGCATCTTTCATTATGAAGGTGTTCAAGTTGCATACCTTATTGTGCCACTCATAAGTGATGTTTCTCTGGCCTAACGCTTGGTGAATCTTTCCATCCGCCATTACGAACTTTTGGGGAGGTTCTGCAGATCTCGTTGTGGCTTCATTTCCTAACTGTCTCCACAGGGTTTCCTGCATTAAGGTAAAGGTGCTTCCTGTATCGACCACAGCTTCCATTTCTTTGCCTCGCACCACCACTGGAATCAACAGGAGGGATGTCGTCGTGTGTGGTTGGGCTATAGATAAGCCGGCAAGATGTTTGGAGAGATTTCTTTTCAGATGGTTTTTATCTGCCCTATCCCTTGTATTTTGACTTCCAACTTTCTGCCAATAATCCTTTGCCCCCATACAGTCCTTCTCGACCATTGAGCCCACTTTAACCAACTGTTCTACTGTTTTTACTGTTCCTCTTAGGCAGCCTGCCACCTTGGGGTTGATATTGTTCAGGATGCGGCTCACGATCTCTTCCTCGGAAATATCAGGTTTCCTGCGAGACAATGATGGAGTACTTGTATAGCGCATTTTTGTCACGTCTGTCACAGCCTTCTCCAGCTTCTCCAGACTTTTCTGGAAGTGTTCCTCTAACTCTGCCAAGCCAGCGTCCACAGCCTGTCTGAAATTGGCCTCTCGATTCAAGGCGCTTTCAAGAGATTCTTTAAAATCATGTTCCCCAGCCTGAACTTTTGTGCTAACAGCCAATAAATCCACCTTTAATTTATCAATATCTGTTTGCATTGCTTGTATAACATTAGGATACGTCAAACAGCTATTCCTATCATCATCATCATCAGTCTTATTCTCAGTATCAGAAATGAAAAGGGAACTTAGCATAGATGTTACTTCTGCTGTAGGATTATGTCGTGTTACAAACGGGCCTACAGTAAAATCTACATCAGTCTCAGCACCAGAGTTACCCACATTATTTTCATCATGATCATTAGGTATCTGTACACGGTTATCAACTATAGCCATTTGGGTATTAGTATCCGTTTCCTCCATATTTACAAATATATACAACAATAATAATGAAAAAAAATAAAAAGTGTACACAGAACGATCCCCGTACGGGCCACCACTATGTAACGCTCCTCGTAATGAACCATGGAGATTACACAAACAAAACGGGAAAAGCCGATCGTTTACCCAATGCAGAGAAGAAATAAATCACAAACGCACAGACAAACTTCGTACCAAATACCCAAGTGTATTATACAAAATAATTCAATATACAACTAGCACAAAATGAGCGTGTGAGAAGTGAGCGTTGATGTGAAAAGTCTCTGAGTCCACAAAACTATATATAAGAACTGAATCAGCCTCACCGGTGTAAGTCCATGAATGTATACCCGAGAGCAGATCCGCACACAAAACCGAAACTAGAAAGTCCTCCTTGGAGAGTAATCCAGCGATCCAGGAATAATAACGAAACAAAAAAAACTCCACAAAGGTGACAGACGAATAATCCGCACAACAGTTCGGTAGGTGTTCAATATACGTTTTGGGAGCCCAGGCAAAAAACAGAATTAGTCCGAGAGAGCGCCGACGCTCCCGAATGCCAGTAAGCCGGCTATCTAAATAGCGAAAAACACTTCCTTGTTGTGATCACGTGGTAGCGCGCTGCAAGAGAACGCGACAAATCTCGCGAGACTGAACTCTTCCGGGGAAAATACACACACACACACACACACACACACACACGTTAACGAGGCAACAATACAGATATATGGGTGACAATTAAATTAAACAATCAATAATACATAAGTGTTAATCATCATCAGTATAAATATGTCACCCCTTATGTGGCATTGCTACACCCCTGAGATTTTAAATGAAATATTTCAATAAAGTATCACATTTGCATGTTCACAGTTTCTTTGATGTTGATTAATGGTCACATGGCATGCAAGTAAATAAAAATATTTCATCTTTTTTAGTAAGTGTTTTATTAGGGCCCAAGCACAGCGGTGCAAGGACCCTCTTGGAATTGCTCCGTTTCTTATTAGGGCCCAAGCACTGCGGTGCGAGGACCCTATTGGAATTGCTCCGTTTATTAGGGCCCGAGCACCGATGGTGTGAGGACCCTGTTGGAATTGCTCTGTTTATTAGGGGTTCGAGCACGCAGTGCTGAAACCCTATTGTATTTGTTAGGATTTTTAGGGGTTCGAGCACAAAGTGCTGAAACCCTATTGTATTTGTTAGGATTTTTATTATTATTATTATTATTATTATTATTATTATTATTATTAGGGGTTCGAGCACGAAGTGCTGAAACCCTATTGTAATTGTCAGTATTTTTAGGGGTTCGAGCACATAGTGCTGAAACCCTATTGTATTTGTTAGGATTTTTATTATTATTATTATTATTATTATTATTATTATTATTATTACGGGTTCGAGCACGAAGTGCTGAAACCCTATTGTTTTTGTTAGGATTTTTATTAGGGGTTCGAGCACGAAGTGCTGAAACCCTATTGTAATTGTCAGTATTATTAGGGGTTCGAGCACGAAGTGCTGAAACCCTATTGTTTTTGTTAGGATTTTTATTAGGGGTTCGAGCACGAAGTGCTGAAACCCTATTGTAATTGTCAGTATTATTAGGGGTTCGAGCACGAAGTGCTGAAACCCTATTGTTTTTGTTAGGATTTTTATTATTAGGGGTTCGAGCACGCAGTGCTGAAACCCTATTGTATTTGTTAGAATTTTTATTATTATTATTAGGGGTTCGAGCACGAAGTGCTGAAACCCTATTGTAATTGTCAGTATTTTTAGGGGTTCGAGCACATAGTGCTGAAACCCTATTGTATTTGTTAGGATTTTTATTATTATTATTATTATTATTATTATTATTATTATTAGGGGTTTGAGCACGAAGTGCTGAAACCCTATTGTTTTTGTTAGGATTCTTATTAGGGGTTCGAGCACGAAGTGCTGAAACCCTATTGTAATTGTCAGTATTATTAGGGGTTCGAGCACGAAGTGCTGAAACCCTATTGTTTTTGTTAGGATTTTTATTATTAGGGGTTCGAGCACGCAGTGCTGAAACCCTATTGTATTTGTTAGAATTTTTATTATTATTATTATTATTATTATTAGGGGTTCGAGCACGAAGTGCTGAAACCCTATTGTATTAGGATTTTTATTATTATTATTATTATTATTAGGGGTTCGAGCACGCAGTGCTGAAACCCTATTGTACTTGTTAGGATTTTTATTATTATTATTATTATTATTAGGGGTTCGAGCACGAAGTGCTGAAACCCTATTGTATTTGTTAGGATTTTTATTATTAGGGGTTCGAGCACGCAGTGCTGAAACCCTATTGTATTTGTTAGGATTTTTATTATTATTATTATTATTATTATTATTATTCCGCCCTACAACTGAATGGGCAGCCCAAACCGTAAGGCCTAGAAAGCTGAAACTTGGTCAGATGGTAGTAGTCTTGCTCGCTACTCAGGCGCAAAGAACCGGCCCAATCGGCCAAACGGTGGCGCTACAGCGCAAAAAACTAAAATTTTAGACATTTTTGGCCATAGATCGCAAACCGCTTGTCGTAGACTCAAAAACTTGGCACCGTTGCAATCCTTGGGTTAGCCCGAACAAAATTGTTCTGCACCTCTTTGGGGTCTACGACGCACCGTTTTCCCGCAAAATCGAGCCAAAGCCGAAACCTACTTTTGCGAACTAGTCCTAGGTTTTTGCCTCAAGAACCATTGCTGTCAATCAAATCGTTCATTAATTATTCAAAAATATGTTAAAAACCTACTTTTGCGAACTAGTCCCTGGTTTTTTGCTCAATTTCGATCAAACCACTGCAGTAATATTCTGTGGACTCTCTAGATCAATAATTATCAAAAAAATGTTAAATTTTGTCATTTGGTTAGCTTTAACAGGGTCATTTAGAAAAGGGGCGTGGCCGCATATACCCAAAAGCCTATAAAACCTAAACTAAAAGTCAAAACTTTATAAAACTTCTAAGAAATATTTGTCAGATGACTCTTAACTAGCATGCAAAGTTTCATGGAGATCGGACCATAGGTGGCGCTATAACAGTTAAAAAGGCTACAAAAACAGACAATTTATATGGTAAAAGGCCTCAAATTACTAAAACCTGCTCATATATTCACACAAACACTAGAACTTCATATCATATGATAGATCTCATCATTCTGAACAACTTTGCCTCAAGAACTATTGCTCTAAATCAAATTGTTCATTAATTATTCACAAATATGTTAAAAACCTACTTTTGCGAACTGGTCCCTGGTTTTTTGCTCAATCTCAATCAAACAACTTCAGGGCACTTCTCTGGACTCTCTAGATCAATAATTATCAAAAAAATATTGAACATTTGCATTTAGATAGCGATAGCAGGGCCATTTAATATTATAATTGTGGTCTACTGTACCCAAAAGTCTTTAAATCTTAAAAGAAAGCAAACCTTCACAAACCTAAGTAAAATTCATGCATCATATTATTGTAAAGAAACACATTTTAGGGACATGGGGCAAAAATTGCAATTTAATAGGTTATAAAGCTTAAAACAACAGATCTGAATGAATCTGCAATTCCACTAATAACCACTAGATGGCAGTGGAAGACCAGAGATTGGCTCATTCACATTACTTGACAGTGCTTTCATGGTTTAAGTGCTTTCCATGGTTTCATGGTTTTGAATTCATACTAAGACAATACTAAATCACTGTTATAACAGTTCAAATCACATTTAGTCAAACTTTACCACTTCATTTATACAGATCAATCATATTTGACAGTTCTGTAAGTTTATGATTACAGTGAAACCTGAAAATGATATATAAACTTTTAAAAAGACAACACTTGCAGTAAGTATTTTTGACCTACCATTTATTGCAGAAATTTATCATGATCTCTGGCCAAAATTGCTGGTGAACCTAGACTTTAGATGCAATAAAGGCCCTAGATGCAATAAGGGCCTTATAAGCTCGAACCCCGGGTAATTGTTGCTTGCAACTATATTTATTATTATTATTATTATTTTTCCGCCGTAAAACTGATCGTGCAGCCCAAACCGTAAGGCCTAGAAACTTGAAACTTGGTCAGATGATAGAGCTCAATTTGAGGAGAACCTCACAAAGTCTCGCCCAAATTGGCCCATAGGTGGTGCTACAGCGAACCAAAACACGAAACCTCATACCTCCTAGACCATTTGTCCTAGACTCAAGTGTCTTATATCTTTGGAATCCTTGGCTCAATCAAAACAAAATGGCTATCTCCGATTTCTTTTCCGGTATGAAAATTTTTCCGCCATTTTGACATTTGTCCAAAACTTACTTTTACGAACTAGTCCTAGGTTTTTCACCCAATCGGAACCAAACCAGTGCAGAAATGTTCTCTGGACAGTGAAGATCAATAATTATTAAAAAAAAGTTGAAATTTTGACTCATGTTCAAAAGGGGGCGCCAAAACGTTCGAAAGAGAAGGGGCCACTTTTATTAAAATGGCTATAACTCATGAACGGAATGAGCTATCTTCACCAAACTCGGAACACATGTGTATCTCATCAAACTTTGGTCAAATCAAAAAAAATTGCGGAGCTTCACCACTTGGTGGCGCTATAAGGTGGACAAAGCATACAAACAGGTATAACTACGCAAGCGTTAGTCCAATTGACCTGAAACTTGGTATGCAGTGTCTTTGACCCATGTGCCATAAGGGTCTATGAGGACATTGGTGTATCTCAAAAAACATGGCCGCCATTGGCCAATGAAGTTTGAGCACCAATTAGACAAGGTTAACGGAGGTTGATCGGAACAAAACTCACTGGGCATGTTTGACTCATGGTCCTAAAGGTCTGTAAGAATTTTGAAAGAAATCGGCCACTAGTTGGCGCTAACGAGATTTTTTGGCTCTGTAATCACGTGGTGTTTCACCTATCCACACAATATGCATATCATTTGATAGATCTCCTCGTACTGAACAATTTTGCCTCAAGAACCATTGTTGTAAATCAAATCGTTCATTAATTATTCAAAAATATGTTAAAAACCTACTTTTGCGAACTAGTCCCTGGTTTTTTGCTCAATTTCGATCAAACCACTGCAGTAATATTCTGTGGACTCTCTAGATCAATAATTATCAAAAAAGTTAGCTTTAATGGGGTCATTTAAAAAAGGGGCGTGGCCGCATATACCCAAAAGCCTATAAAACTTAAACGAAAAGTCAAAACTTCTAAGAAATATTTGTCAGATGACTCTTAACAAGCATGCTCATGGAGATCGGACCATAGGTGGCACTATAACAGTTATAAATGCTTCAAAAACAGACAATTTGTATGGTAAATGGCCTCAAATTACTAAAACCTGCTCATATCATTAATTATTCATTAATTATTCATGAATATGTGAAAAACCTACTTTTGCGAACTAGTCCTAGGTTTTTTGGTCAATCTTTATCAAACCACTGCAGGGCAGTTCTCTGGACTCTCTAGATCAATAATTATCAAAAAAATGTTGAACGTTTGCATTTGGATTGCGATAACAGGGCCATTTAATAGTATGATCATAGTCTACTGTACCTAAAAGTCTTTAAATCTTAAAAGAAAGCAAACCTACAGAAACCTAAGTACAATTCATGTATCATATGATTGTAAATGAGCATATGTTGTATGAACCTAGGGCAAAAAAAATGTCATTGTAATAGTTATAAAGCTTAAAAACAATGCATGTCAATTTCAAGACATTAAATTGCAAAAATAACCACTAGATGGCAGTAGAAGACCACAGATTGGCTCATTCACATTACTTGACAGTGCTTTCATGGTTTAAGGTTTTGAATTCATACTAAGACAATACTAAATCACTGTTCTAACATGTGAATTCACATTTAGTCAAAGTTTATCACTTAATTTATACAGATGTATCATATTTGACAATTCTGTAAGATTATGATTACAGTGAAACCTGAAAAGGAAAATCTCTTATGATTTCAGCCCAAAATTTCAGGTTGGCCTAGACCTTAGATGTAATTAAAGGCCTTAGATGCAACGAAGGCCTCATATGCAATAAAGGCCTTATATGCATTGACTGCCTTATAAGCTCGAACCCTGTTAATTGCTACTAGCAGCTATATTTATTATTATTATTATTATTATTATTATTATCCTTCTTCTTGGCCAATGGGAGTCTATGGCAGCCCTATGAAGGGAATGTAGGAAAATGATGAAATTGGGCACACTTCTAGAGATGGCCATGAATAATCAACTGTCCAACTTTGGGGTCTCTATGACCAACTCTATAGCGCCACCACTAGTCCAAAATTTCAATCTTTAAACTGTAATAACTCCTGAACCCCTAATTCTAGAAAAATTAAACTTAGTACACCTTATTGCTCTCCTCATGCTGATCACATTCAATAGCTTACATTAAGACTCCACCCCTTACAGTAACAGCCATTTTGAAAAGTACAGTATGCAGATTTTTCCCCTACTCCTTCAAAACTAATCCAATTCTTCTCAAAATTGGCTCAGATGATCTTTGGACTGAGCTGCACAGACGTGACTAAACTGATTTTTTTTATTCATCTTTGTTCAAAAGTTATGATGTCACGAAGTTAACAAGCTTGACCCAAAAATGGTTCAGAGGCTATAACTTGGCCAAACTTTGATCAATTGCAATGAAACTTGATACAGTTCATCTACACCATGATCTGAGGGTCCATGCCAAATTTGGGAACAGCGCCACCTATGGGTCGAGAGATAGCAAAAATGCACATTTTGCTCATAACTTCTGAACAGTTGATCAGAAGTTACGACTAAACCATGTGACCGCCATTTTGATATTTGTCATAAATTGCAATATCTTTTGAACCTTTTGACATATGTGCACAAAAATCGGTATGGATGATCGACAGCATGTCCCGGAGATACCCGAGAAGTTTGAACAGTGCCACCTAGCGTTCAAGAGATATAATGACTTTTGCCAAAATGCTTATAACTTTTGCCCAAATATTATGATTTTGATATTATTTAATTCCCTGGTTTATGCAGATTCCGATGATGTCTCATTTGTCATTTTCCATTAATGTGCCTGTCAGCCATATTGAAGTAAATGAAAAACAGTGTTTTTGCTACTCTTCCTTCAAATTTTGTTCCATTTTGTCCAGAATTTCACCAGATGGTCTTTGGACTGAGCCGCATAGACATGACTAAACGGATTTTTGATATTCACTACCGTTCCCCAGAAATACCTCTCCAAAGTCAACCGTGCCTGTGTTTGATGACTTATGTTAGTTAGCTTAGCTTGCTAATTGGTTACCATGCTAACTGGCTGCCATTTGTTCTAATGTGGCTCTATGGCTATCTGGTTAACCATAAAGAACTTTAGCATTAAATTAGCTTAGCATGCTAATCTGGCTAAAATGCTATGTCGTTTTTTTTTTTTTATGAGCTCATTCTCACATCAAAACTTCTCTTCCAGAGTCAGTAAAACGTGTGTCAACTGAGTGGCGCACTCTGCTAAGCCGCTGGTTTTGAAACCTGAAGCCTTTAGTGTTGTGGGTTCGAGTCCCATGTGGTGTGATTTTATAAAATTGTGCATAATGTTGTGTAACTTGGAGCCAGTTGCTGAAGTTCTAACTTCAACTCAAGCCTCTGTACAAACAAATAAATCACATTGTATGGTTTGCAAGCTTCCTAAAACAAAAGGCTAAAGCTTTGTTAGCTTAAAATGATAAATTATTAAAAAATAAGAAATAATTTAAATAAAACTAAATGAATATTTCTGAATAAACCACAGTGTATGAGTGACATGCCATATAAATCAAAAGGCTAAAGCTTTAAACATTTTCTACAAATTCAATGTGTAGCAAGTGTAACCATGTTTAATCACGGGAACTTCTAAAAGTTGTAAAAAGTTTTGAAATTAACTTCAAATATGCCAATCATTATTAAGGGCACCGCAGGTGTATAGAGACAGGAAAGACGGGTAGAGAAGAAAAGGGCGGTAGAGATGGGAAGAGGCGGAAAAGTGAGAAAAGGTCAGAAGAGTGTGGAAGGGGGTAGAAAGCATGCCAAGTCATGCTTTTGGTGAATTTAAAAGTATCCAAATGAAATCCAAAGTTAAAACAAAAATGGCCATAAAGGGCTTGAAGGGCGGTAGAGAAGGGAAAAGGCGGAAAAGTGAGGAAGGGGGTAGAAAGCATGCTAAATCATGCTTTTGGTGAATTTAAAAGTATCCAAATGAAATCCAAAGTTAAAACAAAAATGACCATAAAGGGCTTGAAGGGCGGTAGAGAAGGGAAAAGGCGGAAAAGTGGAAAAGGTCGGAAGAGTGGGGAAGGGGGTAGAAAGCATGCTAAATCATGCTTTTGGTGAATTTAAAAGTATCCAAATGAAATCCAAAGTTAAATAAAATGCCCAAAATGGGCTTGGCCCCGTAATCGCTGCTTGCAGCTATATTTGAGGTTTATTATGGATAGTTCCAAATAACATCTTTAGTTTCTATTAACATGTATTTAGTGCTGAAAAATAGTTTTTTTCTTCTGGAAAATACAAAAGATTGTGATGTTTATTTATTTATTTATTTTTGCACTTTACTGCCTTGAAATAGAGGTTTGTGACCGGCACAATGTTTTTGTTCATGTAAAAATATACATCATTCAGGCTCATTTTCATGTTCCAGCCTTGTTATATTTCTCTTTTAATAAAAAGCAAATAATTAAGGCCTTAATGTTGCAACAGTTTTTCACCATGGTATCGAAAATCGATACTTTTCTAGGTATTGTATCGAAATTGCAATTCTAGTATCGTGACAACACTATAAAGCAGGTGTTTTTTTTTTTTTTTTTTTTTAAATGCATACACTTGTACTAGACCAGGCTAGACTAATCAGTGATGTTATTTGATAATGTTAATGTGCTTTGCTCATTTTCTGTAGCTGCTTTTTGAATAACTAAGGAAATGTAAGCATTATAATTAGTAACTTACAATGTCTTTATTCAATTGCTGTCATGGTACAAATTAAGTCACATTAAAAACATTAGCCATTTTAGCCTTATGCTGGAGCTGGTTTCAGGCAATGAAAGTACGTATACTTAATTTCTGCTATATTAAACTTTTAATTAAGAATAAGTATACAGTAGTGCCAACTGTTTTTTTTTTTTTTTGTAATATTTTGGTGGGTCTTGAAATAGATTACACTTGTCTAGGTGGGTCGTGGAATGGAAAAGTTTGAGAACCCTGTGTACTATACGATTCACTATTTAAGTACTTAAAAAGTCTGAAAAAAGTTGTGTATGAATTTAAAACCCTTCTCCCACAGTGGTCCTACGCATGTAATTAGACAGTAATTCCTGTACATAAACAGTAGCAAACCTGCACAGAGACTACACAACATTCATTTCACTCTGTCACTTACTTTGTAGCACTCATATCTTTCATAGGATGTTCCTCCAGGTGAGTCTGGGAACAAGTAGGGCTGCGGGTGCTGATTGGCCCAGAACTCCTCCTCACCTGCCTTCAGCATTATGGTGGCCTTCACCATGTCCTTCTCATGTTTATTCTCATCAAAGCGTGCTCGCAGCAAACATGCATAGAAACGATATTTATCCCTGAAAGAGTAGAAAAACTGGTCAGTGTTTCCTCTGGGTTCATGGTTTGTATATAAAGATGTGCAGGTAACACTTTATAATAACTACACACTATGAACCACTAGTTAAGCATTAGTAAATAGTCAGTCAGTCACTTAGTTCATCACTTATAACTCATTACCCCCACATTAATAGACAGTAGTAAGCAGTTCATAAATGCAGCTATAAATGTTTTGTTCCTTATTTATAAGCATATCTATAAATGTTTTTAATAATTGTATTTTCATAATGTATGAATGATCAATTATTAATTTCTAAATTACCTATTATATTATTAACAGGCCAGTTATTAGGAATTGTCAGAGGTTCATAAGATCATTTAGAAAGAGTAAATTATTAATATACTTTAAATGCACATTTATACAGGGGTGTAGATTATGACTATCACTTTTTATAAAAGTAAATTCGTCCCCCGCACTTTTTCATTGGACAGTAAGTTAATGACATTTTGAGGTTTCAGTATATACACGCAGAATGATTAAAATTCAAAGAGACAGGATAGTCTATACATGACGTTCCATGGTAATGTCACTCACACGTCACGTTGTCACGACACACCCTAAGCGCGCACCCGCGCTGTTCAAAATTCCTACCGGTCAATGAATTCAAAGCGGCAAAAAAACTATTCACTCATATTTTAAGAAAAAGTCCAGCAGCGTAAGTTGTCATGTGGTATCCGAATTGTGTTGCACAATGTTAAGTAACTCTGGATAGTATTGCTCTTGTTGAATACTTAGCAGGTTTTGATGGAAATTATAGGCTATGGAAAAAATAGCTGCCTGGGCAAACGTGCACTTGTTCAGTGTATTGTCCCATGACTCTTTGGTAACATCTTTTATTTTAACAAGTATGTTATAAAATCCCTTAAAATAAGAATAAATATAATGCTGAACTCTGAGATTTTACAGCGTCGTGAAATGTTCAGCTCTACCAATACTACATAGGCTAAAGTAATTCAATCGAGTATGCATGCTTGACGATCTGATATAGGAACGATTTTATAAAGTGCTTTTTTTATTATTGCGCTAATTTTACGTTTTTTTGTGTGTTGTCAAGAATGAAAATTAAGGTTTGACAGGGCAGAATCAGTGTGATGACACACAAGAAAAAGAAACTTTACAGGTGAGAACAGACAGTTGTTTTTTTAACACCTGGCTGCTATTGCATTGCATTGTTTTTTTATACATTGTATAAATTCTATTAATACCCACATGTTTGTAGGATTATATTTGCACCAATCATTAAAAAGTAATGAATAAAATATACAAAAATGTAAAACATTAGTATGATAGACTCTCAGCCAATATTCAAGCTAATAAGTAGTTAAAAATGATAGCTGTTTTATTAGGACTTATGAATCATATATTAATTGTTCTTCATGACTATATTCTGTATACCATAAGCCTACCTAATAACTAAACTTAACAACTAACGACTACCTTACAATATTATAAGCAGCAGTAAATGAAGAGTTTTTTGAGGCAAAAGTCAGTTAATAGTGAATATGTGTTCCCCATCCTAAAGTGTTAAAAAATCATTTAGGATGCAAACTGGCGGACTGGGACCAAAAAGTCCCACATTATAATACATTGGCTCATTAATGTGGAGACTAATTTTTAACACCACTTACAGCATAAGAATATAACACAATATAGAAAAAATGCCATTTATTTGAAGTATTATAACCTAGACATTCTGTCCCCCCCACTTTTTAAATGATGGCTACGCCCCTGCATTTATACGTATTATTTAAACATACAATAAGAGTTACTCAGTGTGTTAAAATACTTTATTAACATATTCTTACTGTAATTTATGATTAATGCAGGTTGGTCTAAAATATTTAGTAGTTGTCAGTTATCTATTTTTCTGAGCTCATCTAAAGTAAAGACCATCTATGCCTCGTAAAACTTTTACAAAGCAGATTTAAAGGCTCAGCTATCTTCTAAACAGAAAAAGAAAATTAACTATTAACTCACAAAATATTAGAAATATTATTTTCATATGCAAAAAACAAAACTACACAACTACAAAACTATACAACTATACTTGCTAAAAAATGAAAAATGAAGCTCTGCAATAAAGCTCTGCAAAGACGATTTTATCAACACAGCATTTTAAAACAATACTTTATTCAGGAAGCTTTTAGGATTTGTAATACAAATAGAAATAAATGTATAACCAAGAATTTCAAAAAGTCTACTGGTCAAAATTATAGTCATAATTATTAGTCAATAGTGTATCCCTTTTGCATGATAACAGCCTTTAGTCGTTTGCTGTAGTTCTCAACAAGTTTCAAGCATGTCTCCTGAGGAATGGCAGCCCATTCTTCCTTAGCAAATCTCTCAAGCTCCTCCAGATTTGTTGGTCTTCTGGCACAAACTCTGGACTTTAGTGTGCCCCACAGATTTTCTATTGGATTCAAGTCTGGGCTTTGTGCAGGCCAGTCAAGTACACTTACTTTGCTCATTTGGAGGTATTTCTTCACCAGAAGTGAGGTATGCTTTGGGTTGTTATTATGCTGGAAGACAAAATGTCGACCCAAACCAAGTTTTCTTGCAGACTGTCTGAGGTTGTCTTTCAAAATCTTCTTATAGTCTTCTTTTTCATGTTTCCTTCAACCCTGACGAGATTCCCAGTTCCAAATGCACTGAAACATCCCCACAGCATTATACTCCCACCACCATGTTTTAATGTTGGAACGGTGTTCTTGGGGTTGAATGCCTCTCCCTTCTTTCTCCAAACATAGGCAACATCTCTATGGCCCAAAAGCTCTAGTTTTGTCTCATCTGACCAAAGGACACGTTTCCAGTATGCATCACATTCCCCCAGGATGTCCTTAGCAAACTTCATTCTAGTGGAGGTGTCTCTTCTTCAGAAGGGGAGTCTTTCTTGGTCGGCAACCTTGCAGTTCATTCCTGTGCAGGGCTCTAGTGACTGTCTTCGTTGAGACATCAATTCCAGACATGGCTAGGTCATTCACTAGTGTCTTGGCAGTTGTTCTTGGGTCTTTAGAAACCTCTCTCACTAGTTCTCTTTCCAAAGTTTTTGAAATCTTTTGCTTTCTGCCTCTGCCCGTCTTGTTCTCCACTGTGTTGGTCTCTTTAAACTTCTTGATAATGCATCTCACTGCAGTTCTCCATCTTTATGAGCATTAACAATTATTTCTCTCAAGTCCAAACTAATTTCTTTCGTCTTTGCCATGATGCATATTATTTTACTAGTTGTTTCGCAAGGTACTAACCCTCAGCTTAAAGAGCAATTTAAAGGCTTAACTAGGTTAATTAGGTTAATCAGGCAAATTAGGTTAATTTGGCAAGTCATTGGACAACAGTGGTTTGTTCTATAGCTAATCAAACTAATAATTTCTTAAGGGGGCTAATAATATTGACCTTAGCAGTTTGATGTTTTTTTTTTTATTCAAGCAACTATAAGAAATCAGACTTTCTCTAGACGAAAAAAAATAGGAAATAATGTGAAATATTCTCTTGCTCTGTTATACATCACTTAGGAAATATTTAAAAAAATAATAATAATAATACATTTCACAGGGGGGCTAATAATTTTGTCTTCAACTGTGTGTATATATTGTAGCATCTGGGCCAATCTGGACACACAATTATTTGTTACATTTAGCAAATACTCTCTAAAACCAGCAAGCCAGCAAAACGTTGGAGTTTCTGGTTTTAAACCCCCCAAAGCAACTAACTGATAACATCAGTTTACGAGGCAAAGGTATGCGGACAGACTCAGCAACTCCTCATTGTCTCTCCATTGGAAAGACCATAATCTCCATAAGGTGAACTTTTCTCCACTTTACTCACAGGCAAAGCCTTCTATGAATAAACTTGCATCCCAGGACATTGTGTATATGATTTGAACTGTCTTGTATAGTGTCTCTTGCACTGTATTTTTGTTTTATGCATGCTGAGTGAAATACTAGTAAACATAACCCTACCCATGTCATGTCTCCTATCAAATTAATGCTAATTTGATGATGCATACTTTGGTGTACTTTACCCCTTTATAGAATGTCATGTGTTTTTGTTATTTAATCAGAATTTAGAATGTCAGAGCCAGTGAAACCATGCTCTCAGACAAAGGGTTGTAAAGCCCAATATTTCCAACCTCCCGCCTGGAAATTCAGCCTTTCTCATTGGCCAGGCCCTTGCTGGGAGCCGTAACTCTTTCCAGACTTTAAAGGGCTCACACACCGTTCCGCCTCTCTCTTCTGTGAAAATCTTCAGATTGCTGTCACGTGGAGTTCCTCCATGGGCGTAAAGGCATGGTATGCCCTGTGTGCTCACCAGGCCCCAACACCTAGAGCTACTTGCAATTCCCCTCTGCTTGGGGAAAGGGAGCTTTTGAACACAGTCAAACTTACAACACTGGAGTGTTTTCACTCAACCCTGGAGCTCATCATCATGGAAATGTCCTCGACCAGACATTTCTTTCTCTACCTCTTCATCTCTGGATTGTGGCCTGTGGATCCACTGTGGGCCACCGAACCAGCAGGCCTTTCTTCCCACAAAACTAGGTGCTCACACAGGAGAGAGGACTCTCGAGCACAACAAAGTCAAGGACAACCTTGGAGTTTCAAGACATTGCTACTTCAGCCATCAAATGGAACCATCCAGACCTTCTTCAACGGCTTCGCGAGACACGCATTCTACAGCCAAATCAAATGCAAGTATCGTAATACCCTTTTCCAGACAGAGGTCTGATGTAAGCTATCGTATACTGTGCTTTGAACTAGAACTGATGGTTTCTTAGAGATGGTTAACTCTGACTCACCCTCTCCCTCTTTCTGTACCCATCCATCCATCACCATGAATGTTTGATGTGCATTTATGTGTTTTGTCTAGATTAGTTACGTGTTAGTTCTTAGTTAATAAAGTTCTTGTGCACAGATTACATGAGGTTCATGCATGGCGGCCCAAAGGCGGCTACTCGTTTGGATCCTGATCCTGGCTCTTGCGACTCTGATCTGTTACACTCATCCTGTAACATTTTGTAACAGAGGGATACCTATGAGATACACAAGAGACGAACTTCTGCGCCTCCGGTTCTCTGGATTAACGACGGCAGCGGACCCGCTGAGCTCGTCGTTTGATGCGAGAAAATCGACGGTGAAAAGACGCCAAAGGAAAAGAGGCCAAAGAGGAGGCATTCGTCAGTGTCTTCGGCGTAGGAGGAACAGACCGCCTTTGCCGGGAATAATTTTAAGCAACGTAAGATCCCTTCAAAATAAAATTGAGGAGCTTCGTGTAAAAACTAAGACTTGCTTCGAATATAGAGAAGCGGGCCTTATGGTGCTTACAGAAAAATGGTTGCATTCGGCTTTGGCAGACTCGCAGTTCGAGATGGAAGGTTTCTCCCTGGTTCGAGCCGACCGTTCAGTTACATCGGGCAAGATACGCAGTGGAGGTGTGTGCGTGTTTTTGAGCAATATGTTAAATGCCCTACAAGAGACAACAGAATCCTTGATAAATGTTATGGGAATGTTAAAAGGGCCTATGTCGCAAAACCTAGGCCTCCATTAGCAAGGTCGGATCACAACACAGTCCATCTAATCCCAACATATAAGACGCTTTTGAAGAGGTCTAAACCTGTTATTAAAAATGTGCAGGTGTGGTCGGAAAACTGTATTGAATCATTGAAGGGCTGTTTTCTATGTACCGATTGGGATATTTTTACAGACAACGTGGTTTCAAAAAAAAACAGGTAATGATCTATCCTAACAATAAAGTTTATATTACTAAAGAGATAAAGTACTGTATTAATAGGAAAAAAAAAAAATAAATAAATAAAAAAAATCGCTTTTAAAAACCATGATTGTGCAGCACTTAAGTCTGCCCAGAAAGACTTAAATCAGTTGCTAAGAGCAGCTAGGAAAAAAACAAAAACATATTTTAGAAGATAATTTTTTATAAGTTTAATACACAAAAGATGTGGAATTCGATAAAAGACATAACTAATATGAATCTGCAAAAATGATGTTCGTAACTAATGATGATATGCAAAAGGCAGATGATCTCAATCGATTCTTTTTAAGGTTTGACAGTCAAAATTATAATTATGACTGTATGAAGGAATTGAACTTGATAGTCACTTCCGATCAAAGGGATAACAGGCTGTTAATAGACACTAATCATGTTCAGGCGTTATTTAGAAAATTACATCCAAAAAAAATCAGCAGGCCCTGATGGTATTTCCTCTCATTTATTAAGAGCTTGTGCAGAGGAGTTGTCCCCGGTTTGGTGTTCTATATTTCAATGGTCTACTGACTCTAAAACAGTACCGGCAATTTGGAAAAAGTCTCTTATTATTCCTGTGCCTAAAACTGCTCGTCCCCTGGAGAATGATTTCAGGCCAATTGCTTTGACGTCAATAGTTATGAAGTGTTTTAAAAAGTATATGGTATCTATGTGAAGAGCAGATTTTAATAATAAATTAGACCCATTTCAGTTTGCTTACAGAAAAGGTAGAGGAACAGGTGATGCCATTAATACTTTAATACATCTGGTTTTAAATCATTTGGAGGATTCAGATGCTTATGCTCGACTGCTATTTATTGATTTTAGTTCTGCATTTAACACTATTTAACCACGTTTTAATAAAGAAACTAAATCAGCTTGACGTGAACCCTGCCATTATTTAGTGGTATTACTCCTTTTTAACAGATAGAACTCAGAGAGTCAAAGTAAACGATAGTCTGTCTCAAGTGGAGTTCTGTAGTACTGGTGTTCCACAGGGCTGTGTCAGTTCTCCAGTTCTTTTTACACTGTACACTAATGAGTGCTCCAGTAGGCACCCTCAGAACTACATTTTGAAGTATTCTGATGATACAGCTATTTTAAAGTTTACTGAAAAAGCAAGACTCTTCTTCTATCTATCACTCTGAGATTATGTAATTTATTGATTGGTGTGACATTAATTTCCTAAAAGTGAATACAAAGAAAACTGAGGAGATTATTTTTGACCCTAAGGGTATTGGAGATAATTCCCCTGTACTTGTCCACAATCAGGAAATTGTACAAGTACAATCTTATAAGTATTTAGGTGTGTATATTGATAAATCTCTTACATGGGACACGCATGCTCAATGGGTCTGTGAAAGACTCTCACAAAGACTATATTTTCTACGTAGACTGTGGTTTTATGGTGTCGATCGTAAAATAATTTTTCTTTTTTATCAATCTGTATTAGAAAGTGTTATCAGGTATGGTCTGTCTACTTGGTACGGAAACCTTAATGTAAAATCCAAAACAAAGTTACAGGGTATTGTTCGAACTGCTATGAAATTGACAGGTCAAAAAGACTCTCAGTATTCAGTCTCTCTATACACAATGTTCATTGAGAGAGGCCAGAAGAATTTTAAATGACCCGTCTCACGTCTTACACCCCTGTTACGAACTGTTACCATCTGGGAGAAGGTAGAGGATCCCAAGTTGCAGACTGAATAGATTTAAAAATTCCTTTGTGCCGGCATCTATTAAGTTGTTGAATGAACTGAATGAGGAACATTGAGTGACGCTGTGTTGTGTTTCATGTATTGTATGTCTATTATGTATGGATAGCATGTTTTTAGGTGAATCAGGAGATGTTGGAATATTGAGCTTGAGTCCACTTCAAATTTACCTTTCAGGGACAATAAAGTATATTTCATTTCATTTCATTTAATAAGTATATAAGAAAGTTATTTTCTGTGGGCAAGAAAACATTTTCTTTGAATACACATCAAATTACCCTGAATGTTCGCCGGACGAACGGGTCGATTGTAATGTGAATTCTATTTTGTCAAGATAATTCTGTTGAATTATCCAAATATTATAATTATTTATAACGAGTTATGGTTAATTATTAATATTCCCCCTTGAGCTAATTCACTACTTATATATATATATATATATATATATATATATATATATATATATATATATATATATATATATTACACACACACACACACACACAGTGGGTATTCAGACCCCCTTAAATATTTCACTCTTTGTTATATTGCAGCCATTTGCTAAAATCATTTAAGTTCATTTTTTTTCCTCATTAATGTACGCACAGCTCCCCATATTGACAGAAATGTTGACATTTTTGGAGATTTATTAAAAAAGAAAAACTGAAATATCACATGGTCCTAAGTATTTAGACCCTTTGCTCAGTATTTAGTAGACGCAACCTTTTGATCTAATACAGCCATGAGTCTTTTTGGGAAAGATGCAACAAGTTTTTCACACCTGGATTTGGGGATCCTCTGCCATTCCTCCTTGCAGATCCTCTCCAGTTCTGTCAGGTTGGATGGTAAACGTTGGTTGGCAGCCATTTTCAGGTCTCTCCAGAGATGCTCAATTGGGTTTAAATCAGGTCTCTGGCTGGGCCATTCAAGAACAGTCACAGAGTTGTTGTGAAGCCACTCCTTCATTATTTTAGCTGTGTGCTTAGGGTCATTGTCTTGTTGGAAGGTGAACCTTCGGCCCAGTCTGAGGTCCTGAGCACTCTGAAGAAGGTTTTCGTCCAGGATATCCCTGTACTTGGCCGCATTCATCTTTCCCTCAATTGCAACCAGTCGTCCTGTCCCTGCAGCTGAAAAACACCCCCACAGCATGATACTGCCATCACCATGCTTCACTGTTGGGACTGTATTGGACAGGTGATGAGCAGTGCCTGGTTTTCTCCACACATACCACTTAGAATTAAGGCCAAAAAATTCTATCTTGGTCTCATCAGACCAGAGAATCTTATTTCTCACCATCTTGGAGTCCTTCATACGGGTTTTCATGTGTCTTGCACTGAGGAGAGGCTTCCGTCGGGCCACTCTGCCATAAAGCTCCGACTGGTGGAGGGCTGCAGTGACGGTTGACTTTCTACAACTTTCTCCCATCTCCCGACTGCATCTCTGGAGCTCAGCCACAGTGATCTTTGGGTTTTTCTTTACCTTTCTCACCAAGGCTCTTCTCCCCCGATAGCTCAGTTTGGCCGGACAGCCAGCTCTAGGAAGGGTTCTGGTCGTCCCAAACGTCTTCCATTTAAGGATTATGGAGGCCACTGTGCTCTTAGGAACCTTAAGTGCAGCAGAAATGTTTATGTAACCTTGGGCAGATCTGTGCCTTGCCACAATTCTGTCTCTGAGCTCTTCAGGCAGTTCCTTTGACCTGATGATTCTCATTTGCTCTGACATGCACTGTGAGCTGTAAGGTCTTATATAGACAGGTGTGTGGCTTTCCTAATCAAGTCCAATCAGTATAATCAAACACAGCTGGACTCAAATGAAGGTGTAGAGCCATCTCAAGGATGATCAGAAGAAATGGACAGCACCTGAGTTAACCCTCTGGGGTCTGAGGTGATTTTGGGGCCCTTGAGGTGTGTTGACATGCCCTGACATTTGTGCTTATTTCAGCTGCTTATAACATACTATTTGCCCATATGTATTTTTTTTTGTATTCAGCACAAACTGTGCTACAATAATATGTGAGAAAGATGGATGTACATGTTTGCAGTTTGTAGAAAAAAAATATATTATGCGTGGTTAGCACATTTTAGGAAAAAACTTTTAGCTGAAACAAGGCCTTTAAACACATACTGAATAGTCCTGACGAAATCATTTGAGTAATCAGTCTTGTAGACTAGAATATTTACTTCACAATGATGTGAGAATCATTCTGACCACTTCATCACAAACAAAGATATAATGATTTGAATTTTGTTTTTGGCCAGCATTGCCATATTCATGGGAGTGTTAATAGCTCTGAATATTCATGTAATTCACACAAGGAGAGACAAAAGACACTCCCACAACGGCTAATGTTCCCCCATCAAAGCTAATGTTCGCCTATCAAGTTGGAGGGCTGTGAAGAAAGAATGTGAGAATGCTCAAAGATTTTCATCTATTTCATTCTAATTCCTCTATGTGGAAAAGTGTTGCGCCTTGCTTGCTGTGCTAAAAATGTGAAGATATATTAACACTTTTTACTAGCAAATCTGTTAAAAAAGGGTGCACTGCAAAAAATGCAGTGCAGAAGGCTAGATTATTTTGCTTATCCCATTGGCAAAATTATTTTGCTTGTTTCAAGCAAAAACTCACTTAATTTTAACTTCTTGTGTCTGAAAACAAGACATTAATGTTTACTTGTCTAGAAAATCCTTCTTGATTTAAGAATTTTTAGATATTTTGACTGGAAACAAGACAAAAAATCTAAGATAGAAAAGCATTTTTTGCGGTGTGAGCACACAGATAACAATTAGAGAATCTATATTATTATCACCGTTTCTGTAATGCCAAACAAGTACAAATACTGTTTGAATTAGGACAATGTAAACATAATTACATCAGTAAAATATTAGATTTTTAGAAATATTTGATTACAGTGCACTTACAAATGCTGACAACAAAATAAAAGAAACTACATTTTTATTGCTAATATCAATCACTAATAACCACGCATAACAAAAACAACAGGTTTTGTAACGTCAAACAAGTACATATACTTCAATATTATGGCGATGCAAACACAATTACATCAGTGAATTATTATATCTGTGCATTTACTCGATCGCAAAAACTGAACTACCCCTGGTATACTGCCGTTGAAATAATGTTAATAAAACTACGTCAGACTCAAGTGAAAGAGTCATACGCGATGCAGGTATGCGATCACTAAAAACAGTACAGTCCTATTACTTTTATATCGTATTTTGTTTTATATTATAGCTTATAGAGCATGAAACCTTCAGTGCGTCGTAAGAATTTAGATACAAATGGATTGTATTGTATTGTGTGAATTGTACCTATCATTTTCACTCGAGTTCAAACCTTTTAGCCAGGAGTTATAGTTTTGGAAAAACCCAGCTATGTGTTCAAGTTTATATCACGAGAGAATATCACGTTAACTAATGCAAATAAGAAACATTACTTGTTCATCAGAACGATCGCGTCACGTGGATCAGCCATACATAAGGTTGGATTAGACAGTTTAGGTATTGTGGTGCAGTGCCAGTGGTTGTCTTGTAGGCAAGCACCAGTATCTTGAATTTGATGCGAGCAGCTACTGGCAGCCAGTGCAGTCTGATGAAGAGAGGTGTGACATGGGCTTTCTTCGGCTCATTAAAGACCACTCTTGCTGCTGCATTCTGAATCATCTGCAAAGGCTTGGAAGTGCATGCAGGAAGGCCTGCCAAGAGTGCATTACAATAGTCCAGTCTGACTGAGGACAAGAGCTTGGACAAGAATTCCGAGGTCAGATCCAGTCCGAATCCTGAACAGTTGGCCACTTTTTTTTTCTCCATCTGTGTCTCAGATGGAGTTTTGGTTCTTTGCCACTGTCACCTATCGCTTGCTCAGTTGGGGACAACTAAATTGTTAATTTGGGCCAATCAATTTATTAATCTGGAACTATTGATTAATTTCCTCTAACTAAAATTGTTTATGGTTTCTTTTTGCATTATTGATATATTACTTCCCTATTTGATACTGTAAAGTTGCTTTGACACAATTTGTATTGTAAAAAGCGCTATATAAATAAAGCTGACTTGACTTGTACTACAGATGGAGTTTTGGTTCCTTGCCACTGTCGCCTATGGCTTGCTCAGTTGGGGACAATTAAATTTGTTATTAATTTGGAATTACTGATTAGTTTCCTTCAACTAAAATTATTTAATAATATATTACCTTCCTATTTGATAATGTAAAGTTGCTTTGACACAATCTGTATTGTAAAAAGCGCTATATAAATAAAGGTGACTTGACTTGAACTGAGTTGGATTATGATGACATCACTCAATTCAATGATGAACTCCCTTTAACTGAAAATTGACTTTAATGTTGTTTTGATTATTGACACACTACTGTACTATTTAATAGTGCGAAGTTGCTTTGACACAATCTGTTAAATAAAAAAAGTAAATAAAAGTGACTTGACATCTAAAATGAGAAAGAGCTTTGCAACTGATTGTACAAATAGATTTTAAAATAATCTGATATAATTTAAAAACTTCTGAAAGTTACAGAAAATAGAAGCAAATGGATCACTGCAATTTACAAAAACAAATGCACTCCAGGCAGTGAAACATAGATTTGCAGTTAACATTAATTTCATGTGAACATGTTTGCTTTTGCGGTAAAATCAAACACTATATATTGTATTATAATAAGGGCTGGTAATTTAACGCGTTAATTAGATTAATTAATTACAGTGAAAAAAAACATGTTAAAATTATTAGCGCATTTAAAACACTTGCCCCGCCCCAGACCTACGTGGGTCATCTGACAATTAATACAGTTGATTGATGACAAATATGAGGGATGGCAAAAACTCACTGTTAGAGAACATAGTTAGAATGTCCCTAAAATTCAAGACATGGGGCAAAAATGCCTCCGTTTAAGTTTTTTCTTATATTTAAAGCATACAGTTAAGCAATAGACTAAGTGCAATATCACACAAGTGCATATGTGATGCTGATCTTATACAACAGTTCAGTATAAGAAGTTAATGATGTGTTATTTTAGACACAATGTTGTCTGTTTTGCACTATTTTGTCGATGAAAATATAAAGATAAAGCAGAACTGTTCGTCTCCGATTCCCACACAGCCGAATTTCATTTCGTAATACAGGTTTTGAATTAAATGAGTGAACCATTTGGAGTGTTGAACCACTGGCCATATGCGCGTTGGATTTGAGGCAACGCTGCACAGACCTATCAGTGTATGACATCACAGAACCGCGAGAGTGATTCAAAAGCATAAGGAGCCATCTGCTCTCCATAGCTCTTGTGGTACTTTGATGTCACACACCGATCGGTCTGATGGTGATGATGCGCTTCAAGTCAAACAAGCCGAACAATTCAATGGACTATTCATAAAGAACCATTTACTTCACTCCTTAATGAATCAGCGATGACTTAATCATTATGACATTTACTAGTTTTAGTTTATTATTTAGAGTATAATTTCCATAATAATAATAAAATTAATTAAATAAATTATTAAAGGTATAGTTCACCCACTCAAAAAGGACAATTGTGTCATTTACCTCATGATCCAAAAGAGTATATGTAATAAATTTTATCAAACAAATATTTCTTGCTGAAGCTACTTTGATGATGTCTTTTTGAAGCTTTACACAACGACTTTAAATGATCTTTTGGGAGTAATTTCTCAGCCAAATTTAATGTGCGTTTAATTAGATTAATTAATCGCCACATCATGTAATTAATTAGATTAAAAAAAAAAAAATACAATAATCGCTTACCAGCCCTAATTATAATTTATTGTATAGCAGTATCTGACTAGGGTGGAGACGTAAGGTGATGACCAGTGTTGGGGAAAGTTACTTTTAAAAGTAATGCATTACAATATTGCGTTACGCCCTAAAAAATGCGACGCACTAGTAACGTAATTAGTTACTTTTATGGAAAGTAGTGTTACATTACTTTTGCGTTACTTTTTAAATCTGGGCAGGCTTGCTTTGTTTTTAATATAAATAAAAAGTTAGATTCTTAGCAAATGTAAAAGCCCTTTCACACCAACATGAAATTAAGTGAATAAACCGAAGGCTAAAGAATAATTAAATTCAAATCTGTACAGTAGAAGTGAAGAAAAAGAAAATTCAACACTCTTCAGCAATGAGAAAAAAAGCACAAATGTTACTTCATCTAAAGTAAGTTTAGTACACTCCAAAAAAAAGCTTTTCTTACTTAGATTTTATGTCTTGTTTCCAGCCAAAATATCTAAAAATTCTTAAACCAAGAAGGATTTTCTAGACAAGTAAAATTATTGTCTTGTTTTTTTCTGTAAACAAGTAAAAATTAAGTGTGTTTTTGCTTGAAATAAGCAAAATAATCTTGTTTTCTGTTTGAAATAATATATTTTTTCTTACCCCACTGGCAGTTTATTTAGCTTGTTCTAAGCAAAAAGTCACTTAATTTTGACTTGTTTTTTCTGAAAACAAGAAAATAATTAGAGGTCGACCGATGTATCGGTTTTGCCGATTAATCGGCACCTATAGGTGATTGGCGGAACCATCGGTCATCTGCAAAAATCCACGCCGATAGTTTGATGATAGTTAGATGTTGCGTCCATTGTCCAGTGGCTGAGAAGGCTCTGCTGTCATTATACAGTATGAGAACCTTGGATGTGTATGATGAGAGCAGCCTCTAGAGGCGGAAATCACTGAAAATAGCTTGAGAGCAAATCTCTTAACTCCGTTGAACACTTCAACTGTCTGAGAAGTGCTGGTATCTTCACCTCTTCTTCATTCCGCAGGAGCTTCGCGGCATATGTCCCCTTCCATCATCTTGTCACAAAGCACCGGCAAAAATAATTAGCAATGAATGTGTCGGGGGAAACTGTAAGGAGATATTTGAATGATCCATTAATAAACTAGTGTATTCTGAGATAATGTCGCAAAGACCCTGAACTCGCAATCTCTTCTTTGGACGCAACTGTAGAGGGAAATGCATCTTTACAGAAAGGGTTTTTTTTTCCAGATTTGTTTTATTTCGTTAAGTAATAATTTAAAGCTTTCTATTTATTAATTTATTTATTTATCATGTTTGTGATAATGTTTTCACTGAAAAAATGTAAATGATCACGCTGGCGCCTCAATGTTCTGCAAAGCGGTTTTAGCTTCCCCTCTCCAAAAACGATATGCATCCAATAGCGCACATTTATCTAGGTTTACTGACATTATTCTATAGCTACTTTAACTGTTTTAGATCTATAGATTTTATTTTATGCGAGTTGTGATGATTTGAAAAGGCCACATGACCCGACTATGAACAGTCTTGCGCTAGCCGCTATTCGTTACTTTAAAAAACAAAAACTTATATTTAACGAACAAAAATGCTTCAAAATGCTTCAAAAGTTCTTCTAAATTAACCTTGTAAGAAAACGAAACGAAATATAACCACTTTGGCATTAAATACAAAATGTAACTATTTTAATAGCTAAAACAGTAGTAGTATAAGCTGTTCTGGGAGAAGGGGAAAAAGACAGACTCAGGTTTTTTGTATTGCATCACTTATAGCTCTTAAACCTTTAAAACAGACTTTAGGAAGATGTATGTAACCACAGTCAATAGCTTTGGTTAACTATTGAAGCCTTTTCTCTTGTCAAAAGGCTCAATGCGACCGCCAACTTTGTTTGCGTGCAGATTAATTTCCACCTATTAGACAGCCCAGTCAGCTTATCGTTTTATTTTGGTTTTGCATCACTCATACCTCAACGTTTAAAACAGAGTTTAGGAAGATGTATACAACCACAATCATTAGCTTTGATTAGCTCATAAAGCCTTGTCTCTTGTCAAAAGGCTCAACGCGACCGCAGACTTTGATGAACACTGCTGGCAGCAACGACGTCTGTGTCCGAACCATTCTTATCAATGACAGCGTAAGCTCGTATCTCCCTGCTCCCAAGCCATAAACCTTGTAGTTAAACTGTGAGACTATACATAGAATATCTATATGATGTAATTTCAATACTATGGCTTTTGTGTAGATGTTTTAAGACATTGATGAAATGTAGATGTTGGTATGAAATGTTAACACTTCACAATAACAGTCCATTTGTAGCATTAACTAAGATTAATAAAAGCCGCAGAATGTAAGTACTGCTCCTTAGTGTGTTAATTATAACATTTGCTGATATTTTAAAATATATAATTAATACTAATACATTTATTCTTTTACAAAGTATGGTTCTTTAAATAGTAGACCACTCTTTCAGTTTTCATTCACTGTCCATTTTAAAAACTATCCGTTGATTAATCGGTATCGGCCAGTGTGGTCCAACCTAGCTATAATATCGGTAAAATCCAATAACGGTCGACCTCTAAAAATAATTATTTACTTACTTAAGATTTTTTTTTTATACTTTGGCTGGAAACAAGACAAAAAATCTAAGTAAGAAAAACATTTTTGCAGTGTACGGTTGAATTGTGTCAACAAAGTTCAGTAGCAAAGTCTTTGGTTAATAAACATGGATTAAATATTTAAAGGAAACAAAAAGTAACTGGCGTTACTTTTTTTGAAAAATGTAATATTTATTACGTAACTTGTGGTACTTGTAATGCGTTACCCCCAACACTGGTGATGACGTTGTTTAACAAAATATACAGATTTGGTTGTATACACGAAACCGCAAAGATGTCAAGTTCAGATTTATCCACTCTGGGACCGGGTTTCAAAAATAACGATTTCGGGCTCCCAAAATAGCGTATTCGTCTGGATGAAATTAAATATTTTCTTTTACCTGCATCTTTTCTACGGTATCTCTGTGGTACGTGCTAAATATGTGAAACTACCTGTATCAAATACTGATTGGTCACTGATAAAAGAATCGTTCACTGCGTCTGCCACTGAAGAATGAAACACTCTGGATAAATCAATGGTCAGATATATTTTCAGAATTTTCCAAAGAATTGGATTTTAGGGCTTCGTTATAATATAACACTGTATTTTATGCAATTCCTAGTAGTATAAAAACTCTATTGAAAGGAGAGCAAACCTTTAATTTTGTTTCTTTATATAACAATTCTAACTCAGTAGAACATTGTTGAAGATAAATCATATCAACAGAAAATCTATTCCAGTGTCTTCTTTTACATGGTTGGCATTGTACAATGTATACTGGAATGTCATTTGGTCTGTTCCACACAAATATTAACAAACAAAATACAAGACGTCACATTTAAAATATTACATAGATGCTACCCTTGTAATAGTGTACTTAAGTATATGCAAAATATTGAAAAAAAAAAACACATACTTTCTGTGACATAGAAGAGACCATTGTACATATTTTTGTGAATGTGTTTGTGTTAAATGTTTTTGGGAGTTATGTACCTATCATTTAGAGAAAAAAAAAAAAAAACTAATGTTATATTAACATTTTTGATAATATTTTCTTTTATTTTATCTCTAACTCTTGTTCAGTATGGTCAATTGTTCTGGTTGACCGTAATTCTTATGTTCTGTCATTCAAAAGTCAAAGGTTCCTTTCACCTTGTATAATTTTTCCCCACTGGTTTATGGTATTTATTTATTTATTTATTTGTTTGTTTATTTTACTTTCGATCTTGTATTATTTTTTGTCCTTTATCGTTTTTGAGGTTTTTGTGGTTATGTACTTCTTGTGAAGTGTTTTGGTATTAAAAAAAAAAAAAAAAAAAAAAAATCAAACAAACAAAAACAAAAACAAAAACAAATCAGCTGCGTAACAACCTTCGTAAAGCCATTTTAAAACTATTTGGGTAAACGCAGACAGTGTGACGAATCATTCACGAACGGCCATCATATTAACAACTCGCCAGCCAGTCTTTTTTTCTTGCGCATTGCATAACTTTGCACCCAGTTTCAGAAAATTCTGATCAAAGCGATCGCCACCGAATAAATGCACCCTAGTATATTTTGACGGCAATTAGGAGAGATTCAAATGTGCAGCAAGGACATGTAGCAGCAGTTCATTTTCAGTATATGCTAAAGGGCATGTAATTCAACACAGGAATTAGCAGGACAGGCTAAGATCGACTGTCGTGTTTGTGTTCTTAGAACAGCCAATAAATGCACATACAAACATATAAAACTACAATTATAATTTAGAAAGTGAATTCACCTGAAAATACACCATGACTCGATGTGTCTCAGTGATTTCTTGTAGAGTCGCAGAACCTTCTGATGGTGGGTCAAGTAGACAGCAGCCATCTTTCCCTCTGAGTCACTTCGGCTTTGTGTTCAGAAACAGTGAACCAAACTTCCGAATCTTTTGTTTTGAATCAATGCTTCGGATTGATTTAAGTGAATCCATGAATCACTATTAAGGATTCAAAAAAAAAAAAAAAAGAAGAAGAAGAAGAAAAAGGTAGTCCCAACTTTAAGATGTATGTATTTAAATCGCATATCAAATTTCAATCCATTTGGATGACAATTTTAACATAACCTATATTAATAATAATAATAATAATAATAATAATAATAATAATATATAATAAACTAATACAAAATTAGTAAGTCATACATAAAACAGGTAAGAAACAGTCAAGATTTCTAAACTAAAAAAACACCATAATTTATTATTAATTTGATTTTAATTAAATAATAATATGCATTAATTAAAAACGCTTAGAATCAGCATAAATTGGTTAATTGTGGAAACAATTACATTTATTCAGTTAAAATACGAACATGGTTAAACTATGATTAGCTGTGGAACAAGCAATATTAATTTAGTGAAGATGCATGAGATTTATATAATAATAATAAACCTGTTAAAACAGTCAGCATATTATTACTAGAAATACAGATAGATTCTAAATATTATACATATATAATACCTTACCTTACACAAAATAAAATGCAAAGACTGCATATTATAAAGATAATTGTATTATCTTTAATACACAATTGTATCTTGTAATTATTGATGCTAAACATTACTCTATATAGATCACATTGTAATGGAAACTCTTGCAAACCCTTTGTGTAACATAAATCATGCTGCGTTCTCTTTGCATTAACACTTCAACCAGCAGATGTCCTCAGCGTGCAGAGTTTCGATCATTTTTTCGAATCATTTCAAGCAATCGGTTCAGTTCTACGTTTCGAAAGTCACAGAAGTCACCTTCACAGAAACACAGACATAGCTGCTTTTTTTTTTTTTAATGTTTTTATGTCCTTCTCCACCAACTCCCTACAGTTTGTAAAACACAAATGAAAATAAGAACAATACAATTACAATTGAGATTCTGCAATCTCTGAAAAGATCCCGGCAAAAGGTCTCACGATTTATTTCCAGAACATAATGCATGATGGGATCAGGGGCGCAACTGCACATTTGCTGAGAGGTATCTATGGTGTCAATCCAGGGCCGTATATATTTGCAAAATAATTAAAGTATTGCAAAAGAAAATAAAGTTTTGCAAACGAATTTTAAAGTATTGAGAAAAATTAAATGTGCTTTTTGCAAACAAAAATAAAGAATTGCAAAATAAAATGTTGTATTGTGAGTAAAAAAAAGAAGTTTTGCAAGCAAAAATAAAGCACTGCAAAATATAAATGAAACATAGCAAAAGCAATACTTCTTTAATACATATTTTCCATGGCCATATCTACTAATTTATTTGCAGCGCTGCTTTTATTTTGCGTTTCAGTCAAGTGTGAGCTTGCCATGCCGTTTTTCCTTTGCATTTCACATTTCTGCGTTTTTCACTTTAGCTGTGTCCCAAAGTTGAGTGCACTCACTTCGGAGTGCATGGACTTCGAAGGCCCCGCCTCCGAAGTGCACGAAGGACGCTCCGCCTTCGCAGTTTTTCCTAATTCCGCCACCAGGGGCTCCCGATTAGCGCTCTGTCGCATAGCAACGCATAGCAGAGGAGAGCTGCCATTCTGCCTCAACAGGTGGAGCCAGAATTTTTTTTTATTTTTATTTTTTATTATACTTATAACAATCACAGGGGATACAGTAAAAAAAATAGAATACATACAAAATACAATCATAATCCAAAGCAATAACTAAATAAAACAAGAAAAATAAGTAAAATAAATAAATAAATAAATAAATGAATAAATAAACTATTACAATCTAATATAATTTATCACTAAAAATATTACATAAATCAAACTGAAATAATATTCAGGCGGCAACCCTTACATCACAGTCATTACTTTTTTCAAGAGTGCTTTTGTTTTAGCAGCTTTCTTATTAAGAGATGAGCAGAGAGATTCATAAAATAATTTTTAATCAATACAAAAAATCCTAAAGTTGGGCACACAGTCAGTAACTTTACTTTAGGTGGAGCCAGAATTGCTCATTTTTGTTTTACTCATAATGGAGGAGACGGTGATTAGCCGAGGTCAGATAAGGTCCGTGTACATTTTGCTTGATTACAAATTTAAATGCTTGGAGCTTACTTGAATAACGTAATGATAGCCTACATATTATGAAAAACTACAAAACACACACACATAGCAGTTCAAATGCTGTTTGATATCTTATAAGATGTGATTTTATATATTTTATTGTAATGACCATGGTGATAATATATATAGACAGATGGATATTTTAGGCAGTAAAGCTTAAAAAATATATAAAATAAAAAATAAAATAGAGCATTGTATAGCTCATTGTATAGCTGAACAGTACCCTGTATGACCTGTCCGAGTCCTTCAGATGTATTCTTTGATATAGTTAGCAACAGTTTGTTAATATTCTGACAAAATGACACCGAGTCGCTGAGGAGGTGCTGGTCAATAACCGCCAAGAGATTCACCTCACAAAAGCCCCAGAACAGACCCCATGGAGGCAGGGCTGGGCTTAAAATTTATGTTGTTTTTCTGATGTTAAACCTAAGCTATGCTGTAAATATGTATAAAGTATTTTCAGTAATGTATAGAACAATTTGTTTTACTGTGTAAAAAAAACAAAACAATAAAAATAATTACAGGACAAAAAAATTAACGTATAGAAGAATGTTTTGTGATAAACTGCATTAAAAATTACAGCATACATAATTACTTTTTTTTTAACACATGTGAATATGCAATACAAAATGTACAGAAATTATTCATTTAATTGTTTACTTACATCACGAAAATAAACAACAGAAATTAGGTTGTTTCATTGACAATGTGACATTTAAAAAAATATATTGAAAAATTGTAATGTATCCATTTTTTCCACTGTTTTCTCTTGCTTAATAATTTATTTGTTAATCATTCTCTCAAGAAGAGAAAGCAGTCTCTCCCTGCTCTCCTGTCTGTGCTCTTCTCTCCTGTGTTTCTCTCTGGAGTTTGATGTCGTCCCTGAGTAGCTCCAACAGCTCACCACTCCCTCACCTGTCCCAGGACACTTTGCAATCCTAAGGCAGAGCAAATAAATCATGCCTGTTAACAACAACAGCACAATGAATTTCAGCACAAATGTGTCTATTAACTTGCTTACTTTGTACTTTGTTCCTCATCAGGCTCATTTTCTCACAATAGTCCTAAAACAAGAGAAAATGGAAACACTTTTTGCAATCACAGGTTTGCAATCTTAACATTTGAAAATATGACATAGCAGGACATGCATCCAACATAGTGAAGTGCTAATGTTTGGTTTCATGACAGCACTATAAAAACAGAACAAAGGGAAAGACTTTTGCCTTATATAGTGGTTGTCTTATTGTTTGTGGACCTTTTTTTTAAAAATGACTTTTAACAATAATTTCGCTAAGTATTTAAGTAAATGAAAACAAAACACATTACTTACATTTCAGTGCGAATTCCTCAACAGAACTGTCATGCTCCATGTTCTTTGATTCTTTGAATATAAATTATATTGTAATCTGTGCGCAAGTGATTCTGGGATATGGTAGGGTGCAAAGTGTCCACAGATGTACACTTAATTTTCCTGGTAAACAAAGGGTGCTTCTCATTTCTTATTTGTGCATCCTCGTTTCCTTTCCTTGCTTCCTTTCCTCGCGTCTTAGCTCAACTCCCTTAGGATATTGGGGAAGGATGCAAGGAAAGGAATTGAGGACGGAGGAAGCAAAGGATGAACACTGGAATATTCTTGACCACTCAAGCGTCACTTCCAAGCATCATCAGCTGCGCAAAAGGGATCAGCCCTTATGTTGCTATATAAGGCATTCATAATAAATATTAATAAAGCAAGATGTCCTGTTGAAATATATGACATATATGGTTTATTTAAACTGCAAAGGTAACATGTAAATATATAATTATTACGACAGACGTTAAGTGGGAGGAGAATGTACATGTGCGTCAGATTTTTTGCGAAAAAGACTTCCGCATAGGAAACACCTGTGTCCTCGCTCAAGACTCTTCAGGAAGCCTCCTCACTCCTCGATCCTCGCCTCCTCGTGGTGCAATTAGAAAATTGAGATGTCCTACAAGATGGCTGAGCTCGATCGGTTTCCGGGTCATAGGATGGAGGACGGAGAATCGAGGAGATGAGGAGGGATATTGAGAAGCACCCAGAGACTGCATTTGAGGTCGCTTTCAATTTACGGCAGCCTTTGTCGCACCGCGGTGACGCAATCAGCCTTTTGACTGTAATAGTTCAGTTAAACTTCCATGGGGAACAACTCATCAATTTAATGTTTCTCAAGGTACTAAACAAGGAGATCTGGCAGCTCTCTTTCTATTTTTTTAAGTTATGCAAACAATGGCTTTACATCTGCATAATGACTCAAGGCATCAGAATCAGGAACAGAGAAATTAAATGCTGTCAGCTTGCTGATGACACAGCTATCTTTTTGAAAGATATATCACAGGTTAAGAAAATTATAGAATGTCTTATTTTTTTCTGAAGTGTCAGGTTTATTTTTAAATATTAAAAAAGTGTACCCTTTTTCCACTTAAGGATACTGGTATTCCTTTTACTGAAGTAACTTATCTTGGTATCCATGTTTCTAAAGATCAGTCAAACAGAGTACAATCTAATTTCCAACCCCTTATGTTGAAAATGAAAAAGAAATTTGATATGTGGCTCATGAGGGATTTATCACTAAAAGGTAGGATTCTTTTACTGTAGTTGATGCAATACCAGCAGGTTGTTTACTATGTTGAGCGGATCTAAAATTAATATAAGTAAAAGAGACGTTAATTTTTTTGTGATAAAAAAAAATATGGATAAGACTCATATTTTTATGCTCAATCTTTTAATATTATTAGGTAAATTCTATGTACACAAGTGTAAATGGCCGGAAAGGAAGCCCAGCATCTCCCACTTCAAAGCTGATTTAAGGATTTATTTTGAAACTCTTTAAGGACTTTCAAGCCAGAAAGCAACCAGAACTGTGAATACGCTCAATACACTAAACTCCTCCCTTCTATCATGATCATTAATGCGTACCTCCTTGTTATTTTGTTGTTATTTTATTTTATTTTTATTTGCATGTTTTTTCCCCTTTCTAAAAATGTGAACATTTTGATTGTAATATTTTGATATGTTTTGATTGTTAATTGTTCAGTATTTGCAATAGTAATTAAAAAGAAGAAAAAAAAAGAGCGCACTCTGAATTAGGACTGCCTTCATCGTGACGCTTTAATTTTTATATAATTAAATATTGGTCAGCAATTATTATTATTGTTCATAAATGTTGGTAATCTTAATTTCTAAGTAGTACGTGCCTTTTTGCGAGTGCAAAATCAACAGTCTTCCCCAATAACGAGATCTTCGAGCAGCTGACTGACGTCTCCTTTGTGCAGAATTCGCAAACATGGAGGAAAACGTACTAGGTAGAGTTGTCGTGATGCTATGAGGTGTTTGTGCACCTGTCACTCTTATTTTATTTTTATTATTATTAATGTTGAACTTATAATTACAAACAAGCTCAGGGAAAGATGGTAGTATCTTTAACAATGAACAATCATAATGACAGAAGACATAACTATAATGGGTTTGCATACATCATATGAGATTATATACACAGGAAAAAAAAAAAGATTAAATATCTTTGAATAATCATACATAATGCATTTAAACTGAATTTGTTGTTTTTGTTATTTAAAAGCCTAAGGGATGAAACAAGAAAAAGGAAAACAAAGGAGATTGCATGTGGATGAACAATTTTGCACATAAAATTAATAGAATAAAAAAATAACATATTCAAGAGATAATAATTTGGGTTTTCACAATAAAAATTATATCTTTAAGGATTAAACTGTGGGTTAAAAATATAACAACTTAAGCTGTTTCTTCAACAAGATCACAAAATGAGCCATTAAAATATTTACAGTTAGATGAACCTGTCGCTCATATCTTTTAAGTTGTTGCGCTTGTTATAACGTCACATGATAACATCAACATGGTGGCTGAAGTCCAGATCGCATTCATACTCAAAGAGATTTGGCTGTAGAGTATTCTTTTGGCGTTCGTTAAGTAAGTGCGTATTGACATTAAGTACCTACTCACTGAGTATGCCATTTCGAATGGAGCACCTGTTTTGACATGTGGGTGGAATCAAATGACAGGGGCGTGTACAACAGGCCTGGGCATAGAGACACAGTGCATTTAGGCCCAGTTCAGAATCTGGAGGATATACTTGCGTTGCTTTTTGTGTTAAGGAGTTGCCTTTGATGATGTAGCAGAGAGGGATTTCCCAAAGTTGCTGATAGGCTGGAAGTTTGGTGTGATGTCTTGGGTGTTGGCTGGAGATGATGCGGAGTTGTGGGTAGTTTGAAGTACAGGCAGGTTACGGCTTGCAGTAAACTTAACTAGCACACGGAACTTTCAACGGAAGGAAAGAAAAGAAACTAAATTAAAATATGAAGTGGTGTTTTCTTCGTCGTTCGTTAGCAACAGGCGTGCAGGCTAAAGCACGCTGCAGTTGCCGAAAGCCTGGCTAGAAGCCACGCAACAGGCGACGAAGAGCCGGGCAAAGAGATGAGAGCAAAGAGAAGAGAGAGACAAGAGAGTGATTTGATGGTGTCCTGGGGTTTTAAACAGGGGTGCTGGACATATCGCAAATGGTGTCTTGGCCAATCGAACATTGTCTGTGTTTGGGGGGTTACTACGTTTCTCCTCCCAGTACATAAATCAACATGCTATCTTGTCAGTCACATGGTCTGAGTTTTCCTACTCCTAGCAGAGTACAATTTGGACGTGATTTCTATAACAAGAATATAGTACATTTTACAAAGTATTGATCGATAGAAACATTCGAGGCGTGAATTTTCAAACACATACATACCAAAAACAACTATAAATCCTTAAACGATACTTAACGAATAAACAGGACATAATAGACACATGTGTTGGTTACATAAATGATAGGGTAAGGCAATGGACGAATATTCACTTAGAAGTCCTTTTAAAGCAAAATTTTGGTGCATATAAATGAAAAAGATAGTCTGTGAGGTACTGCTTAATACCATTCTGTGAGGACGAAGAGGTCAGAAAGTTTTAGAAGGAATCTCGCTGGTCCTGGTCTTTTAAATGGGGGAAAGCAAGTCCTCATGTGATGTTCATGTGCTTTGTCTTTGATCATTAATCTTGGTTACTTTCCCAAATTTGACAATCTTCTTCCTTCAATGTGTTCTTTTGTGTTAACTCTGCCATCTGCAAATCTGTTCAAGTTAGTTGGTAGTTGGTTTGCTTCAGGCTGGGCCAGGGTTTCCTCGATGGATTTATGACATCCAGCTATCCTGGGCCTCACTGGAATTTGGGGGGTGGTTTTTGGCTCTTTTAAATGTTTCATGACCCCTAATCAAATCGTCTGAATTGTCTGATTCACTGATCCCTTACATTGCGCTTTACTTTTGTCTCTAAACGCTCGTTTTTGGGTTGGCTTATAAAAACATAAATCTGTGTTTTTTAGCTTGTTTACTGTACACTTTGTCACATAGCAGCTTTTTTAGAGATTGTTTTTTGTTATAAGTCAGAAATGACAAGGAGGCAGCTTCCCACAATACAAAGTCAATGGAGAGTGTTGAATTGTTTTCCCCCCCGGTGGGCGTGGTTTTCAGATTATTTTGCTCTGTCTCTATGCCTTCCTGGAAGTGACGTCATCGACCAGAGACGCAGATCACAGCTGATCAAGGCACCGGCGTCATCGAGCTGAGGATCATTATTTTATTCACTAGCATTACAACATGCATGGTTTCGTTTTATATATTACATGTGTATTAACAGTGTTTGCTCAAGTTAAAGAAGTTGCTAACATGAACATCTGCGGTTTATTTCTCTCAATGTGCATACTTTTATAGCATTAAAATGTGTATTGTTTCATCTTGTTAACTAAATGTGTGTTGAATGTGCTTGAAATCTTTTAACCTGTGGGAGGATGTACGCCAGCGCACAGAAGCGTTCTTTGTTTACATTAGTTCAAGGTTACTGCTAGTTTTAATATTAAAGAATTAATACATTTACATTACATTTACATTTAGTCATTTAGCAGACGCTTTTATCCAAAGCGACTTACAATAGAAGCAATCAGAGCAACAAGAGAGCGACAGTGTATAAGTGCTGTGGCAAATTTCAGTTAGATAAACACGATAAGTCTTGCAAGGGTTTTTTTTTTTTTTTTTTTTTTTATAAACATAGAAAACTGAAAAGAGTAGGAAAGAGCTAGTGTCAATTGGTCAAGTTCTGCCGAAAAAGATGGGTTTTCAGACGTTTTTTGAAGATGGCCAATGACTCAGCTGATCGAATTGAGATGGGTAGGTCATTCCACCAGCTGGGAACAGTCCACAAAAAGGTACGTGAAAGTGATTTTGAGCCTCTTTGGGATGGCACCACAAGGCGTCGTTCATTTGCAGAACGCAAGCTTCTGGAGGGGACATAAGGTTGGATTAGACAGTTTAGGTATTCTGGTGCAGTGCCAGTGGTTGTCTTGTAGGCAAGCACCAGTACCTTGAATTTGATGCGAGCAGCTACTGGCAGCCAGTGCAGTCTGATGAAGAGAGGTGTGTCATGGGCTTTCTTCGGCTCATTAAAGACCACTCTTGCTGCTGCATTCTGAATCATCTGCAAAGGCTTGGAAGTGCATGCAGGAAGGCCTGCCAAGAGTGCATTACAATAGTCCAGTCTGGAGAGGACAAGAGCTTGGACAAGAAGTTGTGTAGCCTGCTCTGATAGGAAGGATCTGATCTTCCTAATGTTGTACAAGGCAAATCTGCAGGATCGAGCTGTAGCAGCAATATGGTCTGTGAAGGTTAACTGGTTGTCCATCACAACTCCAAGATTCCTGGCTGTCCTAGAGGAAGTTACGGTTGATGAATTTAGCTGTATAGAGAAGTTGTGATGAAGCGCGGGGTTGGCTGAGATCACAATCAGTTCAGTCTTAGCAAGGTTGAGCTGAAGATGGTGTTCTTTCATCCAGCCAGAGATGTCGGTCAGACAAGCTGCGATGCGAGCAGGAACCGTGGGGTCATCTGGATGGAAGGAGAAGTAGAGTTGCGTGTCATCAGCATAGCAGTGATAGGAAAAAGCATGCTTCCGAATGACAGAACCTAATGATGACATGTAGATGGAGAAGAGCAGTGGTCCAAGCACTGAGCCTTGAGGAACTCCAGTAGCAAGAAGTTGTGACTCAGAAACTTCACTCCTCCAAGCCACCTTGAAGGACCTACCTGAGAGGTAAGACTTGAACCATTGGAGTGCGGTTCCTGAGACGCCCATCTTCATGAGGGTGGACAGGAGGATCTGGTGGTTGACTGTGTCAAATGCAGCAGACAGATCCAGTAAAATGAGTACTGAGGATTTGGATGCTGCTCTTGCCAATCTTAGGGCTTCAGTGACTGAGAGCAGGGCAGTCTCAGTTGAGTGGCCACTTTTGAAGCCAGACTGGTTTATGTCCAGGAGATGGTTCTGTGCAAGAAAGATAGAGAGTTGGTTGAATACTACTCGCTCAAGTGTCTTAGCGATGAATGGGAGAAGGGATACTGGTCTGTAGTTTTCTAAAAGTGCTGGATTTAGAGTGGGTTTCTTAAGCAGTGGTATGACCCGAGCCTGCTTAAATGCTGTAGGAAATGTGCCAGTGTGGAGCGAGGTGTTTATGATGTGAGTAAGTGCTGGTATAACAGAGGTAGAAATGGCTTGGAGAATGTGAGCGGGGATAGGATCAAGCGGACAGGTAGTAGGATGATTGGAAATAATAAGTTTGGAGACGTCAGTCTCCATGAGTGGAGAGAAAGAGGAGAGAGTGTGAGTATTTGCTGTTGTGAAATTTGTATCAGTATGTGGTGTAGAAAATTGGTAGCTAATTGTTCTTGTCTTATTAATGAAAAATGTTGCAAAGTCATCAGCTGTAAGAGTTGATGTAGGAGGGGGAGGAGGAGGACAAAGGAGAGAAGAGAATGTTTTAAAAAGTGTGCGAGAATCGGGACAATTATTAATTTTGTTGTGGTAGTATGTTGATTTAGCAGTGGAGACATCTGCAGAGAATGAAGAGAGGAGTGACTGATACGCACTAAGGTCATTAGGGTTGTGTGATTTGCGCCACTTCCGCTCTGCAGCCTTGAGTCTAGAACGATGTTCACGGAGAACATCGGACAGCCAGGGAGCAGCGGGTGTGGTGCGTGCTGGTCTGGATAAGAGGGGGCAGAAGTTGTCTAGACAGGCTGATAAAGTGGAGCAAAGAGTGTCAGTAGCAGTGTTAGTGTCCAGTGCTGAGAACTGAGAGGGTGGAGGAAGTGCGGATGAAACCATAGACGATAGACAGGAGGTAGAAAGTGTGCGTAGATTACGCCTAAAGGTGACTTGCGGTGGAGTGCGTGTTGTGTCTGTAGCCAATGTGAGGTCAGAGGTGATAAGGAAGTGGTCTGAAGTGTGCAGCGGAGTAACTAGAGTGTTGGCAGTTGAACAGTAGCAAGTGTAGATAAGGTCCAATTGGTTACCTGATTTGTGAGTAGCTGTGGTAGATACTCGCATGAGGTCAAATGAAGTAAGAAGAGTATTGAAGTCTGTAGCTTGGAGTTTTTCTAGATGGATGTTGAAGTCTCCAAGTAGTACCAGAGGAGTACCATCCTCCGGGAAGTGTGAGAGTAGCATGTCCAACTCCTCCAAGAAGTTACCAAGTTGACCTGGTGGACGATAAACAACTACAAGGTGGATTTTAACAGGGTGGATAACAGTAATTGCATGGGATTCAAATGATGTGTTGTTGGTGAAAGATGATAGAGGACTGAATTTCCAATCATTTGAAATGAGTAGACCAGTACCTCCACCCCTCCCAGTTTGGCGAGGGGTATGTGAAAAAGTGTACATATTGGATAGGGCAGCCGGAGTGGCTGTGTCCTCAGGTTTAATCCAAGTCTCAGTTAGGGCCAAAAAGCTGAGACATGAATGATTAGCAATGGAGGAAATAAAATCAGCTTTATTTACTGCAGACTGGCAGTTCCAGAGCCCAATTGAAACAGAGATTGAATTAGATGTAGAGGATATAGAGACATTGCGCAGATTATTAGGGTTGCGCTGCCTCCAGTGTAAAGTGCGTGAGTTGCGAGTGTTAGTAGTAATAGTAGGGATTTGTAAACACATAGTGAGTATAAGGGATTTAATCAGTTATAAGAAAGAGTAGGCGGTATAAAAGTAAAGAAAGGGGAAAGTGATACTCAAGTGCCTTGTCGGTGTCCTTGCTTGGTGGAGTCGAGCAAGGTAGAGTCGATGGTCTTTACGCTCGTCGGTCTTCACGCGAGGAGGAGTCACACGAGGACTGCCGCGACCGCTGCCGCGGTGTAATAACCACTTATATATTCTGACACGTCAATTGAATTCAGCAGGCCACGCCTTGCTAGTTGGCTAACCGAAACTACAAAACTACACGAGACCCACGAGAACAAACGCGACTTCAGCGAGTGGTTCACACGGTAAACAAAGTAAGCAAAACAAATATCTCCTAGCAACAACAATCGCGTTAAAATCTAATGAGTAAAAAAGACAAAACACTTACAGACTGCTGTTCCCTTCTGCTGTTCTGTTGCTATAGGTAGGTTATATGTCATTAAAATGTCTAAGACTAGCTTCATATCGATATCGACTTCGATATCACTTTTCATTTACATAATTTCTGACATAAATTAAAAAATGACTGTCACTGTAAGTTTAAAAAAAAATGAAGCTTGAGTCTTTTTGGTTTAGTTTTATCGTGGCCTCAAGATATTAATTCATGGGAATGTGATGTCGTGGCCATGAGTTCTGTTGAGGGAACAACATCTATTTCTCGTGTCCACAAGTTCATTGCATAAACCTTCATGACCATAGCAAACTGGGATTATCAGAGATAGATTTATTAATATTTTATTTTGAACTAAGAATTTAATTACAGAAATTATTGAATTATTATAATAACACCACGGGATAATTTTACCCACGGCTGTTTTTCAATAAAATTCCAGTCTCCCAGTCACTGACTTTTACTAATATTGTGATAATCCCTAAAAACGGGGCATTTGTAAGTGCCATCTGGTCAAATTTAGACATAGCCTATAATTCCTTTGTGGCGCTGTCACTGAGCAAAGTGTTAGCTTACTGCAAACAGTCACACAATGCAAGTTAAAATTAAGATGTTTTAGTCTACTCATAAATGTTAAAACTTTGGATTAATTATTCATTGTTTTGACATTTGTTTTGTTTATTGTTTGCTACTGTGCTAGTCTGCCCATTTTCTGAGAGAAAAAAAAAAAAAATCCAAACTGTGATATATACAGGTCCTTCTCAAAAAATTAGCATATTGTGATAAAGTTCATTATTTTCTGTAATGTACTGATAAACATTAGACTTTCATATATTTTAGATTCATTACACACAACTCAAAGTAGTTCAAGCCTTTTATTGTTTTAATATTGATGATTTTGGCATACAGCTCATGAAAACCCAAAATTCCTATCTCAAAAAATTAGCATATTTCATCCGACCAATAAAAGAAAAGTGTTTTTAATACAAAAAAAGTCAACCTTCAAATAATTATGTTCAGTTATGCACTCAATACTTGGTCGGGAATCCTTTTGCAGAAATGACTGCTTCAATGCGGCGTGGCATGGAGGCAATCAGCCTGTGGCACTGCTGAGGTGTTATGGAGGCCCAGGATGCTTCGATAGCGGCCTTAAGCTCATCCAGAGTGTTGGGTCTTGCGTCTCTCAACTTTCTCTTCACAATATCCCACAGATTCTCTATGGGGTTCAGGTCAGGAGAGTTGGCAGGCCAATTGAGCACAGTAATACCATGGTCAGTAAACCATTTACCAGTGGTTTTGGCACTGTGAGCAGGTGCCAGGTCGTGCTGAAAAATAAAATCTTCATCTCCATAAAGCTCTTCAGCAGATGGAAGCATGAAGTGCTCCAAAATCTCCTGATAGCTAGCTGCATTGACCCTGCCCTTGATAAAACACAGTGGACCAACACCAGCAGCTGACATGGCACCCCAGACCATCACTGACTGTGGGTACTTGACACTGGACTTCAGGCATTTTGGCATTTCCCTCTCCCCAGTCTTCCTCCAGACTCTGGCACCTTGATTTCCGAATGACATGCAAAATTTGCTTTCATCCGAAAAAAGTACTTTGGACCACTGAGCAACAGTCCAGTGCTGCTTCTCTGTAGCCCAGGTCAGGCGCTTCTGCCGCTGTTTCTGGTTCAAAAGTGGCTTGACCTGGGGAATGCGGCACCTGTAGCCCATTTCCTGCACACGCCTGTACACGGTGGCTCTGGATGTTTCTACTCCAGACTCAGTCCACTGCTTCCGCAGGTCCCCCAAGGTCTGGAATCGGTCCTTCTCCACAATCTTCCTCAGGGTCCGGTCACCTCTTCTCGTTGTGCAGCGTTTTCTGCCACACTTTTTCCTTCCCACAGACCTCTTGCTTGAGGGTGTCAATGATGGCCTCTGGACAGCAGTCAGGTCGGCAGTCTTACCCATGATTGCGGTTTTGAGTAATGAACCAGGCTGGGAGTTTTTAAAAGCCTCAGGAATCTTTTGCAGGTGTTTAGCGTTAATTAGTTGATTCAGATGATTAGGTTAATAGCTCGTTTAGAGAACCTTTTCATAATATGCAAATTTTTTGAGATAGGAATTTTGGGTTTTCATGAGCTGTATACCAAAATCATCAATATTAAAACAATAAAAGGCTTGAACTACTTCGAGTTGTGTGTAATGAATCTAAAATATATGAAAGTCTAATGTTTATCAGTACATTACAGAAAATAATGAACTTTATCACAATATGCTAATTTTTTGAGAAGGACCTGTATATATGATTACCCGAAATTTATTGGTGGTGTTCAAATTATAAATTAGCCTATAACTAAACCAATTAATTACTAATTTATTGAAACTGTGCACTTGAATTTGTCATTGTATCATCCTATGCAGTGTCTGCTGTGAATTATTATTGTTCATTATAGCTAGTCTATTTAGGATATTTTAGTAATTTAAATAACATGGGTTAACTATAGTTAATATATTGTAAAACATTTTATTATAATAATACACCACTCAAATATGTATTGATTTCCTTGTAATACTTATTGTCATTACAGGCTGGCTTATATTCATCAAGAAAAGTGATTAGTGTGAAGTGTGAAGACAGTGGCATAATATACTGATATAATACTTTATATAGCCCTATCAAAACAGCCATGTGTTGTGCTTAAATTTGATCTGCTGGCGCTTTTAGGTATACAGTGACCTCTGGCAGTTCAAGTGTTAATCATAGCCCTATGCTACTGCATTGCACAAGATATACAGCCTTCAAATTAAGTTTATGATGAATAAATGTTACATACATTAAATAAAATTGGCCTACAAAAAAAAAAAAAAATTTATCCATCCCGTTAATCTTGCAAGTCCATGTAGTCCATATTTTTAAATTTGTTGTTATATATTTGATAAATTTTCGCTTCATTTTCATCTTTTTACTTAATGTTCTGAAGAGTTTTGTAAATAATAGCCTACTGTAAATGGCCGACATGCCAGTAAAGCTTTGATTATGCTATATGTGTCACGGTTCATTGATTCACTGTCTCATCCTGATTGTCTTGTTACGTGTGGTGTGTGTGTGTGTGTTACGGGGCGTGCCCCGTAACAAGTTAATTGGTAATCTGACTCTTGTTAGGTGACTATTTAAGCCGTGCTAACAGACCTCTCTTTGTCAGATCCTCAGTTTTTGTGTGCTCACCTGTCCCGCGTTGCTGCACGTCATTCTGTTCTGTTTTGGAAGTTCCTGTCTCGTCTCTCGGCGCTCTGTTCATGATTGCGGGTCTGGTCCTCGTCGAGCTGTCTTCGTCCTCGGTACTCCTGTGGTCCTGCATTCGTCTGACTCTACGCTGGCCGCTCAGGCGTCCCTGCATTCACTCCCAGTCTCGCTGCACGAGCTCTACGACTGTCTTGCACTGCTCAAGTCAATAAACTGTGTTTACTGTCCGCAACTGAATCCTCTCTCTTGCTTTCGCATAACAATATGACTGAAATTTTTTACTGGAAGTGCAGTTTAAAGAATGAATTTAACAAATACTAGAATAACTACACAAATTATAAATGAATAATTTGTGTAGTTTCATTTGTAATTGAAAACACCACCCATTTATCGCCACATACGGGCGTAAATGCAATCATAAAGTCAAAAATGTATTGCCATAATTGTCAGACGTTAACATTATTTGCGAAATATATGGTACCTTATCAAAAACACTAGCATAATTATAAATATAGCTGCAAGCAGCGATGGGCGGGCCCTCGCCATAAGTGCAATCGCCACCCTAGTGCAATCAATAAAAAAAACACATGGATTTACAGTATTGCTCTGGCTGTCTGGATTTAAGGGTTACAGCAATGAAAGGGTTACACTATAACATCAAGAGAATTAAACACACAGACACAGTAAAAAAGTAACAATATATGAAGAGTTCAGATGCAAAAGCCACTACATCCATCTGACATATTTCTTTAAAAAATGCATTTTTGTCAGGCACCAATGTATAGGTTTCTATGTAAGTCCTGGTACTTCTGATTAGGCTGAGGCTGGGATTTTAGTGAGTTTGAAGTGAAAGTATTTGATGGATGTATAATGCGTGTCAAGAGCATTCACTCATGTATCTAATGTTTGACTGAGATGGCTTTTAAGGGGGTTTGCGTCTGAACTCTTCATATACAACTTTAAGGAAACTGTGTGCATCTATCATTATTAAAAATTATGGAAAAGTCTTTTGATAACAGCTAATGACAGGTTAGCATGGAACAGCAAGGTCATTAATTAATATAAAAGGCTGAATCATCCTATGATGTGTCCAGCAGTGTGATGCTTGTATTGTCACACCACAGGAAAAGATGTCACACCAGAGGACTAGTTTTCTATAAGAAAACATTTTTAAAAATGCAATAAGAAAATGCAATATATATATATATATATATATATATAATGATCTAAAGGCATTTGTGAAATGTGAATTATATAAAATCATATTAACTTTATATATTTGTTTCTTATTCTAATTTATTAAACAGAGAAATAAACAGTCAGATTTAAAACATTTCTCATCCTATCAGTGAAAGAGTGTATAATATATATAAAACTTTTTTTAAATAAATATTTTAATGCTCTGTAAGCATTTCTACAATCATTATACAAAGACCAAGATGGCGGCGCGTGCACAACGCGAGGCTCAGCGTCTCTCCAGTTTCTGCAGTTTTGCAGTATTTTTCTTACTCCTCTCGGGTCTGTTCGTACAGAACAGTTGTGCCTTAACATCGTACACCCGACAGGAGCTTTTGGATATTAGTTTGCACACCTCAGACGATTTTATCAGCAATCTTCGTCTCGCCCCTGAGATCGCCAGAACAACCGAGGCTGTGCACCCTACCCGGCCGGGCGGAAGTGCTCGAAGGCGGCGGCGCGACCGTAAACAAAGGAGGGGGAAGCGTGGAGGACTAAGAGCTAAGCTAAAGCTAACACCACACCGGCTCTTTCTTCCCAGCATTTTCCTCGCCAATGTAAGGTCTTTGGCGAACAAAATGGACGAGATTCGACTCCGTATTAGCCACAGCATAAGGCTTTTAAACTGCAATGTCATGATTTTCACCGAAACATGGCTAAACAGCGGCATACCGGACAATGCTATTGACTTAGCTGGACACAACATATTTCGTGCAGACAGAACGGCTGATGACACCGGTAAGACCAGAGGCGGAGGATTATGCATTTATATTAACAAAGCTTGGTGCACGAACTCTGCTATTGTTGTCAGACACTGCTCAGCTAACCTAGAGTTTCTCATGGTTAAGTGCAGACCGTTTTATCTGCCACGGGAGTTTACATCCACCATTATAACTGCTGCTTACATTCCTCCCGATGCTGATGCCAAGCTTGCAATGAACGAACTTCATTGCACCATCAGTAAACAACAGACTATTCACCCGGAGGCTGCATTTATTGTTGCTGGGGATTTTAATCACTCAAACTTAAAGACAGTGCTCCCAAAATTTCACCAACATGTTGACTGTCACACTAGAGGCAACAAAACTTTGGACCATGTATACACAAACATGGCTGAAGCCTATGCTGTGACCCCCCTCCCCCACCTGGGACAGTCAGACCACCTCTCTTTGTTCCTCACCCCCAAGTATTCACCCCTCATCAACCGTGTGAAGCCATCAGTGAAGACCATCAAAGTGTGGCCAGCGGGGGCAGACCTCACACTTCAGGACAGGTTTCAAAATACTGACTGGAGTATGTTTGCTTCTCAGGCCACAAGTGGCCATCATACGGACATAGACACCTATACCTCCTCTGTTTTGGACTACATTAACACCACTATAGACAGTGTTACAACCCAGAAGCAGATCACAACATACCCAAATCAGAAGCCATGGATGAACAAGGAGGTGCGCCTCCTGCTGAAGGCACGCAACAAAGCCTTTAGATCAGGTGATGCACAGGCCTACAGCACATCCAGGGCAGATCTGAAGAGGGGCATCAAAAAGGCCAAGCACTGCTACAAGCTAAAGATAGAGGATCACTTTTCCAACTCTGACCCTCGACGCATGTGGCAGGGCATCCAGGCCATCAGCAACTACAAACACAGCCATCCCACCCCAACAGACACAAATGCCTCTTTCCTAAACGAGCTAAATAACTTTTATGCTCGCTTTGAGAGAGAAAATAATGGACCTATCACCAAGTTCACACCATCAAATAACCAACAGCCCATTACACTGACCTCCACTGATGTGTTTACCGCACTGAGCCAGATCAATGTGCGGAAGGCTGCTGGACCAGACGGCATCCCCGGACGCGTGCTTGGAGCATGTGCAGAGCAGCTCGCTGGGGTATTTACAGACATCTTTAACATGTCCCTTGCTCAAGCGGCTGTGCCTACTTGCTTCAAATCCACCTCCATTGTGCCGGTGCCAAAACACTCCATACCAGCATGCCTGAATGACTACCGTCCTGTAGCACTCACACCCATTGTTATGAAGTGCTTTGAACGGCTGATCCTGGCACATCTGAAAAACTGTCTCCCATCTACACTGGACCCATACCAGTTTGCATACCGTAACAATAGGAGCACAGAGGATGCAGTCTCACTAGCACTGCACTCTGTACTCACACACTTGGACAATAAGAACACTTACGCACGGATGCTGTTTGTTGATTTCAGCTCGGCGTTCAATACTGTAATTCCCTCCAAGTTAATCACTAAACTTGGAGACCTGGGAATTAACACCTCACTGTGCAACTGGATTATGGACCTTCTGACCAACAGACCTCAGCATGTTAGGTCAGGCCTCATGTGCTCCACTACCATCACGCTTAACACTGGTGTACCCCAAGGCTGTGTGCTGAGCCCTTTCCTCTACTCCCTCTTCACCCACGACTGCAGAGCCTTGAGTGGATCTAACACCATCATCAAGTTTGCAGACGATACTACGGTGATCGGTCTCATCAGCAACAACGATGAGACCGCCTACAGGGAGGAGGTCCAGCACCTGGCCACATGGTGCACAGAAAATAACCTGCTCCTCAACACCACCAAAACGAAGGAGTTGATCGTAGACTTCAGGAAGGAGAGCGGAGGCACACACGATCCCATCCACATTAACGGGATGGCTGTTGAGCGTGTCTCCTGCTTCAAGTTCCTGGGGACCCACATCTCTGAAAACCTGTCCTGGTCCACCAACACCTCCAGCCTGGTCAAGAAGGCCCATCAGCGACTCTTCTTCTTGAGGACACTGAAGAAAAACCAGATGTCCTCAACCATCCTGGTGAACTTTTACCGCTGCACAATAGAGAGCATACTTACCAACTGTGTCACAGTCTGGTACGGAAACTGCTCTGTTGCGGAGCAAAAGTCACTGCAGCGGGTGGTGAAAACTGCTCACCGCATCACTAGGACTCCACTTCCAGCCATAAAAGACATTCAGAGGAAAAACTGCATGCGTCGAGCACGCAGTATCCTTAAAGACTCCTCTCACCCTGCCCACAGACTGTTTTCTCTGCTGCCCTCCGGCAGGCGCTTCAGGAGCCTCCGGACCAAAACCAGCAGACTGAGGAACAGCTTCTTTCCCAGAGCTGTCTCCTTATTGAACTCTGCCCCTCACTGAACTCTGCTCCTCACTGATTCCACTGCATCTCCTCCATATCTTTACTCCCCTCATCCTCCCCAACACCTCTTAATTAACCAGAACTGTTACACTTATTTGCACTATTCACCTATATTCGCACTACAGCATCACCCATATGCACTACAGGTCTGCTCCATTGCTCATTTGCACTACCTGGTTACACTTTCAATTAATGCTTAATTGCATTATTTATTGCACCTCAATGCACAATTTGTAAATTTCTGTTTATAGTAAATACTGTATATTATGTTTATAGTACATACTCCATTGTAAATTTCTGTTTATAGCAAATTGCCATCAGTATATATGTTCATAGTATATACCCATTTGTAAATCTTTACCATGCTTCATTATACACTTAATTTATTTATTTATTTAACTTATATCCTGCACTCTACTGCTTATTGCACTTCTGGTTAGACCTAAACTGCATTTCGTTGCATTGTACTTGTACATGTGTAATGACAATAAAGTTGAATCTAATCTAAAAGTATACTGACAGTACAGTACATATCAATTGATTCTGTGAATGTTTTGTTCTTTCTGATGGGTTAAAAGATATCTTAGCCTACTTCTCCATCTGGTGGTCATCCTGGGTATTATAGTCTTCATTTATGTGTACCACCAGAAAGGAGGACAGAGAGAACGATAGAATTAGATGGAATAGACGGAAGAAAATAGAATTAAAATGATGCCTTACAAAAGAATAACCATATAGTTTAAAAAGAAATATTTCACATCTTAATGAATAAACCAGCAAGAGTTGAAATATTTGCTGTGTCTCCCACTCTGACTCTTGCTCTCTCTTGCCACCCATCCCCCTCTCCACACTCACACTCACTCTAATTGGTTGAATTCTGGCATACGTATTGAGAATGACTAGTTCTCTCTATGAAAAAAGTTTGAAAGAGTTTGAATGCTGCATTTTAAAGATATAATAAATTATGGTTTTCTTTTTTGCTGTTACTTTAATAAGTCACCACGTCAACACCGTTCCAGATATCCCAAATCCGCTCGCAATTTAGCATCTTCAGTATCTTGGCATCATGCAGAAAAAGTTTGGTGTGAATTTGTTGGTTTTCCTGAGAGCAGTGTTTAAAATTCCACAGCCTGATTTTTCCAAAAATCCACATTCAAACCAAAATAGCCGACTTCCTGTTGGTCACAGCTAATGGATGTAAATTAGAAATTTGTCCGGATTGAAGTGAACAATATATGTACCGAGTTTGGTGACTGTAGGAAAAACGAGCCCCCAAATATTGTCAACAGGTGGCGCTATAGAGTGCCTCCTCCACGCCCATTTATGAGCTTTTGCCAGTGTCTAACTGTCATTAAAGCTGATACGTGTGTTGCGTTTCATGGAATTCTAAGCATCTTAAGTGCCTCAAAAACACAGGAAACTAATTTTAAACTTTGACACGTTGCCATGGAAACAGCATTTAATGCATCAACAACCCGTTTACAGATTCCTATTGGCTGTGTTTTGACATTATACTGATGAAGTTTGAAGCAAATAGAGTAAAATTAAGATCTTGAATTTAAAGCATTTCGAAAATGACACATTTCCTGCAGCCAGTTGGTGGCGCTATAACTTTGACTCCTAATAGTCACATCTATGTGATCAGCATCATAGAACGAACAAACTGATGAAGTTTTGTCAGAATCAGACAATCTGTGTAAAAGTTATTAGACACTTCCTGTTTCTCATTTCTCGCCATAAATTTGTCGCCTCGCCATGGCCAAACCGTTCGAGATATCAAAAATCCCCTCATAATTTTTCATCCCCAATGTCTCTAGATCATGTTCCCCGAGTTTCAAGGCAAATGTTTCAAAATCCTTGGAGGAGTATATCAAATTCCAGAACATGTGCTTTTTAAACAGCCCTGAATAGCGCACTTCCTGTTGAGTATAGCCTGAAACATAGAGCACAAAAGTTGTTCAGCTCGATGAGTTCTATATGTCTCCTGAGTTTCATTTGAATACACGCAAGTATGTGTGCACTAGACAGCAAGATTTCTGGATTTTTTCCAGGGGGCGCTGTACAGCCCCTGTGCCACGCCCGGGCCCCAGTCTCTGATACGTCCTGATGGCCGCAGGTTCCAGCATGTGTGCCAATTTTCAAGAGTTTGTGAGCATGTTAAGGCCCCCAAAAACTCCCGAAAGGTCGAAAGGAGAATACTAATAATAATAATAATAATAAATATAGCTGCAAGCAGCGATGTGCGGGCCCTCGCCCTCAGCGCAATCGCCACCCTGGTGCAATCAATGAAAAAAGTGCACAGCGGGCACATGGATTTACAGTATCGCTCTGGCTGTCTGATTTTAAGGGTTACAGCAATGAAAGAGTTACTACTATGACATCAAGAGAGTTAAACACACACACATACAAAAATGAACAATATATGAAGAGTTCAGATGCAAAAGCCACTAAATTCATCTGACGTCGTTCTTTAAAAAAATGCACTTTTGTCAGACTCCGATGTAAAGGTTTCTATGTAAATAGTGGTACTTCTGATTGGACTGAGGATGGTATTTTAGTGGGTTTGAAGTCAAACTATTTGATGGATGTATAATGTGTGTCAAGAGCATTCACTCATTCATCTAACTTTTGACTGAGATGGCTTTTAGCGGGGGTTGCATCTGAACTCTTCATATACAACTTCAGGGAAACTGTGCACATCTATCATTATTAAAATTATGGAAAAGTCTCTTGATAACTGCTAATGACAGGTTAGCATGGAATAGGCAAGGTCATTAATTAACATAAAAGGCTGAATCATCCTATGGTGTGTCCACCAGTGTGATGCTTGTACTGTCACACCACAGGAAAAGATGTCACACCAGAGGCCTAGGTCTCTATATGAAGCATTTGAAATAATTCAGTAAGATTTTATTTTTTATTCATTTTTTGACCAGTTTCAGTGTTCTTAAATGCAGCAGTTACATTAATTAAATGTCTTTGTGATTTTTTGAAGAAACCTTGTAGTGTTTTAAAGTGTCATGAAAATAAATATAAAACATATTAGTCTGTTTTTGAAACAAAAGAGAAATTAGTGGAGGAGAGAACAGAAAGTAAATAGAATCAAACTAATGCCTTAAAAATAGTTACTATAGAGTTAAAAAATAAAATAAATCACATATTAATGAATAAGCTTTCAAATATCTTTCCAGTGTAGTGACCTGCATGCATGAAAGGGTTAATTATGTTAGTTAACATGAACAATAATTATATAGCATTAAAGTTAATTAATATTCATTTCAAAATGTATTAACGTATTAAAATATTGGTTTATGTGAACTTTGTATTAACATGAACATGGATATTTTTTTAATAACGCTAAAATTAATAATTAAAGATTAATAAATGCTGTGAAAATACATTATTTATTATTGGTTAATGCATTAACTAATGTTAAAAAAGAGACCTCATTGTAAATTGTTACCAACACATTTTATGATCTATAACTATGAAGTAAAAATTGCTCTGTAAGCATTTCTACAATCATTATATAAAAGTATACTGACAGGACAGTACATATCAATTGATTCTGTTCATGTATTTTTCTTTCTGATGGGTTAAAATATATCTTAGCCTGCGTCTCCATCCAATGGTCATCCTGGGTATTGTAGTCTTCATTTACATTTACATTTACATTTAGGCATTTGGCAGACGCTTTTGTCCAAAGCGACATACAGTTGGGAGAACATAGAGCGATTCTTCTTAAGGAGACAAACAGACACAAGCAGTGCTATAATACCAGATTTTAAGTGGTGCTTCAGACAAGTACAAGCTAGAAAGGGAAGGAATGAAGAGATTAATTTTTTTTTTTTTTTTTTTTTTTTTTTTTTTATGGTAACAGCAAATAGAGTTGAAAGAGATGAGTTTTAAGCTGTCGCTTGAAGCTTGTCAGGGAATCAGCATTCTGGATAAGGGTAGGCAGATCGTTCCACCAGCCCGGAACAGTAAAAGAAAATGTTCTGGATAGTGATTTCGCACCTCTCTGTGATGGTACCACAAGGCGTCGCTCACTAGCAGATCTCAGAGTTCTGGAGGGGGTGTAGATTTGCAATAGCGAGTGCAGATAAGCAGGTGCAGTAGCTGTGGTTGTCCTATATGCAAGCATCAGAGTCTTGAACTTGATACGAGCCGCAATTGGGAGCCAGTGCAAGGAGATAAAGAGAGGTGTAACATGGGCTCTTTTGGGCTCGTTGAAGACCAGCCGTGCTGCTGCATTCTGAATCATTTGTAGAGGTTTGATTGTGCATGATGGAAGACCAGTCAAAAGAGCATTGCAGTAGTCCAGTCTGGAGATGACAAGGGCCTGGACAAGAAGTTGTGTAGCCTGCACTGCACTTTCTGATGTTGTGCAAAGCAAACCTGCAAGATTGAGTAGTCTTTGCAATATGATCTTTGAAAGACAACTGGTCATCAAAGATGACACCCAGATTCCTGATTGAGTTTGAAGAAGTGATTGTGGAAGAGCCCAGCTGGATGGTGAACCCATGCTGTAAGTTTGGAGTGCAAGGAAAAACAAGAAGCTCAGTTTTTGCCAAGTTAAGCTGGAGGTGATGTTCTTTCATCCACGTTGAGATGTCCGCCAAGCAACCTGAGATCCGTGCAGGTACTGTTGGATCATCTGGTTGAAATGAAAGATGGAGTTGTGTGTCATCAGCATAGCAATGGTAGGAGAAGCCATGTGACTCTATGATGGGACCCAGTGATGTTGTGTATATGGAGAAGAGGAGAGGACCAAGAACTGATCCCTGAGGAACCCCAGTGATCAGTTGATGTGTTTTGGATACCTCTCCTCCCCAGGTTACCGTGAATGACCTACCGGTGAGATAGGATTCAAACCAGTGAAGCGGAGTTCCTGTGATGCCCAGCGATAAGAGGGTGGACAGGAGGATCTGATGGTTGACGGTGTCAAAAGTAGCAGATAAATCAAGCAGAATTAGAACTGATGATTTAGAATCAGCTTTTGCTGTCCGCAAGGCTTCAGTAACTGACAGTAGCGCAGTCTCAGTTGAATGGCCACTCTTGAAACCTGACTGGTTAGGATCCAGTAAGTTGTTCTGTGAAAAGAACAATGATACCTGGTTGAAAACAACTCGTTCGAGGGTTTTTGCTATGAATGGAAGCAGAGAGACCGGTCTGTAGCTGTCAAGAAGTGAGGTGTTCAGTGTTGGTTTCTTAAGCAGTGGGGTTACCCGAGCCTGCTTAAAAGAAATTGGAAAAGTGCCTGTGAGGAGCGATGTATTTATGATGTGTGAGAGTGCTGGTAAGACAGTAGGAGAGATTGCTTGAAGAATGTGTGAGGGGATGGGATCAAGTGGGCATGTTGTAGGGTGGCTGGAGAGGAGAAGTTTTGATACTTCTGTCTCAGTGAGGGGACAGAAGGAGAAAGTGAGCGTGTTCGAAGTGGGTGTGGTGGGTTGAAGGTCATGTGTATGAGGGGCTAAGAATTGTTTGCTGATTGTTCGAGTTTTGTCTGTGAAGAATTGTGCGAAATCATTAGCTGTTAGTGTAGTGGTGGGTGTGGGTGGTGGTGGAGGGGGACAGAGGAGAGAGTTAAATGTTTTGAAGAGATTGCGCATGTCAGAAGCACTATTGATCTTGTTATGATAATATGAGGATTTGGCAGTGTGGAGTTGAGTAGAAAAAGCAGAAAGCAACGATTGGTACATACTCAGGTCAGACGGGTGTTTAGATTTGCGCCATTTTCTTTCTGCTTGCCTGAGTTTGGACCGATGTTCACGAAGAACATCAGTCAGCCAGGGGTTAGAGGGGTTAGCCCGTGGCTGGCCTGGTGGAAAGAGGACAGATATCGTCGAGACAAGACTTTAAGGTGTTGCATAAGGTGTCAGTGGCTGCATCCACATCCAGAGATGAGAAATGGATAGGTGAGGGAAGAGAGGAGGAAAGTACAGAGGAAAAGTGTGAGGGTGAGAGGGAGCGTAGGTTTCATCTAAAAGTAACCGGTAGAGGGGTTGGTGATGCATAGGTTGAAAGATGAATATTAAATGTAATAAGGAAATGGTCAGAGACGTGTAGGGGTTTGACCAGGATGTTGTCAGCGATACAATTGCGAGTGTAAATTAAGTCAAGTTGGTTGCCAGATTTGTGAGTGCTCGTAGTGGTAAGGCGTTTGTGATCAAATGAGGCAAGAAGTGAATGGAAATCTGTAGCATAAGGCTTGTTAAGATGAATGTTAAAATCACCAAAGACCAAAAGTGGACTGCCATCTTCTGGAAAAGAGGATAGCAGTCCATCCAATTCTTCTAGAAAGGTGTTTAGAATTTGGCCTGGAGGGCAGTAAATGACCACAACCTGGAGTTTTACAGGAGCTGTGACTGTTATTGCATGACATTCAAATGAGCTATGATTGCATATGGGTGAATGTGTTGTGTATTTCCAACTGTCAGAAATGAGCAGACCAGTGCCCCCACCCCGCCCAGCCTGACGCGGAGTGTGAGAAAAAGTAAAATTCTTAGAGAGAGCAGCGGGGGTTGCTGAGTCTTCTGGACGAATCCAGGTCTCAGTCAAGCCCAAGATGCTAAAATCAGATTGTATGGAATAAGCAGAAATTAAGTCTGCTTTGTTAACTGCGGACTGACAGTTCCAGAGGCCAACAGAAAAAGCAAGAGGTGGAGTAGAGGATGTAGCGATAGGACGTAGGTTAGCTAGATTGCGATGCCGTTTGCGTGAGGAGTTAGTGCGTGGTTGAGTGACAACCGGAATATATTGAAAACACATGATAGAATTGGCAGGCAAAAGAGAGGAGAGAGAAAATGAAAGAAGTACCTGTGTGCGTTGTCGGTTTCGTTGCTCGGTTAAAGTCGTGCAGGAAAAGTCGCAGGTCTTTACGTTCGTCGGTCTTCACACGAGGAGGCTGAACGCGAGGGCTGAACGCTTCCGCTGACGCTTCCGCGTCAGCTTTCAGATGTCAAATAAATACTCAATCGAACGATAATTAGGGGGAAAAAGCTGTCACGCCTACTGCTTAATTCACCCGAAAGCAAGGCAAATGGCTCAAATAGAAACTAAACCGAGACACTTAAGTGCTTGCAGGAAGGCAGCAATAACAATAACAACAGCTTGGTTTCGCCGAGGGCTTACTAGTCTAATTTTAATAAGTGCTATCAAAACTACAATTTCAAATTACACCACGATAATAGCTACTAAAATGTACGAAACGAAAAAGAAAAGTTCTAGCAGCAACTTGCAAAGTACACAACTCTGAATGAAATAAAGTATTACGCAAACACTTATGCTTAGCGCGCTGTGGTTGTTTCCTTCTCGGTGAAAAAGTCGCTTCTCCCATTTATGTGTAAAACCAGAAGGAGGACAGAGAGAAGGATGCAGAAAGAAAATAGAATTAAAATGATGCCTTACAAAAGAATAGCCATACAGTTTAAAATTAAATATTACACATCTTAATGAATACATTTCCCCTGTTTTTCTCCCACTCAGACTCTCTCTTGCCACCCATCCCCCCTCTCCACACTCACATTCACTCTAACAGGTCGAAAGGAGAATACTAATAATAGTACTATTTATTTATACTAATAATAGTACTATTAGTACTAATAGTCTGTGCAAAAGTTATTAGACACTTCCTGTTTCTCATTTCTCGCCGTAAATTTGTCGCCTCGCCACGGCCAAACCGTTCGAGATATCAAAAATCCCCTTGCAATTTTTCATCCCCAATGTCTCTAGATCATGTTCCCCAAATTTCGAGGCAAATGTTGCAAAATCCTCAGAGGAGTATATCAAATTCCAGAGCATGTGCTTTTTAAACAGCCCTGAATAGCGCACTTCCTGTTGAATATAGCCTAAAACATAGAGCGCGAAAGTTGTTCAGCTTGACGAGTTCTATATGTATCCTGAGTTTCATTTGAATACATGCAAGTATGTGTGCGCTAGACAGCAAGATTTTTGGATTTTTTTGGATTTTTTCCAGGGGGCGCTGTACAGCCCCTGTGCCACGCCCGGACCCCAGTCTCTGATACGTCCTGATGGCCGCAGGTTCCAGCATGTGTGCCAATTTTCAAGAGTTTTTGAGCATGTTAAGGCCCCCAAAAACCCCAGAAAAGTTGAAAGGAGAAAATTAATAATAATAAGAATAAGAATAATAAGAAATATAGCTGCAAGCAGCGATTGGCGGGCCCTCGCCATAAGTGCAATCGCTACCCTGGTGCAATCAATAAAAAAAGTGCCCAGTGGGCACATGGATTTACAGTATTGCTCTGGCTGTCTGGATTTAAGGGTTACAGCAATGAAAGGGTTATACTGTGACATCAAGATAATTAAACATACACAGACACAGTAAAAAAGTAATAATATATGAAGAGTTCAGATGCAAAAGCCACTACATCCATCTGACATATTTCTTTAAAACATGCATTTTTGTCAGGCATCAATGTATAGGTTTCTATGTAAGTCCTGGTACTTCTGATTAGGCTGAGGCTGGGATTTTAGTGAGTTTGAAGTCAAAGTATTTGATGGATGTATAATGTGTGTCAAGAGCATTCACTCATTTATCTAATATTTGACTGAGATGGCTTTTAGGGGGGGTTGTGTCTAATCTCTTCATATACAACTTTAACTAAACTGTGTGCATCTATCATTATTAAAAATTATAGAAAAGTCTTTTGGTAACTGCTAATGACAGGTTAGCATGGAACAACAAAGTCATTAATAAATATAAAAGGCTGAATCATCCAATGATGTGTCCACCAGTGTGATGCTTGTACTGTCACACCACAGGAAAGATGTCACACCAGAGGAGTAGGATAAGAAACTATAAATAAATATATATTTTGCTCTATTTTTTTAGTCACAACAACTAAACCGCAGCACATCTCCATTCAAACACAGAGGTGTTTTTTTATGAATGAACATGCGTTTTTACACTAATCAAGTGATTCAATTTCCCATTCATAAACACAGTCACTTGCTTTATTCCTCAATGAATCAGCCGTTCGAACAAATCAAATGAATATGTTTCAGTAATTAAATAAGTGACTTGACGCCACCTACTAAATTGTAGTTTCATTTTTAAAGTATATTTTCAGTGATTTAAATAATTTAATATTTCTATATTCAAAATTTTATATTTAAAACATTAATCTCAACATTTTTTTTAACAAAAAGTAAACAGAGCCCTGCTTGATTTATTGCATTTTGGAAGAAAATATTCAGTTTTTATAATAAATCTTGATGGAAATCAAAATCTGGATTTGAATTTTTAATGTAATTATAACCTAAAGATGCTATGTGAAAGCTTGAAACAGAAAATATTGGTTTTCATGTTGCCACTTTCTTGGTCAAGAAAACACATTTTTACTCAAATTAATCAAAATGGATTTATAGCGTTTTGTAAAAGAGCTCTTCACATATATATATATATATATATATATATATATATATATTAATGATCTAAAGGCATTTGTGAAATGTGAATGATATAAAATCATATTAACTTACTTTATATATTTGTTACTTATTCTAATTAAACTGAGTAATAAACTGTCAGATTTAAAACATTTCTCATCCTATCAGTGAAAGAGTGTATAATATATATAAAACTGTTAATGATTTTCTCTTTAGAATATTTTTTAGTAAATATTTTAATGTTCTGTAAGCATTTCTACACTTATTATATAAAAGTATACTGACAGTATATTACATATCACTTGATTCAGTTCATGTATTTTTCTTTCTTATGGGTTAAAAGATATCTTATCCTACGTCTCCATCCGGTGGTCATCCTGGGTACTATAGTCTTCATTTATGTGTAAAAGCAGAAGGAGGACAGAGAGAAGGATGCAGAAAGAAAGTAGAATTAAAATGATGCCTTACAAAAGAATAACCATACAGTTTAAAATGAAATATTACACAACTTAATGAATAAATTTCCCCTGTTTGTCTCCCACTCAGACTCTCTCTTGCCACCCATCCCCCTCTCCACACTCACATTCACTTTAACAGTCACACACACACCTAGATGAAACACACAAACACAGGGGCAGAGTTTCTACTTGTTTTTTAATTTTCTTTAATTCATAGAACCTTGGATTTGGTTGAATTCTTGCATAAGTATTGAGAATGACTAGTTCTCTGTATGAAAAAAGTTTGAAAGCGTTTGAATGCTGCATTTTAAAGATATAATAAAATTATGGTTTTCTTTTTCTTTAGCGTTGGTGGCGCTATAACTTTGACTCCTAATAATCACATCTATGTGATCAGCATCATAGAATGAACAAACTGATGAAGTTTTGTCAGAATCAGACAATCTGTGTAAAAGTTATTAGACACTTCCTGTTTCTCATTTCTCGATATCTCGAGATATCAAAAATCCCCTCGCAATTTTTTATCCCCAATGTCTCTAGATCATGTTCCCCGAGTTTCGAGGCAAATGTTTCAAAAACCTGAGAGGAGTACATCAAATTCCAGAGCATGCGCTTTTTAAACAGCCCTGAATAGCGCACTTCTTGTTGAGTATAGGCTGAAACATAGCGCGCGAAATATGTTCAGCTCGACGAGTTCTATATGTCTCCTGAGTTTCATTTGAATACACGCAAGTATGTGCGCACTAGACAGCAAGATTTTGGGATTTTTTCCAGGGGGCGCTGTACAGCCCCTGTGCCACGCCCGGGCCCCAGTCTCTGATACATCCTGATGGCCGCAGGTTCCAGCATGTGTGCCAATTTTCAAGAGTTTTTGAGCATGTTAAGGCCCCCAAAAACCCCCGAAAGGTCAAAAGGAGAAATTAATAATAATAATAAGAATTAAAGCTGCAAGCAGCGATGAACGGGCCCTCGCACCCGGGCTCACCGTCGACCGGTGACAAACGTTGACCAATTTATGCATTTAAAGTGTTAAATATAAATGACTGACATATTCCTTCTATATGTACCCAACTTCCTGCTGCCAGATGGTGGCGCTATCACTATAAATGGATATTGTCATGTAGATGTCTTCAGGCCAGGACTGTCATCAGACATATGAAGTTTGGTGCAGATTGAACATGGTATGGTTGAGTTATTGAGTGATTTGCATGTTGCCAACAGGTGGCGCTATGATTGTAACTGAATAGTGGCACATATATGCCTTCAGGCCAGGACCCTTATCAAACAAGTGAAGTTTGGGGCAGATCAGACACTGCATGTGTAAAGAAAGCAATTTCCTGTTTCCAGCAGGTGGCGCTATGATTGTAACAGAGTATTGACCTTTAGATGTGTTCAAGTCTGGACTCTTATCAAACAAGGGAAGTTTGGGGCAGATCGGACACTGCATGTGTAAAAAAAGCAATTTCCTGTTTCCAGCAGGTGGCGCTATGGTTGTAACAGAGTATTGGCCTTTAGATGTGTTCAAGTCAGGACTCTTATCAAACAAGTGAAGTTTGGGGCAGATCGGACACTGCATGTGTAAAAAAAGCAATTTCCTGTTTCCAGCAGGTGGCGCTATGATTGTAACAGAGTATTGGCCTTTAGATGTGTTCAAGTCAGGACTCTTATCATACATGTGAAGTTTGGTGCAGATCAGACACTGCCTGCCTGAGTTACAGTAACTTCCTGTTTCATTGCAGGAAGTTGGCTTTAGACCGGTGGCTTTAGAAACGTCAAACGTTGACCAATTGATGCATTTAAAGTGGTAAATATAAATGAATGACATATTCCTTTAATATGTACCCAACTTCCTGCTGCCAGATGGTGGCGCTATCAGTATAACTGAATACTTTCATGTAGATGTCTTCAGGTCGTCACTGTCATCAGACATATGAAGTTTGGTGCAGATTGAACATTGTATGGTTGAGTTATTGAGTGATTTTCATGTTGCCAACAGGTGGCGCTATGATTGTAACTGTATATTGGCACATATATGTGACCAGGTCAGACAAAATTTTCGGTTGATTTTCGTGAAATTTTAAACATGGGAATCCTACCAAAATGGTGTGTGAAAATTGAAAAATTTCATATTCAGTCCAAGATGGCTGACTTCCTTTTGGGCGGAGTCAAATAAAACCAAGTGAACTTTGCCCTTTATGACGTCACCAATGACTATACTGACATTTGTGCAGATTGGAAAAACTTCATCCTGGCCCCAGCCTCCATTTAACATCTTACTTTATTTTACCAGTTGGTGGCACTACAACTTTGACCTACACTAACCACATCAATGCGATCAGCCCACAAATCCAAACATGTGTGTCCAATCTGAAGTAAATCACTTGATGCACAAAGAAGATAGAGTCCACTTCCTGTTTCATATTTTTGATGCTTATTTGACGCATCGCTGTGGCAACACTGTTTGAGCTATCAATAAAAGCTCCGCAATTTAACATCTCCTATGTCTTGACATGATTGTACCGAATTTTGGTGCCATTTCCATGAATCCCCTAGGAGGAGTATTTCGAAAATGACAGCATGCCATTTTCAAACAATCCAAAATGGCCGACTTCCTGTTGGGTGGAGCTAAAAATTTGAATTGGAAATTTGTTTGTCATGACGATGGCGATGTCCCTATGAACTTTCGTGAGGATCAGACAATCTGTGGCAACCACAGCAATAAATAAAATTTGAAAATTGTAGGGGGCGCTACAGAGTCCACTGGCCACACCCAAAACAAATGACCACAGAATTAAATATTGTGGCTAAGCTTCTACCAGTGTGCCAATTTTCGTGAGTTTTTGTGTATTCCAAAGGTATGAAACATGCATTTTCATACTAGGTGGCGCTATGGAGCTGATGAAGCACGTGTCTACAAATTTGCTCTGCTAAATCAAAATATACCGTATGACAAAATTTTCAGTTGAGTTTTGTGTAATTTTAAACATGGAAAGTCCCTCAAAATGGCGTGTGAAAATTAAAAAACTGCAAATTCAATCAAAGATGGCTGACTTCCTGTTGGGTGGAGTCAGATAAAACCAAGTGATCTTAGCCCGTCATGATGTCACCAATGACCATACCGAGTTTCGTGCAGATCGGAGAAACTTCATCCTGGCCCAAGCCCGCATTTGGTGGCGCCGTAGAGCCCCTCGACCACGCCCAAGCTCAAGCACTACTAAAAGTATAAATTTTTCGAAGGTCTGATCTCCGTGCCAAATTTCATGAGTTTTCAGCCATTTTAAGGCACTTAAAAATGAGCACGAACATTAAAAGAGAAACTGAAAAAAAAAATTATAATAATAATAGTGAAAAAACATGCCGAAAACAATAGGGCTTTAGCACCTCGGTGCAAGCCGTTCCGGCTTGCTCCTCGATGCTCGGGCCCTAATAATAATAATAATAATAGTGAAAAAACATGCCGGAAACAATAGGGCTTTAGCACATCGGTGCAAGCCGTTCCGGCTTGCTCCTTGCTGCTCGGGCCCTAATAATAATAATAGTGAAAAAACATGCCAAAAACAATAGGGCTTTAGCACCTCGGTGCAAGCCGTTCTGGCTTGCTCCTCGATGCTCGGGCCCTAATAATAATAAATATAGCTGCAAGCACCGATGGGCGGGCCCTCGCCATAAGTGCAGTCGCCTCCCTGGTGCAATCGATAAAAAAAATGCCCAGTGGGCAAATGGATTTACATTATTGCTCTGGCTGTCTGGATTTAAGCGTTACAGCAATGAAAGGGTTACACTATGAAATCAAGAGAATTAAACACACACAGACACAGTAACATAAGTAACAATATATGAAGAGTTCAGATGCAAAAGCCACTGCATCCATCTGACATATTTTTTTAAAAAAATACATTTTTGTCAGGTACCAATGTATAGGTCTCTATGTAAGTCCTGGTACATCTGATTTGGCTGAGGCTGGGATTTTAGTGAGTTTGAAGTGAAAGTATTTGATGGATGTATAATGTGTGTCAAGAGCATTCACTCATTTATCTAATGTTTGACTGAGATGTCTTTTAGGGGGGTTTGCGTCTGAACTCTTCATATACAACTTTAAAGAAACTGTGTGCATCTATCATTATTAAAAATTATGGAAAAGTCTTTTGATAACCGCTAATGACAGGTTAGCATGGAACAGCAAGGTCATTAATTAATATAAAAGGCTGAATCATCCTATGATGTGTCCACCAGTGTGATGCTTGTACTGTCACACCACAGGAAAAGATGTCACACCACAGGACTAGGTTTCTATAAGAAACATTTTAAAAAATGCAATAAGAAACTATATATATATATATATATATATATATATATATATATATATTAATCATCTAAAGGCATTTGTGAAATGTGAATTATATAAAATCATATTAACTTACTCTATATATGTTTCTTATTCTAATTAATTAAACCGAGTAATAAACGCTCAGATTTTAAAACATTTCTCATCCTATCAGTGAAAGAGTGTTTAATATATCTAAAACTTTTAATGATTTTCTCTTTAGAAGATTTTTTAAATAAATATTTTAATGCTCTGTAAGCATTTCTACAATCATTATATACAAGTATACTGACAGTACAGCACATATCAATTGATTCTGTGAAAGTACTTTTTTTTCTGATGGGTTAAAAGATATCTTAGCCTACGTCTCCATCCGGTGGTCATCCTGGGTATTATAGTCTTCATTTATGTGTAAAACCAGAAAGAGAACAGAGAGAAGGATGCAGAAAGAAAATAGAATTAAAATGATGCCTTACAAAAGAATAACCATACAGTTTAAAATGAAATATTACACATCTTAATGAATAAATTTTCTCTGTTTGTCTCCCACTCAGACTCTCTCTTGCCACCCATCCCCCTCTCCACACTCACATTCACTCTAACAGTCACACACACACCTAGATGAAACACACAAACACAGGGGCAGAGTTTCTACTTGTTTTTTAATTTTCTTTAATTCATAGAACCTTGGATTTGGTTGAATTCTTGCATAAGTATTGAGAATGACTAGTTCTCTGTATGAAAAAAGTTTGAAAGCGTTTGAATGCTGCATTTTAAAGATATAATAAAATTATTTTCTTTTTTTACTGTTACTTTAATAAATCACCACATCAACACCCTTCCAGATATCCCAAATCCGCTCGCAATTTAGCATCTTCAGTATCTTGGCATCATGCAGAAAAAGTTTGGTGTGAATTTGTTGGTTTTCCTGAGAGCAGTGTTTAAAATTCCACAGCCTGATTTTTCCAAAAATCCACATTCAAAGCAAAATAGCCGACTTCCTGTTGGTCACAGATAATGGTTGTAAATTAGAAATTTGTCCGGATTGAAGTGAACAATATATGTACCGAGTTTGGTGACTGTAGGAAAAACAAGCCCCCAAATATTGTCAAAAGGTGGCGCTATAGAGTGCCTCCTCCACGCCCATTTATGAGCTTTTGCCAGTGTCTAACTCTCATTAATGCTGATATGTGTGTTGCGTTTCATGAAATTCTAAGCATCTTAAGTGCCTCAAAAACACAGGAAACTAATTTAAAACTTTGACACGTTGCCATGGAAACAGCATTTAATGTATCAACAACCCGTTTACAGATTCTTATTGGCCGTGTTTTGACATTATACTGATGAAGTTTGAAGCAAATAGAGTAAAATTAAGATCTTGAATTTAAAGCATTTAGAAAATGACACATTTCTTGCAGCCAGTTGGTGGCGCTATAACTTTGACTCCTAATAATCACATCTATGTGATCAGCATCATAGAACGAACAAACCGATGAAGTTTTGTCAGAATCAGACAGTCTGTGCAAAAGTTATTAGACACTTCCTGTTTCTCATTTCTCACCGTAACTTTGTCACCTCACCACTGCCAAACCGTTCGAGATATCAAAATTCCCTCACAATTTTTCATCCCCAATGTCTCTAGATCATATTCCCTGAGTTTCGAGGCAAATGTTTCAAAATCCTCTGAGGAGTATATCAAATTCCAGAGCATGCGCTTTTTAAACAGCCCTGAATAGCGCATTTCCTGTTGGGTATAGCCTGAGACATAGAGCACGAATGTTGTTCAGCTCGACGAGTTCTATATGTCTACTGAGTTTCATTTGAATACACGCAAGTATGTGTGCGCTAAACGGCAAGATTTTTGGATTTTTTCCAGGGGGCGCTATATAGCCCCTGTGCCACGCCCAGGCCCCAGTCTCTGATACATCCTGATGGCCGCAGGTTCCAGCATGTGTGCCAATTTTCAAGAGTTTATGAGCATGTTAAGGCCCCCAAAAACCCCCGAAAGTTCAAAAGGAGAATACTACTACTACTACTAATAATAATAATAATTAAAGCTGCAAGCAGCGATAAACGGGCCCTCGCACGGGCTCACCGCCGACCGGTAGCTTTAGAAACACAGCAAACGTTGACCAATTTATGCATTTAAAGTGGAACGGCTCGCACCGATGTGCTAAAGCCCTATTGTTTTCGGCATGTTTTTTCACTATTATGTTTGACGCATTGCCGTGGCAACACTGTTTGAGCTATCAAAAAAAGCTCCGCAATTTAACACCTCCTATGTCTTGACGTGATTGTACTGAATTTTGGTGCCATTTACAGGAATCCCCTAGGAGGAGTATTTCGAAAATGACAGCATGCCATATTCAAACAATCCAAAATGGCCGACTTCCTGTTGGGTGGAGCTAAAAATTTGAATTGGAAATTTGTTTGTCATGATGATGGCAATGTCCCTATGAACTTTTGTGAGGATCAGACAAAATCTGTGGCAACCACAGCAATAAATAAAATTTGAAAATTGTAGGGGGCGCTACAGAGTCCACTGGCCACACCCAAAACAAATGACCACAGAATTAAATATTGTGGCTAAGCTTCTACCAGTGTGCCAATTTTCGTGTATTCCAAAGGTATGAAACATGCATTTTCATACTAGGTGGCGCTATGGAGCTGATGAAACACGTCTCTACAAATTTGCACTACTAAATCAAAATATACCATAAGACAAAATTTTCAGTTGACTTTTGTGTAATTTTAAACATGGAAAGTCCCTCAAAATGGCGTGTGAAAATTAAAAAACTGCTAATTCAATCCAAGATGGCTGACTTCCTGTTGGGCGGAGTCAGATAAAACCAAGTGATCTTAGCCCTTCATGATGTCACCAATGACCACACCAAGTTTCGTGCAGATCGGAGAAACTTCATCCTAGCCCATGCCCGCATTTTGTGGCGCTGTAGAGCCCCTCAACCACGCCCAAGCTCAAGCACTACTAAACATTTAAATTTTTTGCAGGTCTGATCTCTGTGCCAAATTTCATGATTTTTCAACCATTTTAAAGCACTTAAAAATAAGCGCGAACATTAAAACTGAAAAAAAATAAATAAATAATAATAATAATAATAATAATAATAGTGAAAAAACATGCCGAAAACAATAGGGCTTTAGCACCTCGGTGCAAGCCGTTCTGTCTTGTTCCTCGATGCTCGGGCCCTAATAATAATAGTGAAAAAACATGCCGAAAACAATAGGGCTTTAGCACCTCGGTGCAAGCCGTTCCGGCTTGGTCCTCGATGCTCGGGCCCTAATAATAGTGAAAAAACATGCCGAAAACAATAGGGCTTTAGCACCTCGGTGCAAGCCGTTCCGAAGAAGAAGAATCCTTACGGGAACAATAGGGTTTCCGCACCTAAGGTGCAAGCCTCTGTCTTGCTCCTCGGTGCTCGGGCCCTAATAATAATAATAATAATCCTTACGGGAACAATAGGGCTTCTGCACCTACGGTGCAAGCCCCTGACTTGCTCCTCGGTGCTCGAGCCCTAATTAAAGCTGCAAGCAGCGATGAACGGGCCCTCGCACCCAGGCTCACCGCTGACCGGTGGCAGACGTTGACCAATTTATGCATTTAAAGTGGTAAATATAAATGACTGACATATTCCTTCTATATGTACCTAACTTTCTGCTGCCAGATGGTGGCACTATCACTATAAATGGATATTGTCATGTAGATATCTTCAGGCCAGTACTGTCATCAGACATATGAAGTTTGGTGCCGATTGAACATGGTATGGTTGATTTATTGAGTTTTTTTCATGTTGCCAACAGGTGGCGCTATGATTGTAACTGAATATTGGCACGTATATGCCTTCAGGCCAGGACCCTTATCAAACCTGTGAAGTTTGGGACAGATCAGACATTCCATGTTTGAGTGAGTGTAAAACAAAATGTCATGTTCCCAGCAGGTGGCACTATAACTAAAACTGCATAGTGTCATGTAGATGTGTTCAGGCCAGGACTCTAAGCAAATAAGTGAAGTTTTGTGCATATCGGATATTGTAGGTTAAGGTTAGTGTAACAAGTAATTTCCTGTTTCCAGCAGGTGGCGCTATGATTGTAACAGAGTATTGGCCTTTAGATGTGTTCAAGTCAGGACTCTTATCAAACAAGTGAAGTTTGGGGCAGATCAGACACTGCATGTGTAAAAATAGCAATTTCCTGATTCCAGCAGGTGGCGCTATGATTGTAAGAGAGTATTGGCCTTTAGATGTGTTCAAGTCAGGACTCTTATCAAACAAGTGAAGTTTGGGGCAGATCAGACACTGCATGTGTAAAACAAGCAATTTCCTGTCTCCAGCAGGTGGCGCTATGATTGTAACAGAGTATTGGCCTTTAGATGTGTTCAAGTCAGGACTCTTATCAAACAAGTGAAGTTTGGCGCAGATCGGACACTGCGTGTGTAAAAAAGCAATTTCCTGATTCCAGCAGGTGGCGCTATGATTGTAACAGAGTATTGGCCTTTAGATGTGTTCAAGTCAGGACTCTTATCAAACAAGTGAAGTTTGGGGCAAATCGGACACTGCATGTGTAAAAAAAAGCAATTTCCTGTTTCCAGCAAGTGGTGCTATGATTGTAACAGAGTATTGGCCTTTAGATGTGTTCAGGTCTGGACTCTTATCATACATGTGAAGTTTGGGGCAGATCAGACACTGCCTGCCTGAGTTACAGTGACTTCCTGTTTCATTGCATTAATAACATCCTTTAGCACTTAGCTAAGTGTTGCTAGCATGTTTTAGAATGTGTATATCATTTTGCTAGCCAATTTTACACTTGCTGATGCTTTTTAATATGCTGCTAGGAGACCATAACAGTGTTAAACATGTTACTTCCTGTTGCCAGCAGGTGGCGCTATGACTATGACTAAATATTGGCATGGACGTGTTCAGGACATGATAATGTTAATAAACGTGAAGATTAAAAATCTAACTGTTCAAAAACTTAAAATACTTACTATTTTGATTGGTAGCGTATGAAGTAAACAAGAACTTTCAAGAAACTAGTCTACATGAATCACACAAATTACCTATTTTAAATTCAAAACGGCAATTTTCGGCAAAAGGTGGCTATTTTGTATCCTCATTCGTCTTCTCAGTTCCTCTCAAATGCAAATCAAACGCCCATTCATAAACACGTCGTGACTTTTTTTTTTTTTATATAGCAATGGAGATAACATTACGAACTGATATTAACGTTAATTACTGGACCCTCTTGGGCAACAACATTAAATGTTGAATGACAATGAAAAAAATAACAGGATAAGCTTACCAACTTCTGTCAGTTCACTTGGACATAGCTGTCCTCATTTTAATGCATTATTTTTCTTTTCCCCTTTTGTCTTTTCTGTTTTGCGCCCCAGAACGTTTCTCTGTTTTATTCATTTTGGTCATACAACTGTGACAGAATGTGTCAAATGGTGAGTGGTTGATATGTACTCAGTTTATAATGAACACATTTTTAAACTCATTAACAATGCTAAGACCCATTAATTTAATAATTTCATGGCATTATTATTAACAACTGATCTTTTGATTATTAAAAAATATTTTCACAGAATAATTTCGGCAAAATGGCGCCCCTATGCACCACATATACTGCATACCACATTTTTGTGCCACTGGATGATACAAATGATTTTAACAGATGTTTTGCAATAATTAAAAGCTTTTGTTAATGCACAACATTTCTGCTGTTGAGGTGTGATATGGGTATAGGGTTAGGGACAGATTTGGTGGTATGGGTAGGTTTAAGGTTGGGTATGGGGTCAACAAGTGTACAGGGGTCAATTTGATTATTATAAATCTGTTTATATTGCATTGTTTTGATAAATGAATTTTCTTGAAAATTAGTTTTTTCCCCCCTTCTATTGATGTATGATTTAAAGGAATATTCTGTTTAATGATACACAATAATATACTAATATAAGTGTTGAGGTGATGAAAACATGTTTTGCACCCAAATTACAATGCGTGTCTTTACCAAGCATTTAGCTGAACTTAACTAACCACTCTTTACAGAAACATTGTTAAAGTAGCTAAAGGTCCAATATCAATAAAGATACTAAAAAAATAAATAGTAAATGTTTATAAACATTTACAAACTGGGATTGAAATTAACTTTTTCACTCACCAGCCAATTGGGCTACTCAATTTACCGACCATTCGTAACTTCCACTAGTCAAAAAAATAATTAAAAAAAAAGCTTGAGGCTGTCTACACTGAATGTCACCAAACAACCGTTGCAAATCATTTAGTGTCTATCTCAATATCTCAATATTGTTTGGCATTTTATTGATATAGATAATTCAACATTATTTTTCTGAGTGTGTTATTGTGCTGATATCTTAAGGACTACCGTGGACTCCTAAAGTTGTTGATATTCTTCATATTCTGTGTTGTCACTTCACAGCAGTGATAGAAATTAATCTTTTCTAATAAATTAAAATTAATTTTTATTTTTTTATTTTTTTTAGGGTGGTACTAAAATAAATAAATAAATTACTATCAACAAAATTCATTGTTGCAGAAGTTTCTGATGAGGTGGCATTTAGATGTATCTACACGTTAATGCAGCTTAGAGGGACATGGAATGCTTTATCCTGCAGTTAAATGCATAAATAATGTTTTAATATTTTAAGCATAAAATGTTGAATACTGATATTTGAAATGATTTTAAAAATGAAAAGATACTTTAAATGTGAAATTAAAACCACCAAAACACCATCATATATGTTACGGAGTGACAGAGGAGTGAAGTGGGCGGATCCATGTGCAAGCTTTTATTGAACGTAAACAAAGACATGGTCATAGACAGGCTGGGTCGACATTAGCAAACAGGTATATATGGGCAAGACACAAGAGTAATCCTTAAACAGGAGAGGGTCAACTGGCGGCTAACGTAATCCAGGGGGGTAGGCAAAAGTGTAATCCATAAAACAGTCAATAAACCAGACAAGGGGAATACAGAGTCCAAAACGGCAAGGCGAAGAGTAATCCAAGACGGGCGATAAATCTAGGGCAGGCTGCAGGCTGGACAAGACGAGATACAACTAGGCAGGGAATCAAAACACAGATGGCTAGGCTAGAACTAGAAACAAGACTAGGGACAAGATAAACTAGGCAAGACTTTTGAACTAGGAAAAGGCTCCCTAAAAACATGCTAGCACTTAGAAAGCACTAAATGCAGTGCAATACTCAGCAAGGAGGAAGAGGAAGTCCAAGGCTTATATAGTGTGACGGATCAGACGGAAGACCACGGACCGGATTCATGACAATATGTTGCTCAGAGATGCAAAACAATATTGTGGGTGTGTTTGGAATGATTTTTGTTGGCAAAATAGATCAAAAACAGACAATATGGCATCTAAAATGCAAGTCTCTTGATATTAACTTATTGTTTATTAAACTGCTGTATAAAATCAGTCACATTTGTAACCATGAAAAGAAACGGCACTCTTTCTGTGATATTAACTATATGAAATTATATAAATATATACATTTTCTGCCCCCTTATCTTGAATTATGTGATCATTCTCAATGCATATTAATAGACTGAATCATGCAGAAAGAACGCACTCTAAATACATACGTCACTGAGTTAATCTAACCAGATGAATATTAACCCGCCAAACTGGCTAGTGATTTGACAGCGTTACCTGCCACAGCTGATTTTTACCCACATCTGGCGGGGCTAAATTTTAAATCCTGTTTACAAATGATGAATAGTCTCCACTTTAGATTAGGTTCTGCAAAAACATTAACAAATTATTAGTGTATGATTTAAGATGTGCAAATAGTAGAAGTCTACATAACAAACAAAGACCAAATATATGATCTTTACAGACTGTAATTATGAGTTAATGGATATATTAACATGAATAGTTTGTGAAGCACCAAACCTGCACATGTTTGCTAACAATTGATTAATTAAGCTTTTAATCATTGTAAACCATCTGTCAAAATTATTTGAAGATTAAAAAAAAGCATGATCATATGAATTAAAAGTTTAATGACATTTGTCAGCATTTCAATTTACATTAAATGATGATCTGTTAATCATTTGGTAATGTTTAATGTTTAATAAGTTCATTAGTTTCTATTAACAAGCACATTATCTCATATTTCTAGATATGTGAATATATATTAAGTAATTATTAGTTAAACATGTTATATATATATATATATATATATATATATGTTAATGATTTATTAATGAAAGTCATTATAAAGCGTTACCAAAAATTAACTCATATTTACGCTAACAGATTAAAAACCAGAGTGTCACAGATTATTTCAGAGACACAATGTAACAGTCATGAACTCTTTTGTTGTTTGTTCCTGTCTTTCATTGGTTTAATCCTTTTGTATTTTGGTTCATTCGTACCGTGACAGACGATCGGACCAACATAGTTTAGTGTCATGCTACCTTGCGTTTTGTTTTGTCGTTTTATTCCGTTGTTTTATTTGTTTTATTTGATTGTGGGAGCTACAGAAAGCCCCACCCACCGCACCACTGCTGAGGGTAAGCTAGAACTGGACTCGGGAAACTTAATTGACTTTCTGTCTGACATTCCCACCCTTCAATCACCTCAACTAGTCAACTGGGAAATTCAAATCAAACTGTTCCCTTAACACCCTCTCTACTGGATCTCGTCAGCGCCTTTGCTCACCCTCAGCTCACCATCTGTGGCGTGGGCTCGCCGCGGGTCTGCCCATCTCCAGCTCCACTGGCGTTGAGTCTGGAGAATCCCCCTACTCTGCCTCCAGCCCCCGAGGCCCAGACTCCGCCTTAGTCCTGTGACCCTGCGGCTTTGCTGTGGGGTCTCACCGTCACCTCGGGACTCCACTCCTTTGGCTGCACCTCGTCACTCTGTCCCACCGGCTCCGCTGGGCTCCCTTCCTCCATCTCTGCCTCAGTCCTCTATCACTCTGGCACTGCTGTGGGCTTCCGGATCTCCGCCTACGCCTCTGTCACCGAAGCTACCTGCTCTGCCGCGGCCCTCCGGATCCTCTGCTTTGCCCTGGCTCGTCGGCTTTCCATTTCCGCCTCGGGCACCACCTCCACCTGCTCCGCCGTTGTCGGATGCCCCCCTGGAGTCGTCAGCTCTTCATCCACCATGGCTGTGGTCTGTGTCTTGCCTGGCTCCTCCTGTTCCAAATCCCTCCTGCCTTACTCCCTCTGTCGGATCCACCCTGGACTTTTCAGTTTCCTCCATGGCTCCTCCCTCTGTCGGATTCATCCATCAGATTATTTGTCCTCCTTCCGAACCCCCTTCCTCCCCCCACAGTTGGACCTCCTACGGCACGAGGTCACGCCTTCTGGGAGAGGGCGAACTGCAACAGTCATGAACTCTTGTTGTTTGTTCCTGTCTTTCATTGGTTTAATCTTTTTGTATTTTGGTTTGTTCCGTTTCCTGTTTGCCCATATTTGGTTATGTTCCTGTTCCTCTCCTTGTTATGTTGTCATTAGTTAATTACCCACACCTGTGTTCATTAGCCACCCTTTAAGAGCTGTTTCTGTTCATTGCTGTTGGTCCGATTTCATTGTTGTGTTTGTGTATTCTTGCCCTTCATCTCTGGATTTATCATTTGTGGATTTTATTAAAGACTTTGTATTCCACTTGTATTTCATACAATGAAAAATGTATTAAGGTTTGAAATTAATATTAACTAAAATTAATAAATACTATATAACTATTGCTCACATTAAGTATATCTCACATAAGCTCATTTAAATTTAGGGTAAAGTTTTATTGTTCTGTGTGGGTTTAACTCTCTTGATGTTTTGGATTAACTCTTTCATTGCTGTAACCCTTAAAACCATACTGCCAGAGAGTTACTCTGTGTGCCTGCTGTGATTCATTATCATGATGCCCCTGGGGTTGCGTCGGCACGGTTGCAAGTTTGAGTCCCAGGTCCGGCAGGGATTGTCGGTGGGGGGGGGAGTGAATGATCAATACCATGACTGAGGTGAGACCCTTGAGCAAGGCACCGAACCCCCAACTGCTCCCCGGGCGCTGCAGCAATAGCAATATGGCTGCCCACTGCTCCGGGTATGTGTGTTAACTACTGTGTGTGTGCACTTGGATGGGTTAAATGCAGAGCACAAATTCTAAGTATGGGTCACCATACTTGGCCACATGTCCTTTCCCATTTCTTATTATTTCTTAAGGCTTTTGTGTCCCTTAATGTGCTCAAAAACTCTTGAAAATTGGCACACACTTGGAATCTGTGGTCATTAGGGTCAGGCAGAGACTGGTACACGGGTGTGGCAAGGCGACTCTACAGCGCCCCCTGAAATTTGGAGGGCCGTATACAGTATTACACATACTTGCACTTTCACATATGAAACTCAGTACACATATAGAACTCATAGAACTGAACAACTTTTGTACTCTGTCATTAGCTCATCCCGACAGGAAGTTGGTTATTCAGAGTTATGTGTAAAATGCATGCTCTGGAATTTGATATACTAGTCCTAGGTTTTTTACCCGATTGCCACCAAACTATGTCAACATGATCTAGAGACATTAGGGATGAAAAATTGTGAGGGGATTTTTGATATCTGAAACTTCAGCAGTTTATGCATTTAAGGAGTCTGATAACATAGATGTGACTATAAGGAGTCAAAGTTATAGCACCTCCAACTGGCAACAGGAAGTGTGTCTCTTTATTTAAGTTATTGGCAACAGGAAGTGTGTCTCTTTATTTAAGTTATTGGGGACAACAACTAAATTGGGGAAAACTAAATTGGGGACAAACTATTTATTAATTTGGAACTATTGAATAATTTCCTCAAACTAAAATTGTTTAAAGTTTCTTTTGAATTATTGATATATTACTTTCCCATTTGGTACTGTAAAGTTGCTTTGACACAATTTGTATTGTAAAAAGCACTACATAAATAAAGCTGACTTGACTTGACTCTTTTATAAATGCTTTAAAATCACATGGTGATTTGCTTCAAATTTCATCATAATAATGTCAAAACACACACATCAGGAATAATGATAATTAGACACTGGCAAAAGCTTATAAATGGGTGTGGAGGAGGCACACTTTTTAATAAAAGTTGGTGGGTTCATTTTTCCTACAGTCATCAAACTCGGTACATATATTGTTCTCATCAATCCGGACAACTTTCTAATTTACACCCATTAGCTATGACCAACAGGACATCGGCTATCAGGTGGAGGAATTTTAAATACTACTTTCAGGAAAACCAAGCAGTTTAAAACAAACTTTGTCTACATGATGCCAAGACACTAAAGATGCTAAATCCTAACTCTTTAAAACTTTTTACACATGAAGAACAAGTCATTCTTAGGAAACATGGTTAGTTTCATACATTCATCATGCTCAGAGGCCCCAAAAACGATAAAAATATCAGACATGTCAGCTGGGAGATGAGGAATGTAATATCAAGGATGACTACCAGAGTGATTCCTTTTGATATGATAATGATAAGGAATGTGCCTCGAGCTACCTTTCACATAGGGCTGTGTGATATTGAAGAAAAATGCGATATGCGATACTCTTGTCTTTTGTTCATGGCCACAAATATTGCAAGCTGTAGCGATATTGCATATTGCGATATGTACATTTGCAATATGTCAATAATTTTGATTGCCCTAGTTTCACGTACATGCATGAAACTCGGTACATACATGTAAAACACCAATACCTACAAAAAAGTCTCCTGGCACAACATCCAAAACCCAACAGGAAGTCTGTTATTTTGAATTTCCTGTACGATTTTGTGCAGTTTTTTCAGGTCTCATACTTTAACGAACTCCTCCTACATTAAAAACTTCTAGATCTGACTACTTTTTGTCTCTTTTAGAAGAAAACAAATATAATCCTAGATATTTATTCAATACAGTGGCTAAATGCCCAGAAGCCCTCCAGGGCGGAACGGAAGCCCACCAGGGCGGAGCAGACAGGTCTGTAACACAGAGCATAGACAGACAAACAGAGAGAGAGAAAGAGAGAGAGAGAGCCCAAGCTCCTGGTTTCGCTTGGCTGGACCCCCAGATTGCAGAAGGCCTCAGTGGACCAACTGGGACAGGACGAGAGCTCTTTAGGGGAACGTAGGTTGCTGGGTGCTACCACCGTGCAAGGAGCAGGTGCGGCTATCCCCTTTGCGCAAGAATCCTCAGCCACCTCCTCCGGGGATGGAGGACTCATTGGTGGTATACGCGGCCCAGACAACCCACAGTGCTACTCTCAGGGTGAGTGTGGCAACTATGAAAGTTGGTTTGGGGACGGCAACTGGGAATTGGCTTGTCTCAGGAACTGTAGCTGTGACTTGACTTGGTTCTAGAACAGCGGCTGTGACTTGACTTGACTCGAGAGTGGCAGCAGCAAAGTGAGTGGGCTCACGAGCAGCAGCTGCAGCGTGAGAGGGTTCAGGAGCGGTAGCTGCGACGAGGCTTGACTCAGGAGGAGCAGCAGGGATGAGGCTTGACTCAGGAGGAGCAGCAGGGATGAGGCTTGACTCAGGAGGAGCAGCTGCGACGAGGCTCGACTCAGGAGGAGCAGCCGCGACATGACTGGGTTCAGGAGGGGCAGCTGCAAAGGCACTCGACTCTGGGGCAGCTGCTGGGAAGTGGCTTGGTTCAGGAGGAGCTACAGCGATGAGGCTTGACTCAGGAACAGGAACAGCAACTGTGCTTTGACTTGATGCTCGACCTAAATCTGGAATGACGACTGCAACCTGACTGGACACAGAAGTGACCGCTGTAACTTGGCCTGTCTCTGGAACAACAGCTGTGCTTTGACTTGACACAGCCAAGTCATCTTGGCCATCTTGGCAGGTGCAGACACTGGAGTGGCGGCCATCTTGTCCTCAGGCGGCTTGGCTGGTTTGCCATTAGCGAGAGCGGGCTTGGAAGACTTGATGCTAGCGGACGCTGATCTGGCTGGCGTGATGCTAGCGGGCGTTGATCTACCGGGCGCTGATATGGCTGGTGTGACGCTAGCAGGCATTGATCGAGCTGACGTGACGCTAGCGAGCATTGAACTGGCTGATGTTGGCCTTGGGAAATCATCTGCTTGTGGTGCTAGCAGCGGTGGAAGGTCATCCACGCCGAATATCAGTCTAGGGCAGGGTTCCTCAATTAGTTTTCACCGAGGGCCAAATTCTGCCAACAATACCAAGCAGATGGGAGTTTTAGTTACTCAAAAATGTTCTGAGGGCAGAAAGGAAAATGATTGGTTTACAGATTCAACCAATGAAATTGAAGCAGAGGCGGGATCAGGAAATTTGAACGTGGGGAGGGAATACTTCAGACAGATACATTATTAACGCTTCGTGGGAGACATTTCTTGCAAGGTAAGTACATTTACTATGTATTTATGAAAAAAATCTACATATTTATCATTTACTAAGATAACTAGCTAACAAAGATGTACAGAATCATCGGCTGAATAGCATGTCATATGCATTTTCATCAGTCTATCACACCAAAGCAGCGTATGGGTTAATTGTAGTAAAACATGCCTTTCCATTGCTACCCCGCTGTCTGTGAAACCGATATGAGCGACAACAGAACTCAAATCTCTGTGACATTTCATCAATTTGCGTTAGCATTCGCATTGCGTTAGCGTTAGCATTCATATGACTCTTATTTTTACTATGCGCTGCTCTCAGGGCAGCAGTAATCAATATTCATATTACTGAGTAATCAATATTCATATGACTGTTATTTTTAGTGTACTATGCGCTGCTCTCAGGGCAGCAGTAATCAATATTCATATTACTGAGTAATCAATATTAATAATACTGTTATTTTTAGTGTACTATGCGCTGCTCTCAGGGCAGGAGTAATCAATATTCATATTACTGAGTAATCAATATTAATAATACTGTTATTTTTAGTGTACTATGCGCTGCTCTCAGGGCAGCAGTATTCAATATTCATATTACTGAGTAATCAATATTAATAATACTGTTATTTTTAGTGTACTATGCGCTGCTCTCAGGGCAGCAGTAATCAATATTCATATTACTGAGTAATCAATATTAATAATACTGTTATTTTTAGTGTACTATGCGTTGCTCTCAGGGCAGCAGTATTCAATATTCATATTACTGAGTAATCAATATTAATAATACTGTTATCTTTAGTGTACTATGCGCTGCTCTCAGGGCAGCAGTAATCAATATTCATATTACTGAGTAATCAATATTCATATGACTGTTATTTTTAGTGTACTATGCGCTGCTCTCAGGGCAGGAGTAATCAATATTCATATTTCTGAGTAATCAATATTAATAATACTGTTATCTTTAGTGTACTATGCGCTGCTCTCAGGGCAGCAGTAATCAATATTCATATTATTGAGTAATCAATATTCATATGACTGTTATTTTTAGTGTACTATGCGCTCTCTCAGGGCAGCAGTAATCAATATTCATATTACTGAGTAATCAATATTCATATGACTGTTATTTTTAGTGTACTATGCGCTGCTCTCAGGGCAGCAGTAATCAATATTCATATTACTGAGTAATCAATATTCATATGACTGTTATTTTTAGTGTACTATGCGCTGCTCTCAGGGCAGCAGTAATCAATATTCATATTACTGAGTAATCAATATTAATAATACTGTTATCTTTAGTGTACTATTGTCACACAACACAGACGCTGAGATGGGAGTAACACAGAGGAGGTAGTTTTATTGACAATGAATGTAGAGAACAGATGAACAGAAAAGTGAAAGGCAGTGGGCTTATCTGACGGTCCTTGATGAGTTGTAGTGTAAGCGTCCAAACAAGATTGTCGGCAACCAGAGTCCAGAGTGTAGGAGGCGATGAGCGCATGGAGAGGTCGAGAGCTACGTACGGGGGTGCGAACGGTAGATCCGACAGGGGGAAACTGAGCAGAGGAGTCTTATAAAGGGTGGAGTCTGATTGGAACCAGGTGGTGATGATTAGAATTCTGGTGATTGAGATCTGGTGGGAGGTGCTTCTGAGGGAGGTGGCTGTGGTGAATGCCTGACATTACCCCCTCCTCCAAGGGCGGCTCCCGACGCCCTATTACGGCGCCGAGGGCGGCCGCGACCACGAGGGGCCGGACGATCCGGGTGGCTGTGGTGGAAGTCCAGCATAAGCGTGGGATCTAAGACGTCTTCACGTGACACCCAGGATCGTTCCTCAGGTCCGTACCCCTCCCAGTCGACAAGATATTCCAGGCGGCCCCCTCGACGCCTGGAGTCCAGGATCTCGTGGACGGTGTAGATTTCCGGTTGATCCAGGACTTCTGGAGGAGGGGGTCCAGCTTCAGCTCTGGTGGTGTCTGTGGTAGAGGGAAAGAAGGGTTTTAGAAGGGAGACGTGGAACGTGGGGTGAATGCGGTACCTGGGTGGGAGCTGAAGCTGGTAGGTGACATCGTTGATCTGCCTCAGGATCTTGAAGGGACCTATGTAGCGGGGACTCAGCTTCTTGCAGGGCAGTCGTAGGCGTATGTCCTTGGTGGAGAGCCATACCCTATCCCCTGGATGGTACAAGGGCGTCGTCCTACGTCGAGCGTCGGCGAAGGTCTTGTGACGACGGACTGCCCGCTGGAGGTGGTGATGAGCTGAGTCCCACACTCTCTCGCTCTCTCGAAACCAGTGGTCTACAGCTGGAACATGCGATGGTTCCTCCGTCCAGGGAAACAGCGGGGGCTGAAAACCGAGTACGCACTGGAAAGGTGTTAATCCGGTGGTCTCCTGACGTAGGGAATTCTGTGCGTACTCGGCCCACGGGAGGAACCTGCTCCAGCTGTGTTGATCTTCAGAGCAGTAGGACCGGAGGTAACGTCCAAGCTCTTGGATCTTCCTCTCAGTCTGGCCATTGGTCTGTGGGTGATATCCTGAGGAGAGATTAACAGAGATACCCAGTAATTTGAAGAAAGCTTTCCACACGTGAGAGATGAATTGAGGACCCCGGTCCGACACAATCTCCTCTGGGAGGCCGAAGTGACGAAACACATGGTGGAATAGGACCTCCGCCGTTTCCATGGCAGTAGGCAATCCCTTAAGAGGGACGAATTTACAGGACTTGGAAAAACGATCCACAGTGACCAGTACACAAGTGTTACCTTCAGAGTTGGGGAGGTCCGTGACGAAGTCTACTCCCAGGTGGGACCAGGGCCTCTGGGGAATGGGTAGAGGAACCAGCTTGCCTGCGGGAAGTTGTCGTGGTGAGTTAGACATGGCACAGACTGAGCAGCTTTGGACGTACCTGATGGTGTCACGGTCCATACTGGGCCACCAGTAACGAGATTGGAGGAGCGAGAGGGTCCTTCTGCTGCCCGGATGTCCAGAGCCCGGAGACCGATGAGCTGTGTCCAGAAGGGTTAAACGTTGGGAGCGAGGTACATAGATCTTCCCTTCTGGACTTTCCGGCGGAGCTGGCTCCTGGAGGGTGGCTTCCTAGATCTGCTGATCCAGGTCCCATGATATGGGGCAGATGAGAAGTTGAGAGGGGATGATAGGATCGGGTTCGGGGAGTGAGTCCTTGGCATGTTGGCGTGAGAGAGCGTCTGCAGGAATATTCTTTGAACCGGGACGATAGGTGATCTTGAAGTTGAACCGAGTGAAGAAGAGGGCCCAGCGTGCTTGACGGGGGTTGAGTCGCCTGGCTTCACGGATATATTGCAGGTTCTTGTGATCTGTGATGATGGTAAATGGATGAATGGCTCCCTCTAGCCAATGGCGCCACTCCTCCAGGGCCAATTTGATGGCCAACAGTTCACGATTTCCAACGTCGTAGTTTTGCTCCGCCGGAGACAGCTTACGGGAGTAAAAAGCACAGGGATGGAGGAGGGAGGAGTCGCCGACCGCTTGGGAAAGCACTGCCCCGACGCCGATGGTGGAGGCGTCCACTTCTACGAAGAAGGGTCGTTCTGGATCCGGGTGATGAAGTAAAGGGGCAGTGCTGAAAATCTGCTTCAGTAGATGGAAAGCTTCGTGGGCGGAGGGGTTCCAGGTCAGGTGTTTCGGTTTACCCCTCAGGAGGGAGGTCAGTGGAGCTGTGAAGGTGCTGTAATTCTGGATGAAGCGTCGGTAGAAGTTTGCGAAACCAAGAAAGTGTTGAAGTTCTTTAATGCTGGTGGGTTGTGGCCAGTTCATGACTGCATCGACCTTCTCTTGATCCATCTGCACACCCTCGGCACTGATGTTGTAACCCAGAAACTGTACTGATGGTTGATGGAACTCACACTTCTCGAGTTTGAGAAACAGATGATGACGACGGAGCTTGTGGAGGACCTGCTGGACGTGCTGGCGATGTTCGGCCTGGTTCCGGGAGTAGATGAGGATGTCATCAATGTAAACTACGACGAACCGGTGGAGGAACTCCCGGAACACCTCGTTCATAAACGTTTGGAAGACCGAGGGACTAATGGATAACCCATATGGCATGACTAGATATTCATAGTGCCCAGCAGGTGTTATGAAAGCTGTTTTCCACTCGTCTCCCTCACGAATACGAAAGAGGTTGTAAGCACTCCGCAGGTCCAGCTTCGTGAAGACCTGGGATCCACGAAGCTCTTCGAGGGTGGCAGGGACCAAGGGGAGCGGGTAGGGTTGTTGGATGATTTGTGAGTTCAGCTGCCGGTAGTCGATGCAGGGACGCAGACCTCCATCCTTCTTACCCACGAAGAAGAAGCTAGAAGCGGCCGGCGAGGTAGATGGACGAATATACCCTTGATGTAATGCCTCCGCAATGTACTCCTCCATCGCCTGGCGCTCCGGGATGGACAGGGGATAGACACGTCCTTTAGGTAGTTGAGCACCGGGCAGCAGATTGATGGCACAGTCCCATGACCGATGGGGTGGTAGTTGGGTGGCAGCTTGCTTACTGAACACATCCTGGAACGCCAAATACTCCGCTGGGATCTCGACGGGGATTGCTGGCTCAGGGCTTTCAACCTGGGTAGATGCGAGGGGAACTGCAACAGATCTAGGAAGAGGTAGGTTGGACAAACATTGACGGTGGCACTGTTCACCCCAGCGACTGATGTCGCAGGGGTCCCAGCGGAGTTCTGGATGGTGTAGTTGAAGCCAGGGGCGTCCCAGGATGATGCTGACGGTGGAGTCCTCCAGTACCAGAAACTGAATATCCTCCATATGAAACAGTCCAACTTGTAGGGTGATAGATGGAGACTTATGACGAATTTTCCCACGCCCCAGTGGTTTTCCCTGAATGGTAGTAACTGAATATATGGTGGGATGGCGTAGACTTCTGAGTTGTAGTTGTCTTAAACAGTTCGAGGAGATGAAATTTCCTGATGAACCTGAATCGACCAAAGCAGAGACAGACAGCGAGATATCAGCAGTATGTAGTGTTACGGGTAATAAAGTTAAGGAAGCAGTATTGATTTCTGAGCGTATGGTACTCACCACGGGGCGTGGGGGTCGAACAGGACAGTTGCGAATGAGGTGACCAGGGTTCCCGCAGTACAGACAGAGTCCAGAAGTTAATCGACGAGTGCGTTCAGCTTGCGTGAGACGGCTTGAATCCACTTGCATGGGTTCTGGTACTGGAGGCCTAGCTGCCACCGAGGTCGGCTGAGGAGCGGGATTTGAAGGCTGGCAGGCGGCCAGTCGCTGGGTAATGCGGGTGGTTTGTTGCAAGAATGTCTCTAGACCGACGGAATCATCGTAGAACGCCATGGCGGCTTGGATGTTGGAGTTCAGACCATGACGGTAAGCGCCCAGTAGCGCTACTTCATCCCAGCCACTAGCCGCCGCCAGCGTGCGGAAATGGAGTGTGTAGTCATGAATCGAAGAAGAGCCCTGCTGCAGACGAAACAACTGATCTGAAATGGTTAGTGGTCCGGTAGCGGTGTTGAACACCTCGGAGAAATGGCCGACAAACAGATCAAAAGAGTGAATGATGGGATTATTGTTAGTCCAGATGGCTTTAGCCCATTGAAGTGCCTTACCGGTGAGGAGGGATATGAGAAAGGCTACCTTGGCGTTCTCCGAGGCAAACTGTTGCGGTTGCATTTGAATGTACAATTTAACTTGAAGGAGGAACCCGCTACACTCAGCCGCCTCACCCGCAAAGGAAGCGGGCATGGCCATGGGACATCCTGAGGCAGATGGCGGCGTCGGAGGTGGTCTCAACGCCGCCGTCAGGGCATTCACTAATTCAGTGATGGGGCTGGGTGACGCGGTCTCATCCGGGTTCATGATCGGTAAGTGGGTCGGATCTTCTGTCACACAACACAGACGCTGAGATGGGAGTAACACAGAGGAGGTAGTTTTATTGACAATGAATGTAGAGAACAGATGAACAGAAAAGTGAAAGGCAGTGGGCTTATCTGACGGTCCTTGATGAGTTGTAGTGTAAGCGTCCAAACAAGAGTGTCGGCAACCAGAGTCCAGAGTGTAGGAGGCGATGAGCGCATGGAGAGGTCGAGAGCTACGTACGGGGGTGCGAACGGTAGATCCGACAGGGGGAAACTGAGCAGAGGAGTCTTATAAAGGGTGGAGTCTGATTGGAACCAGGTGGTGATGATTAGAATTCTGGTGATTGAGATCTGGTGGGAGGTGCTTCTGAGGGAGGTGGCTGTGGTGAATGCCTGACAACTATGCGCTGCTCTCAGGGCAGCAGTAATCAATATTCATATTACTGAGTAATCAATATTCATATGACTGTTATTTTTAGTGTACTATGCGCTGCTCTCAGGGCAGCAGTAATCAATATTAATAATACTGTTATTTTTAGTGTACTATTCGCTGCTCTCAGGGCAGCAGTAATCAATATTCATATTACTGAGTAATCAATATTAATAATACTGTTATTTTTAGTGTACTATGCGCAGCTCTCAGGGCAGCAGTAATCAATATTCATATTACTGAGTAATCAATATTAATAATACTGTTATTTTTAGTGTACTATGCGCTGCTCTCAGGGCAGCAGTAATCAATATTCATATTACTGAGTAATCAATATTAATAATACTGTTATTTTTAGTGTACTATGCGCTGCTCTCAGGGCAGGAGTAATCAGTATTAATAATACTGTTATTTTTAGTGTACTATGTGCTACTCTCAGGGCAGGAGTAATCAATATTCATATTTCTGAGTAATCAATATTAATAATACTGTTATTTTTAGTGTACTATGCGCTGCTCTCAGGGCAGGAGTAATCAATATTCATACTACTGAGTAATCAATATTAATAATACTGTTATTTTTAGTGTACTATGCGCTGCTCTCAGGGCAGCAGTAATCATTATTTATATTACTGAGTAATCAATATTCATATGACTGTTATTTTTAGTGTACTATGCGGAGCTCTCAGGGCAGCAGTAATCAATATTCATATTACTGAGTAATCAATATTAATAATACTGTTATTTTTAGTGTACTATGCGCTGCTCTCAGGGCAGGAGTAATCAATATTAATAATACTGTTATTTTTAGTGTACTATGTGCTGCTCTCAGGGCAGGAGTAATCAATATTCATATTACTGAGTAATCAATATTCATATGACTGTTATTTTTAGTGTACTATGCGCTGCTCTCAGGGCAGCAGTAATCAATATTTATATTACTGAGTAATCAATATTCATATGACTGTTATTTTTAGTGTACTATGCGCAGCTCTCAGGGCAGCAGTAATCAATATTCATATTACTGAGTAATCAATTTTCATAATACTGTTATTTTTAGTGTACTAGTATGCACTGCTCTCAGGGCAGGAGTAATCAATATTAATAATACTGTTGTTTTTAGTGTACTATGTGCTGCTCTCAGGGCAGGAGTAATCAATATTCATATTTCTGAGTAATCAATATTAATAATACTGTTATTTTTAGTGTACTAGTATGCACTGCTCTCAGGGCAGGAGTAATCAATATTAATAATACTTTTATTTTTAGTGTACTATGTGCTGCTCTCAGGGTAGGAGTAATCAATATTCATATTTCTGAGTAATCAATATTAATAATACTGTTATTTTTAGTGTACTATGTGCTGCTCTCAGGGCAGGAGTAATCAATATTCATATTACTGAGTAATCAATATTAATAATACTGTTATTTTTAGTGTACTATGCGCTGCTCTCAGGGCAGCAGTAATCAATATTCATATTTCTGAGTAATCAATATTAATAATACTGTTATTTTTAGTGTACTATGTGCTGCTCTCAGGGCAGGAGTAATCAATATTCATATTACTGAGTAATCAATATTAATAATACTGTTATTTTTAGTGTACTATGCGCTGCTCTCAGGGCAGCAGTAATCAATATTCATATTTCTGAGTAATCAATATTAATAATACTGTTATTTTTAGTGTACTAGTATGCACTGCTCTCAGGGCAGGAGTAATCAATATTCATATTACTGAGTAATCAATATTAATAATACTGTTATTTTTAGTGTACTATGCGCTGCTCTCAGGGCAGGAGTAATCAGTATTAATAATACTGTTATTTTTAGTGTACTATGTGCTACTCTCAGGGCAGGAGTAATCAATATTCATATTTCTGAGTAATCAATATTAATAATACTGTTATTTTTAGTGTACTATGCGCTGCTCTCAGGGCAGGAGTAATCAATATTCATACTACTGAGTAATCAATATTAATAATACTGTTATTTTTAGTGTACTATGCGCTGCTCTCAGGGCAGCAGTAATCATTATTTATATTACTGAGTAATCAATATTCATATGACTGTTATTTTTAGTGTACTATGCGGAGCTCTCAGGGCAGCAGTAATCAATATTCATATTACTGAGTAATCAATATTAATAATACTGTTATTTTTAGTGTACTATGCGCTGCTCTCAGGGCAGGAGTAATCAATATTAATAATACTGTTATTTTTAGTGTACTATGCGCTGCTCTCAGGGCAGGAGTAATCAATATTCATATTACTGAGTAATCAATATTCATATGACTGTTATTTTTAGTGTACTATGCGCTGCTCTCAGGGCAGCAGTAATCAATATTTATATTACTGAGTAATCAATATTCATATGACTGTTATTTTTAGTGTACTATGCGCAGCTCTCAGGGCAGCAGTAATCAATATTCATATTACTGAGTAATCAATTTTCATAATACTGTTATTTTTAGTGTACTAGTATGCACTGCTCTCAGGGCAGGAGTAATCAATATTAATAATACTGTTGTTTTTAGTGTACTATGTGCTGCTCTCAGGGCAGGAGTAATCAATATTCATATTTCTGAGTAATCAATATTAATAATACTGTTATTTTTAGTGTACTAGTATGCACTGCTCTCAGGGCAGGAGTAATCAATATTAATAATACTTTTATTTTTAGTGTACTATGTGCTGCTCTCAGGGTAGGAGTAATCAATATTCATATTTCTGAGTAATCAATATTAATAATACTGTTATTTTTAGTGTACTATGTGCTGCTCTCAGGGCAGGAGTAATCAATATTCATATTACTGAGTAATCAATATTAATAATACTGTTATTTTTAGTGTACTATGCGCTGCTCTCAGGGCAGCAGTAATCAATATTCATATTTCTGAGTAATCAATATTAATAATACTGTTATTTTTAGTGTACTATGTGCTGCTCTCAGGGCAGGAGTAATCAATATTCATATTACTGAGTAATCAATATTAATAATACTGTTATTTTTAGTGTACTATGCGCTGCTCTCAGGGCAGCAGTAATCAATATTCATATTTCTGAGTAATCAATATTAATAATACTGTTATTTTTAGTGTACTAGTATGCACTGCTCTCAGGGCAGGAGTAATCAGTATTAATAATACTGTTATCTTTAGTGTACTATGCGCTGCTCTCAGGGCAGCAGTAATCAATATTCATATTACTGAGTAATCAATAATCATATGACTGTTATTTTTATTATATTTCAAGAAACTGTTTTTTGCACTTCCATTTTCACATGATTTGTTTATAATGACAACAAACCTGACATTGACTCTGATTATTTCATCTAGCTTTTCTTCTCTTTGCAGAATAACATTCTTGAAAGAGCAGAAGGTCACTGGCCCATACTTGGAGAAAGGGAATCTCTGGACTTTCTGTTTAAGTTCCTCTAGTTTTAGTTGAGAATCCTGCTGATATATAAAGTGCCCATATAGCTGTTTGTAAATGTAGAAGTTCTGCAAAGGTTTAAAGATATCAAAGTTCATGAAAAATAAAAGTTTCGTCTTCTAAAATAAATAATTGATTCTGAACTGGTGCGCTGAAATGAGTGAAACTCCAGTCTCACTTCCAGTTACAAATTACCTAGTAGGTAAGTCAATAATGCCAGCCTATGGACTGTCTCTCAAACATCTACTCTGATCTGCCCTCAATCATTGTAGTTGTAGCTGAGGCCAGAGTACAGTAGGCTCTAGGAATAGCAGGGTTTAAAGATGTATTATGTCATTAAGAAATTGTCCATTTTAAGGGAAATTAATTTTTATCTGTCATAATATGATTTTACTAGTAATTCTGTTCTATACATTGCTATATTTCAGATGCTGTGCAGTGAGCTGGTCAGTAATGTAATGTTCATGGTATGGAAGTTTGCTCAAAAGAAAATGGTCCAAGAAATTCATGCATTTCAATTGCAGGAGGACTTGTCCTGGAGACTCTGAGAAACTGGCTTTGAGAAGATATTTGGCAAGGCGACCTATGGCCTTGGTTTAAAGGGAGCAGGTTCAAATTTGTTGAGTAGTGTCTAAAAAATAACTTAACCTCTAGGATTATGATATCAACCAGTTAAACTTACTGCAATTTAATGATACATCTTTGCTATACCTTTTGTTGTGAAATGTACCTGTTTTTACATGGATTTATTTCACTGGATTCATTTGTAATTGTATAAAGAGGAGGAAAGAACTCACAATTAAGCTTGATTATTTTATTACCAATAAAACATTTCCAAGCAACATTTTTCATTTTGTTCTTACACAAAAATCTGTCCAACAGACATTGAATAATACAACATTACCAGCACAAAAAACAAACAAACAAACAAAAAAAACATTAAGAGTCTTAAAAATTATTTACATGGCACCTCAGCGATAAAACTATTGGATTCGATTTATTCACAGTGGAGAACCAAGATCATATGAAGCACTGCTCACATGGATAGTTGCATGGTTGTCTGTTATAAATTAAACGTATGCTTGGAATAATAAAAATAAATTTATATTTAATAATATACTATGTATTTATTATATTTTTTTTATTCTCTGGTTCAAAAAATAGAGAAATTGACCCACTATTGAAATGGTTTTCTTAAAATGTAACTTTCAAAATGGTGGGCTTGAAAAACTCCCATCTTGTTTTAGTCTTCAACTTTAAAATCGTCCTACATCGCTGTTTTATCCTTTTTTATAAAGGGCATTTGAACTTCTTTGTATGTTTTTTTTTTTGTTAACACTGGGTAGGTACTCCTGCAGCGATGTAGGATGATTTTGGAGTTGAAGAAGAAAACGCGATGGGAGTTTTTCAGCATACCCTAACTGTATTGACTTGAATTACACACACATCAGAGATAAGTGTTTGAGGTTAAAAAGTATGTAAATTGTCAATTTGTTTAGAAAATAACAGATCGTTTCTCAAAATTAGATTCCTATTCCTTGGCTGGGATCATTTAGAGCCCTTAGAAGCTGCATTTAAACCGCATTTTGGAAGTTCAAACTTGGTGGCACGATAGAAGTCCACTATATGGAAAGAAATCTTTAAAAAAATAAAAATAAATTTGTTGCTATTCTGTCTCTTACTGTTAACGTAAACCTACAATTAAATGATAGACTGATTATTTCTTTGTTACTGGGCAAATGTACGAAATAAGCATTGCAAAAAAATGCTTATTTAGATTTTGTGTCTCGTTTCCATACAAAATTCCATACAACATTCTTAAAACAAGAAGGAATTTCTAGACAAGGTTGTAGACAAATTACTTACTTGTTTTTAAAAAAAGTTGTTCAAATTAAGTGAGTTTTTACAAGCAAAATAATCTTCTATGAATCAGAAAACAATATTATTTTGCTTACCCCATTAGCAGATTATTTTGCTTGTTTCAAGCAAAAACTCACTTAATTTGAACTTCTATTTTCTGAAAACAAGTCAATAATTTGTACGTGCCTAGAAATTCCTTTTTGATTTAAGAATGTTTAGATTTTTTGTCTCGTTTCCAGCCAAAATATCTAAGTAATAAAAGCACTTTTTTGCAGTGAGCAAGGGATACATTTTTTCCCCTCACTGTAGAAGAATGTCTAAAGGACTATCAAAAAAAAAGTAACCCACATTTGTTCCCTACCATAAAAAATAAGTGATTTAAAAACAAGCAATGTTGAATAATTATGCCATAGCTGTGTTATTTAAAAAAAACAATTACCATCCGAATGTGGCTATTATGTGCTTTTATCAGGTGGGACCAAACATACACCACTTTTTCATATAGCATCTCCATTTTGGACTCGGCAGCCTCAGATGCCTCTTCAGTGTTAGCTCCTATGATTTGTCCAGTTTCTGCCAGATCCTCCAGGTAACTGAAAAATAAAATAAAAGACCAATCAATAATAGAGAAATTGTTTGATTTATAAATGTAATGATTTAAAAAAAAAAAATTAATGCATATTTACTTCACTAAAACTAGTAAAACATAGACAGAAAAAAACTATACCAAAATATCAATATAGAACAAATCATATATTTAAAAAAGCTAATTATGCAGTGTAGACTATACTGTATATTATGGGATTATGGCACAACGAGTACACTAAAAATAGCAGTAATATGAACCTATTCATACTCCTGCACTGAAAGCAGCTCATAGTACACTAAAAATAACAGTATTATTAATATTGATTACTCAGTAATATGAATATTGATTACTGCTGCCCTGAGAGCAGCGCATAGTACACTAAAACTAACAGTATTATTAATATTGATTACTCAGTAATATGAATATTGATTACTCCTGCCCTGAGAGCAGCGTATAGTACACTAAAAATAACAGTATTATTAATATTGATTACTCAGTAATATGAATATTGATTACTCCTGCCCTGAGAGCAGCGCATAGTACACTAAAAATAACAGTATTATTAATATTGATTACTCAGTAATATGAATATTGATTACTCCTGCCCTGAGAGCAGCGCATAGTACACTAAAAATAACAGTATTATTAATATTGATTACTCAGTAATATGAATAATGATTACTGCTGCCCTGAGAGCAGCGCATAGTAAAAATAAGAGTCATATGAATGCTAACGCTAACGCAATGCGAATGCTAACGCAAATTGATGAAATGTCACAGAGATTTGAGTTCTGTTGTCGCTCATATCGGTTTCACAGACAGCGGGGTAGCAATGGAAAGGCATGTTTTACTACAATTAACCCATACGCTGCTTTGATGCGATCGACTGATGAAACAGTTGAATGAAAATGCATATGATATGCTATTCAGCCGATGAATATTTGTTCTGTGCATCTCTGTTCGCTAGTTATCTTAGTAAATGCTAAATATGTTGATTTTTTTTTTCATAAATACATAGTAAATGTACTTACCTTGCAAGAAATGTCTCCCACGAAGCGTTAATAATGTATCTGTCTGAAGTATTCCCTCCCCACGTTCAAATTTCCTGATCCCGCCTATGCTTCAATTTCATTGGTTGAATTTGTAAACCAATCATTTTCCTTTCTGCCCTCAGAACATTTTTGAGTAACTAAAACTCCCATCTGCCAATACCAAGCTGAGGGCCACCGACCATGTTATGAACAAAAGGCTGAATTTTCCTCCAGTGATAGCTTTTTCCACGGACTGACTGTCAGCATGGATGACCTCCCACCGCTGCTAGCACCACAGTCTGCACCCGACAAGATGGCCGCTCTTCCAGAGTCAGTACCTGTCATGACCGCCCATCCTGAGTCACGTCCAGCCTCAGCTGTCCATCCAGTGTCCAGCCCAGCCGTTGTTCCAGTGTCAAGTCCAGTGGCAGCTGTTGCTCCCAGTCAAGTTACAGCCGTTGTTCCAAAGCCAAGTCCACAGTTACTCCACAGTCAAGTCAAGTCTCTTATGTCACCACAACACTCGACCGGTTGGCGAACATCCTAGCAGCACTCCACAAATTACAACAAGATGCAGCAGTCCTCTCAGACCCAAGTCAAGTTACAGCTGTTTCTCCAGAGCCAAGTAAATTCACAGCAGTTCCTTCAGTGCCAAGTCAAGTCACAGCCGTTTCCCCAGTGCCAAGTCAAGTTACAGTTCTCCCTCCAGAGCCAAGTAAAGTCACAGCAGTTCCCTCAAAGCCAAGTCAAGTCACAGCTGTTCCTCCAGAGCCAAGTAAAGTCACAGCCATTCCCTCAAAGTCAAGTCAAGTCACAGCTTTCCTCCAGAGCCCAGTAAAGTCACAGCAGTTCCCTCAAAGCCAAGTCAAGTCACAGCTGTTCCTCCAGAGCCAAGTAAAGTCACAGCCGTTCCCTCAAAGTCAAGTCAAGTCACAGCTGTTCCTTCAGAGCCCAGTAAAGTCACAGCAGTCCCCTCAAAGCCAAGTCAAGTCACAGCTGTTTCTCCAGAGTCAAGCCAAGTCTTCACAGTCACCTCTCCAGAGCCAAGTGATGTCGCAATTGCCACTCCAGAGTCAAGTGCTGTCACTCCAGAGTCAAGTGATGTAGCAGCTGTCACTCCTGAGTCAAGTGTCGTCAAGTGTCGTCGTCACAGCTGCCCCTCCCTCTCTCTTCACTGAGGCCATGCTCCTCCTGAGAACTGCTCTTTGGGCGTCTGACCCGCTTGATCCGCCTGATCCTCCCTGGAGGGCGTCTGATTCGCCAGATCCGCCCTGGTGGGCATCTGACTCGTCAGCTCTGCCCTGGAGGGTGCCTGCTCCGCCAGATCCGCCCTGGTGGGCGTCAGATTCGGTTGCTTCGCCCTGGAGGACATCTGTTTCATCTGCCCTGCCCTGGAGGGTGCTGGCTCTGCCCTGGAGGCTGTCTGCTCCACCAGCTCCGCCCTGGAGGCTGTCTGCTCTATCTTGGTGGTCTCCTAAGCATCTTTGGCAGCTCTGTTGCTCTGCTGCCGTTCCGGCAGCTTCTGGACCATTTGCCCTGCCTAACTCTATCAGCCCGCATGGACCTGGTCCTCCCCTCTGTACTCTGTCCCACCCGCCCTGGCTCTGTCATGAACTGTCCTGCTGTGGCTCCCTCCTTTCAGCCCTAGAGGGAGCCTTCACTTCACTATGGACATTTACTCACTCCATTTTCCATAACACCTCTCTCATGAACTTCCTGTGTCCTCTCACCCCTGTCGGCCATCTTGCTTCTCACACAGTATTTAAGGACCAGTTCACCAACAGTCAGATTGCGAAGTCTTGTATAGTGTTTACTGTCAATTCTGAGCATTATTTCCTGGTTGCCCTCCCGTTTCCGAGCCCTTTTGTTCCTGGTTTCCAGAGACTGTTCTCCTCCGCCCGCCTATTGACCCCTTGCCTGCCCCTGGATTACTCTGCTCGCTGCCGGCCCCATACCTTCACGCTCGGATTCTGAAGCTTCTTTGTTTTGTCCTACGTTGTCCATGCTTGTTCCTGCCTGACCCCTGCTTGTCGAACACGATTATTTCTGTTAATAAAGCTTTGCACTTGGATCCAACTGTCTACGTCCCGGTTTGTTACAGTGAGTTTGAATATCATACTGCATGACATTTATAGCCATACTGAAAGCAACAACATATTACATCAGATCTAAAAATAAAATGAAACAAACATTAAAACTGCAAACTTAATGCAAACCAACAAGTGTTTTCAGAGCGCAGCGGCAAAAGTTCAGCTATTTTAAACTTTGACCATGGCTTGCGCGCCAGTGGTGCGCTCCGCTGCTCGTGCGCTTAAAAGTCGACGCAGCAACAAACCGTCCTTGCAAGGTGCAAGCCAAGCCAATTGAATAGATTTCATAGCGCAGTGCTTTATGTGTTTGGTGTGAAAGCCCTTAAAAGGCTGAATTTTCATGCCACATTATTTGAAATTAGCACGGGCCAAATAATTTTCTCTCACGGGCCGGATGTGGCCCGCGGGCCACCTATTGAGGAACCCTGGTCTAGGGTGAGAGCTATCAACGGAGGAAAACGCAGCTGTAGCTGCCTTGTGATTGTGTCCCAAAGCGGCCGCCATCTTGTGAGCGGGCTGTGAAACTAGCATGGCATCAGTCATGCTGCAATGTCCTACGGCTGTCATTTCTGCTGTGTCACGGTCCTAATCTGCACACCCACAGTAAATGCATAGTCCATTAAATGAGTGAGGGATGAATGTGAGCCTTCATGTCGTAGCCTTGACTTGAGTGGCTCATTTAGTCCAAAGTAGAACAACAAAATTTCATCGTAAATGGGTACCTGGTATATGAGATCACAGAATTGCCACACATAGTCCTCAATCGACAAACAGCCTTGCCTCAGATAAAGTAGTTGGTCTACAGGGTCCATGTTAGAGCCGGGGGAATGAAATAAACTTTATTTATAACTTTATTCAAACAACTCTTCAAACAGGCAGGGTCAGTACACATCAATAGGGAACAATGGAGACAGAGCTAAAGAATAGTCAGTGTCCATGCAAATGGTCGAGGCAGGCAGCGAGCAAACAGACTAATCCAATAAACAGTCCAAAGGTCGGCAGGCAGGCAGATATCAATCAGGAACAGGGAACAGACAAGATAAGCAACTGGATAAACAAAACACAGGAAAATAACACTCGGAAATGACAGACAGGGCTAATCAAGACTTCGCAAATAACCATGTGAAACGATGCTCTATTTATAGTACAAAGGGTAATGAGTAAAGATGGCCGACAGGTGTAAAGGTGATAGGTCACACAAAATCAGGCAGGAAAGGGGTTATGGGAAATGGAGTTTGTGATATGGTCCAGAGTTACAGTGATGGCTCCCTCTAGTGGTGAAAGGAGGGAGCCGCAGTGGCATGAATAGTGACATATATTAAAACAAATTATTCCATGGAATGTCTGGATACTGGATTCTGATTGGCTGGCAGGTATGCATTAAAATCGTTTAATGCACAGGTAGTTCCAAGTCAGTTTAATCACCGTTCTATATTAATGCGCTGCTTTAACTGATGCACACAAACTTGTAACTAAACTAGAGTTTAGTTACAAGATATAAAGTAAAAAAGAAGTCAAACACCTTACGCTGTTCAGCGGTAATACATCCTCACTCACCGCTGTCTAAAACTCAGAATGAAGTTAGTCTATAGGTCCACGGCAGTCAAACAATAGCATAAGACACTTGTCAAAAGCTATGTTGTAGTGTAACATTACTGATAGAAATTTAAAGAAAATAAAAAAGGCCAGTGTATCTTATGCAGATCTAAAACAAAAATGTGTCAGACACTATAGTTAAGCAATAGCAAAATGTATCAGACACTTCTGTGTACAACAAAAGCATACACTAGTTGTAAAAACTCATAGTCTAACATTACAGTTCGTTACAAGAGTTAAAGTAAAAGAAAAAAACAAGTAAATACCATTGCATCTTACGCTGATCTAAAACAAAAAAATATCAGTCACGAACGTTAAGCAAGAGCATAAGATAGGCCCACTTGTCAAAATCTATGTTGCAATCTGTCCTTAAAAAAAAAAAAAGAGAGAAAACGAGTAAAAGAAAAGAAAATTAAAGGAAGCGAGCATCTTACAGAATCGTCTTGGTTACGTATGGTAACCCTCGTTCCCTGATGGAGGGAACGGAGACGTTGTGTCGAAGTGACGACTAGGGGTCGCTCTTGAGAGCCCGAATACCTCTGACAGCTTTGAGAAAAGGCCAATGAGAATTGGTATGCAGTATTTGCATAGCCCGCTCCGCCCCGGAGATCCGGGCATAAGAGGGGGGGGCTAGGCAACACTCATTGTTCTGATCTGAGGAGCCGAAGCACCCGGCTACACTCAGAGGCGGTCCGAGGTTGTGGCAAGGGGGACACAACGTCTCCGTTCCCTCCATCAGGGAACGAGGGTTACCATACGTAACCAAGACGTTCCCCGTCTGTCGTTCACGTTCGACGTTGTGTCGAAGTGACGACTAGGGGTCCCAGTTGAAAACGCCACAACCAGCGGACCGCGTCACGAGTGCATGGAGTGCAAATATTAACAGGTCTTGCGTGTTAGATAAATGTCACTCACCTCTACGTGACCTTCCAATGCCCAAGAGCTTCAGCCAGCCTTTCCTCACCTTTGGTTGAACATCTTGGAGAACATTGGGCCAGTGTCCGTCCTCCCCGGGGGGGGATGGGCACTACGGAGACCACACCCTGCCCGGAGGGAGGTATTTGTGTGGAGAATACACTTGAGGGCTCGCACTAGGGGAGCACAACAAGGGGACGATCCTGAGGCAGGCTCCGCATGAGGAGAGACTGCTGAGCTCAGGGTCGGAGACAAGTTTTGTCTTAAGGGAAACACCGCATCTCTGGGAGTATAGGTGGAGATACACACATGGGGCCGCATTAGGAGCCACTACATGTGGGGCACCAACCTAATATGAGAGTTCACAAGAGGCAACCTAACCTCATATTAGATTCTGATAGCTAGTTCCTCCGCTGAACATAGCTACGTTGCGGGTGCAACATGATGGAAATTGTCGTTCAGGGTTCACGCCAGGAAACTTACTGAACTGGGGAAGCGTCATCACCCGTGGGGAACGACGCTTCAGCAAGCTTCTACACCGTGTCAGCTTCAGGAGTTACTGGGCTTGCGTTCAGGACTCCCGAAGAGACTGGTTCTACACGCAGATTGTAGAACCTGGCAAACGTGTTAGGTGTAGCCCAACCTGCAGCTCTGCAAATGTCTGTTAAAGAGATCCCGTTCGCCAGCGCAACCGACGCTGCGACGCCCCTGGTGGAGTGGGCGTGCACCCCCAGCGGGCAGGGCACCCCTGTGGCCTGGTAGGCCAAACGAATCGCATCCACAATCCAGTGGGAAATTCTTTGTTTGGAGACAGCTTTCCCCTTCTGCTGTCCTCCAAAACAGACAAAGAGCTGACTCGACCGTCTGAAGCTTTCAGTACGTTCCAAGTAAATGCTCAGGGCACGGACTGGGCATAACAAGGAGAGGTTGGGGTCGCCTTCCTGAGAAGGGATAGCTTGCAGAGTGACCACCTGGTCCCTGAAGGGAGTGGTGGGCACTTTGGGCACATAACCGGGCCGGGGTCTCAGGATAACGTGAGAGTTAGCCGGCCCGAATTCGAGGCACGAGTCACTGACGGAGAGGGCTTGGAGGTCTCCCACTCTTTTGATCGATGTGAGCGCAGTCAGGAGAGCCGTCTTTTGGGAGAGAGCACTGAGTTCGACTGACTGGAGCGGCTCAAAGGGATCTGACTGTAGGCCCCGGAGGACCACAGACAGATCCCAAGAGGGGACAAGGCGCGGTCTGACGGGGTTCAGCCTGCGTGCACCTTTAAGGAATCGTATAACCAAATTGTGCTTCCCAACCGATCTACCTTCCACCAGGTCGTGGTTAGCGGCAATAGCGGCTACCTGGACCTTAAGTGTTGAAGCAGAAAGGTGTCTATCCAGTCCTCCTTGGAGGAAGGAAAGCACCGTTCGGATGCCACATCTCCGTGGGTTCTCCCCCCGGGAGGAACACCAGTTTGTGAATTTGCGCCATCTGAGGTCGTACAGCCGCCTCGTGGAAGGAGCTCTCGACTGCAACAGAGTGTTTACCACTGCCAGTGGGAGATCTCTGAAATCCTCCTGGTCGCGTCCAGGGACCATACGTGGAGGTTCCAGAGATCTGGGCGCGGGTGCCATATCGTGCCCTTCCCCTGTGAAAGGAGGTCCTTCCTCAGGGGAATGCGCCAGGGAGGAACGGGGGAGAGGAGCACCAGCTCTGAGAACCAAACCCTGTTGGGCCAGTAGGGGGCCACCAGCAGGATCTGTTCTCTGTCCTCCCTGACTTTGCACGGGGTCTGTGCAATTAGGCTCACTGGTGGAAACGCATACTTGAGGAGGCCCTGAGGCCAGCTGTGTGCCAGTGCATCTGTGCCGAGGGGCGCCTCGGACAGACCGTACCACAACTGGCAGTGAGTGTTCTCTATCGAGGCAAACAGGTCGACCTGGGCCTGACCGAAAAGACTCCAGATCAGCTGAACCGTCTGAGGGTGAAGTCTCCACTCGCCCCGAAGCGAAGTCTGTCGGGAGAGCGCGTCCGCTACCCAATTGAGTTCGCCCGGTATGTGGGTGGCTCGTAGAGACTTGACATTGTTTCGACACCAAAGGAGGAGATGGCGGGCTAGCTGTGACATGCGAAAGGAGCGTACACCGCCCTGGTGATTGATGTAGGCTACAGTCGCAGTGCTGTCTGTGCGGACCAGCACGTGTTTGCCCTGAACCAAAGGTCGGAACCTCTTCAGGGCCAAAAACACTGTCAGCAGCTCGAGGCAATTGATATGCCAATGCAGCCGAGGGCCCGACCAGAGCCCTGCAGCTGCTTGCCCATTGCATACGGCGCCCCAGCCTGTGTTGGATGCATCTGTCGTAACCAAAATGCGCCTGGACACTTGTCCTAAGGGCACCCCGGCCCGTAGGAACGAAATGTCTTTCCAAGGACCGAGGGTTTTTAGACATACGGGTGTGACGTGCACCCGGTATGAACCCTGGCGCCATGGCCATCTCGGGACTCGGGAACGCAGCCAGTGTTGTAACGGTCTCATGTGCATCAGGCCCAGCGGCGTGACGGCGGCTGCGGATGCCATGTGACCCAGGAGCCTCTGAAATTGTTTGAGGGGGACCGTCGGGCTGCGTGAGAGCTTCTGGACGCAGCTCAGCACTGACTGTGCACGCTCCGGGGAGAGCCGTGCACTCATGGCAACCGAGTCTAGTTGTATACCGAGAAAAGAGATGCTCCGTACCGGGGCGAGCTTGCTCTTTTCCCAGTTGACCCGAAACCCCAGATGGGCCAGATGGTTGAGAACCACATCCCTGTGTTTGCATACCAACTCCTGAGAGTGTGCTATGACCAGCCAGTCGTCGAGGTAATTGAGAATGCGGATGCCCCTCTCCCGGAGAGGGGCAAGGGCTGCCTCTGCGACTTTCGTAAAGACGCGGGGAGACAGGGAGAGCCCAAATGGAAGGACTTTGTACTGAAATGCTCGACCTTCGAAGGCAAACCGCAGGAAGGGCCTGTGTCTTGGAAGAATCGAGACATGAAAGTACGCGTCTTTCAGGTCTATCGCCACAAACCAATCCTGGAATCTGATGCACGTGAGAATGCGTTTGAGCGTTAGCATTCTGAAGGGGAGCTTGTGAAGGGCCCGATTCAGAATCCTCAGATCCAGGATTGGTCTTAAGCCGCCACCTTTCTTGGGTACAATGAAGTAGGGGCTGTAGAACCCTTTCTTCATGTCGGCCGAGGGGACCGGCTCTATCGCGTCCTTCACCAGAAGGGTCGCGATCTCCGCCCGAAGAACCGCAGCATTCTCGTCCCGAACCGCGGTAGAGAAGATGCCGCTGAACTTGGGCGGGTTGCGTGCGAATTGGATAGCATAGCCGAGTCGGATGGTTCTGAGAAGCCAGCGAGAGAGGTTGGGTATCTCGAGCCAAGCTGTAAAACTCTCTGCCAACGGTCTCAGGGGGACCACCGACGTACCTCGGGTGGGTACGGTGTGACTGAGTTGTGGTGAAAGCCCTTTGTTCGGGGGCGTGCTGTCCCGGAGGACACAAGGTGCTTTGATCGCCATAACCGACATACAAGGATCCGTGAGAAGATCGCCTGAGCTCAGGGGATCGACTGACGGATGCGCTTGTTTCTCTGTCAAAGTATGCAGAAGCGCAAGTTTTGCGGTTGAGCATGCTTTGATGTGTTTTGGTGGCTGGGTACCCCGGAGGGACCCAGCCATGGGAGGATCGACCATCGGAACCGACAGACAAGGATCCATCAGAAGATCGCCTGAGCTCAGGGGATCGACTGATGGATGCACTTGATTCGTCAAAGCATGCCGAAGCGCAGGCCCTGCGGTTGAGCATGCTTTGACATGTTTTAGTGGCTGGGTACCCCGGAGGGACGCAGTCACATAGATTTTTTCGCCCAGAGAAGAAAATTGCTCTTTTATTGACCATGTGGTGGCCGTCTGCCGAGAGGCAGACAGCCGGGGTGGAGCCGAAACCCACACTCGTCCCCTCGCCGAGTGTGGATCCAGACAGGTCAGCAGATCTCTCTCCTCCGGGCTGCTCGTTTCAGGAACGCTTCGAAGCCTGACGAGGGTTCTTAGCGGCCTGAGACTGAGCTAACGGCGCCACCTTCTTGCGAGAGCTCGACCGCAAGGCTGGTTTAGGTGCAGGACCAGCCTGTGGCGGGCCCTGAGCCGGTCTGGAAGGCGGTCGTCCTCGGCGTGAAACAGGCGGAGGCTGCTGCCTCGGGGGTGCGGGCCCGGGGGGCGGCGCCCGACGAGGCAAGATGTGTTTGATAGCCTCCGTCTGTTTCTTCACTGCGGAGAACTGCTGTGCAAATTCCTCGACAGTGTCGCCAAAGAGACCAGCCTGAGAAATGGGGGCGTCAAGAAAGCGAACCTTCTCAGCGTCCTTCATTTCCGCCAGATTCAGCCAAAGGTGGCGCTCCTGGACCACCATAGTGGACATCGCCCTCCCCAGAGCCTGCGCCGTGACCTTCGTAGCTCGTAGAGCATAGTCAGTCGCCGAGCGCAGATCCTGCAAAAGCTCTGGTTTGGGAACACCCTCGTGCAACTCGCTAAGAACCTTGGCCTGATAGACCTGCAGGACGGCCATAGCGTGAAGGGCGGACGCAGCTTGTCCAGAAGCAGCATAAGCCTTCCCCACGAGAGCGGAAGAAGCCTTACATGCCCTGGACGGGAGTTTTGGGCGGTCCCGCCAGGTGGCGGCGGTCTGCGGGCAAAGATGCACCGCGATCGCACGCTCCACGGCGGGAACCTCCGTATACCCCTTCGCTGGACCTCCATCGAGGGTGGTGAGAGAGGAAGAACCGCTAAGACGCGTTCTGGCTGAAAAAGGAGCCTTCCACGACTTAGTCAGTTCCTCATGCACTTCCGGGAAGAAAGGAACTGGGGTAGAACGTGGCCGAGAACCACGGTCGTTACCCAGATACCAATCATCCAGCCGTGAGCGCTCAGGATGGGGCGGAGACTTCCACTCAATCCCGATTGCTTTGGCCGCCCGTTCGAGCATGGCCGCCATTTCCGCGTCTGCTACTGACTGAGAACCCGCCCCCGCAGCGGGTGCCTCAGATAGCGCGTCTGCTTCAGATGGCTGCCCACTCTCCGATGCTGCAGACACTTCTTCCTCCCCCGCAGGAGCCCCGAATAACCAATCCAACCCGTACTGAGACGAGTTTTCAAAGTCATCCGAAAGCTCGACCGGCAGACACACAGAGCGCGAGGGACGCGGGGAATTACCCGGCGAAACGCTCGCGCTCTCTCGCTCTTCATCAACACGCGCCGCGGCAGCCTCGTACCCGGAAGTAGAAGGACGAGCCGCGGTAGCGGTTGATGCGAGCCGCGGTCTTTTAGTAAAGAACGCGACTCGCGAACGAAGTGTGCTGAGGGGCATGTCCTCGCAAGCAGGACATCCGCCCTCGCCGAACGCTGCTTCAGCATGGTCACGACCCAAACATTGAAGACAGAGCTCGTGCCGATCGTTTTGGGAGAGAAAGAAGCCGCAACCAGAAGGACACGGAAGGAAAGGCATAGTAAACACACAAACCCACCGTGTCTGCACTCTTTTAGAGAAATTTGCTCTTTAGATTTTATTAAGAGGAAATCTGCTCTTCAAGATTCGCCGTCGAAGCACCCAGGGGACTCTCACTGCTACTGCGTTCGAGAAGGAAGAGACCGCTGCCCGTGCCGTAGATCCAACGACGAGAGAGGTGAGTAACGCTGCTTCTCAATGAAGAGACGCTGCATTCGGCTCCGAAGAAACAGAACAATGAGTGTTGCCTAGCCCCCCCCTCTTATGCCCGGATCTCCGGGGCGGAGCGGGCTATGCAAATACTGCATACCAATTCTCATTGGCCTTTTCTCAAAGCTGTCAGAGGTATTCGGGCTCTCAAGAGCGACCCCTAGTCGTCACTTCGACACAACGTCGAACGTGAACGACAGACGGGGAACCACGACATCTCCTCACTCACCGGTGTCTAAACTAGAATGAACCACGTCATTACCGGTAAAACCACACCCCTGCAACCCTAGACTCAGACACACATGCCGTAAGCAGTGACAGGTGTAAAGATTTAAATGCATGGCAAAAGAAATGAACAAAATACTCTTTTAACATTAGAACAAAGTTATTTTTTTTAAAAAAGGATGAATCTGGTGAAAGCATTTTTCCTGTTTTTAACATCAATACAAGTAGTTGTGTTACTTTAAAGATTATGAAAACAGAATATTTTCTGTTTTCAAGTTTTCTTCTGTGTTACTGGAAAATGTTTATTTATTTCAGTTGTATACACTTGATCACTTTAATTTATTCATCCCTCTCTATTTTCTTCTGTTTCCAAAACTGTTACAGCAAAATGTGTATTTTTATTTATTTAGTTATCCAGAATTAATACAGTTATTCCTTTATTCCCTCTTTGATTTTGTCAATTTACTGTCTATTATCAATTCAAAATCAGTTTTAGCATTAATACAACTAGTTTTTTCTTTAAAGATTATGAAAGCAGAAAGACAGAAATATACGTTTTCTTCTGTGTTACAGGAAAAAATGTCTTTATTTCAGTTATATACACTTTGAACTAATTTATTTATCCATCTTTATTTTCTTCTGTTTCCAGAACTGTTACAGGAAAATATTTATTTATTTTTATTTATTTTATTTAGTTATTCAGAATACAGTTATTCCTTTATTCCCTTTTTTATTTCTGTCAATTTACTGTGTATTATGAATTCAAAATCACTTTTAACATTAATGCAAGTAGTTTTTTATTTAAAGAGCATACCACCCTTCTTTTTAAACAAACGCCATCTAAGCCACAGGAAAATGTTTATTTGTTTTATTTCATTTTATTTAGTTATTCACACTTAATTTGATTATTTCTTTTATCTGTCTTTGTTTTTAGAACTCGTGGCCTGTTATATCAGTTGAAAAGCATGTGAATGTACATGTATGCTGTTAAAACCCAGAAGGGATGAAACCAATAGAAACAAGAGAAGATTACTCTTTGATTTTCAAACTGTAAGACTTGCAGGCTGTTAGTTAAAACACATACACACGCGTGTAGTTAATTGTCTAAACATTTTACACTTTTTAAAACTTTTTTTATCACAAAATGCTAATCTTAATGTCTAACATAGTTAACATATCACACATCCCAGTAAATTAGAGAAGTTGGTGAGGGTGTATAATTACAGATGCATTCTTATCAGATCTCCCAAGATTGTAAAATCTCTAAAGATGACTTTCTTATTTGCATTCTAACGACTTTTGAGGGTCTGGCATTTTAAAACTTTTGGGGGTTGTCATATAATGTTCAGTGTCTGGTCAAAGAATGTGCATTGGACCTTTTTTTACCACATGCACCTGCGAGTGTGTATCCTTGTGAACTTTGTTAAAAGTTTAGGCAAAAGTTCAGCGGCTGGTCAAAGGATGTGCAGTGAACCTTTATTTACAACCCACAGCTGGATCTGGCATCTGGTGGAGAATATTTTTTCTAAGAAAAAAAAACAGGAATGTTTATTTCTAATGTGGATCTGGTGAATGTGACTTTAAACCAATGTTCAGGTTGAGATTAGATAGATAAAGAAAGCAACTAATAAACTTAAATAGGGACCAAGATGACTGTTTTAACAAACGGTCTGCTGTTAGAATATTCTTGTTTCATTTTAGTGAAATTTTTTTGTTTGTTTAGTTACATTTGTTATTTCTTTATATTCGCTCCTACATTTTTCAGGCCTCAAACACAAAGGCAAAACTATACAAACTAAAACTTAATCAAATGCAAAAACATACAAACTAAAACTTAATCAAAAGCAAAATCATACAAACTAAAACTCAAATGCAAAAACATACAAACTCAAACTTAATCAAAAACAAAAACATACAAACTCCAACTTAATCAAAAACAAAAACATACAAACTAAAACTCAAATGCAAAAACATACAAACTAAAACTCAAATGCAAAAACACACAAACTCAAACTTAATCAAAAGCAAAAACATACAAACTAAAACTCAAAAGCAAAAACATACAAACTCCAACTTAATCAAAAGCAAAAACATACAAACTAACACTCAAATGCAAAAACATACAAACTAAAACTCAAATGCAAAAAACATACAAACTCAAACTTAATCAAAAACAAAAACATACAAACTAAAACTCAAAAGCAAAAACATACAAACTAAAACTAAAATGCAAAAACATACAAACTCAAACTTAATCAAAAACAAAAACATAAAAACTAAAACTCAAATGCAAAAACATACAAACTAAAACTTAATCAAAAGCAAAAACATACAAACTAAAACTTAATCAAAAGCAAAAACATACAAACTAAAACTCAGACGCAAAAACATAAAAACAAACACAGTTAAACTTTTAAAATGTCTTATACAAACCTTTTATAATTAAAAACTTTTAGCATCACAACGAATATCTCTACAAGATGATGAAAAACAGTATGACAATGTTATAACTTTTGTCTCAACAAATCAGTTTTGTAGATTACAGATCTTTCACAGCTAAAAATATGATAAGGATTAGAAGCAGTCAAATGATCCTCTGGTGACAGCAAGGCACTTACAGAGATTTTTCTTTATGAATTAGACCAAAATGAGACTGAAAATTAGTCGTCATAAGTTTGTTTGCAACAAAAACTACTTCTTAAACAAGGAGCGAAAAATGTCTCACATAATTTTTACAACAGATTAGACTTTCTTAGAAATAGTATTATTAACCATGTTGTTCAAAACCTGCATATTTATTACAATAAAAAACAACGGGGGTCTTTATAGTTTTATTTTACTAAGATTTGATCAAATAATTGATATAAGAAACAATCACTTATTCGATAAGTCCGTCTTATCAACCTGAAGTGATGTGTCTGATGGTTTGTCATGACATTAACATCTGTACGACATTCAGTTTGTTTGTGTTTTGTAACAGAATCTTGACAAAGTTGTAGTAAAATCACATCTTTAAGCTAAAACACATTTCTTTCAAAGTCTCTCATGCATGCACACACCTTTTACAGGCACCTACAAACATCCTTAAGTTTGTTTTATCATTTAGCTGTAGCTGAGATCCCTGATGGAATTATTTTATGCACAGTGTTGGGAAGCTTACTTTGGAAATGTAATAGATTATAGATTACAAGTTACCCTATTTTAAATAAAATAAGTGGTGTAACTATTTCAATTACATTTTTTTAACAATAATTGCCTAACTTTTCTAAATATGTAATGTCTTCAACTGTTAATGTTTTTAAAACATGTAAACCAGGAGGAGGTTAACAGGACTCAACAACTAATTACTGTCAGACTTTCAAAATCCTTCACCACTTGAATTACAATTATAATAATTTAATTTATACTAAAAACCTAAAAATATAGGCACAAGCTAACAATCTGTAAAAATAACTGGTCACCCTCATCATAGAACTCTAAAAACATACCCCTTTGGATCATAAAACACCCGGGGGGCTAACACAACACACATTCTCCAGAATGGGGGTGATGAGGGGTTCATTATTTCATGATGAATAGATTCTTCAGATAAAGGCAACTGTTTGATTCAAGAGCACACAACTAAAAATCCTAACGCCATTTCACAAGATAACGCAACGATGGTCGATCCATTACAACATACACATCAAGTATTATACTTACAAAAGAAATATCATTGTTTAGCCTAAATATGTTTTTACAAAAGATGTTAAATTGAGCACGTATAATACCTCATTGAATAATACCTCATTCAAACTTCTGATCACATGTACGCTCAGATATATAACCCCACTCACATTTCCACACTGTTTGTGAAGTATACGCTCCTTCTGTGTTGTAATGTTACAAAACCTTTTTTGTGATCTGTGTTAGTGATGCAAAGTCCGATTCATTTGTGCAAACCGACTCATTTGAACAATTTGGCTCAATGAACCGGTTCAAAGAACCGCTTCATCGCCTCCTTAAGTGAAGTATACATTTCTTTTCTAAAAACTTAGGGTCATTTTATATCAACGAGACCTTTAAATTTATTCATTTAGCTAAGTTAATGATGTTTTTTGATCGCAGCTTCATGCACGGATCCTTCATTGTTTGGTTAGCTTAAATATTAGTCTTAGTCAGTTGCAAAAGTGTCTGACGTAAAGCTTATATGCTTTTTAAAAAATTACGATAGAGTTACAGGTTTCGGGTAGTCGAGTACCAACGGTGAAAACTTGTGGCAGACGTGAGCATCATTATTATGAGCAAAATGTTCCATCGAGTGTCAAAACTACAAATTATGCAACAATGTTCATTAAAACTAGGCGTAACTAACAACACGACTGGCTGATCCCTGCTGAAGTACACCTAAAATTAGATATTAACGATATCATGATTGTACCCACGCTATTGTGCTAGGCCTCATCATACCGTTGTGAGATGTAATCTGCAACCAAAAAAGTCACCAGTGTCCTGTCTGAATGACTACCGTCCCATAGCACTGACCCCAATCATGATGAAGTGCTTTGAGAGGTTAGTCATGCACCACATCAAATCCAGTCTTCCCAACACACTTGACCCGCTCCAGTTTGCATACCGTCCAAACCGCTCCACGGACGATGCAATTTCCTCCACCCTACACCTGGCTCTTACCCACTTAGAAAACAAAGACTCTTATGTCAGAATGCTGTTTATTGACTTCAGCTCAGCATTCAATACAATAATCCCACAACAGCTCATCAACAAACTAAACGTTCTGGGCCTTAACACCTCCATTTGCAACTGGATTCTGGACTTTTTAACTGGAAGACCTCAGTCAGTCCGTGTCGGCCGCAACACCTCCAGCGTTACACCCCACAGGGCTGTGTGCTCAGCCCGTTGCTCTTCACGCTGCTGACCCACGACTGCACTGCCAAGTTCAGCTCCAACCACATCATCAAGTTTGCTGATGACACAACTGTGGTAGGTCTCATCAGCAACAATGATGAAACATCTTACAGAAAGGAAGTGGCACAGCTGGTTGATTGGTGTAGTGCAAACAATCTTTCCCTCAATGTCAGTAAGACAAAGGAGGTTGTGATGGACTTCAGGAGGAATTCTGTTTATCACCCCCCACTGACCATCGACAGCTCGACTGTGGAGAGAGTCAGCAGCACTAAATTCCTGGGGGTGCACATAACAGAAGACCTCACCTGGATCACAAACACCACATCAGTCTCCAAGAAAGCGCAACAGCGACTCCACTTCCTGCGCAGACTAAAAAGAGCAAGTCTCCCTCCACCCATCCTCACCACATTCTACAGGGGAACAATTGAGAGTGTGCTGACCAGCTGCGTTACTGTCTGGTACGGGAACTGCAGTGCTGCTGACCGCAAGACCCTCCAGCGGACAGTGAACACAGCTGTAAAGATCATCGGTGCCCCTCTCCCCTCCATTCTGGACATTTTCCTCACACGATGCTCCAGTAAAGCCATCAGTATCGTGAAGGACCCCACTCATCCCTCCCATAGTCTCTTCCAGCTTTTGCCATCAGGAAGACGGTACAGGAGCATCAGAGCCCGTTCTGCTAGGCTACTCAACAGCTTTTTCCCCCAGGCTGTGAGAGCCCTCAGTTCCAGCCACCTCATCCCTCCTCTTATCCAAATGTAAACTGTTGCAGTTCCACCTGTAGAAACACTCTTCTCTCTACATGCACCAGACACTTTCCTATTAACATTTCATGTTACAAGGACTTAACAAATGTTTATTTGCCAATGCGCCACAAATCATATTGCACTACTTGGTTCTCAACCTTAAATACCTCTCTTTTGCACAATACCATGCATAATTATTATGTAAAGTACTTATGTAGTCTGTCTTATGTTATGTGTACGTATAGTTGATTATTTATAGTATATGTATAGTTAGATTGCCACTTTCAGTAGGTTAGCTATGTATAGGTTTAACCCTCTGGGGTCTGAGGGTGTTTTTGGGCCCTGAAAAAGTTTTGACATGCCCTGACATTTGTGCATTTTTCAGTATCTTAAAAACATATTCATGGCTAAAGTCAGATTACACTGTAATCAGCACAAACTGGGCTACAATAATATGCAAGCAACATGAATGTACATGTTTGTGTTTTTGAGAAAACAACGTTTATGCGTGGTTAGTGAAAAACTAAAAAAATAATGTCACTTTAAAACAGCAATGAAACACGGACAGAATATTTGTTCACAAGGCTTTTGATAACTGGATGTGGTAGGCTAGAGTTTTTTCTACACAATGATGTGAAAATCATCTCATTCACTCATTCAAAGAAAACAATATATTGATGTAAATTTACCAAAACATGTTTTGTGATGGAAAGACAATATGCAAGAGATTGACAATGGTCATGAATATTTAGTGATTCACACCTGAGACACACACAAAGCCCTCCCTAATGGCCCATCAACGACACTGTGACTCTCAGGTAAGAAACAATGTGAGAAGATTCAGAGAATGGAGTTTTATATATATATATAGTTGTATTTTATTTAACACAGTATGATCAAAACATACATGAAGGTAAAGACACATTATTGAGCACTCTGATCTACAGATATGAACAGACTTTGTGTCATTTTTTTCCCTGAATTCTGTTCAACAAGTGAAACAAGTAAATCATACCTGACATTTAAGTGCTTGCAAAACTCATCATGAGTAGTCAAGAAACTTGTTTTGCACTAGAATATCAGTGTAGATGAACATCTGAAGCTGCATCTGAGTTTTATATCTGAGAAACAAATTTATTGTTTAGCAGATCACAATCAGAGTTTTACTAATAAACATGGTCTAAACATACACTCAGTATAAACACTCATAGGCTATTTTTTATTTTATTTAATTCATTTTTCTATAAATAAATAAAATACATATACAAATATGATCTTATAGTCATAAACACAAGCATGTTTTGTAAAATCTATACAACTTAGTCTGTCACAGTAACACAATAACAGCAAATGCAAGCAAGCTAATAAAGTCTTACATGTAAATGTAGAATTTATTTTCTGTTGAATCTGCTGGCGCCACATCGCGTTCTTCTTCTGATGAGGTAAATATAAGATTTATTCCTCTCAGCAGGTCTTCTTTCAGAAATGAACAGTAATCCAGATAAACTTGAAGTCTTGCCGCTTTGTTGACGGTGATGTGGGCGTTTAACTCCCGCGCTTCTCACGTGGCTAATTGTAATATGAAAGCGAAAGAAACTTATGGGCGGTGACAAATTAAAACTTAATTAGATCCAAGCGGGAGATTGGACATCGCGTTGTTTTCATAAGGATTACTTTATCACAGAATATTTGTTTTCGATAAGACTTACTTCGTTTAAGAGTAGAAATATCAAGCTTTCTCCAGGTATGTGTATAATGTCTCCATGTGCTGTTTTCGCAGAGTATTTGATCATTTAAGTGACGCGTTTCAAAATGAAGAGCACAGAGACCAACGCGGCACACAGCACTCCCTGTATATTTTCTTTATTTGTCAAAAACTCACCGTTTCATTGTTATTAAGTGTCTGTGCAAATAAAAGTAGACCCTTTACAGATTCGATTGATGTATTTATCTTATCTGTACGATCAAAACTGACGGAGTAATTTAAGTTTATATAGAGGGCTTTTTAAAAAAACGCGCCGGCGCGGTCTTCGACCCCAGAGGGTTAAAAGTTGTTCCTACGTCTGGTGTTGTATGTACATATTTGTTTATTTATGTAGCACTGTGGTCCTGCGAGACACAACATTTCGTTCCACTGTATGTCCACACATGTAGCGGAATGACAATAAAGCTCGACTTGACTTGAACGTTTTTTCATAGCGTTACACTTTGAAACCAGAACAATTTATGTATATGTTTCTTTGTTCGCTTATTCTGTTTGAATTTGTTTACCAAGGTTTCACCATCCTCATCTTATTTTCCCACCTAATTGTAATTGTTAAGTGGGAAACAAAAAAAAAATGTCCTAATTGTTTCAATTTGTCATGTTAACACTCCCTTTTTGTTCGTATAAGTCAGTATTTCTGTGAATATGGTTGATTTAATAAAATATCGCTTTTAAACTCTGTCTTCGTTTGAGACATTTATGTTACACTATTATGTTATCCTGGTTTATATCAGATACAAGATTGTTTCCTATTTTTTTCCATCCACGCTCGTATATGTTCTATGCAGTGCTGTACACGTTTTATGACTGTTGGAGGCGTTACGTCATTTGACACACCCCAAACCTACATTCAGAATTTGGTATTTGAATAAGGTTTAGGGACACTCAGTTTTACGCGGCTGACATTTTCTAGCTCTACCTCCAGTCAGTCATGAAGCAAGAGTGATGTCTGTAACACTGCCAAGAAGTTTTGTTAAAATGGCTGAAGATAAGCACCAGGAAACACACAGCCTGAAAAAGATTCTCAATGAAGATGAAGATTTTGTAAAACAAGATTTCTCAGTGTCTGAATATCGTGTGGGAAGAATCGTGTTTAATAAGAAACAGAAAACTGTAAAAATTTATGTTTTGGGTGATTACGAGGAATATACGAGATATACATCCGAATGTAACTACCTGCTTTTGACCGCCATAGACTGGACATACTTTTACAATCAAATTTGGGGAGAATTAAATTTTGGAAAAATCAGATACGTTTATCAGTGGGATGCTGCCACAGATGGTATGCGCTACCGTGCAGCAACGAGGCCGGAATACATATCCATATCAGCCTGTTGGAACAAAACGCATCATGACCAAAATTATCTTATGCAGGCCAATAAACGTCGAGAGGAATCTGAAACAAACTTTTTGTCACAAAGCAGCGACGAGTCTGACTCTGATGAGTTAGACTCTGATGATTCTGCGTTCCCTATTTCTGAGGACAACCCTTTCGGATGCTGCAAAACAAATCTATATTTCGAGCAGAGCGATGTACCTACGTTGAACACCCTTTTCTCAAAAATAGACAACTTGTTTCGGTCAAGTCTTGTCTAGTCAATGTCTAAAGTCATTGCGTATTCAGTACAACAAACCTGAACAAACCCTTACACCACAATCAGATTACAAACCCGATCTCTAAAACCGACAACGACATGCCTGTTCAACTCACCAGTTGAGGCGTTACGGACATCAGAGCTACTGCAAGATCTTGTTGAACAAAAGTTGAAGAAAATTACAAGAACCCAATTTGTCTGAGCCTGAAGAAAATTCATGGAAACGGAAATTGAAACTGAAAAATGACCAAATTAAAACAAACAATCCAGATTCTAGGTAATGGCAACAACCTTCTATATTGTGATTTATGATTTGTAATTTCTTTATCTGACACTGCAAAACAGCTGATGGAGCACGGATGGAGTTCTAGCACTGGTGCGGATGAGCGACCGGTGTGCGACTGTGGAAAAATGTGTTTTGTAAAAGTCGTCACAGACCCCATGTTTAAAAAACATTACAGAGGACAAATGATCGGCCTGATGTGTAAGATCATCGGAGCGGTGTGCAATCCAAATCATGCTTGTACCTGGGATACCAAACGTGAAACAATTCTCAAGAACGAAATGAAAACTGTAAGAAGCCTGAAAAACCCCTGGCCTGATTTGACGAGTATGTTTATCACCAGCAGAGAGAGAATCTACGTAACTACCTGAAAAATTCTGGATCTGATGTCTGAATGTGAGGATGATATAGACATTAACGAGGTTCTCTGTTTGTGTACATCTGTAACAGACTTATGTGCATTGCTAGTTTCAAAAAATTGTACTTGTATAACATGTGAAATTGTTGAATCGCTGGTTGATTTCATATTAGAGCGAAACATTTCAGCCTGTAGCGATTTTCTTTTCTGGCTAGACCACATGTAATGTTATTACTACCATTTCTTTGTAATGGCAAATCATTTTCTTTACTACTTCAATGTATGAATTTATATTCAACAATATATTGTTAAACATAAAATGTTGTTTCACTCATTATCCTTTTCTCTGAGTTCAATTTTTGACTTTTAAAAGTAATGTTTTTGCATAGCCCCCGCTTTTATCCTAGTTTTATCTATTACCATTTATTAATGTAATAGAAAGAAAACATGCATAGAACATATACGAGCGTGGACGGAAAAAAATAGGAAAAAATCTTGTATCTGATATAAACCAGGATAACATAATAGTGTAACATAAATGTCTCGAACGAAGACAGTTTTTAAAAGCGATATTTTATTAAATCAACCATATTCACAGAAATACTGACTTATACGAACAAAAAGGGAGTGTTAACATGACAAATTGAAACAATTAGGAAATTTTTTTTCGTTTCCCACTTAACAATTACAATTAGGTGGGAAAATAAGATGAGGATGGTGAAACCTTGGTAAACAAATTCAAACAGAATAAGCGAACAAAGAAACATATACATAAATTGTTCTGGTTTCAAAGTGTAACGCTATGAAAAAACGTTGCAGATTACATCTCACAACGGTATGATGAGGCCTAGCACAATAGCGTGGGTACAGTCATGATATCGTTGATATCTAATTTTAGGTGTACTTCAGCAGGGATCAGCCAGTCGTGTTGTTAGTTACGGCTAGTTTTAATGAACATTGTTACATAATTTGTAGTTTTGACACTCGATGGAACATTTTGCTCATAATAATGATGCTCACGTCTGCCACAAGTTTTCACCGTTTGTACTCGACTACCCGAAACCTGTAACTCTATCGTAATTGTTTAAAAAGCATATAAACTTTACGTCAGGCACTTTTGCAACTGACTAAGACTAATATTTAAGCTAACCTAACAATGAAGGATCCGTGCACGAAGCTGCGATCAAAAAACATCATTAACTTAGCTAAATTAATAAAAGACAATAATCACCAAAACACGATTACACAGTTAACTTTATTTAAAAGGTCTCGTTGATATAAAATGACCCTGAGTTTTTAGAAAAGAAATGTATACTTCACTTAAGGAGGCGATGAATCGATTCTTTGAACCGGTTCATTGAGCCGAATTGTTCAAATGAGTCGGTTTGCACAAATGAATCGGACTTTGCATCACTAACACAGATCACAAAAAAGGTTTTGTAACATTACAACACAGAAGGAGCGTATACTTCACAAACAGTGTGGAAATGTGAGTGGGGTTATATATCTGAGCGTACATGTGATCAGAAGTTTGAATGAGGTATTAGTTATACGTGCTCAATTTAACATCTTTTGTAAAAACATATTTAGGCTAAACAATGATATTTCTTTTATAAGTATAATACTTGACGTGTATGTTGTAATGGAGCGACCATCGTTGCGTTATCTTGTGAAATGGCGTTAGGATTTTTAGTTGTGTGCTCTTGAATCAAACAGTTGCCTTTATCTGAAGAATCTATTCATCATGAAATAATGAACCCCTCATCACCCCCATTCTGGAGAATGTGTGTTGTGTTAGCCCCCCGGGTGTTTTATGATCCAAAGGGGTATGTTTTTAGAGTTCTATGATGAGGGTGACCAGTTATTTTTAAAGATTGTTAGCTTGTGCCTATATTTTTAGGTTTTTAGTATAAATTAAATTATTATAATTGTAATTCAAGTGGTGAAGGATTTTGAAAGTCTGACAGTAATTAGTTGTTGAGTCCTGTTAACCTCCTCCTGGTTTACATGTTTTAAAAACATTAACAGTTGAAGACATTACATATTTAGAAAAGTTAGGCAATTATTGTTAAAAAATGTAATTGAAATAGTTACACCACTTATTTTATTTAAAATAGGGTAACTTGTAATCTATAATCTATTACATTTCCAAAGTAAGCTTCCCAACACTGTGCATAAAATAATTCCATCAGGGATCTCAGCTACAGCTAAATGATAAAACAAACTTAAGGATGTTTGTAGGTGCCTGTAAAAGGTGTGTGCATGCATGAGAGACTTTGAAAGAAACGTGTTTTAGCTTAAAGATGTGATTTTACTACAACTTTGTCAAGATTCTGTTACAAAACACAAACAAACTGAATGTCGTACAGATATTAATGTCATGACAAACCATCAGACACATCACTTCAGGTTGATAAGACGGACTTATCGAATAGGTGATTGTTTCTTATATCAATTATTTGATCAAATCTTAGTAAAATAAAACTATAAAGACCCCCGTTGTTTTTTATTGTAATAAATATGCAGGTTTTGAACAACATGGTTAATAATACTATTTCTAAGAAAGTCTAATCTGTTGTAAAGATTATGTGAGACATTTTTCGCTCCTTGTTTAAGAAGTAGTTTTTGTTGCAAACAAACTTATGACGACTAATTTTCAGTCTCATTTTGGTCTAATTCATAAAGAAAAATCTCTGTAAGTGCCTTGCTGTCACCAGAGGATCATTTGACTGCTTCTAATCCTTATCATATTTTTAGCTGTGAAAGATCTACAAAACTGATTTGTTGAGACAAAAGTTATAACATTGTCATACTGTTTTTCATCATCTTGTAGAGATATTTGTTGTGATGCTAAAAGTTTTTAATTATAAAAGATTTGTATAAGACATCTTAAAAGTTTAACTGTGTTTGTTTTTATGTTTTTGGTTTTGTTTGAGTTTTAGTTTGTATGTTTTTGCTTTTGAGTTTTAGTTTGTATGTTTTTGCTTTTGAGTTTTAGTTTGCATGTTTTTGCGTCTGAGTTTTAGCTTGTATGTTTTTGCGTTTTAGTTTGTATGTTTTTGCTTTTGATTAAGTTTTAGTTTGTATGTTTTTGCTTTTGATTAAGTTTTAGTTTGTATGTTTTTGCATTTGAGTTTGTATGTTTTTGCATTTGAGTTTGTATGTTTTTGCATTTGAGTTTTAGTTTGTATGTTTTTGCATTTGAGTTTTAGTTTGTATGTTTTTGCTTTTGAGTTTTAGTTTGTATGTTTTTGCATTTGAGTTTTAGTTTGTATGTTTTTGTTTTTGATTAAGTTTGAGTTTGTATGTTTTTGCATTTGAGTTTTAGTTTGTATGTTTTTTGCATTTGAGTTTTAGTTTGTGTTTTTGCATTTGAGTTTTAGTTTGTATGTTTTTGATTAAGTTGGAGTTTGTATGTTTTTGCTTTTGAGTTTTAGTTTGTGTGTTTTTGCTTTTGATTAAGTTTGAGTTTGTGTGTTTTTGCGTTTGAGTTTTAGTTTGTATGTTTTTGCTTTTGAGTTTTAGTTTGTATGTTTCTGCTTTTGATTAAGTTTTAGTTTGTATGTTTTTGCATTTGAGTTTGTATGTTTTTGTTTTTGATTAAGTTGGAGTTTGTATGTTTTTGCATTTGAGTTTTAGTTTGTATGATTTTGCATTTGAGTTTTAGTTTGTATGATTTTGCTTTTGATTAAGTTTTAGTTTGTATGTTTTTGCATTTGATTAAGTTTTAGTTTGTATAGTTTTGCATTTGTGTTTGAGGCCTGAAAAATGTAGGAGCGAATATAAAGAAATAACAAATGTAACTAAACAAACAAAAAAATTTCACTAAAATGAAACAAGAATATTCTAACAGCAGACCGTTTGTTAAAACAGTCATCTTGGTCCCTATTTAAGTTTATTAGTTGCTTTCTTTATCTATCTAATCTCAACCTGAACATTGGTTTAAAGTCACATTCACCAGATCCACATTAGAAATAAACATTCCTGTTTTTTTTTCTTAGAAAAAATATTCTCCACCAGATGCCAGATCCAGCTGTGGGTTGTAAATAAAGGTTCACTGCACATCCTTTGACCAGCCGCTGAACTTTTGCCTAAACTTTTAACAAAGTTCACAAGGATACACACTCGCAGGTGCATGTGGTAAAAAAAGGTCCAATGCACATTCTTTGACCAGACACTGAACATTATATGACAACCCCCAAAAGTTTTAAAATGCCAGACCCTCAAAAGTCGTTAGAATGCAAATAAGAAAGTCATCTTTAGAGATTTTAATCTTGGGAGATCTGATAAGAATGCATCTGTAATTATACACCCTCACCAACTTCTCTAATTTACTGGGATGTGTGATATGTTAACTATGTTAGACATTAAGATTAGCATTTTGTTATAAAAAAAGTTTTAAAAAGTGTAAAATGTTTAGACAATTAACTACACGCGTGTGTATGTGTTTTAACTAACAGTCTGCAAGTCTTACAGTTTGAAAATCAAAGAGTAATCTTCTCTTGTTTCTATTGGTTTCATCCCTTCTGGGTTTTAACAGCATACATGTACATTCACATGCCTTTCAACTGATATAACAGGCCACGAGTTCTAAAAACAAAGACAGATAAAAGAAATAATCAAATTAAGTGTGAATAACTAAATAAAATGAAATAAAACAAATAAACATTTTCCTGTGGCTTAGATGGCGTTTGTTTAAAAAGAAGGGTGGTATGCTCTTTAAATAAAAAACTACTTGCATTAATGTTAAAAGTGATTTTGAATTCATAATACACAGTAAATTGACAGAAATAAAAAAGGGAATAAAGGAATAACTGTATTAATTCTGAATAACTAAATAAAATAAATAAAAATAAATAAATAAATAAATATTTTCCTGTAACAGTCCTGGAAACAGAAGAAAATAAAGATGGATAAATAAATTAGTTCAAAGTGTATATAACTAAAATAAAGAAATTTTTTCCTGTAACACAGAAGAAAATGTATATTTCTGTCTTTCTGCTTTCATAATCTTTAAAGAAAAAACTAGTTGTATTAATGGTAAAACTGATTTTGAATTGATAATAGACAGTAAATTGACAAAATCAAAGAGGGAATAAAGGAATAACTGTATTAATTCTGGATAACTAAATAAAATAAATAAAAATAAACATTTTGCTGTAACAGTTTTGGAAACAGAAGAAAATAGAGAGGGATGAATAAATTAAAGTGATCAAGTGTATACAACTGAAATAAATAAACATTTTCCAGTAACACAGAAGAAAACTTATATTCTGTTTTCATAATCTTTAAAGTAACAAAACTACTTGTATTGATGTTAAAAACAGGAAAAATGCTTTCATCAATTGAGAAATGTCATCCTTTTTTTAAAAAAATAACTTTGTTCTAATGTTAAAAGAGTATTTTGTTCATTTCTTTTGCCATGCATTTAAATCTTTACACCGGTCTCTGCTTACGGCATGTGTGTCTGAGTCTAGGGTTGCGGGGGTGTGGTTTTACCGGTAATGACATGGTTCATTCTAGTTTAGACACCGGTGAGTGAGGAGATGTCGTGGATTCTGTAAGATGCTCGCTTCTTTTAATTTTCTTTTCTTTTACTCGTTTTCTCTTTTTTTTTTTTTTTTTAAGGACAGATTGCAACGTAGATTTTGACAAGTGGGCCTATCTTATGCTCTTGCTTAACGTTCGTGACTGATATTTTTTTGTTTTAGATCAGCGTAAGATGCAATGGTATTTACTTGTTTTTTTTCTTTTACTTTAACTCTTGTAACGAACTGTAATGTTAGACTACGAGTTTTTACAACTAGTGTATGCTTTTGTTGTACACAGAAGTGTCTGATACATTTTGCTATTGCTTAACTATAGTGTCTGACACATTTTTGTTTTAGATCTGCATAAGATACACTGGCCTTTTTTATTTTCTTTAAATTTCTATCAGTAATGTTACACTACAACATAGCTTTTGACAAGTGTCTTATGCTATTGTTTGACTGCCGCGGACCTATAGACTAACTTCATTATGAGTTTTAGACAGCGGTGAGTGAGGATGTATTACCGCTGAACAGCGTAAGGTGTTTGACTTCTTTTTTACTTTATATCTTGTAACTAAACTCTAACCTTTTTAAATTTGTAATGCTACAAGATTTTGACAACTGTCCTATGCTTTTGTTTTACACTCTCGTGTCTGATAGATTTTGTTACTGCTTAACGATTGTGTCTAATACCTTTTTGTTTTAAACATATTACCGCGTTTCATTGTTTAACAATAGGTTTCATAAAACGTTGTTTTTGAACACACCGTTGTCACACCAAATGTGAACAATTTTAATAAAAACTTCCCTTGATCCGCGTTTTACCAATCTATATCATTGTTGCACGTTTTAAAGTTTATAAGCACATAGTTTTTGAACAGTTATCAATATCCCCGCTTCACATGAGGGGCAATAAATCAAAGATTTTGTCAAATAGCATACTATATTCTCTCTTACATGCATGTGTGTGTATTTATATATACATAATAAACATACACAGCACACAAATATATAGTATTTAAACAAACTTTTATTTTGGATGCGATTAATCATGATTAATAGTTTGACACCACTAAAATTAATAAATGAACAAAAATAAATAAATATGTTGGAAAAATTATTACTTTTAACCCCCATTCTGACCCTCTGTCTGAAACAACCCATGTTTAAGGGGTGTGTCCTTCAATGCCCTTCTCAGTATTTGGTGTACTTACTGTAAGAACTAAAAGGGAATTTCCATTTAGGTCAACCTAAATAGGGTGAGCCTAACCTCTGTTAACTGTAATGTTACTCTAGCTAAGTGTACATAGGAAACCATGGCACATGAAAATTGGTCGGCTTAAATCTAAGTAATGGTCGTAGAGATAACATTGCTTTATCCAAGTGTGTACAGATCTATAGGAACTAAACAAAATTACTTTTACCTTGGTCTAATCAACAAAACTGGTGAGTATGTGACGTGAGGCCGATGCAAGATCTCTGGGAGACAAGAAAATCTGAATGAACGCGTACAATCAAAATAGGAGTTAAATAAAAAAAAAACTTATAAATGAAAAATTATTATTTAAATGACCAATGATCAATTGACATTTCAACCTAAATGTATTAATCATAAAATGGATTCAGGTTAGAATTTGAATTAAATAATTTTGCACACTGAAAAGACAGAGTATGCAAAAAAACGTACTCTGTTACAAATGTAACCTCGGTTCCCTGAGATATGGGAACGAGTACTGCATCTGATTTAAGACGCTATGAGATTAAAGCACTTTTCAATAACAGTGTGACTGCACAGCCATTGGTTAGTGCAGTGAATAAACTATCTGATCTTAGCAACCTTGGGGCTAAGGGGTCAAAATAGATAACTCTGAACTCAACTGAGGGCCAAGAGCATACCAAAAAAGGGAAATTGTTAAGTACTGTTGAGTGGATTGTGTTTGTAGCTGTTTTTAGCTCCTTGTAGTTTTGTTTTTTTGCTGGAATCGCTATCTTACATCAGCATCATCAGCTATCAGCATTTGTAGACATTCTGAACTCTATCGGGGTTAGACCACATGTGTCAGGACCTACTCATAGCTGAAATCATACCCTGGATTTAATACTGTTGCATGGAATTGATGTTAATGGTGTTGAAATTCTGTAGCAAAGCGATGATATCTCGGATCATTATCTAGTCGTGTATACTCCAGATAGCTAAAACTGTAAATTCCACTACTTGCTACAAGTAGGGTAGAACCATCACTTCTACCACAAAAGACTGCTTTGTAAATAACCTTCCTGACTTATCTGAATTCCTCAGTATATCCAATAGCTCAGCTAAACTTGATGATGTAACAAACTATGGATTCTCTTTTTTCTAGCACTTTAGATGTGGTTGCTCCTTTACACCTAAAGAAGATTAAGGAAAACAATCCGACACTGTGGCATAACGAGCACACTTGCGCCCTAAAGAGAGTAGCCAGATCAGTTACTGCAATCCCCTGATCCAGTCCATATCCGGATGGTGGATCTGCACCTATAGACGACCTCTACAGTTACAAATTGCTTGTTTGATTGTTAGTCAGAGGAGAACTGACCCCCTGACTGAGCCTGGTTTCTCCCGAGGTTTTTTTTTTCTTCATTAATGTCACAGATGGAGTTTTGGTTCCTTGCCACTGTTGCCTCTGGCTTGCTCAGTTGGGGACACTTATTTTCCAGTGATATTGTATACTAATTGAACTGAGCGGGATGATAACATCACTGAATTCAATGATTAACTCGCTTTAACTGAAAAATGGTAACCATTTCCTTTTACATTCTTGATGCACTACCTTCCTATTTGATACTGTAAAGCTGCTTTGACACAATCTGTATTGTAAAAAGCGCTATATAACTAAAGGTGACTTGACTTGACTACTGGAATGAAGCTAACACATTTAAGCAGAAACGACCTGGGCCTGTAAGGTCGGGACATCCTGATTATAGACCTGGTAAGTGCGCAATTTCTGCAATGGAAACACTACTAGACCAAGCCCAGGAAAAGGCAACGCCTCTAGTCGAGTGGGCTCTCACTCCCATGGGGCACTGTAGGCTCAAGGATGAGTAATCCTGCATAACTACTACTATCTATTTGGATAGTCTCTGCTTTGTGACAGGAAGCCCTTTGGTATGGCCACCGAAGCATACAAACAGCCACAGAAGCATACAAACAGCTGTTCCGACTGTTTGAATAAGGCAGAATGCTCAACATAATTACTCAGTGCTCTAACACATAATTATTTGATATAGCATTTTTCTTTATGCAAAATTCGTGTAAAATGGTCATGAACGGGTTTTCGCATTATAAACAATGTATCTATAAACTGTATCTATTTTGCATATGAATGTGTTTTTGGGGGCAACATATAATGAAAAAATAAATGTAATAATAGGAATAATAAATAGCAAGACTTTCATAATAATATCTAATATTTTATAGCAATATTGAAAAATAATTTAATAAACATAATTTAAAACATGCCTGAAGTCCTGATGTCCTCTACAGTGCACGTGTGAAATTGATGTCCTGTTTCATAACAGAAAGTCATATTTTGATTTGAAACCCCATTACATTATCCTGAGATGACAAACAATTTTTATGACAAACAATTAAAAAATGTGTCAGATTTAAATGATCATTACAAAATATTATCATATTGCCATGAGCGTGTTAAGTTTGATCACTAAATAATGTCAGCTATTTTTAAAGACCAAGGAGAGTAAGTGGTCATGGTGAAATGTCCAAACATTTGGTATCTTTGAAAAGCCCTAAACATGCTCTGTACAGGACATCCAGACTTAAAACTGTCACAGAGAAATCGTTAAAAACTAATGTCCTCTACAGAGGACAAAACTCCATAGCTGGTAGTCAGGAGGATAAAGGAGGAGGTCGGGCCAGTTGTGTGCCAATGCATCCCAGTCCTTTGAGACATGGCATCCCCCTTCAGGTCTGGTAAAAAGTTGTGGAGGCCTAAACATACTGCCAGCATCTCCAGGCAGTTGATGTGAAGGCGACTCTCTGTTTTCGACAAATGGCCGAAAGTAGGTCTGCTGTTGCACTGCGCTCCCCCAACCTGATATGGAAGCATCTGTTGAGACCACCTTCCTTCTGCAGACCATGTCCAGGGGTACCCCTGTTCCACCCATTGAAGGTCTCTCCAAGGGGCAAGGGCTGCTATGCAGGTGTAATGAATTTACCTCAAAGGGAAATATTAATAATTAATCATAACTCGTTATAATTAATTATAATATTTGGACAATTCAAAAGAATTATCTTGATGACACTGAATTCGCATTTCATATCAACTGACCTGTTCGTCCAGCGAACATTCAGGGTAAATTCATATGTATTCACAGAAAAACTATTTTCTTGGTCACAGAAAATAACTTTGTTAAATACTAATGCATTAGAGCATGTAGCTTTGATCGGAAATCGTAAAGTGACATTTTGCAATGCAGAATCAGAAACTCATGTAATTTGTGCACAAGAACTTTATTAACTACAGACTAACACATAACTACTCTAAACAACACATATACATCCACACACACACTCATCAGGCATACATGGGAAGGCTAAAAGGATGGAGAGGTAAGGAAAGAGGGAGAGGGTGAGAGTTAGTTAACCATCTCTAAAAACCATCAGTTTCTAGTTCAAAGCACAGTATACAATAGCTTAGATCAGACCAGTGTCTAGTACCAACTATTATACTTGCATTTGACCTGGCTGTGGGACCTGTCTCTCGTGAAGCCTCTGTAGAAAGTCTGGATGGTTCCATTCGATGGCCGAAGTTGCACTTTCTTGAAACTCTGAGGTTGTCCTTGAGTTTGTTGTGCTCAGGAGAGTCCTTCCTCCTGGGTGAGCACATGGCTTTGTGTGAAATGGGGTTTGCTGGCATTGTGGGACGCAGTGGATGCCACAATCCAGAGATGAAGCTGTAGAGCAAGGAATGTCTGGTCAAGGACATTTCCATGAAGATTGGCTCCAGGGTTGAGTGAAACCAAACTCCAGTGTTATAAGTTTGACTCTTGTGGTCAAAGTTCTCTTTCCCCAAGCTGAGGGGAAACCGCATGTGGCTGAGCTGCGGGGGTTGCCCCACGGCCTTGTCGTGGAGGACCTCCACGATAACAATCTGAAGATTTTGTGCGAAGAGGGGGAGGAACTGTGTGCTGGATCTTTTATCTCCTAGAGTGGTCACACCTCTAGAAGTACACAGAGCCAATGGTGTCTTGTATCTTTTGGAGGGAAAGTTAATGGTCTTTGTCTAGATCCAAAGTATTTTGCATATGTAATTCGATTGTATATACATAGTGATCTGTGATTATTTGTGTGTTCGTTCACAGAAAGGTTTGTCTGTGAATAAATGGGGAAGAGTCCATTTCTATGAGCCTAAGGTCTTTGCTATGGGGAAAAGTAAGTAAAAGTTGCAGTCTGCCTGCATACTTCGGCATCGTAAACCGAGGTTATCAGTGGTTGCTATGGCGACTCAGTGTTATTTGCTCTGGGGGGTTGAAAACCAGAACTCCACATTTCGCTGGCTCGCTGGTTTTAGAGATTATTTGTTAAATGTAACAAATAATTATGTCTGATTGGTCCAGACGCTACACAGGCTTGGCTCAACCCTGATGTGAAGGTGTCTTCAGTAAGTTTCTCACCTCGGTGCTCAGGACGTGGGCATGACCCAGACCTCCTCCAAGGTGCTGTCTCAGCGTGGGCATGACCCAGACGCGTCCAATCTGAAGCTGCCAATGATAATAATCATTAGTGACAGCATTCTCCTTTAATCCACCTAAAAAGATCAACCGCTCATATAGGAGTGCTGATGATCTTTGTGTGTAAACACACTGGGCAGATCAAAGCGCAGTGCACATTCTCTATGATCCAATTGTAGTGGAGGAGGGGAGGGGTGGAGCCGCCACCAGCAGAGCTAGACGTAAACACTCATATAGTGAGAGCATATCTGTCTCGGCAAACACAGCCTCAGTGTGGGCATGGCCCAGGCGAGATTGACAGCGTTCTGCTCCAAACCGCCCAGAAGGATTGAGCCGCTCGATAAACAAGAGGTGCAGATCCTCATGTGTACACAATGGCAGATCAAAGGCTGCTGATTACGAGTTCGCAGCTTCCTCCTCCAAGGTAAATGGGAGGAGAGAAATGCAAAAGAGTGGGGAGGCGGGCCACAAAACAGGGACATGAGATCGCTCAACCGGTTACTTAGTTCCCCGACTCCATGGTTTCTCTCTCCGAGCTTTGCTGAGAGAGGAGAAACGGGAGAGTGGGGCTGTGAGAGTGAGACTCATACTTAAGAGAGCATTCCATCTTAGTCAGCGTGCACTCACTGCCCTTCTGCACTCGCAGTGCGACATTTGCAACAACGTTGCTGGAAAGTTAGCAGCACGGATAGCACCAGGGGACGAGGTGATAGTTGTGCGGAGGCTGAAGCAGCTCGGGCTGGAAGCGTGGAGTGGGAACAACAGAGGGGCGCAGATTGCTGAATTAGCTTCTTGTCCGCAGCAAGGCGTGTGATCGGCCGCCGACTTCTAGTCTCATATGTTAACGAAGAGATGATCGTCGTCACCTGAAGAAGAAATCTGATTTTCTATGGTGAGGCGGCCACTTATATCAGATGGCCTCGCCCCTTCTGGCGGACTTTGGCGGGCTTCGTCGCCATAGGTTCATCTTTTATTCACTGCACTAACCAATGGCCATGCAGTCACACTGCGTTCTTGAAAAGTGCTTCAGTCTCGGAGAAAAAGGATTTTTTCCCCATAGTGTCTTAAATCAGATGCAGTAAGAGTGAAGTATCAACAGGGAACTTCAGACACCACTGAATACCTTCTTTGGGTCAACTGAGTGGACCTTACAATAGTACCGTAAAGTTATCACAGAAAACATGATTTAAAAAGTGGCTTCTTCAATACTGCCAGTGCAATTCAGCTGTGGAAGGAAGATCATGGCACCAGGCAGGCACAGTTGTGTAGCATGCTCAGTTAGGAAGGGTCTGATCTTCTTGATGCTGTTCAATGCAAACTTGCATGACTGTGACCTTACACTAGAGTTTTAAAAATAAAATAAAATAAATAAAAAGAGCATGTGCACATACAGTGCCCATTAATTCAAAGACCTGTCATATTTATTTAGGCATTACCATTCGTAACACATTTCATTATTATAATTTGATTATTCTTTAATTACTATTTGCAGAAGTATTTTCATTTATTATTCATTAGCTATTATGTATTTACTACTTTTTTAATTTCACACAGTTAAAAATGACATCTTAACATCACAATCTAAGATATAATACAGTGTTAAACTATTTTAAGACACCCTTAAATGGGCAGCATTCACTTAGTAAAGCTGACAAAACTGATATTTGCCTCTTTAGGACACATACCATGTAAAGCATGAATTAAACTTTGTGTGCCCTTGTCGGTTCTTGTGAAACCATTGCTCCAGCTGCTTTTGAGCAAGTGTGTTTTTTTGGCTGAATGGACTGTATCCCTGGTCAGTTGTGCTGTGTGTACAGCTCAGCTGTGGCCATTTTTTTCTTCACACAAAGTAGCCTTTGTCTGTCAGTGCTTTCGTGCTCCCAGTCCACACACACACCAGAAGGGTCAGAAGGGTTCAGTCTTTCTTCACATTATTGTTGGAATGCCGGGCAGGGATTTCAGGCTTGAAGCCACTGGGTTTACTGGGCAGAAGGATCATAACCAGAATGCTGATGACATGCATATGAAAGTACATTGATCTGAAGGACAGAAAAGAAACCAAAAAATAAGTATTACCAGCACAAACAATATCCTGAAACATATATCACCAAACTGCATTAACAACAAAAAACAAAAATAAACTACAAGAGAAACTTGGTCATATTATGTCATAAAATTCAAAAGACAGTGTCTAAGGTTTTAGTAAGTAGTAGCAGTAGTAGTATGTACTAGTAGTAATAATAATAATGATGATACATTTTATTTTTCACAGCATTCAAGGACATATATACGGTGGCCAAAAGAGAGCTCAGCGCGCTGCAAAAAATAAAACAAAACAAAACAAACCACAAAAAAAAAAACAAAAAAAAAAAAACGCATTTTAAGAAAGCATCTTCATCAGTAGAATTATATATATATATATATATTTGTGTTGTGACTGTCTGCAGCACATGTGCTGTCAAACTGATGAAGATGTTTTCTTAACTTGCTTGTGCTTTTGCTATTTACGTGTTTTTTTTTAATTGCAGCGCGTTGAGCTTTCAGTCACTGTACATTTACAACATAAAATACAGACATGCAAAGAACAGAAAAAAAAAAAATATATATAATTATATATAAATCTTATAAATAATTACAGTTAAATACATAATCTGTTTTAATCTGGCATTTAAACTCTGAAAAGTGTACAACTGATGAAAATTAAGTTCCATAGTTTTGGCGAAAAGCAACTAAAAGAGCTCAAAATATGCAATCAAATCCCCAACAACTTCCACTTGTTTCTTTCCCCCTTACTAGACCATGCTCTTGCTTGTTTCATTCAAACACAAATGCTATTATCTTGTGCCTCAGTTATTGACTATTTACTGTAAAATAAAACCAGAGGCCATCATTGTTAATAGCAGAAAAGTAGATGAAAAGTGTTAGTCTTGTTGCTAGAAAAATTTATATTTTTAAAATTAACAAATATTCCTTGGTGCTGTCTGTACAATTGTTTGTAAGAACTACTATACTACTATATGACTTTGTTTCATTCCACACTCCTATTGTGGTATGATTTACCATATTTACCTACCCTTAAAATTCACATCAAAAAAAAAAAAAAGCAAATCTGTGGTTGGTAATTTTATATGCTGACTATATAACACTTTATTTTCAAAATTTTCTACAGTTCTTGACCAGAACAAGTAATGTGGACAAGACTTTATTACTACACAAATCTCATAACAGAGCTTTTACCTGTAATACTGCATGGTGGGTTCCACCGCAAGTAGAAGAAAGGGCATTACAGTGTAGCAGACAGTCAGCTGAGTGGCAGCCCAGGTCACAACATCATAACAGATTTTGAGTTGCCGAGAAGACAAAAAATACTCCCGGAAGTTTCTGCGCACCTGATTACATCAAACCAAAATGCAATAGTGAGTGAGTGGGTGTTTGACAGGTGTGACTGAGAATGATTAGTGAAATGAAAAAACTAGTTGCAACAGTGATTTATATAAATGTACCACTCATACTGCCATGCGTGCTGAGGAGAAATGGACAAAGACAATGAGTCACATTCACTAACACACATAACAAAAATCCCACACTGACTAGTCTTAATAATCTATGTATGGATATATATATATATATATATATATATATATATAGAGAGAGAGAGAGAGAGAGAGAGACACTATAAGTTCAGACAAAATGTATGTTTCTTCTTAGAATAATAGTTGTATATCATATATAATTGTATATTTCATCAAATTACTTAATCTTAGAGCACGAGAGCGTGTCTGTAGACGGCTTCATACAGGGTTGCGTAGAGTATCTTTGATGAGAGTGACGTAAGGCTGCAAGGAAAGTGTGTGGGGAAATCCCTTATATGGAGATGGTCTGGGTATGTTTTATGCAAATTACTAATCTTTTGCACGTGTTTGCTCACAAATAATCCAAATTCACTAATATTGCATTCGAGATGACAATATGTGACAAGTTGTATGTTACAAGCTCTCTCTGGAATGCTTTGTAAATGGTGTTGTCTCGTAATCACAGTAATTACCACATGTCGTGAATTAACCTTAACATCAGGACGAGGTTAAGAATGAATTCATGTGCATAACCACATGGGGATTTGAATGTGCATTTACATACAAATAATCCATGCAAATATTAATGAATAAGACCCATTGACTTTGTTCAAAATTATAATATTATATATATATATATTTTATACAGTGGATATAAAAAGTCTACACACCCCTGTTAAAATGCCAGGTTTATGTGATTTAACATAATTAAAATACCACAAATAATTTCAGAACTTTTTCCATCTTTATTGTGGCCTATAACTTGTAAAACTCAATTGAAAAACAAACTGAAATCTTTTTTTTTTTTTCTGTGAAAGTAAAAATAAAAAACTAAAATAATGTGGTTGCATTAGTGTACACACCCTTAAACTAATACTTTGTCAAAGCACCTTTTGATTTTATTACAGCACTTAGTCTTTTTGGGTATGAGTTTATCAGCATGGCACATCTTGACTTGGCAATATTTGCCCACTCTTTTTTGCATAAACACTCCAAATCTCTTATGCACAGCCCTCTTCAAATCACCCCACCGATTTTCAATTTGATTCAGGTCTGGGCTCTGGCTGGGCCATTCTTAAACTTTAATCTTTTTCTTGTGAAGCCATTCTTTTGTTGATTTGGATGCATGTTTAGGGTCATTGTTGTGCTGAAAGATGCAGTTCCTCTTTATCTTCAGCTTTCTTGCAGAAGCCTGAAGGTTTTGTGCCAATATTGACTGGTATTTGGCACTGTTCATAATTCCCTCCATCTTGACTAAGGCCACAGTTCCAGCTGAAGAAAAACAGCTCCAACGCATGATGCTGCCACCACCATGCTTCACTGTGGGTATGGCGTTCTTTTGATGATGTGCAGTGTTGTTTTTGCGCCAAACATACCTTTTGGAATTGTGGCCAAAGAGTTCAACCTTGGTTTCATCCGACCATAACTCATTTTCCCACATGCTTTTGGAAGACTTCAAATGGGTTTTTGCAAAATTGAGCCGGGCTCGGATGTTTTTCTCCATAGGAAAAGGCCTCCGTCTTGCCACCCTACCCCACAGCCCAGACATATGAAGAATACAGGTGATTGTTGTCACATGTACCACACAACCAGTACTTGTCAGAAATTCCTGTAGCCCCTTTAATGTTGGCAGCCTCCCTGACCAGTTTTCTTCTCGTCTTTTCATCAATTTTGGAGGGACGTCCTGTTCTTGGTAATGTCACTGTTGCACCATATTTTCTCCACTTGATGACTTTACGGTGTTCCATGGTATATCTAATGCCTTAGAAAAATTTTTGTACCCTTCTCCTGACTGATACCTTTTAACAATGAGATCCCTCTGATGTTTTGGAAGCTCTTTGCAGACCATAACTTTTGCTGTAAGATGCGACTAGGAAAAAAGCCTACTAGAACAGCTGAACTTTATTTGGGGTTAATCAGAGGTACTTTAAATGATGGCAGGTGTACTGACTCCTATTTAACATGAGTTTGAATGTGATTAGTTAATTCTGAAGACAGACAGATCCCCAGTTGTAAAACGGTGTGCACACTAATGCAACCACATTATTTTAGCTTTTTTTTTTTTTTTTCAAAACTGAATAAAGATTTCAGATTGTTTTTAATTGAGTTGTACAAGTTATAGGTCACATAAAAGGTGGAATTTCGGAAATTATTTATCATGGTCTAATTTTTTAAAATCACATAAACCTGGCATTTTTACAGGGGTGTGTATAATTTTTATATCCACTGTGTGTGTAATATAATATAAATATAAATATAAATATTAGTTATACTATTACGCTTGATATAGCATAATAAAACTCTACAACACAGGTCATCACAGGTGAAAACAGTACAGTAAAACACACTTTATTGAAGTACACTTAGTACACTTCCATAATGTACTTAAAGTGCTCTATTTTCGCACACTAATTTTGTACTTCATATACTAAAAATTATTCTTTAGTACTTCTTAAGCTAATCTTAAGAACATCTAAGTGTACTCAACTGTGCTATTTTGGGACAGAATGAATACAAAAATGTGCTTTTAACATACTTTCACTGTAAATAAATAAATAAATAAATAAAGTTACCACGTATAATACAACAGAAAACCATCTGTTATACACTTTTGTTTTCCATCATTAATAAATTAACTACTTGAATGTTGGAAATAATACATTTGATTAAAATTACTTTAAATGTAAACACCCATAGATTGAAAGGGTAATTACCCTATTACCACATACAGTTGAAGACAAAATTATTAGCCCCTTATAAAATATTTAATTTTTCAAATAACTCCCAAGTGTTGTTTAACAGAAAGACAATTTTATCAACACAGCATTTTTAAACGTAATACTTTATTCAGGAAGCTTTTAGGGTTTGCAATACACATATAAATAAATGTATAACCAAGAATTTTAAAAAAAGTCTGCTGGTCAAAATTATTAGCCTTCTGATGTTAATAGTCAATAGTGTATCCCTTTTGCTTGATAACAGCCTTTAGTCGTTTGCTGTAGTTCTCAACAAGTTTCAAGCATGTCTCCTGAGGAATGACAGCCCATTCTTCCTTAGCAAATCTCTCAAGCTCCTACAGATTTGTTGGTCTTCTGGCACAAACTCTGGACTTTAGTGTGCCCCACAGATTTTTTTATTGGATTCAAGTCTGGGCTTTGTGGAGGCCAGTCAAGTACACTCACTTTGCTCATTTGGAGGTATTTCTTCACCAGAAGTGAGGTATGCTTTGGGTCGTTATCATGCTGGAAGACAAAATGTCGACCCAAACCAAGTTGCCTTGCAGACTGTCTGATGTTGTCTTTCAAAATCTTCTTATAGTCTTCCTTTTTCATGTTTCCTTCAACCCTGACGAGATTCCCAGTTCCAAATGCACTGAAACATCCCTACAGCATTATACTCCCACCACCATGTTTCACTGTGGGAACAGTGTTCTTGGAGTTGAATGTCTCTCCCTTCTTTCTCCAAACATAGGCAACATCTCTATGGCCAAAAAGCTCTAGTTTTGTCTCATCTGACCAAAGGACACATTTCCGGTTTGCATCACATTCCCCCAGGTTGTCCTTAGCAAATTTCATTCTAGCTTGGAGGTGTCTCTTCTTCAGTCGGCAACCTTGCAGTTTATTCCCGTGCAGGGCTCTAGTGACTGTATTTGTTGAGACATCAATTCCAGATTTGGGTAGGTCATTCACTAGTGTCTTGGCAGTTGTTCTTGGGTCTTTAGAAACCTCTCTCACTAGTTTTCTTTCCAAAGTTTTTGAAATCTTTCGCTTACTGCCTCTGCCCGTCTTGTTCTCCACTGTGTTGGTCTCTTTAAATGTCTTGATAATGCATCTCACTGCAGTTCTTGACACTTGAAAATGCTTTGATAAACGTGTGTATCCTTCTCCATCTTTATGAGCATTAACAATTCTTTCTCTCAAGTCCAAACTAATTTCTTTTGTCTTTGCCATGATGACAGTGTATATTATTTTACTAGTTGTTTCACAAGATACTAATCCTCAGCTTAAAGAGTAATTTAAAAGGCTTAACTAGGTTAATTAGGTAATCAGGTAAATTAGGTTAATTTGGCAAGTCATTGGACAATACTGGTTTGTTCTATAGCAAATCAAACTAATAATTTCTTAAGGGGGTTAATAATATTGACCTTAGCAGTTTTTTATTTGTTTATTTTTAATTATTTTATTCAAGCAACTATAAGAACTCAGAATTTCTCTAGAAAAAAATAATAATAGGAAATAATGTGAAAACATTCTCTTGCTCTATTAAACATCACTTGGGAAATATTCTAAAAAAAAAAAAAAAAAAAAATGTAAAGTTTCACAAGGGGGCTAATAATTTTGTCATCAACTGTAGATACAACAATGCAGCACAGGTATGGTATGTAATGTACAAACAAACAAAACGGTATATTTCGCCAAAAACACATACTTTTTTTTTGTGACGTACAACAAAATTCCTTCACACACCACAAGTCCAAACGGACCACAGTAATACATTTCTAATACATTTTTCATGAAAATCCTAATTGAACTTTTAAGCATACTTTTAAGAAATGCAACTATAAAACACTTCTAATGTATTTTATCTGACTACACTTAAGATATATTTAAGTGTTAGTGCTAATTAGTGTATTTATATTAAGTGTACTTGAGTAGCACATTTGGGAAAATGTACTATATGTAATATATTTTAATACTTTTTTAATCAAATCAATTTAATTTATTCTTAGAATAACTATATAAAAAACCCTCCAAAAGTGTACTAACATTGAACTAATTTTTAAATAATTCAAAGCACGTTTTTAAGAAATACACTAATAAAAGTCCTCTTTATATATTTGAGGTAGTATACTTTATTTCAATGTCCTGAAAATTAATTTAAATGTCAGTGGTATTTAGTATACTTTGCAATTGCACTGAAGTAAAACTTTTTTTTAGTATTTTCATAGTGTATAAGTTTTACAATTTCATTTAGCACAAAAAATAGAATGTACTACAAATGTACTTGCTGTTATTTAAAGGCACAATATGTACGTTTTCACTGCTAGAGGGCACATATTCAAAACAAACAAAGATTTTTTGGTGACACAGTGATTGAGTGTGCAGTCATGAGAGTTGTAGTCTTCATCCTCACAGCCAATGCAATCCGACGGGACACAGGCAAAAATCATGTCCATGGATGAGGTAATGTATTAAGGACTTATTAGGTCACTGTAGTATGAAATAGGGTGGGGCAAAACAAAAACAAAAATCGTGGAAGCAAAACTAGGCCGCTGGAGAGATTGCTAATAAATCCTTTTATTATGCTACAGTCAACCGCTTCCGCTTCTTTATGCGTATGTAGAAAAAAGCATCGCTGGTTTATTATTGTAGATACATTTAAGCGCTTTTGAAAGTTCTGTTATAATGCTACTCTGCATGGAATGCATAACATATTAAAGTGTCTTAGGGGTTTCCATGTATTCTACAAAATAAAATAATGTATAATAACGTAAGTACTAGGGGTGGCAGGGTTCACAAAACCCACAGTTCGGTTCATATCACGGATTTAGGGTCACGGTTTTCGGTTCTGTACGGTTCTTGTTGTTATTTTTTCTTTTAATCCTTAACACTCCAGATATTTGCTTCAGCATATGATATATAGCTTATTAGCTTAATTATCCACAATTTAGGATACAGTATTAACATTTTTGTAATATAATCATGCACTGACTGAATCAGACTTGACTTTAAGCACATTATTTGGACCATCTCTGAGTTAAAGCTAGGTGAGATTTTGATAGTGCAAGAGAGAAGACATTGATGATGACATGTTTTTTGTTTATGCAATAAATCCAGCAGGGCTCTGCTTACTTTTTGTTAAAAACTTAAAGAGAGAGAGAGAGAGAGAGAGAGAGAGAGAGAAAAAAAAATAATGTTAAGATTAATGTTTTAAATATAAAATTTTGAATATAGAAATATTAAATGATTTAAATCACTGAAAATATACTTTAAAAATGAAACTACAAGCCAGTAGGTGGCGTCAAGTCAATTATTTAATTATTGAATCATATTCATTTGATACGTTTGAACGCTGATTCATTGAGGAAAAGCAAGTGACTGTGTTTATGAATGGAAATTGACTCACTAGATTAGTGGAAAAACGCACGTTCATTCATAAAAAAACATGGAGATGCGCTGCGGTTCAGTTGTGACATTGTTTCAAACTAATTTTCACAAAGAAATGGAGCAAAATCGGGCAATAGTGTTAGAGTCAGACAATGTAAGTAACTTAATATTACCTTCTTGTTTATTTAACTGTTGTATTAAATCAATATCTCATTTACAAACTCCCTTTATTGTTTACAGTGCGTGTAATGGTGCGCTGTGATTGGTTGAGCGGATCTATCGCATTTTGCTGAGAAAGGAGACTGGTGTTTGTCACGTTTTGAGAAAAAAGGGAGAACACATGACAGAATAACACTGCGGATATTGCATTTTGTATAAAATTAATAATGGACTTTTCAATACCTTTTTTTTTTAATGGCATTTAATCGCGTTTTGGAAAAGAGCTCTTCATATTGAATGCATTTTGCACAATGCTTGAACACATTGGCAGTTCTATCTACTGTTTTATTTCCATAGTCATCGTAAGTAACATGAAATCCAAAATGTTCCCACACACCAGATTTGAACGACGCGGCCGCATCCGGTAACTCCGGGTATCCTTCATTATCTCCTCCACTTGCCATTTCGGCAGCACTCCTTACTCCACTTTTACTGTCTATATGTGTGTTTGCGCGAAACTGTCTGAGGCCAAACTGAGGCCAATGAGTCGAACCGTGCGGTGCACACACGAACTGAACCGAGACAAGCGAACTGAACGGTTCGGGTGTTTTTTCATGTACCGTGCCACCCCTAGTAAGTACACAAGTCAGCAAAATATATAACATGGTTCTAGTGGTTTTTGGATATTTTAATAAAAAAATTTACATATTGTGCCTTCAAGCATATTTTAGTACAATAAAGTATACTTTATTTTTACCTGGGCATGCACACAAAGGCAAGCCAGTTTTATCCCCCAAAGGGCTCCTCTACAAGGTTTTAGTATATACTTTATATACAATGTTTACTTAAAGGAGGTCATTTTACCACAGCTATGATACCATGGAACTTTCAAACTGGTTGTGAAGCAATAATTACTATGAAAGTGAAAACACTGACAAATGCATTTGAAACAAAAGAGCATTAACAGTGCTTGCATTTTAATGCATTGCATTTTCAGTTTGCAATTTTAGGGGCTATCAAATATACAATTCAGTGTCATCAAAGCTGTGAATATTTCAATTCAGAACATTTCACACACATTTTCATTATTAATTTAATAAGCGATATACGCTTTCCAGACACCACTCGTGAAAGGGCTGTGCTGCTTGAAAATTTGTGAACCCTTATTTTTCTATATTTCTTTATAAATATGACCCAAAACATCATCAGATTTTCATATAAGTCCTGAAAGTAGACAAAGAGAATCCAATCAAACAAGTGAGAGAAAAATAAGTCTGATCATGCTTGTGGAAGTGAATCATGTTTGTGGAAGTGAATCATGTCACGAACAAAGGTGATTACTGAGGACCTCGGAAAAAGAGTTGATGTTGCTCGTCAGGCTAGAAAAGGTTACAAAACCATCTCTAAAGAGTTTGGACTCCACAAATCCACAGTCAGACAGACTGTGTACAAATGGAGGAAATTCAAGACCACTGTTACCTTCCAGAGAAGTGGTTGACCAACAAGGATCACTCAGCAGAACACAAAGCAGAACGTGTCATAGTCTGCACGGTTGCAAAAGTTACCAGGGAACCTTCTAAGCAACTAAAAGGCCTTTCTCACATTAGCTAATGTTAATGTTCATGAGCCCACCATTAGGAGAACACTGAGCAACCATGGTACGCATGGCAGAGTTGTAATTCACTGTGTTCAATGTTACTTTCTCTATGTAGGGTAGGACAAGGCAAGAAGCCCCCCAGGGCAAAGATGATCCCGAACCTTAAATTTTTCTCTTGACCATCATAGATGGCAAAAAAACTCATCTCATCAAATTGTATAAATAGCTATGCTATTTTTAATTTTTATCTGAGTATCAACATGATTTAGTCAGTCTAAACAATTTTTAAAGTTAATTGATTTAATTTTATGTCTCTGAAAAATAGTGACATTGTAACAAATCTGTGACATTGTATTATGTTGAATATCAAAATGTTTTTTGTTAATGAAATAATATTTTATGTGGAAGACAAGATTTAATATTTAATATCTTTGGGGTAACATGACCAAAATGTGTAATGTTAAATATTTTGCCAAAAATTAACCCATAATTTTTGGAAGCGCATTTGTAAAGACCAAAAATTGACTGTTGAATATTATAGGTGTCATGAACGAGCCAGGCTCTCTCACTCCACAACCCACACGTTCTCACTCACCTGAATTCTAATTGGACTCATGCTGCATGCATCAGACTCCACCTTATATAAGCACACACCTCACATGCACCCACTGTCTGGTCTCACTTTGAGCAACGGCTACACAATCATCTCCTTGTGGATTTACTCCCATCTCCAGTGTGTTTCTCCAACTGCCATTACGGACTTCTTACCAAGGTGCTTCATTCACTGTCTCTACGATCTCCAAACCAGTTATTTTCAAGGACAATATCATTCAGTCACTCATCTGCAAACTGCATCATTTGACTTACCTGATTTCCTGTGTCCAACTGCTGTGTTCCGTTACAGAAGACCAGACCATACCAACTTTTACAGCAGGATGAACATTTTAGACATTTCAGGAGATCGTAGATGGCCTCAAAAGAGCACTCAAGGAATCCATCACTACCGGCAACACCGCTTCTTCATCACCTGTCACCACCAATGTCACCAGTCCCATGGCCACACCAGCACCCTACTCTGGCTCGGCGGGGGATTGCAATGAATTTCTTCTACAATGTTCACTCATTTTCGAGATGCAGCCACAACTCTACTGAACAGATAAGGGTAAAATCTCTTTCATTATCTCTCTGTTATCAGGACGTGTACTCCAATGGGCTGAAACAATGTGGACACAAAATGGACCCATGATGCAATCTTGAGTGTTTTCACACACACTTCCGACAAGTTTTCATTCATTCTGCTACTACAACATTGGTGAGTGAACAACTATACCATTTAAAACAAGATAAAACGTCCATTCCAGACTATTCTCTGAAGTTTCGTACTCTAGCGGCCTCCAGCGGATGGAATGAGCAAGCTCTCCTGACTACTTACCAGAAAGGGACACAACTCCGGCTGCATCTCGCTATCTACTGTGATTCAATTTACATCAACCAGAGATCCTCTGGAGAACTGGTGAGTTACTGAGATGGGGAGATCATTGCTTCACTAACTGTTTTCCCAATCTCCCTCTGAGAACTCCATAAGTAGTCCAAATAAGTCCATACTCCAAGTAAACTCCACTTCCATAGAAAGCCTTGCCAAAAAGCAATCTGTGAGTATACCTACCTGTTATGCCTCATTCAGCGATGTCTTCTGTCCCAAGAGGGCGACCCAGTTACCACCACATCGGCCATGGGACTGTGCCATATCAGTGAGGCTCTTCAACAAGAGACCATCTAAGTCCCCTGCTGCTTTGAGCTTCTTCTTCGTGGCCAAGAAGCTTGCGACCATGTATTGATTACAGAAACCTCAACAACATAACAGTCAAGTTTTGGTACCCCCTTCCTCTCGCCCCAACCGCTCTGGAACAACTTGAGGAGCATCTGTGTTCACTAAGTTGGACCTTTGCAGTGCATACAGCCTCATCCGGATACGTGTGGGGGACGAATGGAAGACCGCCTTTGTGATCCCTACTAGATACTACAAATATTTGCTCATGCCATATGGACTGGTCAATGTCCCCTCCATATTCCAGGACTTCATGCACGAGATGCTCCAGGAGTTCCTGCACAAGTTCATGTTGGTCTACATATACGACATCCTGAGTATGGCCGAACATCGCCAGAATGTTGGGGAGGTCCTCCAATGCCAAAGAGACTACCACCTCTTCCTCAAGGCCGAGAAGTGCACTTTCCATCTTCCCTCGGTACCTTTCCTCGGGTATAACATCAGTGAACACGGAATCCAAATGGAAGGGGGGAAGGTGGTAGCAGTGTGTGAGTGGCCTCAACCTACCACAATCAAAGAATTCCAGTGTTTCCTAGGATTTACTAACCTCTACCGTTGTTTTATCCAGAGCTTCAGCTCCATCGTCAACCCCTTCAACCCCTGTTGAGAGGTAAACCCAAGTTTCTGTCCTGGACATCTGTCGCCACTTAGGCCTTCGAGAAGCTCAAGGAGACATTTACCACTGCACCACTCCTCATCCACCCTGATCCATCTAAACCCTTTGTGGTGGAGGTGGATGCCTCTGTCTCAGCAGCAAGGGGACCCTCCCAAACTCCTGCCATGTGCCTAAAGGACATCGTATCAGACTGAGGACCCCAGTTTGTGTCCAGGGTTTGGCAAACCTTTTTTACCCTCTTGGGTGTGACTGTCAGCCTGTCATCAGGATACCCCCCGCAGGCAAACGGGCAGACGGAACGCAAGATCCAGGAGACTGGACGATTCCTCCAGACATTCTGTCACAGCCACCAGAACTCCTGGAGCCAGTTCCTAGGTTGGTCTGAGTACGCACAGAATTAGCTACGTCAGCTTGCTACAGGACTTACACCCTTCCAGTGCGTACTCGGTTACCAACCCCCACTGTTCCCCTTGACCTGGGAACCTTCGGATGTACCATCTCTTGATCACTGGTTCCGAGAGAGCGAGAGAGTCTGGGACGATTCTCACCATCACCTTCAAAGGGCAGTCCACTGACAGAAACTCCACGCTGACACCCGCCGCACCAACACCGAGATGGTCCTCACTGCAGAACACAAGATCCAGGGGCGAGGTTGGATCCAGATCCAACTCCTCCCACCTTACATATCCCTAATCCTACCTGTCTCCACCCCCTGATCCCTAAACCTACCCATCCCCACGCCCTGAATATGGATGTAACCTTGCCCCCTGGATCTTGTGTACTGCAGTGAGGAGCTACTGCCGACACCCCTGTCTACTTACCTGGTCAACTGGTCTGTGTAGGGTTTTCAGCTCAAGGGGAAATATTAATAATTAATCATAACTTGTTATAATTAATCATAATATTTGGATAATTCAATAGAATTACCTTGACAAAGCAGAATTTACATTACAATCAATTGACCCATTTGTCCAGCGAACATTCAGGGTAATTTCATATGTAATCTAAGAAAGGATATTTTTTGGCCACAGAAAATAAATTTCTTTTATACTAATGCATTTGAGCACAAGAATTTTATTAACTAAGGACTAACACATAACTAATCTAAAAAATCAAACATACAGTCATTCATACAGGGGAAAGGGCAAGTAAGAAGCCATTGGAGAAACAAGGAAAATGAAGCTATGAAAGGAGTCAGTTAACCTTTAGTGAAACCATCAGTGCTGTTTTTCAATGGGTCTTATAGCTTATACTAAACCTCTATTCAGTTAAACGTACGATACTTGAGTTGCCTTGGTTGTGGACGAGTGTCCGGATGCAGTCTCGTATGAAAGCCTTGATGGTTTCAAGGTTTTGGGTTTGCGATCACGTTCTTCCGGGTTTGAAGAGTGATGTCCTCTAAAGATGTCCTGACTCGGTGGTGATTGGGAGTTCCTTCCCAGGTACAAAGTGAAGAAGAGCAAAAGGATTGAGAGAGAGAGAGACCCAGCCCAATCTGATGATCCTTGGGGAATGGAAAAACAAGGCCGCAGCCTGGCACAAACTTAAAAGGTCCAGAAGAGTTCTAGCTCATCATCCTCTTAGGTTCTAAAAGAACCACTGATGGATCATGCTCAAGTCTTGCCTGACACTGATGCGCCAGCTCCGGGACTTGGCAACCAGAAACGGGAGGCTGATGAGATGCGTGTGAAGAGAGTAAAAGCACTGAGAAGTGCCCAGGTCACTGGTGTTAGTGCTTTATCTCCTTTGGTGTTCAAACCTCCTGTGGGGTCAGAGAGCCAATGGTGTCTTGAACTTTCGAAGGGAAAGTTTTATGACTTTTTGTCTTAGTCCATGGTATTTTGCATATGTAATTTGATTGGGTGTTGATGCAAGAACTACTAAGGATTCTTAGAACATTGGTATGTTGCACAGGTATCAACAAATAATATACACCATCTTTTAGATAACCAAAATACGAATCCAAAGAGACCAAACATGGCATATACTTGGTTATACTATATAGTAATCTATCATAACACATGCATAAAACAGTTATAAAATACGAAAGACAAGACATGAACAGTCATAATATGCACAATGATATATGGGGATATGTGCGTTCGTTCACAGAAAGGTTTGTCTAAGAATTAACACAGTAAGTCACTTCCAGTGGTAGTATGTGTCTGCTTTAGAGACAATTAAAATGGGGGAGAATCTCTATACATACTTTTGGGTTGTAAAGTTTATCTGGTCTGGCAGAAGTGTCCTAGTTGCCATAGTAACCAGGGGTCTGGTAGCCCAACTGAGACTTTGTGGCACCCAGTGTTGTGGATTGGGTGACGTAGTCTTTGCTTATTTGTTAATTCAATGAACAACTGATTTGGGTAAATCTAGTGAATCATTGTGTTTGATTGGTCCAGACCCTACACTGGCTTTCCACAAGAGACACCAGGATGCGACTGCCCTGCAAGAAGTTAAGTCCCAGATTCATTGGTTCCTTTCCCATTGTCCATCAAATTAATCACTTACCTGTTAAAACTACCCAACACTTATTCACCCAGATTCCACGTGTCACTCCTCAAGACATTACACTTACCCCAGTCTGTTCCCTCCACAGAGCCAGGCCAGACAGAGGAACCCACTCCTCCACTGGAGACTGAGGATGGCACAGTCTACTCTGTCCAAGAGATTTTGGACTCCTGTCGTCGTGGTGGTCTCCTGGAATATCTTGTGGAATGGGAAGGCTATGGTCCTGAGAAACAATCCTGGGTTGCACGTGATGACATCCTTGATCCCTCTCTACTCACCGAGTTCCACAGTACTCACCCAGATCGACCTGCGCCCAGGGGACGAGGTCGATCACCATGCAGACTGGGTCCTCGGCCCTCAAGAGCAGGCCGTGGGGGAGGGGGTAATGTGACGAATGAGCCAGGCTCTCTCACTCCACAACCCACACATTCTCACTCACACAATAGGCTGTATTTTTAAACAGTCTGAATATTTTGAAAGTGAAGCCGAATATGGATTATTTCATTTTAATATTGAATTTTTATGTTTTATTTTAATAATGAAAATATGTATAAAATATTTGCAGCTTTAATATAATACCATTATGAATTCCAGCCCCTAAAAATAGAAGCCTTGAAAATACAAATCAATAATATAGCACTGTAATGCAATGCATTTTTCATTAGTTCATTAATCAACTCGACATGCTTTTTTTGTTTTTACCATCTGCTTATTCACCATGCTTAAACTGAATCAATAATAAATGCACTAGGTAAATATATACATACAAAAAAAAGCATAGTAAGTTTCCTAACGTATAATGTAACATAAATAACATAAATAATAATGTAATAATTATAATGTAATTATTTCAGACATTATTCATAACTGTCAGTTTTACAGAAATTGTGTTAAAATATTTGTGTTTTAAAAGGTTTAAATAAATCTGACAATTTAAAGTTTTGATTAGAAAACATCACATCTGGACAAGCAGTCGCATACAGTCTATTCTCAAAAGTTGAAATATTTCAACAGACTCAGAGTTTTTTCATATGCATATGACTGGGAAGTGTGACAGAGAATGCAGTGGAACAAGCCCAACAACCCAATGGCATAACAGTTAATGCAGTTAATTTGCAGTGTCATTAGATGATAATTTTTGTGTGTGTGTGTGTGTGTGTGTGTGTGTGTGTGTGTGTGTGAGAGAGTGTGAGTGAGAGAGAGCGAGAGAGAGAGAGAGACTTACAGAGCGAGCTGCTAAGGTGACGGGTATAGCGGTGATGAATGTAAAGTAGTATCCTGGGTAAACTCCATGCCAGATGGCCGACAGCACAAACGTGAGTGGCATGCGATAATACGGCACTCGATCATAACATACACTAAAGCATAACAGATAAAAGCATGTGAGAAATGACACTGAACAGATATATGCCAATACACATATACATGAGATAAAAAATACAAATTGAAGTGTCAGCTTTAAAGGGGGCGCTGTTTACTCGCATTCTGCCAGCATCCACGCAGCAGCCGATGCTTGCTTTTCTGTTAAGAATAGGAGTGGTTTGTAAATGTTGATGTTTAGCCTAAATTAGGGCTGGGCGATATATTTATTTAGATATTATGCGCATCTCATCAGTAAAGCTGGTTCTTTGATTAGCGGTAAATCTTCATCACCTGTTTTCAAATGGAGCGCCAGTTAATACACAGAGCCACAGATCACTGACAAGTTAATCAGCTAATCAAAAAACCAGCTTTACTGACGAGTTGTGCATTTAATCGATCAATATATATCGCCCAGCCCTAGCCTAAAAAAATATTTTATTGGCAAGGTTTATGCTGGGATCTTGTTGAATTTTCAAGATGTTACAGAACAATGTCATGTAAATTTCATCTATGTCGTGAAAAAAAATTATATAGGTTACTTTTATGCAGGCTTCTGCGGGCGAGAACAGGACAAAACATAAATGTCTCGAGTGGGAGCAGGATGAAATAACATTTCTGCGGGGGAGCGGGCGGGTCTCTACTGCAAATCATTCACCATCGTCCTATCAGTCATCTCTCCTTACTCTGTTTATGTGGGAAGTTAAATTGTATGTACTGTAATGTAACAGGCAACAGCTAGCAAACCATGTCCCTTTAGTGGCTCCGCAGAACGCGTTATTCATTTTCGGTGCCTTCCTGAATACGGATTCACTAATCGGGCACATCCCTGGTACAGATAGTTCGTTTTTATTTCTTTGGTTCATTGTAATTATTTGGTGTTATCCTACATTCAGTGTGACTCTTAGAACATGTCTCTTTTTCTGTAGTGTTGTGATACATCATATTCCCACCGCAGCAGTGGTAATGAGAGAGAGTGGTAACGCGCTTGAGAGAGAAGAAATAAATCTACACATAAAATATAGGTCAGAAATGATTGGTCACTTTCTAAATAATAGAAGTATAACGCATCTACTAATTATTATATATAAAATAAGTTGTTTTTAACAATGCAATTATGTTAGAAACGATTCATCGCAATACAAATGTCAACTTGTAATTGATGCACACTAAAGCCCAATTCACACAAGTGACACGCAACGACAAAGCAACACGATCCCATTCATTTCAATGGACAGCTGTCAATTTCCGGCGACAAGAGTGACAGAGGCTGTTAGCGACCTGTTGGAGTGTGCCCAACAATGCAACAAATTTTTTGCAAATGAAAAGCGAATATCGGGAGTGACAGTCAGTAGGAAAGAAATGATAGAGCTAATGTAATCGTTCTCCTCTCAGCTGTAGATAAACATACGTTATGGAAAAAAAGTAGGCTCTGCTTCTCATTCATTTTTGTTTGCATCTACGGATTTAATTTATATTTATATTATATTTAGTATTTTCTCTTCAAAATGTTTGTATTTAGCAGCAAGGTAACCAGTAGTGAGAACACCCACTAGCAACCACATTGCCAGCCCCTGGCAACCTGCAACAACAAAAGTTGCTGCTAATATGAACGCAGCTTAAGCAACACAAATCACTCGCACACAAACACACACACAGAGAGAGAGAGAGAGAGAGAGAGAGAGAGAGAGAGAGAGAGATTGAAGTGGTAAAATTGTTGTTTTTGAAACAATTATTGTTTGTAGAGAGAGACACGCAGACGCAGGTAAAGCATACACAACTCTCTCTCTCAATAATTAATTGAAACAAATGCTACAATTCATTTAAATAAATGTGATCTTAATGGACTATTTAATCTGTGTCTGGTTTGAAACAGGCAGAATGCTAGAGCTAATGTGCTGCAAAGAGCAATACTAGATTTAAATTTATGATCTTTTATGCTTTTATTACATATGGCAGTGTATCAGCGGTTATCAATTCCAGTCCTCGCACCCCCTACTCTGCACATTTTGTGTGCATCTCTTTTCACTTCAGATGCTTGTTCTATTTGACCGTAAGTGCCCTGCGAAGTGGACATCACAGAATATTCCGCCATGATTCCAGTTCAAAGGGAGTGTATACGTTCAATTTAAAAGGCATTAAAGTGTGTGATATGTGAATTTAAATTGTATATATTTACAGAGGTATATTATGTCACACTTCACACTTCTCTAGTAAGTTTTGTCTGTGTGTGAAGATGCTGCAAGGCAATGGCATAATGCAAATCCATTAATTCATGTTCCGAAGTAAACTTCAATAGATTTCCCATGCTAGGGAGTAGCCATGAACACTGTGTAGGGACCATGTCAATTGGAACATATGCAGAGTGGGGTGGGAATTGGAGGGGGAATCTAGAACTAAAAAATGCTGGTATGGATGAAACAGGAAAACAACAAGGAGGAGAGAGAAAGGACCAGGCAAAGGACCTCAAGCCGCGAATCAAAACAGTAAACTAATAGTATTATTTAGAATTTGAAGCTTTGATTCTGAGTAGACTATACCCCCTTTCACACATGCAGTCTTTACTGGTAAATTACCGGTAAATGATTATGTGTGAACAGGTCCTTTTCAAAAATACCGGAAAATATGTTCTGGCAATTTACCAGTATGAGAAGTTCCAACATCATCAGTAAATTATGATTAATGTGTTTTGTATGAACACAGAATGAGATCACTGGTATGAGTGTGCACAAGTTCAGAACACGCTGACATAAAATAGAGGTCTAGAGGTCATCTAAGGCTGATGATACACAGGGCAACTTTTTGAGCAGTGTTGCTGGGCATAGTTGCCATCAATGGGCAACCAGGTGAGACACAGGGCCCAAGATTTGCTGCAAATTCTAAATGGCACAGTAGCCCCAGTAATTTTACAGCAAATTGCTGGTATTATTGCACTGTAAAAATTGCTGTAGTTTCTACCACAAAATTGTACAGAATATTACTGTTTATTTGCATTATGAGTAAAATAAGGTTTTACAGTTGTTACCAGTATATTTCCATGTCGACTGTAATTCATTTACAAGAAGCAGGTGTTGTCACTATAGCTCTTGCATTTTTACACTAACTTACTGTAGTGTGGCATTATGGGATTGCATGCGCACCATTCAAATCTGAAATCCAGTCAACTGGAGTAGCGTGAGAGTGATTAAAGATTAGAGTCTTGTAGCATCTGGACCAATCAGACACAATTATTTGTTACATTTAACAAATCATCTCTAAAACCAGCGAGCCAGCGAAATGTGGAGTTCTGGTCTCCAACCCACCAGAGCAAATAACACCCAGTCGCCGTAGCAACCACTGATAACCTCAGTTACGATGGCGAAGTATGCAGGCAGACTCTGCAACTTTTACTTCCTTCTCCCCATAGGAAAGACATTATGCTCATAGAAATGTACGTTTCCCAACTTATTCACAGGCAAACCTTTCTGTGAACGAACACACATAGCCCATATATCACCATGTATATTATGACTGTTCAGATATTTTGTCTTTTGTTTTAGTAACTGTTTTATGCATGTTTTATGGCAGATTACTATGTAGTATAATCGTGTTTGGTCTTTTTTGGAACCGTATTTTGATTATCTAAAAGATGGTGTGTATTAGATGTTGATACATGTGCGACATATTAGTGTTCTAAGAATCCTTAGTATTTTTGACCTGAACCCCTATTGATTTACATATGCAAAATGCCATGTCTCTGAAACAAAGGGTCGTAAAATGAGGACTCTAACCTCCCGCTGAGAAAGTCAGCCTTCTCATTGGTCGAACCCATGTGGGAAGGTGTGACTCTTTCCAGACTTTAAAGGGCTCAGGACACAGTTCCGCCCTCTATCCAAAATCTTCAGATTGTTTGTTGCGTGGAGGTCCTCCACGACAAGGCCGCGGGCCAGTGGCCCAGCCACATGTGGCCTTCCTAACTATAGAAATGGCTTTTGACCACAAGACTCAAACTTACAACACTGGAATCTGTTTTCACTTAACCCTGGAGCCCATCATCATGGAAATGTCCTTGACCAGACATTCCTTTCTTTACATTTTCATCTCTGGATTGTGGCCTACACATCCACTGCGTCTCACAATGCCAGCAAACCCCATTTCGCACAAATGCTCACCCAGGAGGGAGGACTCTCCTAAGCACAACAAACTCAAGGACAACCTCGGAGTTTCAAGACATTCCCAAGGCTTCCTGAGACCCTCGTCCCACAGCCAGGTCAAATGCAAGTATAATACCTTGTACCAGGAGGTCTGATGTAAGCTATCGTATACTGTGCTTTGAACTAGAAACTGATGGTTTTTAGAGATGGTTTGGCGAGTGGAATTTGCATGCCTAGCCACTGCCCCATACATACGGGTATATAAGATTGCGTCATGCATCTACACTTTCAGGTTTTTGCTGAGGAGCCAAGCCGCAACCCGGCATACAGACCAGTACAGGATAGTGGCAGGGGGACGTAACGTCTCCGTTCCCTCCTTCGGTGAACGGGGGTTACAGACAAAACTTAAGTCATGTGGGAGGATAGGGAAGAATATACCTGGGCTATAGGCATATGAAGGGGAACGTGGTGAAGTACCGTGGAGATACTGAGACATGATACCACAATTGGATGGGGCGAAGGAGACCCGGTACCGGAGCACAGTCATGGACTACTCCGTCCTAGTCCAAGCTGCGGGGCATGGAGTGCCCAGAGTTCACCCAGGGGGAACAACTAGGGGAATGCAGCAAGCCGACACCAAGCCAGCCTCCCACAAGTTACCTGATGTTACCTTAACACACGGGAGGACACAGGCTCCACACCGAGATTATAGAATCTTGTGAAGGTATTTGGTGTCACCACGCCTGCAGCTCTATATGTCCACTAGAGAGGCACTGTGTGCCAGCGCATAGGAGGAGGCAACACTCCAGGTGGAGTGAGCTGTAACTCCTAGGGTGCACGGCTCACCTTGGGACTCGTATGCCAAAGTGATGGGATCTACCACCCAATGGGCCAACCTCTGTTTGGAGACAGCATTTCCCTTCTGCTGTCCCCCAAAGCAGACAAAGAACTGCTCGGAGCGTCTGAAGCTCCGGGTGCGGTCCACGTAAATGTGCAAGGTGCGAACGGGACACAGCAATGCCAAGGCCAGGTCTGCCTCCTCTGGGGGCAGAGCTTGCAGGTTTACCACCTGATCCCGAAAGGGAGTGGTGGGAACTAGTGTTGGGTTCGAGTCCACCTAAGTCGAGTCCAAGTCGAGTCCGAGTCTTTGACCAGTCTTGTCCGAGACGAGTCAGAGTCCAAAATGTGTCGAGTCGGACTCAAGTCCGAGTCCCAAAGGGCCTAGTCTGAGTCGAGTCTGAGTCCAATGAAACACTACTGTTTTTCAGTATCTTAACATTGTTTTAACCTTTACAACTAGAAAAAGGTCATGTAACAGAAGTTATGGGTAACTTGATTTATGTATTGTGACATATTTCAGAGAGAAACAGCTTACAGAATGTATAAAATTATAGGGCAGGACTTTTTTTGTTATATAGTTGTTGTTATATAGTGAATGTACAAATTTAAGGGTGGGGCTGGGTAGGTAGCTTGGTGAATGGAACCTAAAGAGCAGAAAATGCACCTCATATCTCTGATTATGACTGTGTGTTTTGGGTTTTATATGATGAATGGTTAGACCATAAACAGAGTAGATGGCATTTTATTTTTATTTTTTTCTTGGATGAAAATGAGGCCTACATTTTTAACTCAGCCAGCCAGCTCACAACCGTTTCATTTATATTTATAAAACGGTTATATATTTTAATGCATTTATAGTTAATAAAGTTTATGTAAGGAATACCTTTTTGGTGTTTGCAAACAATGCTGAAGATTTTGTGGGCGGAGCTTATCTGACAGTTTTCAAGTAGAAGTCTATGGAAGCCATGGAAAAAAATAGGGCTGCTCGATTATGGCAAAAATCATAATCAGGATTATTTTGGTCAATATTGTAATCAGGACTATTTAACACGATTCTGAGTGGGTTCAGAACTTTATTTGAATGATTAAAGCCCTGCATTTCAGTCCCTGTTTTACGCCTCAAGGTCCGGGCTTCGGCCAGTTTTCACGTAATAGTTCAGATGTGGGCCGGGCATCGCTCTTTTAGGCTTCTCCTTATTTTTATATTTTGCATTAATTAGACATCCATCAATTATGGTGATAAAAAAATTGCCACTTTAATATAGTGAGACTTCACTTTCGCTTTCACTTTCGGGAGCGGCTCGGAAGGCGTTTAGTGCCTCAGCCAGCCGCAGTGCCTTCAGTGCAGCTTCGCATTCAAGCAATAGGCTAAAACTTGGCACAAAGCACCGGCAAAAAAATAAAAAATAAATAAAAATAACAATGAATGTGTTGGAGGGAAATAGTAAGGAGATTTTTCAAATTATTTATGAATAAACTAGTATATTCTGAATCAGTGTCGCAAAGATCCTGACTCAAAATCTCCTCTTTGACCGCCTTTAGAGAGAAATACATCTTTCCGGATTAATTAAAACGTTTTTGTTTTTGATTTGTTTTATTTCGTTAAGCAATAATTTAAAGCTTTCTATATATGTATTATCACGTCTATCATGGAAAATGTTAAATTGTTCCCACTGGAAAAAATGCAAGCGATGGCGCTGGCGCCTCCACTATACATGCAATATGGCTTTAGCTTCCACTCTCTGCACAAACGATGTAAACGATGCCTAACGCACATTTATCTAGATTTAACGTTTAACACCAGCATTGTTTTATACTATAGATTTTATTTTAGTCAAGTCGTGATGATTTGAGAAGGCAAATTGTTTAAACAGAATATGAACAGTCTTCCGTTGGTGGCTGTTTGTACTTAAAAAAACAAAAAATTTTATGCAACTCTTACAAAACGTACAAAATTTTACTGATTTGCATGTGAAATTAGGCTTTTATTGAGGAGCAAAAGCACACCAAAGGGGGCGGAATCAGGAGCAATGATCGTTTATCTCGATTATTGTATTTTCAGAATCATCTGAATCCGAAATCGGAATTAAATTTCAATTAATTGCACAGCCCTAGAATAAAAGAATTTAAAAAAAAAGTACATTTGAGTTCATATTTCAATATTTTGAATTTATATTCGTAGTTCCGAGATTATATCTCACAATGTTGATAAGAAAAATCTAAGTGCAATTTTCTTTTTTTCTCCTCGGCTTAAATCATTAAAAAAATCGAGTTTATATCCCACAATTCTGGCTTTTTCCACTCAGAAATGACAAACTTTATATTGTTCAGTTAAATTGAGATATAAAGTCTGAAATATGATGAAAACTTGCATTTGCGAGGAAAAAAAATCAGAATTGTGAGATAAAATAGGTAAATGTAAAATGTTATAGGATATAATATTTCATGCTGCAGGGCTAATATAATATGTTCCCTATGAACTGCATATGTGAAAATTATGTAGACCTATTGTTTAAATCAAATTTATGTTTTAAAAGTAATCACAACAGGTTCATCCATTAATCTGTCAGTTTAAAGGTAAATGACAGTATTCTATAACATTTTTTTTGCATTCCGATTCTGGCTGGCTTTTAAGTACTGGCAAGGCTTAAAAACACGTGCGAATACTGAATGTCACATTTGTAATAATGCATGAGTCAATTACATTTCCAAAAACTGTACCTGGACTCGGTTGGACTCAGCAATATTTTCAGAGTCTCAAAGTCTCGAGTCCGAGTCAAGTCCGAGTAAAAATACATCCGAGTCTGTGACAAGTCCGAGTCCACTAAAAATTGTACTCAAGACCGGACTCGAGTCAGAGTACAAGTCCGAGTACCCCAACTCTAGTGGGAACCCTGGGCACATAACCGGGGCCGGGGTCTCAAGGTCACGTAAGAATCAGCCGGACTTAACTCAAGGCACCTCTCGTTGACTGAGAATGCTTGCAGGTCCCCCACCCTCTTGATAGAGGCAAGCACGGTCAGGAGCAAGGTCTTAAGTGACAGGTATTTCATTTCAACTGAACCAAGTGGCTCGAAGGGAGCTCTCCATAGGCTTTAGAGGACCACAGAGAGATCCCAATAGGTGAAAAGGTGTGGTCTAGGAGGGTTTAACCTCTTTGCACATCTCAAGAACCTGACGATCAGGTGATGCTTCCCTAGGGATGATTCCTTGGGGTCGCGATATGCTGCAACATACACTTTGTGGAGGGGGACAGCTTTCGCTCCAACTTTTCCTGCAGGAAAGGGACCACCACTCTGACCGAACATCTCTGTGGATCCTCTCTGCAAGAGGAGCACCAATCAACAAACACACCCCACCTCAGAACATATGCCTGCCTCGTAGAGTGATAGTGTCTATCACGGCCTGGGGAAGGCCAGTGAGGTCTACCACGACCCGTCCAGAAGCCACATGTGTAGGCGGCATGCCCATCTCGGGATTCGGTCGTGTAGCCAGCACTGAAGCGGTGTCATATGGAGCAAGCCGAGTGGCGTGATGGCAGCTGCCATATGCCCCAGGAGTCTCTGGAAGGTTTTGAGAGGGACTGCTGTCTTGTACCTGAATAATTTCAGGCAGTTAAGCATTGACTGCGCACGCTCATTCGTGAGGCGTGTTGTCATATTGACCGAATCCAGCTCCATACCAAGAAAACAGATGATATGCACAGGGGGAGCTTGCTCTTCTTCCGGTCCAGGATTGGTTGTAAACTGCCACTCTTCTTGGGTACGATTAAGTAGGGACTGTAGAGTCCCGACTTCATCTCAGCTGGAGGGACCAGCTTGATTGCATCCTGGGAAGTGGGAAGTGCTGGCCAGGCTTCCAGACTACGTCTCTGTGATGTACATGTGCTATCAGGCACGAAACTGGCTTCACTGATTCTAATTCTTCATTTAGTACTGTCAAGCTGGTTTGAAAAAAAATCTCTACTGTATAAAGCGTATAAATAAAGATGACTTGACTTGACAATAGTGTGTACAATAGCGCATATAAGAATCTGTAGCACAGCATTATTGAATAGATGACCAATTTGTAAATTACATCCATTTACATGATGAAGGCATAGCTATCTAACAAACTGTAGGCTGTAGTAACTAGCGGTAATGAGAGAAATTTGCAATTGAGCGGGTGAACTACTGATGCTAATGCACTCCAGTTATTATAGTGTTAGGGGAGGGGCCATGCTCAGTGGTTCCAATGCGTCATCAAGACATGATTTCAGGCCTGCCCAAAAATCCTAAACATAAAAATGGTGAAAAACTGTTTATCAGTTTAACTCCACAATTCAGTACTTGTAACGCCATGCCAGCAGAGGGAGCCCTTACCATTGAACTGACTGTTACTGCTCCCTCTGCTGCTTCTATGGTTACTTCCTGTTTGGCAGCCATATAAGCTGGCCATGCCAAACAGGGAGTGCGAAGTATTGTTTTGCCATAGCGGACTCTACCAAGCGTTATTCCTGTTTTTCATTGCCTTGTTTTTCCTGCCATTGTCTGTTGCCATAGTTTCTGCCATAGTTTTTGCCTGGTTTTCATTGTCAAGTTTTATTTGTTACTTTGGACTGCTCTTTTGGATTTTGACCCACGCCTGTGTTTACGGATTACTCTTCTGCTATTGCCCTGGACATTGTTGTTTGCTGGTGTTCGACCCTGTCTGCCCTGACCACGATTTGTACTAATAAAGCATTTGGATCTCTACGCTGTCATCGGGTCCCGCTGCTTACAGAACTACATAGTTCACAGTCTTTGTAACATGTACATGTTTTCAACAATACATTTCTAACATTTAAAATGTGTATAGAAACAATTCTCTAAATAGACTTTAGCGTTATTGCATCTCAGTAGCTGAATTTTCAGCAAATTATCAGCTCAAAAAACTCATTTACATAATCACTGATCAAGAGCAGGCTATTAGTGGGCATGGATGTCTCTTGGTGGTGAAGTTGGGGATACACTTTCATTTGGTTTTGGAGGCAGTTGTTAGGGTGGGACTTTAGGGTGCCATTTTTTCCTGGTCTGCACTACTTGTTAAATTATTAAACCACAAAAGTAGTATTGTATAAAGAGTCTGTTTTCTAATTTTATTCATGTTATCACTAAATCTGCATGGAAATGGGTCATATTATTCCATAAATGACATTTTGAGCTAATCATTCCTCATAGTCAAACAGCCTGTTGGAGTCATAAATACTGTTAAAGTTTGAGAATTAACTAGTCTACAAATGCGCTTTGTGCGACCGTGCTTCAGATCAGCGACCCAACTGCGCTTGTCAATGTCAAAATAATTGAGATGGCCAATCAAATTAAATTAGGTGGGGTTTACTGTCCTAGAAATATAGTGTAACGATTCAGTGTTGATTAATAAAAGTCAGAGGGCATCATTAAGAAAAAGTTTCTGAGATTCTGAATGTCTCCCTGTTTGGGCAGCGTACGATCTCTGTGCCTGTGATGTGTGTGTGAATTAAAGATTATTATAGAATGGTCATTAAACTGAACATTTTAATGCACAATTGGCCTTGCCACACACACAGACACATACAGTGGTGTTCAGTGCAGTCACATTGTAAATCTGTAAGTATAATTTAAACATTGAAGTATAGATTCTTTTGAAAAGTAAAAAACAAACCAAAAAAAAACAAACAAACATTTAAAACCAAAAAAATGCTTTAGAAAAGTTTTGCATGATAAACGAATATAATTTTTTTATCTGAACATTTAAAAGTGAATGAATATATCATGCATTTAAAAAAAAAAGGTGAGGGGGGAGGGGTGGGGGTTTTGTGGTGGTAATTGGCATAAAAAGGTTGTCGACCCCTGGTATATAGGCTTCATAGACAATCACTCCAGAAAAGCAAAAAAAAAAAAAAAAAAAAAAGAGAAACTTCCCATATCTTATGTCTTATATTTGCAATACTTTGTATGTTTCTGTTTTGCTCTGGTACATAATGTCATCAGTGGCTGTGCAGACACATCTATTGCTAAAGAAATTGTCTCAGACTTATTCTTCACATTTTCCTATCAAAAGCAAACAATCATTTCACTAATATATGAACAAAAATATAAATATTACATTTAAAACACACCTTTTTAGCCAAAGAGCAGTCTGTATATTCCAGTTGTCAATAAATGATTTAAAACTTGTTGCTGTCTGTGGATAAAGAAAAGATTTGTTTTATAATTCATATTAAGAATAAGTTTTAAAAATGCTGTACTTAATACACTGCTTGCTTGGCCTTTTTGAAAGGTAGTTAACAAACCTCTATCTTCCAGATGCGAACATTGGAGATGAGGTCCCAGGACACTTCTCCCCTGTCGTTCACACCACTGACTCCATACCCTGCTGCATTATGAATGGCATCTGCTATAAATGGGAAAAAAATTGCATTTACTCTATATCACTATTAATTTTAGTTAATGTGTAAGGAAACCCACATTAATACATTTTGATGACTTTCCAATCATTCATTATTAATCAAAAATTTCACATCACACAACCACAGTTCAACACGATTACTTACAATTTGACTTGTGTTAATTATTAAAGCTGCACAGAACATACTCTGTTACTAATGTAACCTTGGTTCCCTGAGATACAGAAACGACTACTGTGTCTGCTCAGACGTTATGAGCTTTTTTCCCCCTCCTGAACTGAATTTTTTTCAATAACGTAGTGTAACTGTACAGCCATTGCAGTTCATGCAGTGTACTAAAAACAAGCCAATGGCTCAGCAGCAGTGATGCACGAGCCTATGGCCACAAAGCCCGCCAAAGTCCGCCAGAATGGGTGAGGCCATCTAGCTATACAATCGGCTGTTTTGCCATAGGATCTGTTTCCTATCAATACTTCACTCTTACTAAGTCTGCCTAGATGCTATGGTAACCAGCAGGACAAACTCTTGCTCAGAGCTGGTACTGCGTAAGCAGAAGTGTGTGTACCTAAGCAGAAAGGACCATAGCCTTCAAGGCAGGGACATCCAGGTTGTAAAACCCAGCAAATGTGGACAGCGAGGCCCAGCTGGCTGCTGCACAAATCCATGTGATAGATACATTGCTACACCATGCCCAAGACAAGGTGATGCCTCTGGTGGAGTGGGCTCGTACTCCAATGGGGCATTGCAGGCTCAAGGAAGAGTAAGCTAGCGTAATAACATCAACTATCCACCTACACTGGAGATCAAAATTAGAGAACAATTTATAAACAATTGAACAATTCGGAAATAATGTCATCTTCACTGCTCAACAGTTGAAGGAGTTTTTGTCCTGTCTATACCATGCTACCAGAACACCTTTTTCACAAAATAACTAAGGCATTTCAACAAAAACCATTATTTTGCAGAAAACACTGATCAAAATTAGAGAACACTTTCAGATACCTCCCAGTTATTGGTGTTAATCTGGCACCTGGTGCTAATTTCCTTGATTATCAACCCCTATTTAACTGGCAGCCTAACTTCCAGTTTCACTGACTCTGCAAGATGGTGGGCCGTTCTAAAGTGACTGAAATCCTCCGGCAGTAGGTTGTCCAGATGAAGGCCAAAGGGATGACCCTATCAGCCACAGCAAGACAAGTTTGGTTGTTCCAAATCTGTGATTTCAAGAATATTGAATCTTTAAAACAAACTCATTCAAGTCCCCCAAGAAGGCTGGTCGTCCACGGAAGACAAATACAAGAGAGGACAGGATACTGCGGAGGATCTCAATGGGCAATCGTTTCCACACTGCAGCTGGAATTGCTCACCAGTTCAGCGCTGAACAGGGTAAGGATCTGTCTCGTCATACAGTGTCTCGACGTTTAAGAGCATTTGGACTGAAAGCCCACTCTGCAGTGACCAAACCTCTCATTAGCAGAAAGAATCAAAAGGCTAGACTAAGCTTTGCTGAGGAGCATGTTGTGTGGACAGAGGAGAACTGGTCCAAAGTTCACTTCAGTGATGAAAGCAAGTTTAATTTATTTGGGTCTGATGGGAAACATTATGTTCGGCGACAAACTGGAGAAAGACTGAACCCAAAGTGTGTAAAGAAGTCAGTGAAAAGTGGAGGAGGAAGTGTCATGGTTTGGGGCATGTTTTCTGCAGCAGGAGTTGGGCCTCTTATACAGCTACATGGCAGAGTGAATGCAAATGTTTATCAGAACCTTCAACAACATATGGTTCCTTCCCTGCATTAATCACCCAATCAGACCGCAGCGTTCATGCAGGACAACGCTCCATGTCACACAGCAAAACGGGTAAAGCAGTTCCTTAAAACTGAAAACATTAAAATAATGGCATGGCCTGCCCAGAGTCCTGATCTCAACCCAATAGAGAACCTCTGGAAAATCCTTGGCGACAAAGTTATGGCCAAAAAACCCACTACAGTCACTGAACTGTGGAGGAGACTGGAAGAAGAGTGGACCAAAATCACACCAGAGCAGTGTGAGAGACTAGTGCTGTCCTGTGGCCGCAGATGTGCTGAAGTCATTCAGAGCAGAGGCCTGTACACTTCCTACTAATTGCTGACTGTTGTAATCTTCAGAAAATTTTGTTGTAATCTTTTTCCATGCTACAGTCATTGTTGTTCTCTAATTTTGATCAGTGTGTTTTCTGCAAAATAATGTTTTTTGTTGAAATGCCTTAGTTATTTTGTGGAAAAGGTGTTCTGGTAGCATGGTATAGACAGGACAAAAACTCCTTCAACTGTTGAGCAGTGAAGATGACATTATTTCAGAATTGTTCAATTGTTTATAAATTGTTCTCTAATTTTGATCTCCAGTGTAGAACAGGGGTTTTCAACTAGCGAGATAGCCTAAAATTAATTTAAATATTATCCTATAATTGGTTAATTTCATTATTAATGTGTTAAATTAAAATGATCCAAGTATGGCCTCTCTCGTGGTCTGTGATTGTTTGCTTCGGACTTGGCGCATCCAGCCTCATCACACTGTTAAATACAGACTGAACGGCAACTCAAAACTTTCAACCGCTGCACACAAAACTACATCTCTCAGCTGCATTAAACAGACCATTGTGCTAATGTAAAGGTAACGATGATTAGTCTTATAATAATGAACTTACGCGCACCTAATGTATGACACTTCTGTATACCAGAGTTGGACATTAGGCATGCATAAGTCCGATATTGAATCAATTATGTGCGCTCTCAGGCCCTGATCCCTATCGTATTTGTGTGTCTAAATTAATGTCCTGCAAGTGTTTTGTAATGGATGCTCACTGATAGAGGAGGATCTTGTGAGGCTTGGGTTTATGAGCATCAGACACGCTGGATGGAGTTCATCCCGTCTTCATTGAACCGCCTTTAGATCGATATGTAGAATGTATTTGCTGTATTTTCTAATTAGTATATTAATTTATAATGGATACAAACAGTAGATATTCAGTCAGTCAAGTTCAAAGGGACAGGTTTAGTGAGTGGTCTTTTGGCATCTCTCTGTTGTCCTGTTTGGTATGGCAGGTTCACTTATTTAAGAAAAAGTACTCTAAAGTTGTAAAGAATGTCTGAAGTAAAGAATTCAGGAGCTTTAAATCTGTATATGTACAGTATCTCACAGAAGTGAGCACACCCCTCAATATTTTATTATATCTTTTCATGTGACAACACTGAAGAAATAAAAGTGTACAGCTTGTATAACAGTGTAAATCAGCTGTCCCCTCAAAATAACTCAACACATAGCCATTAATGTCTAAACTGCTGGCCACAAAAATGAGTATACCCCTAAGTGAAAATGTCCAAATTGGGCCCAAGTGTCAAAATTTTGTGTGCCCACCATTATTTTCCAGCACTGCTACCCTCTTGGGCATGGAGTTCACCAGAGCTTCATAGGTTGCAACTGGAGTCCTCTTCCATTCCTCCATGATGACATCACGGAGCTGGTGGATTGAAGATGCCCCACAGATGCTCAAGAGGGTTTAGGTCTGGAAACATGCTTGGCCAGTCCACCACCTTTACCCTCAGCTTCTTTAGCAAGGCAGTGGTGGTCGTCTTGGAGGTGTTGGGGTCATTATCACGTTGAAATACTGCCCTGCGGCCCAGTGTCCAAAGGAAGGGGATCATGCTCTGTTTCAGTATGTCACAGTACATGTTGGCATTCAATGAACTGTAGCTCCCCAGTGCCAGCTCATGCAGCCCCAGGCCATGACACTCCCACCACCATGCTCGATTGTAGGCAAGACAAACTTGTCTTTGTACTCCTCACCTGGTTGCCACCACACACGCTTGACACAATCTAAACCAAATAATTTTATCTTGGTCTCATCAGACCACAAGACATGGATCCAGTAATCCATGTCCTTAGTCTGCTTGTCTTCAGACTAGTTCTCTCAGTATGAGAGTGTGAGAGCGATAACACCAAATTTAACATACCTGCTCCCCATTCACACCTGAGACCTTGTAACACTAATGAGTCACATGATACCGGGGAGAGAAAATGGCTAATTGGGCCCAATTTTCACATAGAGGTGTACTCATTTTTGTGGCCAGCGGTTTAGACATTAATGGCTGTGTGTTCAGTTATTTTGAGGGGACAGCAAATTTACACTGTTATACAAGCAAGCTGTACATTCACTATTTTACATTGTAGCAAAGTGTCATTTCTTCAGTGTTGTCACATGAAAAGATACAATATTTACAAAAATGTGAGGGGTGAACTTACTTTTGTGAGATACTGTGTGTATAATATATATAAAATAACTTTTTTTTTTTTTTTTTTTTTTTTTTTTTTTTTTAATTGAGTTAATTAGCTTTAAGTTAAAGTTTGTTTGAATTTTTGAATTTTGTCAGTAGAAGAAGAATAAGGCAAAACAAATGTTTTGGTTATAAAAATTTACAAATAAAAAGTTAATAAACACTTTTCTTTTTACTGTGGAAATACAGTATACGAGGAAATGTAAGGTATAAGGGGGGCCTTGCCAAATTGACTGGAGGAGGAACGGAACGCTCAGTGTAAATTGATGCTAATACTAGAAGCACAGCAGTTTTCAGCAACAGGGACTGAAGGTTAGCAGACTGTAGTGGCTCAAAGAGAGGGCTCAGGGCTCTCAGAACAGTGGACAGATCCAATAGGTACAGTTAGGAGGCGGGGCGGATTCAGCTTCCTGGCTCCCCTCAAAAAAACGGACAACTAAGTTGTTCCTGCTTACTGACTGGCCCACTATAAGGGCATGGGAAGCCACTATAGCTGCTACGTGAACTTTGAGCATAGATGGGGAGTGCCCTTTATCCAGCAGCTCTTGCATTAAGGACAATACAATGGATAAGTCACAGGCAGATGGGTCCTTGCTGCTGTTTAAGCACCAGGTGGAGAAAACAGACCACCTATGAGCATAGAGGCATCTTGCAGATGGAGCTCTAGCTTCTGAAATAGTATTTAAAACACTCTCTGGGGGGGTTTGCAGGCTCCCATTGAGCAGCCAAAAGGTGCTGAGCCATATTGTCCTGTTCACCTGAAAAAGGAAATCCCTCCTTTGGGGAATGGGCCATGGGGCTGCTACAAGCAGCTGAGACAGCTCTGACAACCAATGCTAGTTTCTCCAGAGCAGGGCCACCAAAAGGACCTTGTGGCCTTTTTCCTTGATTACCTGTGGGATCAGGGTGAGCGGGGGAAAAGCATAAAGGCATTAGCCTGGCCCAACCTGCTCTTCTTGCATTGCGACATTTGCAACATCGTCTCTAGGAAATATGCTCAGCAATTTGCTCTTTTAGTGTGCTGGATAGCTGCAGGGGAAAGCTTCGTGCTTCTTCCTCTGCTGGGGCTTTTCTACGGCGTCAAGCTAAGCTTCTTATTCAGCTTCTTGATCGTAGAGAGAGGAGAAGAAATTTGAGGATCCTATGGCGAAACGGCTGCCTGTATAGCCAGATGGCCATTCTGACGGGCTTTCTGACCATAGGCTTGTGGAGCTCTGCTGCTGAGCCGTTGGTTTATTTTTAATATACGCAGTAATAATATCTCACTACTTTGCACATTTCGTATGTCTTTCTTATCTGACACACTTCATGTTCATGAAGCTCTTTCCTAACAAGCTGAGGATCTGAATCAGTTAGTGTGGTGTTAATGTATAAAGACATCCATTCTAATATTTTCATGACTTCCATTATTCCATTCATTATATATATATATAAACAGTCTGTTAAACATCTCAACTAGTGCAACAATAAAACAGTCTCAACCAGTGGAGTAAGTTTGGATTTGAACCATTTGTCTGTCTAACCACTGACAGATAGGGAAAACTTTTTTTTTTTTTTTATTTAATTAATTGTGTAATTCCATTTAGGAAAGGGCTCTCGGTGTAAAAACCTGTGCTAAATAATGTGTGGATAATTAAGCCAAAGGAGCGATAGCTCTATAATTCGATTTAGAAAGGGCATTAGGCATAAAATAAAATTTATTTGGTGATGCTAGTAATACACACTTCATGTATATTTTTTTCCATGATTTTTCAAGGTTTGAAAATCCCAAATTCAAAAGTCCCTGGCATGTTCTCTGTCTGATACCTGTCACTTCACTGTCTAGTTAATCAACACCAAAATGGAATGATCTTTATTAATGTTTTAGAATAGACCTATACATTTCTGTCTCCAACAGACAAGAAGAAATAACATTTGAACAGCTCAGCTTGTACGTCTTACCGAGAGTCCATGCAAAGTAGAACTTGGGTCTGGCCGCCTGTACGGAAATGAAGCCATAGGCCAGTCTTGTGAAAAAAGAGGCCTCGCTGATGAATTGTGGGTCCACATTGTATGTTATGGGGAATGCTTTTGTGATGATGAAGAACCAGAGCAGACAGCAAGCGCACACAAGAAGCTTATTAATCACAGCCATCTGTACAAGAACAGCAGGAATTCATCTCAGTGAACAAAATAATACTTGTGAAGTTTCTTGGGAAATTTGCAAGACAACATCGTTCCGTTGTTGAATCAGTCTAATTGACAGAATCTTTAAAAGTCTGAGTCTTAAAGTCTTTGATTAATTGAACAATTTTAAATACACATTTTACTTGGAAAAGAAGATTCTATCATATACTCGCACTCATGTCTTTCTAAACACATTTGACTTTCTTGCTTCATTATATATAATGTTCTTTTCCATACAATAAAAATGAATGAGGATTGGGCCTTTCAGGCTTTTTTTTTTAATAGAAGAAAGTCACGTCACATGAGTTTTTTTTTTTTTTTTTACTCTTATTCTTTCTATTAAATGTAATAGGTGTTTGGAGATGAGCCTCCCAGTCACACCCACTGGCTGACCCCGTCAGGAAAAACCTGTCACACCAAGTCATGTGTGAATAGCTTTATTCCCAAAGCAATGTTTACATAAATATGTCTCACCACAGGCGATGGCTCAGGAATTTTATCCCAGCCATTCTGCTGAGAGCTGGTGTCCTTTACTCTTTTCAACCTGTGCTGGACATGCTGGCCCTTTATAAACTCTATGTAGTCTTTATAGCTACTGCAGGGTCCCACCAAGACACTCATGAAATTTATATTGTAGCTTAGGTACTCCAACAGTGATGGCGTTGAGCTGTAAAAAGAGGGTCAGTAGAGAAATACATACTTTACATAACATTAGGGATGTTTCGCGCAAGCTTCTATTTCTACAAAGACTAATCACTGTTTTAGTCCAAAGCATGGTAATGTACAATGTGGTACACAATCGTAATTAAAATGCTCTTTGGTTCACGCACAAGCATTGTGCAAACATATATTGTTGAATTTATAGTTCATTTTATAGTTAAATTTATAGTTTACTGGTAAGAAATGACATACTGTACAGCCATACGCCTCTGATCATCTGTAAGTTCCTCTTGCTTTCGACACATACCTTAAACATACAGATGACAAGAAGTCATGTTTTCTAAAATAAACTGAGTTAATTTCTAAGATGTCAGTAACTCAATTTACTGTAACAAATATACAAACATTATCATCTGTAAACAAGTGGAAACATTTCTCACCATCATGTACCTGAAAGGCAAGAGTAGTGATCTTCTGTGTTATCATCATTAAAGGGCTGAAAATAAGAGGAAACAAAGTAAATAAAACTACCATGAAGTTACCATAAAGTAACAAAATTACCATGATTTGGTAAGTTACCATAAATTAGAATTAATCAGTGAATTTACATTTGTTGGTGTATGGAAGTCTATATGATTAGTAGGTCATTTTGCCTTCAACTAGTGTACATTTGGGACAGCAAGGGTTAGTGGAGTTTTGGCTCTAGATCGATTGATCTATCAGTCTATCTATCTATGAGTTATATTTGAAGAGTTCAGATGCAAAACCAGCTTAAAGGCATCTTGGTCAAAAATTATATATATATATATATATATATAAAACATTAAAAAATGAGGCTCAAAAATTATTAACAAACATGCGTGTTTATTTCAGCACTTCCGTCAGTGAGCAAGCAGCCTACAAAACTAAAATAAATATCAAAGAACTAATACATTTAAATAAAAAAGTACCAAAAATAAGAATGGTTAATATTAAACTAACATTTGTTGCATAAATTCATAATGACCTCACCCGTACCTCTCATCAAAATTACCGGCCTGAAACCGACTGGAGTCTTTTTTCTCTCTCTTCCCCATTACACTGTTGCATCCATTAACATGCGTAACATTTTTATTTAGAAGTTCTCAGTAATTAAAGTGTTTAGAAATAAAGTATCTGCAATTTCTTTTGAGTTTTTGTAAATAATGATCTCATATTTTTGTTCAGGCATGTGATCAGCTAGAGACCAAAAAGAAGGAAAATCAGACTACGCCCAAGCCAAGCCCACAAGCCACACCCCCAGTACTTATTTATATATATTTAATAATATATATTTTAATGTGCTTACACACATACATATACATATATATATATATATATATATATATATATATATATATATATATATATACATACGTATATATGTATGTATATATATATATACACATACATATATATGTATGTATATATATATATATATATATATATATATATATATATATATACACACATACATATATATGTGTAACGATAGCCCCAGAGACGAGACAGGAGGCGTGCGGATCCATATGCAGACTTTTATTAGAATACATACTCATAGTCAGGCAGGCGGGAGGTCAGACAGGGGCGAACGGGAGCAAGACAGTAAATCCAACAGAATAGTAAGTGTCCAAGCGTACGGGTCCGTGGGCTGGCAGCGATCAGAGGGGATAATCCAAAAGACGAAGCGGGGGTCGATAGGCGGGCGGAGAACGATCAGGTAACCAGGAAACTACGAGGGGTCGACAATGGGGAAACTAGGACTAGGGAAAAACGCTTAGAAATAACGGCCGGGGCAAGTTATGACTTCGCAAGGAGAAACAGAAATGACGCTCTATTTATACAGGAAGTGACAGGGGATAAAGGTGAGAGGTGACGAACGGGGCATGAGAGAGGGGTTATGGGAAATGGAGTCTCTACAGAGTCTATACAAAAACACAGTGGAGAGGTGGCTCCCTCTAGAGGGGAAAAAAGGGAGCCACAACGGCACAGTTCGTGACAATATGTATGTATATGTGTGTATATATATATATATATATATATATATATATATATATATATATACACACATTCAAATATATATTAGTAACTATATATTATATATACTATATTGTATAGTAAAGTATATAGAATTGTTATTATTAAAGTACCTGCCAAAAGGAAACATTACAATTATCAATGATTTTGAAATAAATATCTTCTATATCTATAAATATCTGCTCATCAAGGCTGTAAAATATTATTACAAATTATTATTATTTTTTTCAATTTTAATATATTATACAATGTAATGTTATTCCTGTGATGCAAAGCAGAATTTTCTTCATCATTACTCCAGTTTTTAGTGTCACGTGATCTTTTAGAAATCATTACAATTTATTTGACTCTCAAGAGTTCAAATCAAATCTATTCAAATCAATGTTGAAAATAATTTAGCTGCAAATGGTGATGCACTTTATTTTTTCAGGACTTTTTGATAAATATAATGATAAATTAATGATAAACATTTATTTGCATGTATCAAATATATTAATTAAATGTTATAATGCATGTATTAAACAGAAAAAAAAATAGATATAAAAAAAAAAAACTTGGATCTACGTGAATCACATGGGTCATCTCTCAGAGGTCGGAAAATATGGAAATCCGTATTTATACAGAAAAATCACATCCCTGTTTGTTCTATAATTTCAAAGTTGCCTTTTTAAATGTAATTGGCAGACTTTTTTTTTCTGTAAATTGCATAAAACTGATAAAAATGTTTTAAAAATACCATTCACTTAAGCATACTGTAGCAGTGATTCACATTTCAGGCACAGAAATGAGATAACTTGTTTTTAATTTAATATAGTTATTGCTATTATTTCTCGCTCCAAATGACACAAAGGTCAAAAAATCTTCTTAAAGAAACATGCGTGAAAAATGCAGCACATAGCATTAATTGCAGTCATTTTTTTAGACCCAATTATTTCTGAACTTTGTCTAATCTTGGCTGCTCAGTTGACCCTTCGCTGGAAGTGTGATTAACAGGTGATCTGATCAATCATGACCATTTGGGTCCGACAAACAAATCAGACAGGAGAGTAGAATACATTAGTGACTTGAACTTGAAAAATAGTGTGCACTGACATCAATTAGATATCCTCTGATGTTGATTAATGTTTATTTTGTGCTATAACTAGTAAGAGATGATGGGTTCACATGCCACTTGAACTGAGGTGCTACAGCAATCTGTCACATTAAAGAGCCACAAAACAGTATTTGTTTGAATTTCTAAAAAAAAAAGTCAAAATTTGAAGACTTTGTGTATTAACCTGTTTGAGAACATGATGTGTGGCATAAAAGTGCCATGGGTTGTCGGATGTAGCAACAGTAACTAAGGTATCAATTTTATGATATTTCATAAAATTAAGATTATCAGACAAAGTTGCACCACATGATGTTTTGACACTTTGAATAACAGAAAAATTATAAATAACTAATGTTTTTTTTTTTTTAAAGCTAAAGTTGGTACATATGTGGGAGAGGCACTTCTTATATACGGCATTTTTTATATATAAATTCAACACCATTTTTAATAAAAAATGCAGTTGGAAAGAAAATTTAGGCGTCACGTCATTGACCGATGTATGTTTGTGTGTTTGTTTGCATGCTTGCATTTGTATGTGTTTGCATTTGAGTGTGTTTGTGCACGTTTGCGTCTGCATGTACTCTACACTTGTTTGAGTGCATGTTTGTGTTTGCCTGTATGTTTGTGCACGTTTCCATTTTTGCTGTATGTCTGTGCTTGTGTTTGTATGTTTGCGTTTGCATGTATTTTGTGTTGAGGTTAAAAAAAAAATTGAGTGAAGAAATAAATGTAATTAAATGTAACTAAAACATATTGACACATCACCAATTCTGCATCCTTGTCACCACCCTGTCTCTCATTTTATTGCGCTGTGTGATACAAGATATAAGCATTTCGTATGATGTTGTAAAGGTTTAGACATTTAACTACGTGCATGAGTGCGTTATATCAATTGATATAACAGCCTGCATGTCTTACGGTTGGAAAATCAAAGAGAAACCCTTTCTTGTATTTATTGTGCAGTGTGAAACAAAAACATTTGTTTTCATCCTGATATTTAACTACGTACATGCGTGTATTTGAAATGATAACAGACCGTAAGTTCTAAGAGGGAATAAATAAATTAAGTTAATGAATTGTATATAACTAAAATAAATAAACATTTTCCTTGTAACACAGATCTGGACACAGAAGAAAGCTTGCGTCATTCTGTTTTCATAACTTTAAAAGTAAAATATAGCTGCAAGCAGCGATGGGCGGGCCCTCGCCCTCAACGCAATCGCCACCCTGGTGCAATCATTAAAAAAAAATTGCACAGAGTGCACATGGATTTACAATATTGCTCTGGCCATCTGGATTTAAGGGTTACAGCAATGAAAGGGTTACTCTATGTAATCAAGAGAGTTAAATACACACAGACGCACAAAAAAAAAAAAACAATATATGAAGAGTTCAGATACAAAAGCCACTAAATCCATCTGACATCTTTCTTTAAAAAAATGCATTTTTGTCAGGCACGAGGATTCTATGTAAGTACTGGTACTTCTGATTGGGCTGAGACTGGGATTTTAGCGGGTTTGAAGTAAAAGTATTTGATGGATGTATTATATGCGTCTAGATAATTCACTCATTTGTATGTAATTTTTGACTGAGAAGGCTTTTAGGGGGGTTTGCATCTGAACTCTTCATATACAACTTTAAGGAAACTGTGCACATCTATCATTATTAAAAATTATGGAAAAGTCTCTTGATAACCGCTAATGACAGGTTAGCATGGAACAGCAAGGTAATTAATTGATACAAAAGTTTGTACTGTCACACCATAGGAAAAGATGTCACACCAGAGGAGGAGGTTTCTATAAGTAGCATTTAAAATAATTAAATAAGATTTGTTTAACTTGTTTTATTCATTTTTGATCAGTGTTCTTAAATGCAGTAGTTACATTAATTAAACTCTTTTGTGATGTTTTTGAAGAAAACCTGTACTGTTATAAAGTGTCATGAAAATGAGTATAAAATGTAATACTCTGTTTTTAAAACAAAAAGAATTGACAAAGAGACATTAGTGGAGGAGAGATCAGAAAGTAAATAGAATCAAACTAATGCCTTAAAAAGAGTAACCATATAGAGTGCCTCCTCCACGCCCATTTATGAGCTTTTGCCAGTGTCTAACTATCATTACTGCTGATATGTGCGTTGCGTTTCATGGAATTCTAGGCATGTTAAGTGCCTCAAAAACACAGGAAACAAATGTTAAATTTTGTCGAGTTGCCATGGAAACAACATCTAATGTATCGACAACCCCTTTACAGATTCTTATTGCCCTTGTTTTGACATTAAAACAAGGAAAATGACACATTTCCTGCAGCCAGTTGGTGGCGCTATAACGTTGACTCCTAATAGTCACATCTATTTGATCAGCATCATAGAACGATGAAGTTTCATCAGAATCAGACAATCTGTAAAAAAGTTATTAGACACTTCCTGTTTCTCATTTCTCGCCATAACTTTATTGCCTCGCCACGGCCAAACCGTTCGAGATATCAAAAATCCCCTCGGAATTTTTCATCCCCAATGTCTCTAGATTATGTTCCCCGAGTTTCGAGGCAAATGTTTCAAAATCCTCAGAGGAGTATATCAAATTCCAGAGCATGCGCTTTTTAAACAGCCCTGAACAGCGCACTTTCTGTTGGGTATAGCCTGAGACATAGAGCGTGAAAGTTGTTCAGCTCGACGAGTTCTATATGTCTACTGAGTTTCATTTGAATACACGCAAGTATGTGTGCGCTAGACAGCAAGATTTCTGGATTTTTTCCAGGGGGCGCTGTACAGCCCCTGTGCCACGCCCGGGCCCCAGTCTCTGATACGTCCTGATGGCCGCAGGTTCCAGCATGTGTGCCAATTTTCAAGAGTTTTTGAGCATGTTAAGGCCCCCAAAAACCCCCGAAAGGTCTAAAGAAAAATACTACTACTAATAATAATAATAAATATAGCTGCAAGCAGCGATTGGCGGGCCCTCGGCATAAGTGCAAGCGCCACCCTGGTGCAATCAATAAAAAAAAAGTGCCCAGTGGGCACATGGATTTACAGTATTGCTCTGGCTGTCTGGATTTAAGGGTTACAGCAATGAAAGGGTTACACTGTGACATCAAGAGAATTAAACACACAGACACAGTAAAAAAGTAACAATATATGAAGAGTTCAGATGCAAAAGCCACTACATCCATCTGACATATTTCTTTAAAAAAAAATGCATTTTTGTCAGGCACCGATGTATAGGTTTCTATGTACATCATGGTACTTCTGATTAGGCTGAGGCTGGGATTTTAGTGAGTTTGAAGTGAAAGTATTTGATGGATGTATAATGTGTGTCAAGAGAATTCACTCATTTCTCTAATGTTTGACTGACATGGCTTTTAGGGGGGTTTACATCTGAACTCTTCATATACAACTTTAAAGAAACTGTGTGCATCTATCATTATTAAAAAATATGGAAAAGTCTTTTGATAACCGCTAATGACAGGTTAGCATGGAACAGCAAGGTCATTAATTAATATAAAAGGCTGAATCATCCTATGATGTGTCCACCAGTGTGATGCTTGTAGTGTCACACCACAGGAAAAGATGTCACACCAGAGGACTAGTTTTCTATAAGAAACATAAAAAAAAAATGCAATAAGAAACTATTATATATATGTATATATATATATATATATATATATATATATATGTATTAATGATCTAAAGGCATTTGTAAAATGTGAATTATATAAAATCATATTACCTTACTTTATATATTTGTTTCTTATTCTAATTTAAACTATATGGTTATTCTTTTGTAAGGCATAATTTTAATTCTATTTTCTTTTTGCATCCTTCTCTCTGTCCTCCTTCTGGTTTTACACATAAATGAAGACTATAAAACCCAGGATGACCACCGGATGGAGACGTAGGCTAAGATTGTCTCCCACTCAGACTCTCTCTTGCTCTCTCTTGCCACCCATCCCCCTTTCCACACTCACATTCACTCTAACAGTCACACACACACACACACACACCTAGATGAAACACACAAACACAGGGGCAGGGGTTTCTACTTGTTTTTTTAATTTTCTTGCAAAATCCTCCGAGGAGTATATCAAATTCCAGAGCATGTGCTTTTTAAACAGCCCTAAATAGCGCACTTCCTGTTGAATATAGCCTGAAACAGAGTCTCCGGCTTGCTTCTCGGTGCTCGGGCCCTAATAATCCTTACAGGAACAATAGGGCTTCCGCACCTATGGTGCAAGCCTCCGGCTTGCTCCTCGGTGCTCGGGCCCTAATTAAAGCTGCAAGCAGCGATAAACGGGCCCTTGCACATGAGCTCACCGCCGACCGGTAGCTTTAGAAACACAGCAAACGTTGACCAATTTATGCATTTAAAGTGGAACGGCTTGCACCGATGTACTAAAGCCATATTGTTTTCGGCATGTTTTTTCACTATTATGTTTGACGCATTGTCGTGGCAACACTGTTTGAGCTAGCAAAAAAAAGCTCTGCAATTTAACATCTCCTATGTCTTGACATGATTGTACCGAATTTTGGTGCTATTTACATGAATCCCCTAGGAGGAGTATTTTGAAAATGACAGCATGCCATTTTCAAACAATCCAAAATGGCCGACTTCCTGTTAGGTGGAGCTAAAAAGTTGAAGTGGAAATTTGTTTGTCATGATGATGGCAATGTCCCTATGAACTTTCGTGAGGATCAGACAAAGTCTGTGGCAACCACAGCAATAAATACAATTTGAAAATTGTAGGGGACGCTACAGAGTCCACTGGCCACACCAAAAACAAATGACCACAGAATTAAATATTGTGGCTAAGCTTCTACCAGTGTGCCAATTTTCGTGTGTTTTCGTGTGTTCCAAAGGTATGAAACATGCATTTTCATACTAGGTGGCGCTATGGAGCTGATGAAGCACGTCTCTACAAATTTGCACTACTAAATCAAAATATACCGTAAGACAAAATATTCAGTTGATTTTTGTGTAATTTTAAACATGGAAAGTCCCTCAAAATGGCGTGTGAAAAATAAAAAACTGCAAATTCAATCCAAGATGGCAGACTTCCTGTTGGGCTTAGTCAGATAAAACCAAGTGATCTTAGCCCGTCATGACATCACCAATGACCACACCGAGTTTCGTGCAGATCGGAGAAATTTCATCCTAGCCCCAGCCTCCATTTAACATCTTACTTTATTTTACCAGTTGGTGGCGCTACAACTATGGCCTACACTAACCACATCAATGCAATCAGCCCACAAAGCCAAACATGTATGTCCAATTTGAAGTAAATCACTTGATGCACAAAGAAGATAGAGTCCACTTCCTGTTTCATATTTTTGATGCTTATTTGACGCACCGCTGTGGCAACACTCTTTGAGCTATCAAAAAAAGCTCCGCAATTTAACATCTCCTATGTCTTGACATGATTGTACCGAATTTTGGTGCTATTTACATGAATCCCCTAGGAGGAGTATTTCAAAAAAGACAGCATGCCATTTTCAAACAATCCAAAATGGCCGACTTCCTGTTGGGTGGAGCTAAAAAGTGGAAATTTATTTGTCATAATGATGGCAATGTCCCTATGAACTTTCGTGAGAATCAGACAAAGTCTGTGGCAACCACAGCAATAAATAAAATTTGAAAATTGTAGGGGGCGCTACAGAGTCCACTGGCCTCATCCAAAACAAATGACCACAGAATTAAATGTTGTGGCTAAGCTTCTACCAGTGTGCTAATTTTCTTGAGTTTTCGTGTATTCCAAAGGTATGAAACATGCATTTTCGTTGATCGGAGAAACTTCATCCTGGCCCAAGCCCAAATTTGCCCGCATTTGGTGGCGCTGTAGAGCCCCTCGACCACGCCCAAGCTCAAGCACTACTAAAAGTATACATTTTTCACAGTCTGATCGCTGTGCCAAATTTCATGAGTTTTCAACCATTGTAAAGCACCTAAAAATGAGCACGAACATTAAAAGAGAAACTGAAAAAAAAAAAAAAAAAAATAATAATAATAATAATAATAATAATACTATTAGTGAAAAAACATGCCGGAAACAATAGGGCTTTAGCACCTTGGTGCAAGCTGTTCCGGCTTGCTCCTCGGTGCTCGGGCCCTAATAATAATAATAGTGAAAAAACATGCCGAAAACAATAGGGCTTTAGCACCTTAGTGCAAGCCGTTCCGGCTTGCTCCTCGGTGCTCGGGCCCCAATAATCCTTACGGAAACAATACGGCTTTCGCACCTACGGTGCAAGCCTCTGGCTTGCTCCTCGGTGCTCGGGCCCTAAATAATCCTTACGGAAACAATAGGGCTTCCGCACCTACGGTGCAAGCCTCCAGCTTGCTCCTCGGTGCTTGGGCCCTAAATATAGCTGCAAGCAGCAATTACGGGGCCAAGCACAAGGCAAGGGAAGCATGAGACCAACTGCAGCAATGAGTAATTAAAGCCATTTTAGGATGATTTTAGACAAAATGGTGGAAAAATCATAAATACAACCTGTAGTAATATGATTTAATGGCTTATCACTTTTGACCAATAGGTGGCGCTGTTATCATATTGATGTAGTGAGTTCTGTGTGATGTAACATTAACACACACATTGGCTTAAAGACACCAAATTTTCTATGATGTCTGCGCAGTCTTTCCTCTATCAGTATGCCAAATTTCACAACTTTCCCGCAATCAGTTCTGTGGGCTGCCATCCAAGCAGCAAAATGAGTTAAGTATGGCACGGCACATCAGACCAAATGCAACAATGAGTAATAAATGCCATGACAGGATGGTTGTAAGTGAAATGGCTGAAAAATCATAAATACAGCCTTCAGTAATAGGCTTAAATGGCTTATCGCTTTCGGCCAGAAGGTGGCGCTGTAATCAAATCACTTTGTTGTGTTCTGTGTGAGATGACAATGGCACACACAAAGTTTGGTATAATTATGTCAAAGCCTTAAAGAGATACATAGTATCAAAATCATTTTGTCACCATGCCTAACATTTGTAGCGGCGCTGTACGAAAACGGTTTTGTCTATCGACACGAAATCCATAACCTTTTATAAGCATGGTCTGAAGATGCTATGATTCAATTTTGGTGAAAATCGAACCAAAGGTTGAGGAGGAGTTCGAAAAAGTAGGTTTTCAATATATCATTTTCAGGTTTCACTGTAATCATAATCTTACAGAATTGTCAAATATGATACATCTGTATAAATTAAGTGATAAACTTTGACTAAATGTGAATTCACATGTTAGAACAGTGATTTAGTATTGTCTTAGTATGAATTCAAAACCTTAAACTATGAAAGCACTGTCAAGTGATGTGAATGAGCCATTCTGTGGTCTTCTAATGCCATCTAGTGGTTATTTTTGCAATTTCATTTTTTTTTTTTAAAATTGATATGAACTGTTTTTAAGCTTTATAACTATTACAATGCCATTTTTTCTCTAAATTCATAAAACATATGCTTATTTACAATAATGTGATGCATGAATTTTACATTTGTGAAGGTTTGTTTTGTTTTAAGATTTAAAGACTTTTGTGTACAGTAGATCATGATCATTTTATTAAATGGCCCTGTTATCGCTGTCCAAATGCAAATTTTCTATTTTTTTTTTTTTTTTTGATAATTATTGATCTGGAGAGTCCAGAGAACTGCACTGCAATGGTTTGATAGAGATTAAGCAATAAACCTAGGACTAGAGTTTATATATCATTTTCAGTAATCCTAATCTTACACAACTGTCAAATATGATTGATCTGTATAAATGAAGTGGTAAACTTTGACTAAATGTGATTTGAACTGTTATAACAGTGATTTAGTATTGTCTTAGTATGAATTCAAAACCTTAAACCATGAAAGCTCTGTCAAGTAATGTGAATGAGCCAATCTGTGGACTTGTACTGCCATCTAGTGGCTATTATTGGAATTGCCTTGAGTTTTTAATTCAGATGTGTTGGTTTAAGCTTTATAACCTATTACATTGCCATTTTTGCCCTATGTCCCTAAAATGTATGCTTGTTTACTGTAATATGATGCATGAATTTTACTTAAGTTTGTGAAGGTTTGCTTTCTTTTAAGCTTTAAAGACTTTTAGGTACAGTAGACTATGATCATATTATTAAATGACTCTGTTAAAGCTAACCAAATTAGAAAATTCAACATTTTTTGGATAATTATTGATTTAGAGAGTCCACAGAATATTACTGCAGTGGTTTGATCGAGATTGAGCAAAAAACCAGGGACTAGTTCGAAAAAGTAGGTTTTCAACATGAATCAAAATGGCAGACAGGAAGTTCAACTTACTATGGCATAATTGGTATTTATGTTGTTGGCATGACCCAAGGAAAATTTTGAGACCAGTTTTATGACAATAGGTGAATGCAATCAAAAGTTATTCGCATTTTTGAAAGTTGCATAATTGATGGTTTATGAATGGTCCATTACTCTTGACCAATAGGTGGCGCTGTTACCAAATTAATGTTGCGCGGTCATTGTGAGGTGACAACAGCACATACAAAATTTGGTGTAAATATCTCCAATCTTTCCAGAGATACAGCCTCCGATGCAGTTTGGCATCTTTCCAGCAAATTTGATGATGCGTTAAACGAAAACCGTTTCGTGTATCGACACAAATTCCATAACTTTTTGTCAGCGCGGTCCATAGATGATCTGAGCCAAATTTGGTGAAAATCGGACAAACGGTCTAGGAGGAGTTCGAAAAAGTAGGCTTTCAACATGAATCAAAATGGCGGACAGGAAGTTCAGCCAATATTGGCATAATTGCTATCAATGTTCTCGGCATGAGCCAAGGAATATATCAAACTCAGTTTTATTACAATAGGCTAATGTGAGCAGAAGTTATCAGCGTTTTTCGAAATTTCGTTATAACTTTTGACCACAAGGTGGCGCTGCTCCCAAATTTTTTGTGTACATTCAGGGCATGGTGCCGAACATTTTTGTAATTATAGTCGAAACAATCCGGTAATGCGTTCTTAAGATACAGCAATTTACAACTAAATTCAAAATGGCCGACGCCCAAAATGTCCATTTTGTGGCGCTAGAGAGTTTGAGTCAGAGACTCCAAATTTGCTACAGTTAATGTTGAGGCTGTCCTCTATCAGTCTGCCAAATCGAAACAACTTTCCCGCAATCGGCTCTATGAGCTGCCATAGAAACGTGGCGGAAGAAGGAGGAGAATAATAAACACAATAGGTGCCTTCGCACCTACAGTGCTTGGCCCCTAATAATAACGCCAACAAACACAATAGGTGCCTTCGCACCTACGGTGCTTGGCCCCTAATAATAACGCCAACAAACACAATAGGTGCCTTTGCACTTTCGGTGCTTGGCCCCTAAATATAGCTGCAAGCAGCAATTACGGGGCCAAGCACAAGGCAAGGGAAGCATGAGACCAACTGCAGCAATGAGTAATTAAAGGGTTTTTAGGATGATTTTAGACAAAATAGTGGAAAAATCATAAATACAACCTGTAGCAATATGATTTAATGGCTTATCACTTTTGACCAATAGGTGGCGGTGTTATCATATTGATGTAGTGAGTTCTGTGTGATGTAACATTAACACACACATTGACTTAAAGACATCACATTTGCTATGGTGACTGTGCAGTCTTTCCTCTATCAGAATGCCACATTTTACAACTTTCCCGCAATCAGCTCTATGGGCTGCCATCCAAGTGGCAAAATGAGGAGCCACAAGTGGTGGCGCTAGAGAATATGAGTCAGACACTCCAAATTTGCTACAGTTAATGTTGAGGCTGTCCTCTATCAGTTTGCCAAATCAAAACAACTTTCCCGCAATCAGTTCTGTGGGCTGCCATAGACTTTGGGGTGGAAGAAAAAGAAGAAGAAGAAGAAGCAGAAGAAGAAGAAAAATAATAACACCAACAAACACAATAGGTGCCTTCGCACCTACGGTGCTTGTCCCCTAATGATAATAACGCCAACAAACACAATAGGTGCCTTCGCACCTTCGGTGGTTGTATCTCTCTTTTAGTGCTACTGGATCTTAGTGCTGCGTTTGATACTATTGACCACAACATTCTTTTGAATAGACTCGAAAATTATGTTGGCATTAGCGGTAATGCATTAAAATGGTTTAAACCATACTTATCTGACTGCTGTCATTTTGTAGCAATAAATGAAGAGGTATCGTATCGATCGCAAGTTTAGTATGGAGTACCTCAAGGCTCAGTACTAGGACCATTACTTTTTACGCTTTATATGTTATCCTTAGGAGATATCATCAGGAAACATGGTGTTAGCTTTCACTGTTACGCTGATGATACTCAGCTCTATATTTCTTCAAAGCCTGGCGAAACATACAAAGTTGAAAAACTAATGGAATGCATAGTTGATATTAAAAACTGGATGACAAGTAATTTCTTATTGCTAAATTCTGAAAAAACAGAGGTGTTAATTATTGGGCCAAAAACCTCAGTAAGTAATAACTGAAAACACAGCATAATACTTGATGGCTCTGTAAATTCATCATCATCAGTTAGGAACCTAGGTGTGTTATTTGATAGCAATCTTTCCTTCGAACACCACATTTCTAGCATTTGTAAAACAGCATTTTTCCATCTTAAAAACATAGCAAAATTACGACCTATGCTCTCAAAGTCAAATGCAGAAATATTAATTCATGCCTTCATGACCTCCAGGATAGATTATTGTAATGCTTTATTGGGTGGTTGTTCTGCACGCTTAATAAACAAACTCCAGCTGGTCCAAAATGCAGCAGCTAGAGTTCTTACTAGAACCAAAAAGTATGAGCACATTAGCCCGGTTCTGTCAACACTGCACTGGCTTCCTATTAAACATCGTATTGATTTTAAAATCTTGCTAATTACTTATAAAGCCCTCAATGGTTTAGCTCCTCAGTACTTGAGGGAGCTTTTATCACATTATAGTCCCTCACGCCTGCTGCATTCTCAAAACTCTGGCAATCTGATAATACCCAGAATATCAAAATCAACTGCGGGTGGCAGATCATTTTCTTACTTAGCACCGAAACTATGGAACAATCTACCTAATTCTGTTCGGGAGGCAGACACATCATTTGGACACCCGGTGTCATAGACATCAGGAAACAGGAGGTCAGAGGTGCCATAATCATGGGTCAAAAAGTCTCCAATATTTTCTTCTTATATATATATATATATATATATATATATATATATATAGCTATAATAGCTCCTAGCACATATTACAGCATCAGGGAAGTGTGGCATGGAAGTGATCAGCCTATGGCACTGCTGAGGCACTATTAAGCCAAAAGATCATCTGTATATTGTTGGATCAACTGTTTCTCATCTTACTCTTGAAAATATCCCATAGATTCTCAATGGGGTTCAGGTTACACATGTTGGCGGGCCATAAAGCACAGTACTATAATGGTCAGCAAACCACTTGCAAGTGGCTGTTGCACTGCGTGGAGGTGCTAAAGTCCTGCTGAAAAAGAAATCAGCATCTCCATAAAGCTTGTCAGCAAATGGAAGCATAAAGTGCTCCAAAATCTCCTGGTGGATGGCTGCATTGACTTTTCACTTGATAAAACACAATGGACCATCACCAGCAGACGTCACAGCACCCCAAATCATTACTGACTTCAGAAATTTCACACTGGACTTCAAGCAGCTTGGATTCTGTGCCTCTCCAGTCTTCCTTCAGACTCTGGGACCATGATTTCAACATGAAATGCAAAATTTACTTTTATCTAAAAGAGGGCTTTGGACCACTGACCAACAGTGCAGTTCTTTTTCTCCTTAGCCCAGGTAATGCTTCTGACGTTGTTTCCATTTCAGAAGTGGCTTGGTAGTCCTTTTCCTGAAGACGTGTGGTGACTCTTGATGTGCTGACTCCGGCTTCATTCTACTCCTTGTGAAGCTCTCTCAAGCATTTGAGCTGGCTTTACATGACAGTATTCTCAAGCTTGCGGTTATCCCTGTTGATTGTGCACCTTTGCTTACCCAATTTCTTCCTTCCAGTCAACTTTGCATTTTGCATTTGCACTCTGTAAACAGCCACCCCATTCAGTAATGACCTTCTGTGACTTACTCTCTTTGTGGACGGTGTCAGTGATTGTCTCTGGACCATTGCCAAGTCAGCAGTCTTCCCCATTAGTGTGGTTTTAAAGAACAAGAGATACCTGTAATTTATACTGTAGGGATGGTCATTTAATGAAACTCAAATGTTAAATATACTAATATTTTGAGATGCTGGATTTTTGACTTCCATGAGCTGTATGCTCTAATCATCAAAATAAAAAAAAATAAAATAAAAAAATAAAATAAAAAAATAAACTCATGTAATGAATTAGAATATATGAAGGTTTTTTTTTTTTTTTTTTTGAGATGCACCTGTATGTGTAACGTGGGGATGTGACAACGGATTTGGGGATCCAAATGCAAGGCTTTATACAGTACATTAGAGTCACAGTCAACATCTGAAATGCAAAAAGTTCAAAGCGTTCGAAGGCCTGCAACACAGTTTGATCCAGCCCACTAGTGAATTCAGAAATTTCTGGTTTCTAAGGGTGTACACAAATAGTCAAATATTCGCTGTTTAAATATTCGTTGAAAAAGAAAAACACTATTCAAATTTTACTGTGTGTTGCTTTGCTGGCCATAAATGCAGGGAATCTATGACGAATACGCAGTTATAAATAAATGCATTGGGTGGCGCTGTGGAGCATGTTAACAAGTTGATTATATTTGATCACAAAATTTCATTGTCTGCGCCGCAAAGTTTGGAATTACTTTGATCAAAATTATCTTAAAAAATGGAAATACTTCTGATCAAAAGAATCATTGAAACAGAGTTATCATAATATCGCCACCACAATGAGAAATCGCACAAAATCCAAACACCAGTCGACTGAGGAATGACAGCTGTCCTTCACTGCATTCATGACTGCAGGTAAGAGCAGCTGTACCAGAACGAGCCGAGAAGAGAACTTATCCGAGACATATGCTTCCTTTAAGTTCCTTGAGGGAGAGTGGTTTAAGAACAGAAAACAAGAGAAAAAGAAAAAAAAAAAAAAACTTACATTAGCACACTGTTATGTTTGAGTCTCTGGAACATCTGTTCTCTGGAACACATTCTTGTTATCAGACTGAGAAGCCAACTTTCACGAGCATGTAGATATTATTGTTTTTCTCTAAAATAACATGAGAAACAATATAAAAACCATAAACTCAAAGTTCAGTTCTGTGATTGGCACGGCTTTATTTTTTGTTTGCTCCGTTTTAGCTTGGATGATTTTGTTTGTTATATTTTTTGTTTATAGACGTTTTCATATACAACGTAACAATTTTGTAGAACACTGTTGTGTATAATGCCTAATCATAAGCTTGTTTAGAAATGGAGACAAAAATTTGATTATTAAAAAAAAATAACGTCTTTCTCGTTAAACGTCATTTAAATAAACAAATATTTGAATACAATATTTCTTAAAAAATGCCCATCCCTAGTCGTTTTCCACCATAAATTTAATCAAAAGCAAAGGGCTAAACAGCTGCCAGTTAAAAGAGTGATCTTGAGCCTGAGTACAGAGATCTGGTTTACCACTGTAAGGTGCGATGGTTGCGAGTTGTGCAGATATGCTTGCACGGTTTTACTATTATTATTATTATTATTATTATTTATTAATTCATTTTTTTTTAACTCTACAGCTGTGCAGTAAAATTCACTTCAAAGATTCACTTTTTTTATTCGTTAAAAATAAAAATAAGCTCAAACACAAACAGCAAACACACAAAGGGTTATTTAAATACTTACATACAGTGGTGTCTGAAGAATTGTGTAGGCTATATGCTTAATTTATAATTTCCTTTATCTCTAATTTATCCTCGTGGTTTTAAGCCAAATGAACGGTGAAAGGAATAACTTCTGACATCTGGATGTGACTGGATCCCATAACCCCCTTCATCACTGATCACCTGCACAGGTGTTGGCCATTTCCCCTCATTACACACTATATAAACCATTCTCACGCTGTGACTTGCAAAGTCTTGATTTGCCACGGCTGTCATTACCAAGCGTTTTTCCCAGTGTCTGTTATGATGTTTTCGACCCGGTTTGTTATACTCTCTCCTGATTGTTATCTGCCTGCCTACTGACTCGTGCCTGTTTATTGGATTACCCTTGTTTGCTAGCAGCCTGCCTATTGTTTGGACTTTGACCATTCTTTGCTGTATCTTCGTTATTCCCGTTTGCTGTGCCCTGACCCCACCTGTCTGACCACGAGTACTTTAATAAAGTTGCATTTAGATCCTACCCTGACTCATCCTTCACTACAGAAGACGTCCCTGTGTCAAGTCAAGTTGCAGCTGTCGTTCCAGAGTCAAGTCAAGATACAGCTGTCGTTCCAGAGTCAAGTCAAGGTATAGCTGTCGTTCCTGTTTCAAGTCAAGTTCTTGTTTGTTGCTGCCGTATGCTTTGAGTTTGAGCTCCATCAAGTTAATTTAGTATTGTCTCATTTACAAAGGAAAATCTACACCTTCTTTCTTTTTACACCATCATTTACTTTTCTTATAATGTGTGAATATACCCCTTGTTGTATTTTACAATTAAAACAACCAGAGTGCCTTGTTAACACTAGTTTTGTTTTGAATTCCCGAGTCCGTTATTCTCAAATAACTGCTATGATGGCTTTTGTTCTGAACACTTAAATGACAGTACTAGTTCTGTCCAATCTATAAACATTGTGTCTGTTCTTCGAATAGTGAGGTCACAACATAAATTTAATGCAGGTTCTAGAAAAAATCTGATCGTGATTACACCAGAAAAATGCAAAATAAATGAACAAAAACTTTTTTAAAGTTTGGGCTCCTAAACATTAGATCACTCGCACCCAAAGCAGTTATTGTAAATGAAATGATCACAGATAACAGTTTTGATGTACTCTGCCTCCTAGCTACTGAAACCTAGCTAAAACCAAATGATAGAATATTGGTCTAAATGAGTCTACTCCACCAAGCTACTATTATGACAAGATGAAACTTCTAAATTATCAAAGTTAACAGAGTGTGTTAAAAATGTAAAAGATTGGATGACCAATAGTTTTCTCCTATTAAAATAAGATAAAACAGAGATATTATTAATGGACCAAAAACCAATACACAGAATCTTTTGGATTACAATTTGCAACTAGAGGAATGTACTGTTACGTCCACTACAGTCAAAAGTCTGGGTGTTATATTAGACAGCAACTTGTCTTTTGAAAATCATATTTCTAATGTTACAAAAACAGCATTCCTCCATCTTAGAAACATTGCCAAGCTACAAAACAAGTTACCTGTTTCTGATGCAGAAAAGTTAGTTCATGCATTTATGACCTCTAGACTGGACTATTGTAATGCATTGCTAGGTGGTTGTCCTGCATCTTCAATAAACAAGCTACAGGTTGTAAAAAAAAAATGCTGCTAGAGTCCTTACCAGGTCAAGAAAATATGATCATATTACCCCAATTTTAAAGTCTCTGCACTGGCTTCCTAGTAGGTTCTAGGGCTGCCCCCTAATAGTCGACTAAGCGTTAGTTGACCAGAAAAGGCTTGGTCGACCAAAATTTTATTAGTCGTTTAGTCGTAGAAATAAATAAATCAATCTTATGGAGAGATCGTTAATGGCTATAGTCTGTGTGGTAACAGCAATACAGTATACATCGGGCAGTACATCCAACATTCGCCTACCATTCATCAACCTCAAATATTGCTTATTATCTGAAACGTAAGTAGTAGCAACTTTACATGCAATGTTGTACAATGTAATGTTAACCTAGAGCAGAGGTTTTCAAACACTGGGTGGGTCGCGGGACTTAAAAAATGGGTCGCCAGGACGATTTAAGCAAGATGTATATGTATGTAACAAAGTTCAAAATTCAGGGAGAAGGACGCGGGAAGCTGCAAACGTAACTTTAATAACAAAAACATTAACAACAAAATGAAGGTAAGCGGCAGCCGTCTCAGGCCAGACACGCAGACAGTGTGTATCTGTATTTGCGTTTATCACTTAGTATCCACTCACCACTGAAAACGCCAGACTTTTTGTTCAGTCCTGAGTTCTGCAAGCTATTTATTCCTCTCATTATAACAAAGCTGTTAGACTCGCCTGTAGAATGCACGTTCAGTACAGTGGAGAGTTTCACGCAACCGTTAAAACAAAACCGAAAGTAAAACGTGCACACGCATTCAAAAGCTATTTTAATATCCCACTTATATATATATATATATATATATATATATATATATATATATAAAAGTTTGAAAACCACTGACGTAGAGAAATGTGCGCTGTCTGTGTGGAAGCTGAACAGACATGCGCTTATTGCAGGAGAGATGGATGCGCCGGTGCTTACTCCATAATTTTTGGGCATACAGGTAAAAGTAAAACATCTTTTCGAAAGACGCATATTCGTGTACACTCACAATAAAAACTAAACATTGCGCTTTTGTAAAATAATGAAAGCAAACAAGATGTGCTTTCTGTCGTCTCTTTTCTGTGAACTTGAGCACGAAACTTGTATATCTTTGGCTTTCAGACATTAAAATGGATCTATAGAGAGTCAAATTTCTACTTTCTCAGATTATGTAATAGCCTACACATGAAACATGCATTCAGGCGCATCACAACTGCGGAGATGACGAGTCGCCGACTTCATCTCTTAAGCCGAAAACAAAGAAAGAACTAGTTTATCAATATATTAATAAAATGTTAATGCAGTCTACTTATTGTTTTTCCCTGACACATTTATAATCATTACATCTGCGGTGCGCTGTGGCAAGCTTTATGCTTGCTTGAGCGCTTATTATGATATGTAGGCAATTAAAGGCTCATCATAATGATTTAAATGTTTTACTAATAAACATATGATTAGTTGACTAATGCTTAAAATGAATGACTACTAGTCGACCAGAAAAATACTTAGTCGAGGGCAGTAGGTTCCGTATCAACTACAAAATATCACTTCTTACCTATAAGGCCCTTAATGGTTCAGCTCCTGCATACCTAACTAGTCTTCTACTGCGCTACAATCCATCACGCTCCCTAAGGTCGCAAAACTCTGGACTATTGGTAGTACCTAGGATAGCAAAGTCCACTAAAGGAGGTAGAGCTTTTTCACATTTGGCTCCCAAACTCTGGAATAGACTTCCTGATAAGGTTTGGGATTCAGACACACTCTCTCTGTTTAAATCTAGATTAAAAGACACATCTTTTTAGCCAAGCATTCAAATAATGCATCTCATAATCTTTTACTGCAGCTATATCTGATCAAATGCACATTATCTATCTTTAGCTTTGGTAGAAAAATTATTTTCCTTGGTTCAAACAGCAGCTATGCTAATTATGTTCCTATTTGTTCTCTGTTTCTGCCATGGGATTGACATCCTGTGATAACTAGGAATTACACAAGCTTCAGTCTGGATCAAGAACACATAAGAAGAGATGATGTCAACCTTTTAGAGGACTTCAGATGATGCCAGCCCTGAAACAACATACATCACTACCGAATTTTACTACAGTAGTTTGATTACAACATAAAATCATTACTGTTAATAGTGTTTGTATGTTCGATTACGTCATTAACTGATCATTATCATACATCTGTGCCATATGTACATCCACTTGGCATAGTCACCATTATTAAGCTACTACTAAATATATTGTACAAACTTTAATTTGCTGTAAAGTTGCTTTGCAACGATACGTATCGTGAAAAGCGCTATACAAAAAAAAAAAAAATAAATAACTTGACTTAAGTTGCAGTGGTCATTCCAGAGTCAAGTCAAGGTACAACTGTCGTCCCTGAGTCAAGTCAAGATACAGCTGCTGTTCCCGAGTCAAGTCACTTCACGGCCACCACTCCCAAGCCAAACCATGTTGCGGCCGTTGCAAGTCACCCAACCACAGTTGTTTCTGAGTCGAGACAAGCCAAAGCTACACATCTTGAGTCAAGTCAAACCACGAAGCACTTCACATCACACCTGTCCCCCCCAAGACACGTCACTTCACACCTGATCTGCTCAACATGCCGCAGCTACTGTTCCTGAATCAAGTCACAACTCAGCAGCTGCTTTCAAGTCAAGTAACATCACAGTTGCTGTTTCTAAATTAGGGGACGTCTCAGCAGCTGCTCTCAAGTCAAACCAGGTCACAGCTGCTGTTGTTAAGCCAAGTCAAGTCACAACTACTGGTTCTGATCCAAGACCCTTCACTGCTGCTGTTCCTGAACCAACTCACATCACAGCAGCTACTCTCAAGCCAAGTAACGTCTGTGGGTTGTCTGGGCCGCGTACACCACCATCTGGTCTTCAGAGGTGGCAGCTCACGCTGCAGAACCCCTGAGGGCAGCTTCGCTGACTACGGCTTCCCCTTTGGTTACAAAGGGGGGCCGCTGTCTCCCCAGAGGTAGCAGCAGAGGCCGCGGAACCTTCTGAAATGAGGTCAGCTGCATCTGCTCCCTCCTAGAACTCTGGCCCTGGCCCGCTTCGACCACAAAGGCCTTGTCAACTCTTTGCCCTGTCTGCCAGGGTCACAGATGTTGACTATGAACTTCTAGTCCTTTCCTCTGTGTTCTTGACTTTGCTCTGTGTTTCAGACCTGCCTGCGCAGCCCGAGGGGGCTCCTGACTCGTCTGCTCCACCCTGATGGGCATCCGCTCCGCCCTGGAGGGTTTCTGCTCCGCCAGCCCCGCCCTGGAGGGCGTCTGCTCCAACTGCTCTGCCCTGGAAGGCATCCGCTCTGCCCTGGTGGGCGTCTGCTCCACCCTGGGGGGTTTCTGCTCCACTAGTTCCACCCTGGAAGGTGTCTGCTCCAACTGCTCTGCTCTGGAGGGTGCCTGCTCTGCCCTGGAGGGCATCTGCTCTGCCAGCTCCGCCCTGGAGGGTGTCTACTCCACCCTGGAGGGCTTTAGCTTCATCTGTGTCTTCCTGGTGTTCTTCTGCCCTGTACACGCCACTCTGGTGGGCTTCGGCTGGGGGGGGGTTTCTGTCACGAATCTTGCCTCTGTGGCTCCCTCCTATCGCCACCCAGAACTCATTCACAAACTCCATTTCCCATAACCCCCTTCATCACTGATCACCTGCACAGGTGTTTTTCCCCTCATTACCCACACACTATATAAACCACTCTCACGCTCTGTCACTTGTGAAGTCTTCATTTGTCACGGTTGTCATTACCGAGCGTTTTTCCCAGTGTCTGTTATCCTGTTTTTGACCCGATTTGTCATACTCGCTCCTGATTGTTATCTGCCTGCCTACTGACCCCTGCCTGATTATTGGACTACCCTGACCCTGCCTGTCTGACCACGAGTACTTTAATAAAGTTGCGTTTGAATCCTACCCTGACTCATCCTTCGTTACAGATACGAATTGGAAATTTAATAACATTTAATAACCACATCATTTAAGTTTTATCATGAACCGTAAAAGCAATTAAATAGCCTATAATTAACCAACACAAACTTGTTACTGCTGTAGTTTTGGTACTCTGAATTTAGTCTGAATCATTAAAGGATTAGCTCTATTTTTGACATCGGCTTGTCAGATGTTTCATTCTGTTTTTATTGTCAATCATAGCAAGGACTATTAGGGGCTTTTCTCATATAATTTTTGAAACTGCCGTTTGTCATATTAGAAACGTTATACATGAATGTTTGGTCCTTTTAGAAAAAAATTTACTTTTCTTCGATTGTGCATGGATTATGTAAAGAAATCAATCACTCCTATTATGGCACAGTACAGCTGACTGAAAATAACTGAGCTGACTTGTCTAAAACAAAGAAGTAATCCATGCATATGGTCAACTGCAACTAAAAAAGGGCAGCACTGTGCATTTTCCTACTCTACAAGAACAAAAGCCTGCCATGAAAAATAAACTATGCCATTTAATGTTTAACCATCTGAAGTACCTGACAACCTACAACACAAAATAATAAAGCTGCAAAGCAATGATGAGCTCAAAGCTAAGTACAACAACCTCCTTCTGCTTGAGTTCTATAAACTGCATGCATGTTCTGTACATTTTCTCATTCTGAGGAGACATGCACTGAAGTTTGCATCTCTGTTTGGGATGACCTACTGCTGTGAGCAGTAGTGAGCAGTAGCAGAACCGTGAGGTATCCTACTGCTGCAGTCATAGTATATCTGTAATTAGAAAACATATAATTTCAGTGTTTAAGTATAAAAAAAAATAGTGCCATCAACACGTCGGGTCATGCAATTTCGTAGTTATGTTGTCAGTTAACTCAAAGTTATCAAAAATTGTGATTAAAGCTGCCTTAAAACTATGAGACATGCATGTAATATTTGTTTATTACATTACATTAAAGAACGTGTCTCTAAAATATTTTTTAAAACAAACCTGGAGCATCCCAGCACTGTCTTCCTCATCTAACACAACCGTTTCAACTCGTCAGTTCATTAGTAGAGACTTTAAGACCTGAAGTGGGCCAGAAAATGTAAAGTTGTGGGAAAATATGATGCGTGTCAGATTCACATCATGTTCAGCAGCTGCAGCTATTAAAGTAATAGCAGGCAAATAAGCTAATAACACAGCTGCTCTGTTAATCAAAGAACAAAAACAAAAAACAAAAAACAAAAAATCAATAACTTTAATAGCTTTAAGGATTCATTTACATTTAATTTAGAATTTAGAGTTTGATAACTATTTAATTTCTGCATATTTCCTACTTGCTATAGGGCACAAGTCAATGTGACAGTTATTATATTGGGTTTATGTGAAGATTGTTTCAAGTTCACTTAAATTAGAATAAGTTGTTGTTGCGATCCCTTGGATCCGAGAGCCTCGACTGATGTGTGAGGTTTTCTTGAATTCACCACGACAATGCGACGTAATCAACAAGTTTCTTTATTTGGAACATCTTGCTGCGACTCACAATGCCTCACAGCACCGTAAAAACTCACTACGTGCACCAAGGAATGCAAACCTCATATGGTAATCCTTTTGTCTTCATCAGACATGCGTCAATTTCCATTTAAAGTGATCAAAAGAATAAAATCAATGTTAAAACAAGCAATACAGACTCACACAATCAGCATCTCTCACTCATGTCTGTCCACCATCTTAGTGAGCTTATCAGCCAGCATGATTACTACGGTACCCCCAAAGGGATCATTTCAGTGCACATATTTTCCATTTCGGTTCAATTCACAGGTACAAAATAAATTCACAACAGCAAATATCATACAAATATGTTGTCGCAAATTAAATAACACAAACAAGTTCAATATCTCATACAATCCCCTTCTTTTCCTTTTTTTTTTCAAACATAATTCCAGTATTTTAAATGGTCCCTTACACTCCCACCAATCATGACATAATTACAACCCCACTACTCATGCATGATTTAAAATCTGAAGGGCCATTTCATATTTACCTTATACAAGGGGACAATTGACACTACGTTGACAATTAAATGTTTGTGTTTTAATCTTGTACTACACTGCATCTTTCACTTTCAAGCTGGACACTAACTTTTGAACCGGTCTTTCTATAATTGAGGATTTGGATAAAGAGTAATGTTTTCCTAATGATCTCTGCTCTCCAACTCGCACTTTCACTTTCCGCACTAATCCATCACTATCCACAGTTGTTTCCACTATTCGACCCATCGGCCACTGATTTCTTGGGGAAAAGTCTGCCTTTATCATGACTACATCATTCACCTTGAGATTACGTCGTACCACATGCCACTTCTGGCGCATGGAGATGTTAAAGAGATACCCTCTCTTCCACCGACTCCAAAATTGTTCAATCAGATACTGAACATGGCACCAACGTTTGGTGCCATACACATCTTCTCTCACAAATTCCCCAGGAGGTGGAAGGGCAGCCTATGACTTAATTTGCATTAAATGATTAGGTGTTAAAGGCTCAAGAGAACTCTGATCATTTATTTCATCTATAGTTAAAGGCTGATTGTTAACAATGGACATAGCTTCATAAAGGAGAGAGACGTCATCAAGTCTTCCTGAGCTTTGAGCCAAGGTAACGTTCAATACATTCCGAATGGTACGTATTTGGCATTCCCAAACACCACCAGCATGACTTGTGATGGAGCGTTGAAGACAAACTCTTTTCAGAGCTTTTCAGCCAAGAAGGTCTGCAGGACCTGATTGTCGTATTGTTTAAGTGCTTCCTTCAATTCATTTCTGACCCTGATGAAATTCCTGCCTTGATCACAATGAAGTTGGCACACAGCTCCTCTTATACTAATAAAACATCGCAGGGTATTAATGAAGGAATCTGTGGAAAGATCTTCCAACATCTCCAAATGGACAGCTCTAGAGTAAAGACAGGTAAAGATTAAACTGTACCTTTTATACTCTTTACGATTCCTTTTGACGGTAAAAGGTCCAAAACAATCCATTCCGCAATTTGTAAATGGAGCAGATGCTTCAAATCTTTAGGGAGCTCGACCATCCGCTGCTCTTCAACTGGACGTCTCACTTTCCTGCATTGTACACAACTGTTTATGAGCTTAGCCACCAACTTACTACAGCCAAGAAATCAAAACCCATTTGCTCTGAGCGCCATCCGAGTTTGACTTCTTCCTTGATGGCACATTTGAGAATGATAATGTAGCAAGATAAGCTGAGTGATATGACTTTCCTTTGGCAGAATACATCGATGCTTAAATGCTTCACTAAGGGATGAATGCTTAAGTCGTCCACCAACGCAGAGTATTGCATCTCTCAAAATGGGATCAAGGTTAAAAAGAGAATTAAAATGAGGAAGACTTCCTTCAGCTTCGACCATCTTGAGCTCTTGACTAAATGCCTTCTGCTGGACAAGCCTTATTACTGCTGTAGCCACACTCTCACGCTCTTTGAGGGCCACAAAATCAAGACTCTTGCTTCTAGACCCCAATCTCTTAATTCTTGCAACCATTCTTGTCCAAGATAAAAACCTTGACAAGCCGCTCAAGTATTTCTGCACAATCATTACTTCTTGTAGCAAAGGCTTTAACTGCTCTAACTTCTGGATCACCAACCAACAAATCAACTATTGGAGTTGGTTCCTCATAAATTTCCTCCTTCCACAAGAATTCGGGACCTGACAGACAGTTTGTTGACAAAATGTCGGATGCACAAAGTCCTCTAGAGGCATAATCAGCCGGATTTTCGGATGTGTTGACATAACAGCATTGATTTTCATTAGTGTTCTCTCTTATCAGCTGAACCTTCGTGCTTCATTGTTGAAACCTCAAAATAATTCTTTATCAATCTCCATATGGGGCTCTGATTTCAGCAGACCACTCAATCTTACAGCAGTCACAGCAGCTGCCAATTCCAGACGAGGGATACTTGTTCCCTTTGATGGAGCAACTCTAGCCTCAGCCATGATAAGACTGCAATGGACTCGATTTTTGGTCATTCTTATATCTCAGTTAAGAACATGCACCGTATCCTAGATTACTGGCATCTGAAAAGTGATGTAATTCTACTCTCACAATATTGCCAAAATCCTGTGGATGATAACATCTTGAAATCGAGATATCACTCAATCTTCGAAGACCCATCTTCCATTCCTCCCACTGTGGGTACAAATCTCCTGGAAGGAAATCATCCCATCCAATGCTTCTGCAGCATAACTCCTGCAAGATACACTTACCGCTCAAAACAAATGGAGCTACAAACCCCAAAGGATCATATACGGATGCTATGACTGACAGGATGCCACAGCGTGTATCAGGCCTTTCCTTCAAATTTACATTGAAACTAAATTTATCACCTTTAATATGCCAACAGATACCCAAGGCATGTTCCACTACAGCAGAATCTGGATTGGAATCAAGATGTTCTACACTTGTCGCTCTTCAATGTCTCTTCAATCTTTTCAATGTCGCATATGATGGCCACTGCTTCCTTTCTAAAACGACAAAGGACTCCCACCAATGAATTAATCAAATCAGGTCCTTTCAATAAGGTGTCATTCAAGGAGATGCCATGAAACTTGGATGAACAATCAAAGACAACTCTTAGCTTGCTGGGCTTCTTCGGGTGGTAAACACCGTGGTGAGGAATATACCAGTAGGTATCTTCTGCAGATGACTTTGGAACTAACTCTGCATCACCATTTCTGATCACCTCCTCCATGAAGTTCTTATAACTGTTTGTTGCTGCCATATGCTTTGAGTTTGGGCTCCGTCAAGTCAATTTAATATTGTCTAATTTACAAACGAAAATCTAATTTTCACACCATAATTTACGTTTCTTATAACTAGGGGTGTAACAATATATCGCAGTACGATATTTCACGATACAAAAATGTTGCGATATGTATCGTAGAGTGATTGCGATACTTTTGCGATATGACAGCAGTCTAATCCTATTGCTTGAGCTGCCGACATGACCTACTCTGCAACAGCTTCGCAAAGGTGGTCGGCGGTCTGAAAAAAAGCAGAGAATGTGGCAATAACAACTGGACTTCACGGGCTTGTCAGAGCTATATTAGTCGCAGCACATGTTATTACCACGGAGCGGGAAATATATTTTTTTTTTTTCGAGTCACACATATCAAGTGTTTCGCGCACACACTTAACCTTGCGTCACACGCAGGTTTAAATGTTTATTGCATCGCTTTATTGGTCGCGTGAGAAAATTCATGTCTTTCTTTCACCGCAGTGTCACAGCAATAGCTGTGCTACCGGAAAAGCAAAATATGCTCCATGGAGCTGTTTCATCGTGTTACGACATCGATGATAAACTTATGTGATGCGATCTCAAACATTTTGCTTTTCTGTGAGCACAGCTGTTGCTGTGACACTGCGGTGAAAGAAAGTTTTATACTTTTATTTATCTCCTTCACAACCGGTAATTAGTCAACCTAATGCTGTTCTAAAGCCATATAAGGCTAAGCCTACATTTTTCAGATCACAAAAGAAGTAAAAAATGCTTGCACTCTTCATTTAATAAATTGTTACCTTTTACAATATTTTTACAAACATGAAATTATCCCATGCAACTCGTTCCATATTTCAAGTGGTCTCTGAAGGCATATGGTAGGGTTTGCTGAGAAACAAATCTAAAATGTAATCTGTTATAAAAATCTCCAGTCATCGCATTCGTGCATTTATATGAGTGCATTTATACAAGCATTTTCTATATGTGCGCAGCAGTTCGCACCGGCGCGCCTAGGAAAAGCACACAAAAGAGTCATTTTGAAACATCAAGACAAATAAAATTATGACTTGAAACACAATACCTTCTTGTGGAAAATCTTTGTTCTGAGACAATGAGTAATATACAGCGATGAATGCGCGCAAAAAGCGCTCCCTTACTAAAAGTTTTCACTCACTTTCACTTTCAATCTTGCGAAGTTCCGTTAATAAGCTCTCTACACTGCATTATGAATCTCTTATTTACATCGACAGTTTGTAATCGACAGTAGATATTATCTACAATTTGTTAGAGAGGATTCACAAGCTTGCAGAACTCTGCAAACTTGGCATTTTGAGCGGTGAGTGGATTCTAACGTAAACACTTCTGGTCATTGCGATCTGTTTGCGTTGCGTGATTGGCTATATTGTTCAACGCATGCACATCACTGATGCAGAAGAAATAGTTAAGCTTAAACCTCTAAAAAAAAGCCACAACTGACCTGTCGGATGAGAATAATATGTTTTATGTTTTATGTTTTATGAATGTTTTAAATTTAGTTCAAAATATCATGATATGTATCGTATCGTGAACCCAGTATCGAGATACGTATCGTATCGTGACATGAGCGTATCGTTACACCCCTACTTATAACGTGTGAATATACCCCTTGTTGTGTTTTAAAACTAAAACAACCGGAGTACCTTGTTAACACTAGTTTTGTTTTGAATTCCCAAGTCCGCTAGCTTATAAACTGTTAGCATCACCAGCGTGGTTGCCGCTACTCTTGCTTACGTTGTTTATACACACACACTACCATTGTTTACTAACTGTTGCTTGCTTTAACCCTCTGGGGTCGGCGGTCGCGCCGGCGCGACCAGCTCACTTTTTTAAGATCAGTGCGAAAGACACTAAAAATGCTCTGTCGATATTAGTCACACAAATAAGAGTTATACATCATTCGAAATGGTTAAGTGTATACTTTTTTTTTGTGTACACTCACAATAACAACTGAACTCTATTATTTTTTTAAATAAAGAAAACAGAAAAGGTGTTTTTTCTGTCTTCAGCGTCTCCACGCACTGCGATTACAAACGCTTCAATACATTTATCTTTAACTCGGTGGAGCCTCAGCACACAGACAGTTTACATACATGAATAGAAAGCTTGATATCTCTACTTTTAAATAAAGCAAGTCTTGTCGAAAATAAATGTTCTGTTATAAAGTAATCCGTATGAAACCAACAGCATGTTGAGTTTTGCACTCAAATTTTTGGCAAATTTGTGTCTACCTTTGAATACAGGTGATGACACGTTCGAGTTGCACTCGGTGCAGGTGGAGCTGGAGGCCGTGGAGAAGCAGATCCGCCAGCTCCTGGAGAGGCAGGCCGAGCTGAGGGCAGCTCTGGAATCCTCTCGGGTAAGTATACAGTGCGATACTAACACTCTTACCACTTCCACTCCTTGTGCTTCTCTGTGCAGGCCCTGTGCACCCAGGACGCGCTCTTCCCAGATGTCCTTCACTCCGGCGCCAGGACACCACGGACCCTGGGTGCAGCAGCAGCGGAAGACGCGAGCCAGGCCCCGGGCGAGGACCTCTCCCCCTCCACCGCCGCCGGTCTTCGAGATCTCCAACCAGAACCGCTTCGCTCCCCTCCGCGAGACGGAACGCGACGCTGTGATCGTTGGAGATTCCATCGTCAGGTACATTCGTGCTACTTTAGCTAAAGGTAATGTGCAAACTCATTGTTTTCCGGGTGCTTGTGTTCTAGATGTTTCTGCGCAGATACCCGCAATCCGGAAGGACAAGAGTGTCGGAGCGATCGTCCTGCACGTGATGGTGAACGACATCAGGCTGCGGCAGACAGAGATCTTGAAGCGGGACTTCAGCAGCCTGATCGAGACGGTTCGCAGCACGGTGCCCGCAACGAGGATCATCGTGTCAGGACCACTTCCAACGTATCAACGTGGGCACGAAAGGTTCAGTAGACTTTTTGCTCTAGATGAATGGTTATTGACATGGTGTAAAGAACAGAAACTGCTCTTTGTTAATAATTGGATTCTTTTCTGGGAGCGTCCTAGGCTTTTCCGTGCTGATGGCCTGCACCCCAGCAAAGTCGGAGCAGAACTGCTGTCGGACAACATCTCCAGGACGCTGCGCTCCATTTGACTAGTAAGCCGATTCCCAAATAACTGCTATGATGGTTTTTGCTCTGAACACTTAAATGATAGCACTAGTGCTGTCCAATCTATAAACACTGTCTGTTCCTCGAATAGTGAGGTCAAAACATAAATTTAATGCTGGATCTAGAAAAAATCTGATCGTGATTAACCCGGAAAAATGCAAAATAAGCAAACAAGAACCATTTTTAAAGTTTGGGCTCCTAAACATTAGATCACTCGCACCCAAACCAGTTATGGTAAATAACTCATAGAAAATAACCAAAACAATCCAAGGTTTTTATTTAGCACAGTGGCCAGATTAACAAATAATCAGATGCCGCCCAACCTATATATTCCTTTACAGTGTAATAGTAATGACTTTATGAATTTTTTCACTGATAAAATAGATAACATCAGAAATACAATAACCAATGTAGATTCTACAGCGTCTAATATGTCAATTTCCTTTATCACACCCAAAGAAAACCTGCAGTGCTTTACCACTATAGGACAGGAAGAGCTAAATAAACTTATCAATACATCTAAACCTACAGCATGCCTATTAGATCCTGTACCCACTAAATTACTGAAAGAGTTGTTACCTGTAGCAGAAGAACCGCTCCTCAATATTATTAACTCATTGTTATCTTTAGGTCATGTTGTGGGACCTCGGTCGAACAGATCATCAAACTGCAGAGATCACCACATTCTAGTCGAATCTAAAAGAGTCATCTCCCCGGCCATGTGCCTATTGTAAAACTGGCCAGACCGGCTCCCCCTTTTCCTGGTCACTATCTCTTAGGGAATTTAAATAGCTAAAACCCTAATTCAATCGATGGAAGACAAGAACTCCCCTTTCATCTAGGCTCATTCAGGCAACCAGAGCATGCAGTGTATCTCTTACCAGGTACACGTGAATTGACAATCAAATATACAATGAAAGGTTTATAATGATAGGAACCAGCCGGTAAGGTTCAAAGGGCATGACCTCCGGACACTCTGGTCACCCAGACCCCTCCTTTCTGCATTCTACTAAACTGTGGACGGCTATTCAGAATACACAAACTCTTAAAACAGACTATTTCTACCACAATTAGAGTAACAGTACCGATGAATAGTATGTTCTTTACCTTTCGATATGTGTGGTGTGTTTTGTGTAATCGAGTGTATGTGTATGAGTGAATATATTCCCCTTTCATGTGTTTGCATTATATTTCCTTTTAGTTGATAAGGCTACAAAATGTATTGACGGTATGCAAGATATCTGATGTTTGGTGTTGACCAGAAGCTTGTTTTATTTCCAATATGTTTAGATGAATGAGAAGTTACTATTGGTTACAATATTCGCATCACAAAAGTTTATTGAAGTTATTGACAAAACTCACAGATATACCACGTGTGGGACACAGGTTAATTTATGCAAGGAGGAACCACCTGAAGCATGGCTCCGCCCCACAACCCGATCTGATTGGAGCAAACCTGAATGGGGACGGACCAAGATGGCTGGTTTAAAACCCTTGTTCCTAACAATGCCTTGCCTTTCGCTGTGCGCCTTTCGCCGCGTGCCGCCATTCCACCGCGCTGACCATCACGCGATCGTGCCATCCAGAACTCTACAAGAAACAGACTCCGCTCCGCTAACCTGCCGAATGCTTCAAAGACTTTGCGTCTCGCAACTCCGACTGCAGAAGAAACTTCCCGCGCATCACATTAAGTAACCCGGGAACCAATCGGAGCCATCCGGCCAAGCAGCTCACTCATCACTGACGTGTTTCCCAAAGACGTCATCTACCAGCCACCAATCAGGACACCCGGACACCAAAGTCACGGAGGAAAACCCCGGCTGTTCAAACAGCACGCAAGTAAACAAAGTCTCCTTTGCTCGCTGAATTGGTGCACAAGATCCTTATTAGCAGCTAAAAGCCGAATCTCTGCTTTTGTGGTTCTACCAGGTTGCAACCTAAGAACTATAGTAGCAATTGCTAGTAATGTTGTTTTGGGATTCCGTTTAAGCTCCGTTAACCCCATAACCCTCTAGAACAGTATGAATGTGTGTGTGCGTGTGTTTGTTTATGTGTTAGTAGTTTAGTTTGTGTGTCTTAGAGTAATTCGAATAAATTGTTGTTTCATTTATAAAGAAGCATTGTCTTGTGTTGTGTATTTTAAATTTAAACCTATGCCCAGATCTTGCTACCTTGCCCTTAAGAGTTAACGAAATAACTGTTTATATTATGTCGTGGCCACAAAGTAATATAAACCTCAGAATTGGTAACATGTAATTTAACCCCTTCGCTGGATGAACGGTTAATAGGTGCAAATTATTAATTCTGAATCAAGTTAATCTAATCAAGCTGAATCGAATCGTTAGATCTGATTCCCATTTTGATTCCCTATAATAATTTTGAACTAATATCTTACAATGTCCCAAAACCATTCAAGTTAGCGGTTATTAAGCCTCTTATTAAGAAACCACAACTAGACCCTAATGAACTAGGAAATTACAGACCCATTTCTAATCTTCCGTTCATGTCTAAAATTTTAGAAAAAGTTGTATCTGCTCAATTATGCTGCTGTTTGCAAAAAAATGATATCTATAAGGGAATCAGGTTTCAGGCCCCATCATAGCACAGAAACTGCACTTGTTAAAATCACTAATGACTTGCTTCTTGCATCAGACCAAGGCTGCATCTCATTGCTAGTTTTACTTGACCTTAGTGCTGCGTTTGACACTATAGACCATGACATACTAATAGATCGACTACAAAACTATGCAGGTATTCAAGGGCAGGCTTTAAGATGGTTTAGATCCTACCTGTCTGATCGCTACCACTTTGTTTACTTAAACGGGGAGTCGTCTTAATTATCACCAGTAAAGTATGGAGTGCCACAAGGATCTGTCCTAGGTCCTCTGCTTTTCTCAATATACATGTTGCCCCTTGGCAATATTATTAGGAAATATGGAATTAGTTTCCATTGTTATGCTGATGATACTCAACTATATATCTCAACAAGACAAGATGAAACTTCTAAATTATCAAAGTTAACAGAGTGTGTTAAAAATGTAAATGATTGGATGACCAATAATTTTCTCCTATTCAATTTAGATAAAACAGAGATATTACTTATCGGATCAAAAATTAATACACAAAATCTCTTGGATTACAGTTTGCAACTAGATGGATGTACTGCTGCTTCCTCTACAGTCAAAAGTCTGGGTGTTATATTAGATGGCAACTTGTCTTTTGAAAATCATATTTCCCATGTTACAAAAACAGCATTCTTCCATCTAAGAAACATTGCCAAGCTATGAAACATTTTACCTGTTTCTGATGCGGAAAAGTTAGTTCATGCATTTATGACCTCTAGGCTGGACTATTGTAATGCATTGCTAGGTGGTTGTCCTGCGTCTTCAATAAACAAGCTACAGTTAGTCCAAAATGCAGCTGCTAGAGTCTTTACAAGGGCAAGAAAATATGACCATATTACCCCAATTTTAAAGTCTCTGCACTGGCTTCCTATTAGGTTCCATATCAACTAAAAAATATTACTTCTTACCTATAAGGCCCTAAATGGTTCAGCTCCTGCGTACCTAACTAGTCTTCTACCACGCTACAATCCATCACGCTCCCTAAGGTCGCAAAACTCAGGACTCTTGGTAGTACCTAGAATAGCAAAGTCCACTAAAGGAGGTAGAGCTTTTTCACATTTGGCTTCCAAACTCCGGAATAGCCTTCTTGATAATGTTCGGGGTTCAGACACACTCTCTCTGTTTAAATCTAGATTAAAGACATCTTTTTAGCCAAGCATTCACATAATGCATCTCATAATCTTTTACTGCAGTTATATCTGATCAATTGCACATTATTAATCTTTAGCTTTGGTTGAACAAATCCTTTTGCTTGGTTTGAACAGCAGCTACGCCAGTTATGTTTCCATTTGTTCTCTGTTTCTGCCACGGGATTGACATCCCGTGGTAACTAGGAATTACACAAGCTACAGTCTGGATCAGGAACACCTAAGAAGAGATGATGATGCCAAACCCTCGGAGGACTTTAGATGATGTCAGCCCTGAAACACCATACATCACAACCGAATTTTACTACCGTGATTTGATTGCAACATATAATCATTACTGTTAACATTGTACAAATTGTACAAACTTTAATTTAACAAACTTTAATTACTGTACTAACTTTAATTGAACAAACCTTAATAATTGAACAAACTTTAATTTAACAAACTTTAATTATTGTACAAACCTTAATTTGCTGTTAAGCTGCTTTGAAACGATTTGTTTCGTGAAAAGCACTATACAAATAAACTTGACTTGACTTGACTTATAATGGTCATAAAGCTGTGGATTTGCCTTCAACTTTCTCTTTAAATGCTGCAAGTGAATATTAGCCAACATCTTGTTGTTTGGTAGAGTGGGAGGATTACAGCCTTTATATGGGAGAGGCATTTCCAAATGACCAGTCTCCTTCTGTTGAATTCCTTCTCCAAGAATCTGTATAAAGTGCACATCGTCTTGAGACACAGATTTGCCTTCCGAACTGCTTTCATTAAAATCTGACTCCAGAACTCTTAGGATATCTGTAGCGGATGGAGTTTACATTTCTTTCACCACGACTGTGCACAAACTTTTGAACTCCCAATCGATCCAAACAAGGATTAACAGCTCCATCCCAATGCAGTCTTTTGGACAAATGGCTCGTTCTCGCCTCCTACAACAACTTCAAGAGGAGCCAAAGCTGAAGGACAATCATATCCAATTAATAGACCCACATCACAGTCTTGTAATGATGGATTTTTATTTGCAAGATGTTGAAGATGAGGCCATTGCAAAGCTGTGGCTCTAGTTGGTATGCAAGACATATCCACAGGAATGAAGTCACGTGTATATGTTTGCTGCAGCAATATTTGTTTTTCAGAATGAAAACCTCGAATTTGCAGTCCTTGCACACCTTAGCTAGCTATTACAGTATCTGTAGCAGTCAATGTGCTTATCTTCAGCTGCAATGGTCGAGTACTCACATTCAATTCTTGAACAAGATCTTCCAAAACAAAGCTTGAATCACTCTGTGTATCAAGAAAAGCATATGTAAGAATCTCTTTCTGTGGTTCATTTACAGATGACAGGAAGACTGGAACTATGCTAGAAGTGGCAGAAGCATTACGAACTAGAGCATGGGACAAAACTCTGTGGACGTCCTGACTGGCTTCTCCGAAGGGGGTGGAACTTCCATTCACTACTTCCCTAGACCTCTCTCTCTCCTCATGCATACAGGTTGGATGGCGTCGGCCACATATTCCACAGATGTGTCTCGTTCTACAATTTAGTAACATGTCCTTTCCGCAAGCAGCCAAAACACGGGTGGTTTTAATATATAAATGACCTTTTATCTCCCATCAACTTTGAAGCGAAGACTGGACACTTTGAGATCCCATGTAGCTCTTCCTTACAAACAAGGCATGGCAGCTTTGGTTTAGCAGCATGTGAAGTTTCTGAAGTCTTTAACATAAGATGTTTTGTGTGAGCACTTGTACTAAAAGTCTTTGCCCTTTTAGGTAACTTATCATCAAATCTAGAGCTCAGCAAAAGAGAAGATGTGATTGGATTACAAGCAATACGAGCCTCCTTCTGTACAAACTCTGCAAAGTATTTAAAGGTTGGATATTCTCCCGATGCATCAAGCTTTTCTACAACAACTCGACTCTATTTACGTACAGCTCAATCTGGTAATTTTTTCAACAGCTTGTGATTCTCTTCACTATCATTTAAGATAGCCAATCCCTTAACATGAGGCATGGCCTCTGCACAGCCCTTTAGGGAATCTGCAAAATCTCTAAGTGCAAGAGCATCATTTGGACCAATCTTAGGCCACTTCATAAGTTTATCTCAATAAGCTTTCTGCACAACAAATGGATTCCCATACCTGTTCTTTAAAACTGACCAAGCACCTTCATATGCATCCTCTGTGGTCCGATAGAAGAATCCCTCCACGTCTTTACGTGCTTCTCCTGCAAGATAGCTTTTCAAATACAACATCTTTTCATGAACAGGAATGGGTTTTCTGTCAATCAAGGTGGTGAATGATATCTTGAAATCAACAAACTTCAGTGGGTCACCAGTAAAAATATTTGGCTCAGGAACAGGCAACGATTCAAGCTTAATGAACTTACAATTACTTCAGCTAAATCAGCTGTTTGTTGTAATGATGTAGTATTCTGAGATATAACTTGCGATTGAGATAATGGCACTGCTGTATGTCCATTTAATTTGCAGCCAAAGTCGTTCTTGTAGTAAAGATAGCTGTATTTGATTCTCTTGTCACATTATCTTCGACTTGATTATATGTTCGAACCCGAGCTGCAGCGACCTTAACATCCATATCCACTTGCATCATTTTTAACTTCGTCCTCTCCTCTTCTAACTTCAGCTCAATTTCAGCTTGCTTCCGTTTAATTTCTGCCATCATCTGAGACTCATGAACTTTCTGCTCACTTTCAAGTTTACTTAGTTTAGCTGCCTGCACGTGTATCTCCTGCATAGATTTCGCTTGTTCCAGTTTAGCCGCGAGATCTGCTTCTGCATCTGCTCTGATGCTAGAAGCTCTAGAACTAATGGCTGATGGATTGTCTACATTTCTCAGACATGACGCTTTCTGTGTTTGTACTGCCAAAAACTGATCTATACTCATCTTTACTTTAGTAATTTGCACTCTTTCTTTTTCAACTTCTTCTTTAAAAGTCCTTTGATCTAGGCCAAACCCCACTCGTTTAGAGACAAGATCACAGATTTCTGTTGTTAATGTATTGCAGGCATCCATTTTTTGCACAACATAAGGTATTTAGGAAATTACGCTGAAGAACTTCATAAGCTTGGGTTACATAATCATATCCACCTTGAATAGTTTAATTTATATTATTAAGTTCATCTTTCACACAGAATACCTTAAGTCTTATTCTAGCTTCTTTAGCCACCTTCTTCCAAGACTCATAAGTTCTCAAAAGGTCTTTAAATGTTTTTTCGATTCCTCATCACGCATTTGTTTACCTTTCTCTGTAAGTTGCCGTTCACGAGAGCTAGAACGAATTTTCTGCTTAACAGTTACTCTTTCCTTTCCTATTAACGATTCCTCTACAAGAATTAAGGTCTCCCCACAAGCTCAATTTCCTCTTTCCCCAGACAATGACATTGTATATTTCAAACAAAAGTATCAACTTCAGTTTCCAACATTAAATACTTCAAAGAAATGCTTAAACTCTCAAAAGACTATTTTGAATTACAAGATGAAATGAATCACTTATCTGTTAATCATCATGTTTAACATAACACTTCATTTGTAGGCCTTTAAGCCTATAATTTAACTCAATTGGAATCACAATAACAGTAAATCTGGCATACAATAAATTACTTCATTCATAAAAAGTCTCTCAGCATCTACAGTCATTGCTACATCACTTTACAGTCTTGCCTGAATGTCACACGTGGAGCAGTCAACGCCAGATCCCCGACAAAGACTGGTCTGTAGCGCAGCAAACGACCCAGATGTAACGTCAAGTTTTTACTGTTGCGATCCTTTGGATCCAAGAGCCTAGTCTGATGCGTGAGGTTTTCTTGAATTCACTACAACAATGCGACGTAATCAACAAGCTTCTTTATTTGGAACATCTTGCTGCGACTCACAACGCCTCACAGCACAGTAAAAACTTACTACGTGCACCAAGGAATCCAAACCTCATATGGTAATCCTTTTGTCTTCATCAGACATGCGTCAAATTCCATTTAAAGTGATCCAAAGAATAAAATCAATGTTAAAACAAGCAATACAGACAATCACACAATCAGCGTCTCTCACTCATGTCTGTCCGCCATCTTAGTGAGCTTATCAGCCGGCATGATTACTACGGTATCCCAAAGGGATCATTTCAGTGCGCATATTTTCCATTTCCGGTTCAATTCACAGGTACAAAATAAATTCACAACAGCAAGCATCATACAAATATGTTGTCGCAAATTAGATAACACAAACAAGTTCAATATCTCATACAATCCCCTTCTTTTCCTTTTTTTTTTTTTTTTTTTTTTACCAAAACATAATTCCAGTATTTTAAGTGGTCCCTTACAGTTGTTATATTTTAAAGTCTAATAAATGTTAAAATTGATACAGTATCTCACAGAAGTGAGTACACCCCTCACATTTTTGCAAATATTATTTTAATATTTTATTTTAATATTATTTTTTTCATGTGACAACACTGAAGAAATGATACTTTGCTACAATGTAAAGTAGTGAGTGTGCAGCTTGTATAATAGTGTAAATTTGCTGTACCCTCAAAATAACTCGACACACAGCCATTAATCTCTAAACCGCTGGCCACAAAAGTGAGTACACCCCTAAGTGAAAATGTCCAAATTGGGCCCTATTAGCCATTTTCTCTCCCCGGTGTCATGTGACTCGTTAGTGTTACAAGGTATCAGGTGTAAATGGGGAGCAGGTGTGTTAAATTTGGTGTTATCACTCTCATGCTCTCATACTGGTCACTGGAAGTTCAATATGGCACCTCATGGCAAAGGACTCTCTGAGGATCTGAAAAAAATCATCTCTATTAAGATGGCATAGGCTATAAAAAGATTGTCAAGAACCTGAAACTGAGCTGCAGCATGGTGGCCAAGACCATACAGCGGTTTAACAGGACAGGTTCCACTCAGAACAGGCCTCGCCAAGGTCGACCAAAGAAGTTGACTGCCCGTCATATCCAGAGGCTGTGTTTAGGAAATAGACATATGAGTAGGGTTGGGTACCTATATGACCGGTATGTACTGGACCAAATCAGAACACGAATTTCGGTGCCTCATTTCGGTGCCACTTAAATGCCTGAACTGTCGATTTAAATTGTCTTCTGGTACTATGACACGGATGTAAGAAGCATTGATTCATCAACATGCATGATCGGTAGTTAAATTTAACTACTGCATTTATGGGGTGTCCGAATTACCAGAAAAATTATTTCCTGAATAAGAAAACTCACATGAATGTCAGAAAGCTTTGATGATACACATCCAAGACATCCTTGTAGTTACTGTCCATTTTCACATTCTGAATTAAAAGCACAAATCTTTGGGAAATGAGACCATCTGAGAAGCGAAAAGTAAAACGCGCACACGCATTCAAAAGCAATTTTAACACCCTGCGTTAACAGAGTGACTGCATGCATGCATGCAAATTAGGCTACATAACATATCTTAGCTGTTATTAGTATGTAGGCTATAATAGGTTGTGTAGTTGTCTATAGCTCTGTATCTGGTCTCTATTTGCACTTTAAATAATCTTGACCTCGTCTTGTCTCATTTTGTCTCTTGAATTAAATGTCAGCGTTAATGATAATCAAACAACAAAAGACGAGAAGAAAGTCACTCCCTGTGCTTTACAGAATATAATTTGTAGCTTTTATAAATATGTATGTAATGAAAATGGTGTATTCACATCTATGCAACCAATAAATAAATTACTACTAGAGCACAAATTTGTTTACAAGAGCAAATAATTCTTCATTTGATCTAGTCACTTGATTCCACTCTCAAAATGCACCATATTTTTGCATTTAAATTTGAAATATGGGGCATACCCCTGAACCCAATGTGCACCTACTACAGTCTCAGAAAATCCTGTGATAATCAAGATATTCTTGTGTCATCCACTATTTTGTCGCTTTTTTTTAAGTATTGGTTCAGGCACCGTTTTAGCCCCAGTACCATTTTAAAAGAATCGATTAGGCACCGGTATTGAAAACCAACCAATACCCAACCATACGTATGAATGATACTGCATCAAATTGGTCTGCATGGCTGTCATCCCAGAAGGAAGCCTCTTCTAAAGATGATGCACAAGAAAGCCCGCAAACAGTTTGCTGAAGACAAACAGAACAGAAGGGCATGGATTATTGGAACCATATCCTGTGGTCTAATGAGACCAAGATAAACTCTTTTGGTTCAGATGGTGTCAAGTGTATGTGATGGCAACCAGGTGAGGAGTAAAAAGACAAGTGTGTCTTGCCTACAGTCAAGCATGGTGGTGTGAGTGTCATGGTCTGGTGCTGCATGACTACTGCATGAGCTACAGTTCATTGAGGGAACCATGAATGCCAACATATACTGTGACATACTGAAGCAGAGCATGATCCTCTCCCTTCGGAGACTGGGCTGCAGGGCAGTATTCCAACATGATAACGACCCCAAACACGCCTCCAAGACAACCACTGCCTTGCTCAAGAAGCTGTCTCCAGACCTAAACCCTATTGAGCATCTGTGGGATATCCTCAATCCACCCGCTCCGTGATGTCATCATGGAAGAGTGGAAAAGGATTCCAGTGGCAACCTGTGAAGCTCTGGTGAACTCCATGCCCAAGACGGTTAAGGCAGTGCTGGAAAATAATGGTGGCCACACAGAATACTGACACTTTGGGCCCAATTTGAACATTTTCACTTAGGGGTGTACTCCATTTGTGGCCAGTGGTTTAAACATTAATGGCTGTGGGTTAAGTTATTTTAATGAGACAGCAAATTTACACTGTTATACAAGCTTTACACTCAATACTTTACATTGTAGCAAAGTGTAATTTCTTCAGTGCTGTCACATGAAAAGATATAATAAAATATTTACAAAAATGTGAGGGGTGTACTCACTTCTGTGAGATACTGTATATGTGTTCAATAATTTAGTATGGCCCTTAAAGGATGTTACAAAAATGTGAATGGCCCTTGATAGAAAAAAAGTTTCCCCCACCCCTACTATAGAGTATCAAAGAAATTTTGTTGTTCTGTACCAAATTTCGATACTTAAAAAAGGTTAATTTCATCAACATCACTGAGCCAATAAGCATGCAGCATGTGCCTAAAATCTGGTAAGTCATCAAAGAAATCAAACACTAGTTAATGGCAGTTATGCAAAGAGACGATTAATTTAAAGACAGCGTTTTAAAATTTAAACAATCCTCATCCATACTGCCATTTCAGAAAAGATCTCTGTCCACACTACTGCTTCTGGGTTTATGTAAGAACCTAATGCAGAAGTTAATGGACATTCCTCATTGGAGAGAGGGCAGGTTATGAGAGTATACGATTATGATTTGCATATGAGCAACAAATATGTTTTGCCACCAGAAGCCAGTGAAGTTGGTGGAGGATGGGAGTGATATGTGCAGATTTTTTATTAAATGTAAGGGCTCAAGTTGCAGAGTTTTGTACCATTTGGAGACGATTAATAACTTTGGCAGGTAGGCCGCTATATAAGGAGTTACAGTAGTCCAATCTGGAGGTTATAAAAGCATGGACAATAGTTTCAGCATCTCTAAGATTAAGTGAGGGATGTATACGAACAATATTCTGCAATTGGTAAAAGCATGATTTAACAATCTGACCGACATGTGAAGTGAAGCATAGCGTCAAACAACACTCACAAATTTCGCACAGTTGTTGAAGGCCTAATCTGGACACCATCGATATCTAGGAAGATGTCATGCTGGGGGGAGCTCTGTGATTTAGGGCCAACCAGCAGGATTTCAGTTTTGTCTGTATTTAATTGTAAAAAGTTCTCTGTCATCCAGGTCTTAAGTTCTTGAAAACAAGAAACAATAGAAGGGGGTGGACAAACGTCTTGGTTACGTATGGTAACCCTCGTTCCCTGATGGAGGGAACGGAGACGTTGTGTCGAAGTGACGACTAGGGGTCGCTCTTGAGAGCCCGAACACCTCTGACAGCTTTGAGAAAAGGCCAATGAAATTGGTACGCAGTATTTGCATAGCCCGCTCCGCCCCGGAGATCCGGGCATAAGAGGGGGGGGCTAGGCAACACTCATTGTTCTGATCTGAGGAGCCGAAGCACCCGGCTACACTCAGAGGCGGTCCGAGGTTGTGGCAAGGGGGACACAACGTCTCCGTTCCCTCCATCAGGGAACGAGGGTTACCATACGTAACCAAGACGTTCCCCGTCTGTCGTTCACGTTCGACGTTGTGTCGAAGTGACGACTAGGGGTCCCAGTTGAAAACGCCACAACCAGCGGACCGCGTCACGAGTGCATGGAGTGCAAATATTAACAGGTCTTGCGTGTTAGATAAATGTCACTCACCTCTACGTGACCTTCCAATGCCCAAGAGCTTCAGCCAGCCTTTCCTCACCTTTGGTTGAACATCTTGGAGAACGTTGGGCCAGTGTCCGTCCTCCCCGGGGGGGGATGGGCACTACGGAGACCACACCCTGCCCGGAGGGAGGTATTTGTGTGGAGAATACACTTGAGGGCTCGCACTAGGGGAGCACAACAAGGGGACGATCCTGAGGCAGGCTCCGCATGAGGAGAGACTGCTGAGCTCAGGGTCGGAGACAAGTTTTGTCTTAAGGGAAACAACGCATCTCTGGGAGTATAGGTGGAGATACACACATGGGGCCGCATTAGGAGCCACTACATGTGGGGCACCAACCTAATATGAGAGTTCACAAGAGGCAACCTAACCTCATATTAGATTCTGATAGCTAGTTCCTCCGCTGAACATAGCTACGTTGCGGGTGCAACATGATGGAAATTGTCGTTCAGGGTTCACGCCAGGAAACTTACTGAACTGGGGAAGCATCATCACCCGTGGGGAACGACGCTTCAGCAAGCTTCTACACCGTGTCAGCTTCAGGAGTTACTGGGCTTGCGTTCAGGACTCCCGAAGAGACTGGTTCTACACGCAGATTGTAGAACCTGGCAAACGTGTTAGGTGTAGCCCAACCTGCAGCTCTGCAAATGTCTGTTAAAGAGATCCCGTTCGCCAGCGCAACCGACGCTGCGACGCCCCTGGTGGAGTGGGCGTGCACCCCCAGCGGGCAGGGCACCCCTGTGGCCTGGTAGGCCAAACGAATCGCATCCACAATCCAGTGGGAAATTCTTTGTTTGGAGACAGCTTTCCCCTTCTGCTGTCCTCCAAAACAGACAAAGAGCTGACTCGACCGTCTGAAGCTTTCAGTACGTTCCAAGTAAATGCTCAGGGCACGGACTGGGCATAACAAGGAGAGGTTGGGGTCGCCTTCCTGAGAAGGGATAGCTTGCAGAGTGACCACCTGGTCCCTGAAGGGAGTGGTGGGCACTTTGGGCACATAACCGGGCCGGGGTCTCAGGATAACGTGAGAGTTAGCCGGCCCGAATTCGAGGCACGAGTCACTGACGGAGAGGGCTTGGAGGTCTCCCACTCTTTTGATCGATGTGAGCGCAGTCAGGAGAGCCGTCTTTTGGGAGAGAGCACTGAGTTCGACTGACTGGAGCGGCTCAAAGGGACCTGACTGTAGGCCCCGGAGGACCACAGACAGATCCCAAGAGGGGGCAAGGCGCGGTCTGACGGGGTTCAGCCTGCGTGCACCTTTAAGGAATCGTATAACCAAATTGTGCTTCCCAACCGATCTACCTTCCACCAGGTCGTGGTTAGCGGCAATAGCGGCTACCTGGACCTTAAGTGTTGAAGCAGAAAGGTGTCTATCCAGTCCTCCTTGGAGGAAGGAAAGCACCGTTCGGATGCCACATCTCCGTGGGTTCTCCCCCCGGGAGGAACACCAGTTTGTGAATTTGCGCCATCTGAGGTCGTACAGCCGCCTCGTGGAGGGAGCTCTCGACTGCAACAGAGTGTTTACCACTGCCAGTGGGAGATCTCTGAAATCCTCCTGGTCGCGTCCAGGGACCATACGTGGAGGTTCCAGAGATCTGGGCGCGGGTGCCATATCGTGCCCTTCCCCTGTGAAAGGAGGTCCTTCCTCAGGGGAATGCGCCAGGGAGGAACGGGGGAGAGGAGCACCAGCTCTGAGAACCAAACCCTGTTGGGCCAGTAGGGGGCCACCAGCAGGATCTGTTCTCTGTCCTCCCTGACTTTGCACAGGGTCTGTGCAATTAGGCTCACTGGTGGAAACGCATACTTGAGGAGGCCCTGAGGCCAGCTGTGTGCCAGTGCATCTGTGCCGAGGGGCGCCTCGGACAGACCGTACCACAACTGGGAGTGAGTGTTCTCTATCGAGGCAAACAGGTCGACCTGGGCCTGACCGAAAAGACTCCAGATCAGCTGAACCGTCTGAGGGTGAAGTCTCCACTCGCCCCGAAGCGAAGTCTGTCGGGAGAGCGCGTCCGCTACCCAATTGAGTTCGCCCGGTATGTGGGTGGCTCGTAGAGACTTGACATTGTTTCGACACCAAAGGAGGAGATGGCGGGCTAGCTGTGACATGCGAAAGGAGCGTACACCGCCCTGGTGATTGATGTAGGCTACAGTCGCAGTGCTGTCTGTGCGGACCAGCACGTGTTTGCCCTGAACCAAAGGTCGGAACCTCTTCAGGGCCAAAAACACTGTCAGCAGCTCGAGGCAATTGATATGCCAATGCAGCCGAGGGCCCGACCAGAGCCCTGCAGCTGCTTGCCCATTGCATACGGCGCCCCAGCCTGTGTTGGATGCATCTGTCGTAACCAAAATGCGCCTGGACACTTGTCCTAAGGGCACCCCGGTCCGTAGGAACGAAATGTCTTTCCAAGGACCGAGGGTTTTTAGACATATGGGTGTGACGTGCACCCGGTATGAACCCTGGCGCCATGGCCATCTCGGGACTCGGGAACGCAGCCAGTGTTGTAACGGTCTCATGTGCATCAGGCCCAGCGGCGTGACGGCGGCTGCGGATGCCATGTGACCCAGGAGCCTCTGAAATTGTTTGAGGGGGACCGTCGGGCTGCGTGAAAGCTTCTGGACGCAGCTCAGCACTGACTCTGCACGCTCCGGGGAGAGCCGTGCACTCATGGCAACCGAGTCTAGTTGTATACCGAGAAAAGAGATGCTCCGTACCGGGGCGAGCTTGCTCTTTTCCCAGTTGACCCGAAACCCCAGATGGGCCAGATGGTTGAGAACCACATCCCTGTGTTTGCATACCAACTCCTGAGAGTGTGCTATGACCAGCCAGTCGTCGAGGTAATTGAGAATGTGGATGCCCCTCTCCCGGAGAGGGGCAAGGGCTGCCTCTGCGACTTTCGTAAAGACGCGGGGAGACAGGGAGAGCCCAAATGGAAGGACTTTGTACTGAAATGCTTGACCTTCGAAGGCAAACCGCAGGAAGGGCCTGTGTCTTGGAAGAATCGAGACATGAAAGTACGCGTCTTTCAGGTCTATCGCCACAAACCAATCCTGGAATCTGATGCACGTGAGAATGCGTTTGAGCGTTAGCATTCTGAAGGGGAGCTTGTAAAGGGCCCGATTCAGAATCCTCAGATCCAGGATTGGTCTTAAACCGCCACCTTTCTTGGGTACAATGAAGTAGGGGCTGTAGAACCCTTTCTTCATGTCGGCCGAGGGGACCGGCTCTATCGCGTCCTTCGCCAGAAGGGTCGCGATCTCCGCCCGAAGAACCGCAGCATTCTCGTCCCGAACCTCGGTAGAGAAGATGCCGCTGAACTTGGGCAGATTGCGTGCGAATTGGATAGCATAGCCGAGTCGGATGGTTCTGAGAAGCGAGCGAGAGAGGTTGGGTATCTCGAGCCAAGCTGTAAAACTCTCTGCCAACGGTCTCAGGGGGACCACCGACGTACCTCGGGTGGGTACGGTGTGACTGAGTTGTGGTGAAAGCCCTTTGTTCGGGGGCGTGCTGTCCCGGAGGACACAAGGTGCTTTGATCGCCATAACCGACATACAAGGATCCGTGAGAAGATCGCCTGAGCTCAGGGGATCGACTGACGGATGCGCTTGTTTCTCTGTCAAAGTATGCAGAAGCGCAAGTTTTGCGGTTGAGCATGCTTTGGTGTGTTTTGGTGGCTGGGTACCCCGGAGGGACCCAGCCATGGAAGGATCGACCATCGGAACCGACAGACAAGGATCCATCAGAAGATCGCCTGAGCTCAGGGGATCGACTGATGGATGCACTTGATTCGTCAAAGCATGCCGAAGCGCAGGCCCTGCGGTTGAGCATGCTTTGATGTGTTCTGGTGACTGGGTACCCCGGAGGGACCCAACCATGGTGGGTGTACCGATCATCGTAACCGACAAGGATCCAACGGAGGACCGCCTGAGTTCAGGGGGTCGACTGAAGGATGCACTTGGTTTGTCAAAGCATGCAGAAGCGCCTGAGATGCGGTCGAGCATGCTTTGACGTGCTTCAGTGGCTGGGTACCCCGGAGGGACGCAGTCGCACTGGTTTTTACGCCCAGAGAAGAAAGAAATTGCTCTTAAATTGACCATGTGGTGGCTGTCCGCCGTGAGGCAGACAGCCAGGATGGAGCCGAAGCCCACACTCGTCCCCTCGCCGAGTGTGGATCTAGACAGGTCAGCAGATCTCTCTCCCCTGGGCGGCTCACTTCAGGAGCGCTTCGAAGCCTGATGAGGGTTCCTAGCGGCCTGAAAATGAGCTAACGGCGCCACCTTCTTGCGAGAACTCGACGGCAAGGCTGGTTTGGGTGCAGGACCAGCCTGAGGCGGGCCCTGAACCAGTCTGGAGAAATGGGGGCGTCAAGAAAGCGAACTTTCTCAGTGTCCTTCATTTCCGCCAGATTTAGCCAAAGGTGGCGCTCCTGGACCACCGTAGTGGACATCGCTCTACCCAGAGCCTGCGTTGCGACATTTGATGCTCGGAAGCATACACAGAACTAAACGCAGTTCCTGCGACACTCTGAGGCGAGATCTCCCTCGTGCAGATCTTATAACACTTTGCCTGGCAGCCAGCAGGATGGCAAAAGTGTGCATGGTGGACACAGCCTGTCCAGAAGACGTGAACCCCTTCACGCTCTGGACGAGAGCCTATGTGGTCCCACCAGGGGGCAGGGCATCAGATATGCAGGCGCTGTACTGAAGCGCCCACCCGCCTGGAGAATCCACGAAGCCTCTCGCGCTGGACCGCCATCGAGGGAAATGAGGGAGGAGGACCTGATATATCGTGTTTCAGCCGAAAAAAAAAAAGGCCTATCACGATATAGTCAATCTCGTACGTTACCGAAGTCATGAACACACAGGATGAGGCGGATTTCGGGTTTTTTCTCACTCAAACCTGATGTGTTTCGGTTATCTTGTTCAAGCACGCCCACCACTTCAGCGTCTGCTCAAACTGAGACTCGCTCCCCAGCTTGCTCAGTCGAAGCATCAGCTTCCCATGGTTTAAGTCCTCCCTCCGATGCTGCAGCCAACCTCTCAACCAGCTTTTAAGGTTTTGAACAGAGTAAAGTTGTAAAAAGAACTAATAATCTGTCCAAAAACCTAAACGGGGGTCGCGAGGAACGAGCGATCCGCGGGGGGAAACCCGGCGGAACTAACTCATTTCCTATTGCTCGCCATCGACGCACATCGCAGCGGCCCTCGTACCCGGAAGTAGAAGGGCCGAACGGAAGCGGTCGCGGTGAGCCGCGGCTTCGCGGCTCGTGAGCAGCAACCCATAGTTATGTTCCCTTCCGCAAGCAGAACACAAACTATCAACGAAGCGATGTATCAGCGTGAGACTAGCTCAACCCTGAGCACAACGATCGTGCCGATTGTTATTGTTTACGAGGAAACCGCAACCAGGAAGACACGGACGGAAAGGCAAATGTAAACACAATCCATCCGTGTCGGCTCTTTCAGAGAAATTACTCCTTTTCAGGAGGAAAAGCTCTTTAGAGATCGTCGTCGAAGCACCCAGGGGTATTCTCGCTTACCAAGAGAAGGGTTAAAGGGAGAGACCGCTGCTCGTGCCATAGATCCAACGACGAAGAGGTGAGTAATGCTGTTTTCCCCTAAGAGAATACTGCATTCGGCTCCGAAGAAACAGAACAATGAGTGTTGCCTAGCCCCCCCCTCTTATGCCCGGATCTCCGGGGCGGAGCGGGCTATGCAAATACTGCGTACCAATTTCATTGGCCTTTTCTCAAAGCTGTCAGAGGTGTTCGGGCTCTCAAGAGCGACCCCTAGTCGTCACTTCGACACAACGTCGAACGTGAACGACAGACGGGGAACTGAGTTTGGTTGAACCGTAAAATAGATTTGAATATCATCAGCGTAACTATGAAAACTAAGACCATGACGTCTGATGATCTGACCTAGTGGCAACACGTAAATGAGAAATAAAAATGGATCAAGTACAGAACCTTGGGGTACACCACAGGAAGTAGTTACTGTGTAAGATCTATTCTTACCTATCCTAACGAATTGCTGTCTATCCGATAGATATGAAGTTAGCCACTGAAGGGCAGCACCAGTGATACCAATAGCAGACAGTCGAGAAAAGTACAGAGTGGCAAACCGTATCAAAGGCTGCACTCAAGGAGAACCAAGATGCTATGGGCACCTGAGTCAGAAACCAGAAGGAGATCATTAATGATTTTTAAAAGTGCCATTTCTGTGCTGCTCATAAAGATTATGTTTCTCCAAATAAGATTGTAGTTGTGCTGCAACTACCTTCAAAAGTATTTTAGCAACAAATGGAAGGTTTGTTATTGGTCTAAAATTATTCAGATCTGTGTTATCAAGACCAGGTTTCTTAAGGATTGGGGTGATGGCAGCTCTTTTTAGGTCTTGTGGAACATAACCAGTTGGCAAGGGATCTGTTTATAATATGAGTAATAGGTTGAATGAGTGAAGACAGAAGGGTTTTGAGTAAGTATGTTGGAATAGGGTCAAGTGTGCAGGAGGCAGAGTTAGATTTGATGATCAGTTGTTCCACCACCGCTGTATTTGTGGGTAAGAAAAAGTTGAGAGTGTGACCTATCAAACATGAAGAAATGTGGGGAGAGACAGATGAAGAAAAGTCTTGGTAAATTTTAGTAAACTTACGTAGGAAAAAGTTTGAAAGCTTTCACAAAAGATCAACAGGAGGCACTAATAGCTATGGACGATGGTTTAACAAGTTTGTTGATCTGAGAGAAAAAAGCCTTAGGTTTGCACTTGGCTTTATTAATGACAGTAGAGAGATAGGTAGAGCGTGCAGTGTTAAGTGCTTCTTTATATTTCATTACTGAATCTGAAAAAGCAATAGCATGCACTACAAGTGAAGATTTTTTATAGAGTCGTTCAAGACGCCTACATTCAGTTTTCATTACTCTAAGTTCAGTGGTGAACCAAGCAGAGGAATAAGTGGAAGGGACAGTTCTTGTTTTAAGTGGAGGTTTTAAGGTCATCCAAAATATTACAAATAGTGTAATTATAAGTTGAGAGTATCTCATCCATCAGGGCTCAAAAGGTTGAGTGCGGAAGAGAAAGGGGAGGCAGCAATAGCAGCAGAAAACTTGTCAGTATTTACAGATTTCAGGTTACGGTAAGATATAGTAGTTTTAGTTTTTGATTTTATAAGGGGAGAGAAAAACCAAAGACAATAAGTTTATGATCAGAAATGCCCAATTCATGACCCTGAGCATCAATATTGTCAATACCAACAGTGCAAAGCAAATCAAGAGTATGAAAATGTGAATGCACGGGAAAATCAACATGCTGTGATGCATCAAAATAGTCCAAAACTGACAAAGTCTTTTGCAGTATTACAATCAGAATCAACATGTATATTAAAGTTACCTAGCATTATGATTCTGTCATGCTGGGCACTGGCGAGAATGAGAAGTTCAGTCAGCTCAGAGAGGAAACTCGCGTTATGTTTAGGGGGTCTATAAATCAACAGAACTAGAAGTGGAGCAGGGCCAGCATATTTAAATGATAGACATTCAAAACCTGAAACATCAAGAACATCATATTTGGTATTTTTATAGTCGTTCTTAAATACCACAGCAAAACCCCCTCCTCTGCCAGTGAGATGGTTAAGGGCATGAGAGTACGGACATGGTGGAAAGTCACATCATTACAATGGTTACGCTTAGATCTGTGCGACCAGATCACAGGTACTGAAGAAAAGGGGTTACAGTTATAAGTGCACCGATGCTTTGCAGACCGATGGATGTATCTAGATGACGAGCAATTCCGAGGGTTTTACACAATTCATATGCAGATATATCCAGATGGGAGGGATAGTTGAAGTTATGCAGCTGTGATGAGGTATAGAAAAGATCCATGCTATCTATGAGAACCAAAACAAGCCCAGATATGACTAGAGCCAGTGGTCTCAATGGCAAAAAATTATTAATAGCAAACATCTCCTCGCACAGTTTAAGACAGCACTCACAGAAAAATAGTCCAGCCAAACTAAACAAAAAACACATTAGCCAGGCCTATTTAGATCCACAAAACCATACAAGACACAACTCGCTAAACAAGTGGAAACTTAATTACCGGAGGTATCGAGTGGTACGGGACCTATGGATAGACGGGGGCAGAGGGCTCGTGGAAAATGGTAGAGTGAGGCCACACCTCCACACGTTAGCCAAGCCCGGATAGGCAAAACCACAAAGAAACACTACTCTATGAGAAAGACGAAACTTACTCACTGTGAGTGCAAAGTGGTAAAGCAAAAGACAGGCAGAGGGCTTGTGGGGATTTCACAAAATGAGATGCTGAACAGAAGTTTGCAAAACAGTCCCAAAAAAATAGCAAAAACAGCAGTCCAGCAAGAGTTTCAAACAACGATGATGATGATGATGATGTCACTATTTATTCAGAAGTTCGGACGCTTCGCCCAAGCATCCAAACTGACAAAACTGGTAGATAAGTAACCTTAGGGTGTGGCCACATAAACAGAAATGAGAGTGTGATGAAATCCTCACCCTGAGAAATCTGTGGACAGGATGCCATAGTCGAATATGAAGACTCTGATCACTTGGCAAACCGTGAGGTATCCAACTGATGCAATCATAGTATATCTGTAATTAGAAAACATATCATTTTAGTGTTTAAGTATATATATATAAAAAAAATAAAAAATAGTGCTATCAACACGCCGGGTCATGCAATGTTGTAGTTAGGCCGTCAGTTAACTCATGAAATTACCAAAAATTGTGATTAAAGCTGCCTTAAAACTATGCATGCATGCATGTAATATTTGTTATCTGCATGAGTCACATTTAAGAACATGTCTCTAAAATGGTTTTCAAAATGGTCCTGGAGCACCCCAGCACTGCCTCCCTCATCTAACACAACCAATTCAACTCGTTAGTTAATTAGTAGAGACTTGAAGACCTGAAATGGGTCAGAAAAGGTAGAGAGTTGTCAAAATTGGTTAAAAGGGTGTGCACACTTTATTAATGTTATTTAAATTATTACTTATAATTATTACATACACTTCATTAGCACTGGAAAACACACTGGAATGTTCTGTAAAGCCTGTCTGAGCAAGCAACATTAACTATACAGGGTGGGGCTTATTCAAGAGACTATTCTGCATAGCTATATCCATCAGATGAGACAGAAGTGGAAAAAGTGGTAAGAAAGCACAGGACAGGTCTCTCAGACAGTGCTCTCTCCTGTCTGATATACCATATACCGCAAACATTGCTTTGCATAATCAGTAGGTAATGTTGCACAAGAAAATGGAGACATCGCTCACCTGTGAATATTGTGTCCACTGGCTTTGATCATAATTCCATAACAAGCCAACACCAGGATGAAGACATATATGGCATACCTGCAAGGACCAACATGTGGTTTAATTAGAGAACACTAAATCTATAATTTCAAAAATACAGTATATGTTAGAACTGTGATTGTTATGCAGTGTTCTGAGCATTTGCTGGATAGTTCTGGGTGGTTGCTAAAGAGTTGCTAGGTATCATTGCTAGGGTATTCCGAGTGGTTCCTAAGGTGTTATGTAGTTGCTAGGGTGTTCTGGGTGATTGCGGCCATTGGGACAAATCTTTCAGGCTGGGTTTACAATGGTGCATTTTCATTTTAAAATGCATAGCTTAGACAGAATCATAATTTCTATTTATTTTCCACAGTTTTACACAATCTGATGAGCATTAGCTATTTTTATTGAGGAATATTGCCCAGATGATGACACACAAACAAGAGCCATATATGGCTTGGCTATGGCACACCGTGGAATATGTTAACTTATGGTTAACATTTGGCTTTTACTTGGAAAAACACACATAACCTGCTATAGTCATGTGTGGCTGGATCAGAATCTCACGCCATTCATTAATTCTTCCCGTAGTCCTATAGGTGGATTACGGAAAATTTGAAAATATGTCCGTTATTTCTCGCTCTGTTCCCTCTTTACAACAACAGCATTTGCCCAGACACACTCTTATTCAGGCAAGTAAAGTTTTTACATGTTTGGATACTTTTTCATTTAACATTTTCATTAATGTTTTGTATATTATTATGTATTATGAGTATTATGTCTAAAAGTAGTCTGTTATTAGAGTAGCTAAAGTTTTACTAGGCTGGTGAGACTTACTAAAGGTATCCATTATTGTACATTTATTTACTCATTTGACATTTACACCATAGCACACTTCTGTCATTAAAAACTATAAAAAAATTAAAAAAAAAAGTCTGTGAATCAATTTTGTGTTTAAAATGTGTTTAAGATTCACTGTGTAATTTAAAATAAAAAACAGGTGTGGCATAAATATGGTCAAATAATAATAGCTTTTGGTCTATCAGCCACATGTGGACCATGTAAGGGCCGTCAGCCTGTTACAGAACTCAGCCACACAAAAACACCATATAGATCCATATATCAGCCACATCTTTTTTTCATGATTTGGCTCCTTCTGGGTTGGATTATGGCACTGTTTTGGTTCAGTTCTGGCTAAAAAGATGTGGACCAGTTTTGGGCCAGCAAACAAATACTAATCTGGGCCACACTGTAGCTTGTTGATATGGGCCAGATCTGGGCCACATCTGGGCCAAAGGAAATTTGCTGACTGGGTTCCAGCACTATCTGCTTGTTTTTGCCAGAATCTGCTAAATTTAACTCAAGTACGCTGAAATCAGTATAGAAGCTGTGTATACAACTCCTACTATATTGCAGTATGCTATGTGCATACTGTGAATAGTATGTGAATTTTCTGTATGCATGGAATGCCTGGATTACCTGCTACATTTGCTAAAATTTGATGTATGCATCTCAATTATCACAGAGTTGTTTGCACCGCGCTCTTTCATAGTTTGTTTTATCGTTTGGGTGCGTCAATCCATTAAATCACTTCAGTACATCATCATGATTCACACTCACACAAAATAATCTTTTCTTTTTGCTTTATTCTCAGTCACCATGGGACAAAACCACAAACGTTTTGGCTCGCAGGCCTTCTTCAGTGTGTTTGACAATATAAAACCTCCTTTGCTAATTTGACGTCATCATTCATTTGTCAATGTTCATTCACTAAAATTCTACGTATTCAGTTTAAATATTCTACGTATTCAGTCCCCCTCGTGACCTTACCCCTCCCCTGTTGTGACCTTATGTGGTGACCCGGTGACCTGTTAATGATGTCAAGATGTGGAAATAGGGATAACTGAAATTCCAATAATGACCTGTCACGTTTTGAACTCTCACATCTGGTGACCACATGGTCAGCTGCATTCTATTGCATGCTGTGCTATGCTCTCTCTCTCTGCCTTTCTCTCTCTCACACACATGCACACGCACACACAGACACAGAGAGACATTTAATCATCAAGTCTTATTCTCTTTTTAAATACAATGAAAAATTACAAATACAATAAAAATTAAATTATGTGATCACACACACAATATAAAACAAAAGCAAAACATTTACTAGTTTTAGGCACTGCAAAAAAAAAAAAAAAAAAACTAATATATATTATATATATATATATATATATATACACACACACACACACACACACACACACACAGACACACATACATATATACACATATACATATATATATACACATACACATATATATATATATATATATATAAACGTTATAAAAAAAATTCCAGGAGCTGGAAAAATAGATTGTCAAGTAAGATTATAAACCACAAAGTCAAAATACATAGAAAGGGGAATAAATTATTTTAATAGGCCAAATGATAAGGGCTGTTGGGGGCATCAACATGTCTAGACATGTCAAATGTTTTATGGAGGGTTTCCATAGACATAACTTAATTCATGTTTATTTGTTTTATGCTTTTCACAATACAAATCGTTATAAATCACTTCACAGAAAATTAAAGTTTCTATATTGTATTTAGATTTTTTCATATTTATATTTACATTAAATTAATACATTTATACTGTATCACCCTCTAAACCTACCCATCAAAGTAAACTTTCTGCATTTTATTTATTTATTTATTTCATAAACAACAGTTACTTTAAATTTTAAAAAGCTTCTATGTTTAGGGCAATCATTTGAAGTTTTACTACACAACAAGGGAACCACACACACAATTAAATATATAAAAAGACATTTATGTTTGTTTAAAGATGAATATAAATAAAAATACAATAAATATACATCATCTTACATTTTCAGCAAGAAAGGATTTCCTTGTGCAAAGATGGCCATTCTGTGAATGAAAGGTTTACAAAAAAATAGCTTAGTTTAAGTTGAAATATAAAACTGCAGTGTGAGTGCTCTTCACACAGCATAGGTCTCTGACAAAAAGGTGTGTCACTCAACATGACACGAGTGAAGGTGATTAGAAGAGTCAGATATGGGTAATAGTTTCACACCGGATGCAGCCCCTAATGTTTTGCTCTGTTTAAAATGCACAATAGGTTATTCTGTGTGTGTGCAATGCATAAGTGCTTTCCAGCTCCACCGTGCTGGCAAAAAACCCATCCACGACGCCTTTGGGATGTGTATGCTGTGATGCTTCCTCACAGAGGATGGCTAGCACAGAGGCCTGTCAAAGTGTTTGTCATCTAAGCTTATAAACACTAATGTCAAAATAAGTGAAGGAACCTTTTTATTTTAACAGGTCAAACCATAAGGGATATTGTGGACCACAACCATGTTTCCATGTTTTATGGAAGCTTTCCATTGACATGTCTCAACACCTAAATCTACCAATCAACAGTAAACTTTCTGAATTTATTTTTATATTTTCAAAAACATAATTTTGCATAATTTGTTTAAAAGGTTGTTATGATCATGGAGACAAATCTGCTGAAGAGACTGCTGGACTCAGGATCAGTGACAAAGTTTGTCTTTTAATGGAAATACCGCATCTCTGGGTAATATAGGTGGAAATACACACATGGGGCCACGTTAGGGGCCACTACATGTGGAGCACCAACCTAATATGAAAGTTCACAAGAAGTAACCTAACCTCGCATTAGATTTTGATAGCCAGTTCCTCAGCCGAACATAGCTACGTAGCGGGTGCAGCATGATGGAATGTGTTGTTTAGGGTTCACACCAGGAAACTTACTGAACTGAGGGAGCGTCAACGCCCGTAGGGGAAGACGCTGTAGCAAGCTTCTACACCGTACCAGCTTCAGGAGCCACCAGATTTGCGTTCAGGACTCCTGAGGAGCAGATTGTAAAACCTGGCAAACTGCGATGCCCCTGGTGGAGTGGGCATGCACCCCCAGCGGGCAGGGTATACCTCTGCATGGTATACCAGGGTATACCATGCTGCACCCGCTACGTAGCTACGTCCTCTCATTAGGGTAACAAATGACCTGCTCTTATCATCCGACTGTGGTTGTATCTCTCTTTTAGTGCTATCTATCTGGATCTTAGTGCTGCGTTTGATACTATTGACCACAACATTCTTTTGAATAGACTCGAAAATTATGTTGGCATTAGCGGTAATGCATTAGAATGGTTTAAATCATACTTATCTGACCGCTATCATTTTGTAGCAATAAATGAAGAGGTATCGTATTGATCGCAAGTTCAGTATGGAGTACCTCAAGGCTCAGTACTAGGACCATTACTTTTTACGCTTTTTTTGTTACCCTTAGGAGATAGGAAACATGGTGTTAGCTTTCACTGTTACGCTGATGATACTCAGCTCTATATTTCTTCAAGGCCTGGCGAAACATACAAAGTTGAAAAACTAATGGAATGCATATTAAAAACTGGATGACAAGTAATTTCTTATTGTTACATTCTGAAAAAACAGAGGTGTTAATTATTGGGCCAAAAACCTCAGCAAGTAATAACTTAAAACACAGCATAATACTTGATGGCTGCTCTGTAAATTCATCATCATCATCATCAGTTAGGAACCTAGGTGTGTTATTTGATAGCAATCTTTTCTTCGAACACCACATTTCTAGCATTTGTAAAACAGCATTTTTCCATCTTAAAAACATAGCAAAATTACAACCTATGCTCTCAAAGTCAAATGCAGAAATATTAATTCATGCCTTCATGACCTCCAGGATAGATTATTGTAATGCTTTATTGGGTGGTTGTTCTGCACACTTAATAAACAAACTCCAGCTGGTCCAAAATGCAGCAGCTAGAGTTCTTACTAGAACCAAAAAGTATGAGCATATTAGCCCGGTTCTGTCAACACTGCAGTGGCTTCCTATTAAACATCGTATTGATTTTAAAATCTTGCTAATTACTTATAAAGCCCTCAATGGTTTAGCTCCTCAGTACTTGAGGGAGCTCTTATCACATTATAGTCCCTCACGCCCGCTGCGTTCTCAAAACTCTGGCAATCTGACAATACCTGGAATATCAAAATCAACTACGGGTGGCAGATCATTTTCTTACTTAGCACCAAAACTATGGAACAATCTACCTAATTCTGTTCGGGAGGCAGACACACTCAGTCAGTTTAAATCTAGACTAAAGACCCATCTCTTTAACCTGGCATACACTTAACACACTTAACACTTAACTAAATATTTCTAATATTCAAATCCATTAAAGGATTATTAGGCTGCATTAATTAGGTCAACCGGAACCGGGAACACTTCCCATAACACCTGATGCAAGAAAAATGGAATCTATGCTAATATTGTCTGTCTCCTGCTTATTCCGAGGTCAGATCCAGTTTAAATCCTGAAGAGTTGGCCACTGCAGTTTTCCTTGATCCAGTTTGTATCCAGATGGTGGGTCAGTACATATAGACCACCTCTACAGGTCTGTATGGGAGTATAAACTACTTGTTTATTGGTCAGAGGAGAACTGACCCCCCGACTGAGCCTGGTTTCTCCCAAGGTTTTTTTTTCTCCATCAGTGTCACAGATGGAGTTTTGGTTCCTTGCCACCGTCGCCTATGGCTTGCTCAGTTGGGGACAACAACTAAATTGGGGAAAACTAAATTGGGGACAAACAATTTATTAATTTGGAACTATTGATTAATTTCCTCAAACTGAAATTGTTTAAAGTTTCTTTTGAATTATTGATATATTACTTTCCCATTTGATACTGTAAAGTTGCTTTGACACAATTTGTATTGTAAAAAGCGCTATATAAATAAAGCTGACTTGACTTGTTCAGCCTACAGGCACCTTTAAGGAATCGTATAACCAAGTCGTACTTCCCAACCGATCTGCCTTAAAAAAAAGGTTGTGGTTAGCGGATATAGCGGCCACCTGGACCTTGAGTGTTGAAGCAGAAAGGTGCCTATCTTACTTGGATGCCACATCTTCATGGGTCCTCCCCCTGAGAAGAACACCAGTTCATGAATTTGCGCCATCTGAGGTTGGACAGCCGCCTAGTGGAGGGGGCTCTAGACTGCAACAGAGTGTTTACCACTGCCAGTGGGAGATCTCTGAAGTCCTACTGGTCACGCCCAGGAACCATAGGTGGAGGTTCCAGAGATCTGGGTGCGGGTGCCAGATTGTGCCCTTCCCCTGTGAAAGGAGGTCCTTCCTCAGGGGAATGCGCCAGGGAGGAATGAGGGAGAGGAGCACCAGGTCCGAGAACCAAACCCTGTTGGGCCAGTAGGGGGCCACCAAGAAGATCCGTTCTCTGTCCTCCCCGACTTTGCACAGGGTTTGTGCAATGAGGCTCACTGGGGGAAATCGCATACTTGAGTAGGCCCTGGGGCCAGCTGTGTGCCAGTGCATCTGTGCCAAGGGGTGTTTCAGACAGACCGTACCACAACCGGCAGTGAGTGAGTGAGTAGGTGGTTTCTAGCAAGGCAAAGTCTCCACTCGCCCCAGAGCGAAGTCTGTCGGGAGAGTGCATCCACTACCCGATTGAGTTTGCCCGGTATGTAGGTGGCTCGTAGAGACTCGAGACTCGAGTTTGTGTCGACACCAAAGAAGGAGATGGCAGACGAGAGCATTACTCAAACACTCCACTGTGTCAACTTTCAATATAATATTCCATTGAATATTACTAAGACAATTAATGTAACACTGTTCACTGTTGAAATTAATATAATTGTACAAATATTCATAATGACAATAAGTACAATATACCTTAACGATGCATCAGACTGATCCCTGCTACAGGGTACACCTAAAATTGCTAGATATCTTGACTTTATTCGTGTGTTTAACATCTCTACTGCGCTAGGCCTCGTCATACCATTGTGAGATAGAAACCGCAAAGTTTTTTTTTTCTTTTTCTTTTTCATACCATACCATATATACACAACGGTATATTTTTTTAAATCATGCAAGATTGTTTCTTCATTATTGTTTCTTAATAATTATTGTCATCTATGCACATATGTTCTATTCTGTCTACCGGTTTTATTTTCATTAAATTGATTTCAAAACAGTGTACAAGCTATGCATAGCTTGCAAAAACAACCGGTGATAATATGAGATAATATCTCGCTATACATTTTATGACTGTTGGAGGCGTTACATCCTTGTCTGTTTGACACACCCCCATTCAGAAATTAGTATTTAAATAAGTTTTAGGGACACTCAGTTTTATACGGGCAACATTTCTACATTGTTACAATGGCCTCCGATACTCCAGTCACTTCGGAAACACAGCCAAGTAGTTCTGTTAAAATGAGTGGAGATAAGCACCGGGAAAGATTGACAAAGATTCTTAATGAAGATGAAAATTTCGCGAAACAAGATTTCTTAGTGTCTGATGATCGTGTGGGGAGATTTGTTCTCGATAAGATGCAGAAAGCGGTGAAACTCTACGTTTTGGATTACTATAAGGAATACACGAGATATACATGTAGGAATGTAACTACCTGTTTTTGACTGCCATAGACTGGACATACTTTTACAATCAAATTTGGAGAGAATTAAATTTTGGAAAAATCAGGTACATTTATCTGTGGGATGCTGTCACAGCTGGTATGTGGTACCGTGCAGCAACGCAGCCAGAATACATATCCATATCAGCCTGTTGGAACAAAACGCATTATGACCAAAATTATCTCATGCAGGCCAATAAACATCGGGAGGAATCTGAAACAAATAATGATAATGAGTATGATTCTGCTTTCCCTATTCCTGAGGACAACCCTTTCGGATGCTGCAAAACTAATCTATATTTCGAGCAGAGCGACGTACCCATGTTGAACACCATTTACTCAACAACAGACAAGCTGTTTCAGTCAAGTTAGTCCAATATCGCAGTCAGTGTTTATTGTGGGTATGTCTTAAGTCATTGTGTATTCAGTATAGAAACCTGAACAACCCCTTACACCACAAAATGGTGTGAGGGATGGGCCCGATCAGTAAAACCAACAACGACTTGCCTGATAAACTCAGCAGTAATCGTGAGCAACACATCTGTTCCAGAGCTGTAAACAATACTACTTTTGACAGTGCGCACAACGAAGCTACTGCAACATCTTGTTGATCATTCAGAGATTTTCTTTGCTGGCTAGACCTCTGTTTGTAACATCAATTGGATCATTTAATTCACTACTTCAATGTATGAATGTATATTTAACAATATATTGTAAAAAATAGAACATTTTTTTTACATTTGAATGATTTTGCATACACTATTATCCTGTCTTACAAATGAGCAATTTTACAAACACATTTTTTTAATCAATTTAATAAAAATAAAACCAGTAGACAAAACAGAACGTACGTGCATAGATGAAAATGTTTATTAAGAAACGTTAATAAAGAAACGATCTTGCATGACTAACCCTTTATTTAAACATCTCGCTGATATAAAATTACCCAGAGTTGTTAGAAAAATGTATACCGACATCACTGCGATATGACTTAAGGAGCCGATTAATCAGTTCTTTGAAGTGGTTCATTGAGCCAAACTGACCAACTGAATCGTTTTGCAGAAATAAATCGCCCTTTGCATCCCTAACAGAAATCACAAAGAGGGTTTGTAACATCACAACATGCAAGGAGCGTACACTCCACAGAAAGTGTGGAAATTGAATTTTTTTTTTTTTTTTATGTAGGGTATCAGCGTGCGTATAATCAGAAGTCTAACGATTTAGAGCGCTGCCTTGTGCGAGTATTTTGGGACATAGCGACCATGTTTGAAGTCTGAGGTGTATGTTGGGTATTGTAGTTCCCTGACCTGGAAGCCTGCAGCGTTTGAATGAGGTCTTAGTGACACGTGTTTAATTTAACATCTTTGTTCAAACATATTTAGACTAAACAATTATATTCAAGAATAATACAATATACGTGTGCTAAAACAGACTTGACGTGTATGTTGTAATGGAGCAACCGTTGTTATCTTGTGAAGTGTTAGGCATTAGGACTCATGTTTGATGAGGATTGAAGTTTGATTTTGCTGTGCTATAAAATTAAATTATTTTAATCGTAATTCAAGTGATAAAGGATTTTGAAAGTCTGACAGTACTTAGTTGTTGAGTCCGAATGTAATGTTAACCCCGCCTGGTTCACATGTTTCAAAAACATTAACAGTTGAAAACATTACATATTTAAAAATGTAATAAAAAGGTAATCAAATGTGATCAGTCACATTACTTTTTTAAAGTGATTATAATAGTTACACTACTTATTAGATTTTAAATAGGTTAAATTGTAATTATTACATTTCCAAAGTAAGCTTCTCAACACTGTGCGTAAAATAATTTAATCAGGGTCTCAGCTACAGGATAGAGAGGATGTTGTTGACTGTTTGTGGGTGTCTGTGAAAGGTGTGTATGTGTGAGAGAGTTTGAAAGAAAAATGTTTTAGGGTAAAGATTTGATTTTATTACAAATTATAAGTGTTCTAACTTAGAAACATAGCAGTTTTTTCCCCCAACAAACTGGTTGTTTGACACATTTTAAAAAAGTCAAAGGAAAAAATGTACATGTTTTGATGAGATTGTCAGATGTGGTATATATAAATTAAATCTTTTTATTGATTAATATGATAGAATCATTCTGAATTTACAATCTACCAAAACAGAACAATGTTAGCACACAGTAGAGGGATATATTACACATGGTGGTATATATTTCATTTGTAAGTGTAAAACAGCATACCTTACTTTACGTGTTGACGGTTCATCATACAAATATGGAGGTGGATAATTACCCTAAATGAAATAGCAATTTAGTCAAACACTAAATTGAACACTACTTAAACTAAGTAGAAATGTTCATTTATTTCAATAAACAGTGAATGCTGATGGCTCTCAGAGAGAAGGCCTCACCTACAGTCATAGTAATGATATATACAGTCCAACAAACAAAATGTGTATAGCTTCACCCATAATTCTGATCATTTGAATGAGTAAAACAACAGTCATAATAGTGTGTGACTAGGACTCATGAATTTACAAATATGCTTAGGGGTCTTTTCTTTGGGATCTGTAAATGGGGAAAAAGCATGGACGACAGGGTTTATTCTTTACCTATTCGATATGCGAGTCAAAAATAATGACTTAAGAAAATAATAATAAACAGTTGAAACAAGCTCAACTGATACAGCTCTTTAAAATCATGTTGGATACTGAAAAATCCACATTCTGATGCATCTAAACATTAGACAAGCCTAAAAAAATAAAAATATGAAACCATGGTACTCTTGCAAAAAAAAACAAAAAAAAAAAACAACATTAAATAAAATTTGTTTTCTTTGTTCGGTTCAGAAACAGCATCTGGATATACACCTTGTGTAAAACGTATTTGGTAGCATAATTCTTGTTTCATTATGTATTGACCACAATTATTAAACTGATAAAAGTAGCATGAACTTTTGTAGAAATAATAAAAGTAAATCTTATAAATTAAAGAGAATCAGCTAATGACATTGTGTCAAGACACAACGGGTATGAAGGTACATTTGGTAACCTTTTATTAACATTTTCAAGCTAGATTAAAACGTATAGAATGCACAATATTTGATTTTGGGAGAAAGTTGGAAACTAACTTTTAGCATTTTCACCCAGAGCCAGCAGTACTGACCTGGACTGTTGATCTTTCTAAATGGCGTCACTGTGTTTGTGTGTGTGTGTGCGTGCATGTGGGGGTGTGTGTGTTTATTTTCATTAGCGGCAGCTATTTTTAATGATTGGGCTTGTTTGAGAGTATGTATCTAGTTGAAAATGTCTAGTTTAGTTTTATTTTAAAACACACTTATTTGTTAATAACTTTGTAAAAAAAAGACAAACTTAAAGAGCCTACTGCAAACTTTTAAAGCAATCTAAAGTGCTTGAAGTGGAATAAATATAATAAAATTATACTTTGAGGCTATGCCAATTAGATGTAGTAGAAACATTATTTATTTATACTTTGAGGTAAGGTTCCGCTTTGAAATAAATGTTGCACATTAAAAAAAGTTCACTTAGAAAAAAATAATGTTAATAATGACTAACATCTCAGATCTTCTGGTCTGTACCTCCTCCCTCACCCTCCAGTCTCTCTGTGAGGGTCTGCAGCAGACTGATTTGCAGTTTGGACAAGTCATGGGACTGTCAGTTTTTGTTAATTCAGCTTAAACGAAACGTTAATTTATTTATTTATTGTAAATCACTCATCCATGTTTGGACATCATTGCGTAAAGATCTAGCTGTGAAAAATGAAAGTTTTTTTTTTTTTTTTTTTCATATTTAGTGGTATCTAAAACTATAGTAATTGTTTATCTGTGTTAAAAGTTTTTAAATTGAGTGTTATATATATATATATGTGTGTGTGTGTGTGTGTGTGTGTGTGTGTGTGTGTGTGTATAAATATATAAATATTATATATATATATATATATATATATATATATTCTCACACATTTTATTAGCATCTTCTTTAAAATATATTGTAGATAAGTTCCTTTATACAGTGTGTGTGTGTGTGTGTGTGTTTGTCTGTCTATACTTGATTTATGGTTTATGTGATTTATCAGAACACAGATGTGGATGATTAAATAGTTTTACACTGCTATAATTAAATGTGGTTTTAAACATACATTTTAAATATAAAGTAGTATATAAAGATTCGTGTGATGGTTAGGTATACAGTTTTTACTGTAAAAAATCATTACGCCTGAGTTTCCACAGAAAACATAAAAACCAATGCGTGTGCGCTTATGTGTCTCATGTATCCCCTTGTTGTGTAGTAATACAGTACATCAAACATATTAAGCACAATTTGTCTCCATGATCATAACAACCTTTTAAACGATAAATTATGCAAAATTACGTTTTTGAAAATATAATAAAAATAAATGCAGAAAGTTTACTGTGATGGGTAGATTTAGGTGTTGATACAGTATTAAAATCACTATGTCAAATGGAAAGCTTCCATTAAACATGGAAACATGGTCGGGGTCCACAATTATCCCTTATGGTTTGACCTGTTAAAATAAAAAAGGCCCTTTACTTATTTTGACATTAGTGTTTATAAACTTACATGACAAACACTTTGAGATTTTATATTACATCTGATATTTCTCACTAGAGATGCATTGATGAATCAGTATTTTGAACAAGGGCCTCTGTGCTAGCCATCCTCTGTGAGGAAGCATCACAGCATGCACGCCCCAAAGGCGTCGTGGATGGGGATTCTTGCCTGCATGGTGGAGCTGGAAGGCACATATGCATTGCACGCACACAGAATAACCTATTGTGCATGTTAAACAAAGCAAAACATTAGGAACTGCATCCGGTCTGAAACTATTACCCATTTCTGATGCTTCTAATCACCTCCACCCATGTCATGTTGAGTGACACCATTTTATCAGTGACCTATGCTGTGTGAAGCACACTCACACTGCAGTTTTAAACTTAAACTAAGCTAATTTTTGTAAACAGTTCATTTACAGAATGGCCATCTTTGTACAAGGAAATCTTTTCTTGCTGAAAATGTAAGATGATATATATTTATTGTATTTACATTTAGGCATTTGGCAGACGCTTTTGTCCAAAGCGACATACAGTTGGGAGCACATAGAGCGATTCTTCTTAAGAAAACAAACAGACACAGGTAGTGCTATAATACCAGATTTCAAGTGGTGCTTCAAACAAGTACAAGCTAGAAAGGGAAGGAATAAAGAGATTTTCTTTTTTTTTTTTTTTTTATGGTAACAGCAAATAGAGAAGAAAGAGATGAGTTTTAAGCTGTCGCTTGAAGCTTGTCAGGGAATCAGCATTCCGGATGGGGGTAGGAAGATCGTTCCACCAGCCAGGAACAGTAAAAGAAAATGTTCTGGATAGTGATTTCGCACCTCTCTGTGATGGTACCACAAGGCGTCGCTCACTAGCAGATCTCAGAGTTCTGGAGGGGGTGTAGATTTGCAATAGCGAGTGCAGATAAGCAGGTGCAGTGGCTGTGGTTGTCCTATATGCAAGCATCAGAGTCTTGAACTTGATACGAGCCGCAATTGGGAACCAGTGCAAGGAGATAAAGAGAGGTGTAACATGGGCTCTTTTGGGCTCGTTGGAAGACCAGCCGTGCTGCTGCATTCTGAATCATTTGTAGAGGTTTGCTTGTGCATGATGGAAGACCAGTCAAAAGAGCATTGCAGTAGTCCAGTCTGGAGATGACAAGGGCCTGGACAAGAAGTTGTGTAGCCTGCACTGTTAGAAAGGGCCTGATCTTTCTGATGTTGTGCAAAGCGAACCTGCAAGATCGAGTAGTCTTTGCAATATGATCTTTGAAAGACAACTTTTTATTTATATTCATCTTTAAACAAACATAAATGTCTTTTTATATATTTAATTATGTTGTGTGGTTCCCTTGTTGTGTAGTAAAACTTCAAATGATTGCCCTGAGCAAAATGTGTACCCATGAACATAACAGCTTTTTTAATTTAAATTAAAGTAAAATAAAAATAAATAAAAATAAAAATGCAGAACGTTTACTGTGATGGGTAGGTTTAGAGGGTGATGCAGTATAAAATGTATTAATATAATGTAAATATCAATATAAAAAATTCTAAATACAATATAGAAACTTTAAGTTTCTGTGAAGTGGCTTTATAACTATTTGTATTGTGAAAAGCGTAAAACAAATAAATATGAACTGAATTATGTCTATGGAAAGCCTCCATAAAACATCTGACATGTCCAGACATGTTGAGGCCCCCAATAGCCCTCATCATTTGGCCTATTAAAATAATTTATTCCCCTTTCTATTTATTTTGACATTTGTGGTTTATAATCTTACTTGACAATCTATTTTTCCAGCTCCTGGAAAAATGCATGACAGAGAGAGAGAGCATACCACAGCATGCAACAGAATGCAGCTGACCATGCTGTCACCAGATAGGCCCGTATGTGAGAGTTCAAAACGGACCATAAAAGTTCAAAAACTAACCTCAGGACCTTAGAGGACCTTAGGAATTCATCACTGGTCAGAGCTCAACAACCATCAATCTTCATATTGCTCAAACAGACATCATTAACAGGTCACGGGTTATTTGACAACATTGACAGGTCACGGATCATCATTGGAATTTCAATTATCCCTATTTCCGCATCTGGACATCATTAACAGGTCACCGGGTCACCACAAAAGGTCACAAAGGGGGAGGGGTAAGGTCAATAAAGGTCACGAGGGGGAGGGGAAGGGTCAAAAAAAAAAAAATCAAATATTTTGACAGGTAGTATTCCATATAGACTACTTATCTCTTTTTTGGACAAAAATTACATAGGATTTCATTCGTATACCAACAAGGCAGTCAAAATGGATCATCATCAACATTTGCACCCAACAATGGAATATTCAATGATTAAAATCATCAGACATACATTGTCATAAATAATAACTGATATTCACACTGACTGCTTAAGATCTTCACAAAAATATTACATTAATTCAACCAATATGAATTTAATACAGCAAAACAGAATGATCTAATTCTTCATTCATACCATTCGGATTTAATGGTTTTAGTTTATCGATCCAAAATGCTACTCGTTTCAGAAATTCTTTATTTATATTCCCTCCTCTACGCGATCCAATAACTTCCTCTATACTGTAGGGTATTTGTGGTATAAGATGATCAGTTGAAAGACTTGGTCAACCTCCCCCCACTAGTTTATTGCTTATGGCTCCAACGAGTCTGCTATCCAGGCAGTTTTAGACCCCAAAAGATGTTGAACATCCCCTGTCCTTATCTGCTTCAAAGGGTGTTACCAGGGAAAGGGGGGTGCAGCCCCCACTTCCACACACACACACACACACACACACACACGCGCACGCACGCACATGGACTCCTCTCCTAAAAGGAAAAGGACATTTACATTCAAGCTAGAAAGACAATAGTCAGAATGTAAATAGTGTATTCCAGAGTTGTATGTAGGCTCACAGTCACTGTTGTTCAAGCACAACGTCATATTCATGACAACAATGCTTGTACTACTTGTAGAGCCCCTTTCTGTGTTTAACCCTTGTGATACTGTACAATACCTGGTTTGTTTAGTATCAACGTAATTCTCTTTCCGTTTCTGAACTGACGGTGCATAGTACATGACTTGAATGTGCAATGTATGCTTTCCATCACACTTTGAGGCAAAAGTTACACAATCTCACCAAACTATCAAGATGCAAATCAGGCGGTCTAGTAACACAAAGGAACTTCTCCCTCCAAAAGACCCTCGCACTGTCATTCGTTAGTTCCCCAGGGATGGATGGTGACTTTTGAATGAACTTAAAAGTTGCCAGACACCCCCCCGATCAGTTCAGTTCCTTTCTTCTTGGGTCACAACTCTATGCTTCCCCTACCGGGGAGAAACCCCCGCCACGGGGACTCCAGCATGAGGCCGGACTCTCTCTCTCTCTATTCTGGCATCTACAACTCAGCCCTTTATAACCATCCGATCAGCCGATCAATGGACCAACGAAGGCTCCAACTCCACGGAATCATCAGGACTACCTATGAGCTTGAAAAGTATGAAAAGTTTGACAATCTACTCTCTCTCTCTCTCTCTCTCTCTCTCTGTTCGTTTTATGTTTAATGTGTATTTTGTTTAGTGTTCATCATTTGCTAGTTAGTGTTTATTTTCCCCTTTAACGTAATCAATAAACCCACATTTTGTATTCACGTTTAAATCGTTACTGTGTTCCTTGCTCACAAGTATGACGTCACTTAAACTGCTTTGATTTCGTTACAAAACTGATCCAGTCCTGTAACTTAGCTAATTACGGTGGGAAAGATTAATTTTCAAGGCTAGGAAATTGATTTTTCTTAGAGTTAGAATAAAGGCGGCTAAACACTCGCTAGACGAGGGCATTAGTTTGGTTTATTATTGACTCGGCTGTATCAGATAAGTGTATAAAATGTGTAATTATTAACCATTAATCATACATATTTTATTGTGCTTAAATTAATAACTTTCATTACATATTTGGTGGAGAATGGGCTGGCAGTTTTAAACGTTGCTTGTGAGCAAAAGCCGGTATCAAATCATTCAGTGCGTACATCTGGTGTAGTGCGTGCCTTTTGTTTTGTTTTATGAATGAATGGTGCAGTTAATCTGCGCTGAGACAGACTGAGTCTTTCTATCCAGAAAACCAGTCACTGTTAATGACGGCTAAAATTAACTGTCATTTATGTGACCCTATGAGATAAAAAAATTCCTTATAGTGAGTCTCACTAGCGTTACTGCGCTGAGACAGAACCGGAGTTTTTCTATTCAGAAAACCTGACTGTTGATGAAGGTTAAGTAACTGCAATTTACATGACCCCGTAAGATAAAAAAAATCCTTATAGCGAGCGTCATGAGAGTTGATACACCGAAACAGCTGCTGACTTTTTCTAACCAGGAAAATAAATAGCCAAACTGTTAATGATGGTAAGCAACTAATTTGTTACCGCTCTAAGCTGGGCAAAGAAGATATCTTGTATAAGCGGCCGAATAAGAATGTATAGCCAACATTGATACATTGCGCTTACCAATGCTTTCACTGGCTATACCCATTCCCGAGTTAAAACATTAGCTTTGCTACCTAATGCGCATAACTTTCTTGTTTCCTCCTTAAACAGGAAGGATGTTGTTCTTGCTTTATTAACTTTAATATAGCACACAATAGATGACAAACTGTTGGCAGAAGACGAGAGGCGGAAGGATGCGGTTTCTGGTTTTATGTACTTTAATGTAATATATATCAGGCAACAGATGACGACCGTTAAGAGGGAAATGTGATATCAAATCTTGATCAAGTTAATCCCGTTGTGTGTTTGTTTTATGTACAACAGTATGTGTAACTCTGTGTCCGGGCAGAGAATTAATCCGGCCACACGTCGCGCACGGTGAAGCTCGCGTGATGCTTGTAAGATCCGCCGAGGTCAAAATTTTGCCATCCGCGATGGCCCCAGCCAGCAATGTGATTAGAATTGGTATCAAATTGACGTCAAATGCTGTAAACATCAGGTTCTTGTGAATCCAGTTGGATTACCCTATTTGATTTGGGGTTGACGTTACTTTGGATATAAATTCTTTTCAACAGTGATTGCAGCTGGAGTGATTATTTAAGTCTTTGTTTAAAGCGAGAGCGCTCTCTTGATAAACATAAGCCTTGATCACAGTGTGTTGTAAGGTATTGTACATGCCTGAGATTGGGTGAGGAAACCCCCAATCTTCATGTTCTATACATTGCATAAGACCTGTTGTGATCAGAGCAAATCTTTTCAGAACAAGCTGCTTAAAGTGTATTTCGCTGACAAAGAAATCCCAGTGCAAAATCTGTTTGAAAAATGAGCATGCTCATTTTTCCAGTAAGATCTTCCGTTTACAAATGTGTCTCATTGTAATCAATCATTGTAGTCAAAGTCACTGATGTGATGAATATGAACATTGCTTGGCTGGTGGAACACTAGTTCAACAGAACTAGCCTTCCACCACGGTCTGTGAGGTGAGCCTGCTGTTGAAGTTTTGGAATTAAGTTGTGTGTGACGCGTCAGGACTGACTGCTGGCAAGATTCTAGAATGTGCCCACACCCTTCACCCACGAGCTTCACGCACACTGGGTGGTGAGCTTACATCTGTCTTCTTAGCAACATGGGAAAACCAGGTTTTTCCAGTCAAACTCACATCAGTGCTCACATCACAGACCTGCATGTAAACAGATCCATGCCTGTAGCATAGGCTAACTCGTTAGCACATCCACACGCTGATAAGCTAAAGCCTTTTACCTCAACTGATAGCTGTTAGCATCTGGCTAATTTAGACACACAGTATGAGTGTAAAGTGTAACCAGTCCTCTCTCCACACCTCCTACTTCTCAGTTTCACTCTCTGTCTGTTCTCACCACTGTTGTTCCACTACTGGTCTATCTGTGTTATTCTTATATTTTTTTTATTTTCTCTATTTATAGTCCCTCATTCATTTAATTTAATTTATGCATTTATTTTGCTTTTGGGTTTTGTTTTCTATTTTAATTGGTTTAGCCTGAATAATCATTTGGCATAATGGATTGTAGGGTAGGGACCAATCAGACAATGGTTCATTAGATTTAACCAAATCAGTAGTTTATTCAATTAACAAAGAAGCAGACTTCCCCTCACCCAACCCAACAGTGGGTGACAAAGTCTCAACCAGGACGCTTCTAGCAACCACTGATAATGTCAGTTTACGATGCAAAACTATGCAGGAGAATCTGCAACTATGCAGGCAGACTGTCTTTCTTCACTCACTTCCCCCCATAGGAAAGACACAATGCTCATAGAAATGGACTTTTCCCTATTTCATTCACAGACAAACCTTTCTGTGAACGAAGACACATAGCTCATATATCAGTGTGTGTATATTACGACTGTCCATGTCCTTTGTATTTCTTACTTTATAACCGTTTTATGCTTGTGTCTTGATAGAATGCTAATGTAACCACATACAGTATATGCCATGTTTGGTCTCTTTTGACTCGTATGTAGATTTTCTGAAAGATGCTGTGTATTAGATACTGATACCGGTGCAACATATTAACGTTCTAATAATCTTTAGTATTTCTGGCCTGAACCTCTATTGATTTAACCCTCTGGGGTCTGAGGGTGTTTTTGGGCCCTGAAAAAGTTTTGACATGCCCTGACATTTGTGCATTTTTCAGTATCTTAAAAACATATTCATGGCTAAAGTCAGATTACATTGTAATCAGCACAAACTGGGCTACAATAATATGCAAGCAACATGAATGTACATGTTTGTGTTTTTGAGAAAACAATGTTTATGCGTGGTTAGTGAAAAACTAAAAAAATAAAGTCACTTAAAAAAGGAAATGAAACACGGACAGAATATTTGTTCACAAGGCTTTTGAGATCTGGATGTGGTAGGCTAGAGTTTTTTCTACACAATGATGTGAAAATCATCTCATTCACTCATTCAAAGAAAACAATATATTGATGTAAATTTACCAAAACATGTTTTGTGATGGAAAGACAATATGCAAGAGATTGACAATGGTCATGAATATTTAGTGATTCACACCTGACACACACAAAGCCCTCCCTAATGGCCCATCAATGACACTGTGACTCTCAGGTAAGAAACAATGTGAGAAGATTCAGAGAATGGAGTTTTAGATTAGTTGTATTTTATTTAACACAGTATGATCTAAACATACATAATGAAGGTAAAGACACATTATTGAGTACTCTGATCTACAGATATGAACAGACTTTGTGTCATTTCTTTTCTGAATTCTGTTCAACAAGTGAAACAAGTAAATCATGCCTGACATTTAAGTGCTTGCAAAACTCATCATGAGTAGTCAAGAAACTTGTTTCGCATTAGAATATCAGTGTAGATAAACATTTGAAGCTGCATCTGAGTTTTATATCTGAGAAACTAATTTATTGTTTAGCAGATCGCGATCAGAGTATTACTAATAAACATGGTCTAAACATACACAGTATAAACACTCATAGGCTATTTTTTATTTTATTTCATTCATTTTGCGATAAATAAATAAAATACATATACAAATATGATCTTATAGTCATAAACACAAGCATGTTTTGTATGCAATACATGCTGCCTAAACATTCTTAGACTCTATCATTCAGTGTTACAGTGTAAACGCTATTACTTTTATATCGCATTCTTCTGATGAGGTAAATATAAGATTTATTCCTCTCAGCAGGTCTTCTTTCAGAAATGAACAGTAATCCAGATAAACTTGAAGTCTTGCCGTTTTGTTGACGGTGATGTGGGCGTTTAACTCCCGCGCTTCTCACGTGGCTAATTGTAATATGAAAGCGAAAATAACTTATGGGCGGTGACAAATTAAAACTTAATTAGATCCAAGGGGGAGATTGGACATCGCGTTGTTTTCATAAGGATTACTTTATCACAGAATATTTGTTTTCGATAAGACTTACTTCGTTTAAGAGTAGAAATATCAGGCTTTCTCCGGTTATATGTATAATGTCTCCATGTGCTGTTTTCGCCGAGTATTTGATCATTTAAGTGACGCGTTTCAAAATGAAGAGCACATAGACCAACGCGGCACACAGCACTCCCTGTATATTTTCTTTATTTGTCAAAAACTCACCGTTTCATTGTTATTATGTGTCTGTGCAAATAAAAATAGACCGTTTACAGATTCGATTGATGCATTTATCTTATCTGTACGATCAAAACTGACGAAGTAATTTAAGTTTATATAGAGGGCTTTTAAAAAAAACGCACCAAAACGCGCCGGCGCGGTCTTCGACCCCAGAGGGTTAAATATGCAAACTGACATTTTTCTGAAACAAAGGGCCATAAAACGAAGACCCAGTTTCAAACCTCCCACTGAGAAAGCCAGCCTTCTCATTGGTCGGAACTACTTGGGAAGGTGTGACTCTGTCCAGACTTTAAAGGGCTCACACCCCATTCCGGCCCCCTCTGCTCTTCTCCTCTTCTTCCGAAAAGTCTTCAGATAGTTATCGTGGAGGTCCTCCACGGAAAGGCCGTGGGGCAAACCCCGTGGCCCAGCCACATGCGGTTTCCCCCCAACATGAGGCCGGACTCTCTCTTTCTATCCTGGCATCTACACCTCAGCCCCTTTGTGACCATCCGATCAGCCGTGCAACGGAACAACGAAGGCTCCATCTCCACCAAATCATCAGGACTACCTTTGAGCTGGCATCTGGACCCTTGCGTAAGCACCACACAAAAGGAAACCATTATGCAAGTAACCATTTAACTATTAGAAGCAATAAGAAAGCTGTGCCCCTTGTAGGTCAAGGAGATTCAGGTTTTTCTGATGATTTGGTTGTGCTGATGTAAAAGATTGCCAGTCTACTCTCTCTCTCCTCCTCACTCACTCTCTCTCTCCCTCTCTCTTGCTTTGTTTTATGTGTTGTCTGTTTAGTGTTCGTTATTTGCTAGCTAGTGTTTATTTTCCCCTTTTACGTATTCAATAAACCCGCATTTTGTATTCACAAATGAATTTCTTACTGTGTTCCTTGCTCACAAACATCACGTCACTTAAACTGCTTTGATTTCGTTACAAAACTGATCCAGTCCTGTAACTTAGCCAATTACAGTGGGAAAGATTAATTTTCAAGGCTAGGAAGTTGATTTTTCTTAGAGTTAGAATAAAAGCGGCTAATGCTCACTGGACGAGGGCATTAGTTCGGTTTATTTTTGACTCGGCTGTTTCAGAGAAGTGTATAAAATATGTGTAATTAATAACCATTAATTATACATAGTTTATTGTGCTTAAATTAATAACTTTTGCTACATTTTTGGTGGAGATTGCGCAAGCAGTTTTAAATGTGTTTGTGAGCAAACCCAGTATAAGTTCATTCCGTGTCTACATCTGTGTGTAACGCGCGCCGAGCGAAATGAGACCCGCTCCTTTCGTTTTGTTTTAAGAATTAATGCAGAATGCAGTTAATCTGCGCTGAGACAGACTGAGTCTTTCTTTTCAGAAAATCAGTCAATGTTAATGACGGCTAAAATGAACTGTAATTTATGTGACCCTATGAGATGAAAAAAAATTCCTTATAGTGAGTCTCACTAGCATTACGACGCTGAGACAGTACCTGAGTTTTTCTATTCAGAAACCTGTTGATGAAGTTAAGTAACTGCAATCTACATGACCCCGTAAGATGAAAAAAATTCCTTGCAGCGAGCGTCATGAGAATTACGGTGCCGAGACAGACCCACTGTTAATGACAGCTAAGTAATTTTAATTTGATACCGCCATAATGCGAAGAAGGTAACGTTAGACTGAACGACCTTATATCGGCCGAATAAAAAAAAATGTATAGCCCAATATTGATACATTGCACTTCCAGTGTTTTCGCTGGCTATACCCATTTTCCCGAGTTAAAACATTAGCTTTGCTACCTAATGTATAACTTTCTCGTTTTCTCCTTGGACAAGAAGGATGTTGTTTTGCTTTATTAATTTTAATAATAGATGACAATAGATGACTTGTGTCTAAAGGAAGCCGAGAGACGGAAGGATGCCGTTCTGGTTTTGTGTACCTTAATGTTAAATTTTAAATTTTTTTTTATCAGACGACAGATGACGACCGTTAGAATGGAAATGTGAATCAAATCTTGATCAAGTTAAAGGTATGACGGTGAAACCCCGTCGTGTTTGTTTTATGTATTATAGTATGTAACTCTGTGTCCGCGCAGAAAATGTATCCGACCGCACGCCGCGCAAGGCAAAGCTCGCGTGCTGCTTGTGAGATCTGCTGAGATCAATAGTTTTGCCACCCGCGATGGCCCCAGGCCAGCAATGTGATTAGAATTGGTATCAAATTGATGTCAAATGCTGTAAACGTCAGGTTCTTGTGAATCCAGTTGAATTACCATATTTGATTTGGGCATTGACGTCACTTTGGATATCAATTCTTTTCAACAGTGATTATTTAAGTCTTTGTTAAAGCGAGAGCGCTCTCATGATAAACTTAAGCCTTAATCACAGTGTGTTGTAGGGTATGGAAGTACATGCCTGAGATTGCGTGAGGAAACCAATCTTCACGTTCTATACACTGCATAAGACCGTTGTAATCAGAACAGCGTTTTTAAAGTGTATTTCGCTGACAAAGAAATCCCAGCGCAAAAACTGTGTTTGAAAGATGAGCGTACTCATTTTTCCAGTAAGATATTCCGTTTACAAATGTGTCTCATTGTAGTCAAAGTCATTGACGTAATGAATATGAACATTGCTCGACTGGTGGAACACTAGTTCAACAGAACTAGCCTTCTGTTGAAGTTTTGGAATTAAGTTGTGTGTGACGCGTCAGGACTGACTGCTGACAAGATTCTAGAAATGGGCCCGCACCCTTCACCCACAAGCTTTGTGCACACTGGGGGGTGAGATTACATCTGTCTCCTTAGCAACATGGAAAACCATTGTTTTTTTTTCTTCCCCAGTCAAACTCACGTCAGCGCCCACATCACAGACCTGCATGTAAACAGATCCGTGCGTGTAGCATAGGCTAACTCGTTAGCACATCCACACGCCGATAAGCTAAAGCCTTTTACCTCAACTGATAGCTAATAGCATCCGGCTAATTTAGAGACAGTGTGAGTGTAAGATGTAACCAGTCTCCTCTAGCCACACCTCCGTTCTCAGTTTCACCCTCTGTCTGTTCTCAACACTGTTGTTCCACTACTGGTCTATCCGTGTTATTCTATTTTTATTTTTATTTTTTTGTTTTGTTTTCTTTATTGTTACCCCCTCATTCATTTATTTAGTTTAATTTAGGCATTTATTTTGCTTTTGGGATTTTGTTTTTCTATTTAAATTGGTTTAGCCTGAATAATCATTTGGCACAATGGATTTCATTTAAAAAAAATAAAATAAATCTAAGTCTAATCCAAACCCATTTGTTTATGCTCTATTTCCATTGATGTTCCCTAAGCAATTAGGACATTTCTCATCTACTTTTATTTCTATTGATTTTGATTTACCCCTCATGAAGTTAATTTTAAAGTCAACTTTAATTTTATTTCCCTCTCATTTCCCATTCCTAGGGTGTAGGATTACAGTAGCTCAAATAATGTTGCTCTTCAAAGTAGCTAATTCACTAGTGGCCTTTGAATGAAATCTCTTACCCCCCCTCAACAATTAGCATCAAGCTACTTATCTTATCATTTAACCCTTGTTCCTTCTCTCAGTGTGTCCTATTAGGAAGCCCTTCCTTTGTGCCTGGGTGGTGAAGCGTCGGCTGGTGAGGCCCGGGGACCGTAGTCGTCTGCCAGACGCACCTGGTGCCCTCTGGGGGGTGCCCTAGATACCTCCTGCCCCTGTACTCTGGAAAGCGACCCGCAGCCGACATCAGCAATGAGGTACCTCAAGTGTTGTATCAACCATATCAACTGACACACTAGGGCAACTTTGGTTAATTACCCTGTGGTGGTTCCATGCATCATGTCCATCTTAGTGGGGAGCGCGCCCCCACTCTGCCGGCCTATGCAACTCCAGATTCCCCAGGCAAAACCCAATGTTGGCTGTGTCAGTTGGTCGTTGACCTTCCCTCACTTGAGTGCGGCTCATTGTGCAAAAGGTCAAGGCTGTTTGAGCGATCGCTGCCGAGTGCTGTAAGCGGGTGTGATCTGAGGTCCCTGCAGTTGTGTGTCGGGGGGGGTGGTCTGGGGATGGCTCGGTCACAGGATTTCGCCAGGTCGACCTCAACTCACCACCTTGTCAGCACATAGCACCTAAGCCCTATTTACTCAATCTAAGCTCCAAAAGAATACTAAAAGAACCTCTATGCTTCAGATGTGTCTGATAGGCCCTGCTATCTCCCTTTCCACGTCCCTAGACACTATACCTCAACAGTGCCCCCCTCTCTGAAGGCCCTGACAAAACCATGGTAGAAAGTCTAGCCCCTGCTTTTCCCAAACTTTCCCTCTATATTAACCTTGGTCCGACCTTTGCGGTCTCTCCTGGTTGAATTTTTATTTTTTATTTATTTTATTTTATTTTATTTTTACTTCTTTTGTTTGTTTTGCTCTGTCATTTTCTTCTATTTGTTTTCACTATGCATAGATACCAAACCAGTGAGAATCATCAGAGAAACTGAATAATAGACTTACAAACGGTGCAGCCATAGAGTCAGGAAGTGACCCCCTCGGCTACCACACCCGCCACAATCATTATTCAGTTTACCTTCCTGCAGTACACTGCCACCTGCACACTGCAGACAAGATGACGCATGTCCACCCCACGCATCCTCCCTTACTGACTGCATCAGTTAAGCAAATTGCACAGCCAATTAAACTGTATGGTAGCGTAGCTTGTTAAAATACATCTATACTTGCATTGGTGTCCTTTTGTGTTGTGCTGTTTTTTCTCTCGCCACCAGTGAGACAGTATGCCCAAGCATCCAGCCCTGCAGACCACTAGGACCACCTGGATGCCTGGCCGAGCACCATGACCAATGCGATCCACAGTACCTCAGCCAGCACAGCGGGATGATCAACAGAATCGGCCGATAGCCCCAACCTGATCCAGAGCCACAGCTACAAGGAGCTGGCCATGATCACCAGGGAACTGGTCTACAACGTCATCATCCAAGCAAGGTTGAGTGGAAAAGACATCGCTAATCTGGAGCAAGCAGCAGCAGAGCTAAAGCTCCAGGCCAAGGTGGCTCGGCGGAGCCAGACAAGCTCAAAGCCAGCTACACCAGCCCACAACACAGGAGACCAAGGACCAGCACAAGACCAAAGAGCTACAGGAGGACGCGAAGGACTGCAAGTTCACGGACATCCACGTAGACAGTGAGCAGAGAACAACTGAAAAGAAACCTGAGATGGACAGTATGATAAGCTGCAACAAGCTTAAATGAGAGCATAGACTGAAAAGGCTCTTCAAAGGAAACAGAGGTGAGAGCCCTCTGCTAAGGACTGCACCAGCCAGCACCCCAATAGCCCCCATCAGCAACAAGAAAGGTGGGAGCCCATTCAAAGGACCCTGGCTACCAGCCATGGCATGACTCAAAGACTTTGATAAGCTGGCTAGAAACATCTCCACACTCACTGCAAACCCCACGGGGGAGCCACAATGTGGTGATTACCTGCAACACATCTGCAGCTGAAGCAACCACACAAGACTGGCTGTACCTGCTTACGACCACCCTCAGCGATGATGCCAACCAACAGTCTGACAATGTTAAAGCAGCACTCTAGTTCCAGCCAAACTACCTCACAACTTCAACAGGAGGTAGTTAGGAACAAAATACAGCCATGTGCACGCAGATAGAAGGGATTGTGGAGCTCAACATAAGAACTCATAGTTGAGGAAAATATTCAATAGCACTCTGACTACACTTCACGCGGTGCCCCACACATGGCTTGGCCGAGGAAGGAGCTGAACACGCAGCAGCCACGACCAACCAGAGCGTGGAAACGCCACTGTGATCACTAGTGCTATTGATTTTTCCCACTTTCAGATTCCCCTGATGTAACCACAGCCTAAAGCAGCTGGACTACAGAGGAAACGATCTCCTGACACATGAATCAGACCAGAGTCACAGACACTTGTCAGTCTACAGAGATCACCTTCGACTGGGCCCACATCACGGGCCCTACACAAGTGAAATCCCATCTAAAACTAGAACACAGTCTCAACTTCCACCAGGACTCAAGGTCACCACTGACCAGCCAAAGACTGTTGCTGTCATGCTCTCACGTCAGACACCTAAGGACTGAGTGGCATAAATGGACTGTAAGCCTCTAACACCAGACTAAGGTTTCAAAACAAACCACCTCTCAAACCCCTCCAGCCACCCGATCCTAACTTCCAAGCTCACTTATGCTCCATGCCTTACAATGCCAAAGGACTTCACATACATGCTAATGTGGGACTCATCATGCTTCAAGATGTCCCTGAAGGCACCACAGCGCCACAGCTTGTGTTGCCCCCACTGACAAGGGGGGTGAAAGCATAGCATGCCCACAACACACCATGACACCCAAGCCACCTAAACAGGCGGCATCCATGGTCAGCATGCAGCATGACATGACGTGAGAAGGTAGAAGGTGTCTGGACTACCAACACATGGAGCCCATCTCCAACCTGCCACACACTGACCCGGGCACGATACAACCAGTCAAACGAACACTCCCTCACACTTGGTTTCACCCTCCGCAGAAAACCATATACCCTTTTCCTTTTGGGAGGAGTGTTGTCTAAAATTTGATTTTTGGTCATTCCTTATTTCATCTAGATGTGTTTCATTTAGCCAGGACAAAGTTAATTAAATTTTAAAATGTAATTGAATTAGCGGGCTTATAAACACTCTCCTTTAGGTTCCTATAGCTATAAGGACACTCTACTTTTACTTTTATTTTGACTTTATTCCTCTATTTTTAGTCATTGATTTACCTTTGTTTCCGACTGAATTTTCCTATTCAGCTACCCTGAATTGAATTACATTAGAAATGTAATTAAATCAGGCTGCCTATTTAACTTTCCTTCAGTATTCTGGAGCTATAAGGACATTTCTAACCTCGACTTTTACCTTACTTTAGTTATTTTTACCATCACTAATTTCCCTCCTTGTGTGGGATTACAGCAGTGTAGCCGCTGTTGTTCCCCTAAAGAGTATGCAGGATATTAGCATCTCTGCCCCTTCGCAATCTTCAAGGCCAGACCTTGTATGCTGAAAATGCATTGATTGCCGAACACAATGGAGGTGCCAGACAGAACGGGAAACGCTTCCCCTTGTTTCTTTTGTCTTTCTGACCTCGGAGTATTTAGTGTGTGTTAGTTTAGCTAATAATCTAACCCTAGGTCTATGAGCCTAATGCAGCCTCACCCACAAGTGACAACTGCTTTAATCATATTTCCTAGCTCAAACTAAATAAGGAAAGCCTTTCTTTCTCTTTCTTTCTCTTCCTGCCTTTATTTCATTTTATTTTTGATACTCTCATAATGACCAACACTAAGAACCATCAGTGCGCTGAGTAATAACGTACCACACGTACAGCACAGTCATTAGCTGACCCATGCAAAATTACTCAAACCACTTGGTGGTCACCTGCACAAATATCAAGACTAGCTATCCCTCACCGGCTATTCACACATTATCTGGCTTACAGAACCCTTATTCAAATGGGTAGCTTACCACCTCTGTCTGTACTTGCATTTGCCCTCTGCCTCTCTCTCCTGTGTCTCCACCAGTGACCCAGTGTGTCAGACAGCTAGCACTGCCATCTGCCAGTACCACCTTGTAGACCTGGCAGAGCACTGCAATGGACATCCTTCAGCCTACAGCAGCCAAAGTCCTGCAACAGTCAAGAAAGGAACAGCAGAACGGTGACACAAATGGGCACTTCACGCCCAGCCGGGACAACCAGGAACTGACACCTGCCCAGCACGAGAAGGAACACAACAGATTCAAAGAACCAGACAAGATGGAGAAACAGGAAGAAATCGCCAGTCTTCAGGAGGCTCTAACAGCTACCGGACACAGGAAACAGCTTGGAAAGGTCACCGGAAAAGACTTGGAAAGAGAACAGTTCCACACAAATCGCTGTCAAAACAGCACATATATATATATATATATATATATCTACATTTTAATGTGAGAGACATTAGAGCTACGGCCATAGAAGCCCTCTGCATGCAGCCAGAGCTGAAGTCCAAACCTGGTCTCAGCAATTCTGAAACCTTCGGAAGGAGCTCAACATGGTCCAGAAAGAACTGAAACAGTCTTACAGACTGTGCATGGACTCAAGAAAAGACACCCTGCTGCCTGTCACAGATCCAGCAGTGCAATCCAACTCACCCCCGTACAAGACACAAAAGGGGGGAGTCAAACCTTTCTACCTGACACCCCACAAGTCAACTTCCTGAAAACTTCAGCAGTGACAGAAGGAAAAGGATTGAGATGAGCCCGGAAACAGCACATGAAGTGACACTCAAAGATCTCAACCAAATGAGACATCCCTGCATTCACAACAAAACCTGCAGGAGACAATGTTGTCCATGCCTACTGGTGAGACATTTGAGACATTGCAGTCCTGAACAACCAAGATAGACTGTCTGCTCTGGGTCACTTCTCGCCTAGAGGTGCAACGCTTCCCGGTTTGACAGCCAGGACACATCCAGTAGGACTACCAGCTGCTAAGACAAGCCAGCACGAAGGAAACTGCAGACCTACAGTCTGAACTTTAGAACTTTTTGCTACCCTAGCCACCAAACAGGGCTGGCATGAAACTTCCCCATCACAGACCTCAACAAGCTTACTTCGGAGCTCATAAAGAACCTGCGAAGGAGGAGGACACCAGCTTTGCAAGCTTTTCCTCCAAACAGCCTTCTGTTTGTAAGTCACCGGTTTAGGCATTCTGGCCTGCCCCACTCAATGCCTGTGCAACAACTGTGTGACCTGACACCGAGAGCCTTTCGCGACCACAAGGCCACCTCAGAAAGGGGTTCATAAGATCTCAATGACACTGATCTACCAAACTCAAAGGATCAAGTTAGCACCTGAAGGCCCCGGCAGGGCCTCAGCGCAAGTCAGCACAGGACTCACATTTTAAGTAGGTGGAAACACATGCTGGAAAGAAGCAAGTGTGTGACAGTGAATTTATGATTTGGCCACTTGAATTGAAATCTTAAACAGAAGACTCAATTGCTAACAGACTAGCCTTCCAAAGCCTACAGACATTTGCTACACTCTGTTCAAATTGACATTAATGTGCATTGTTTCCCATGACAAAGACTTGTCAAAGGACACAAAAACTCCAGAGAATGCACACGTCATGACACCAGATTGTAAGCACACCACCTGAGCCGGTCAAGCTAACAAGGACCGGTTTTAGCTTAGGCTAAGTTAACCAATAGCGTCAACAGCTAGCAGTTATCATCATTCACTTGAAGCTTTTAACTACAGCTTGTAGGCATGCAGTGCAAAGTGTTCTATATGTATATATAAATATATTTTGGAATATATTTATATATATACTGTTCCTGAACCCTTACTACTTAGTCCCTCACTTTAAGTCTTCTCAGCTAAGTCACCTTCACTATTTTAGTTGTATCCCCTCGTGCTTCAACTAAATCTGCAGTTACTTAATTAAATCTAAATTTAATCACATGTAAACTGTTTAAGGAGAGAAGAATTTTATAGATATAGGGAACCGTTAATAGCACTTTGTCTAAACTTTATGGTGAGGATCAAAGCAAACCCAATAGTTAATCAAGAGTGCTATTGAGTTTTCCCAATTTCTGGCCACTGCATTGTTTGAATCACTTATTTAAGTTTTTTCCTAAAGATGATAGCACTCAGCTATTCACTCATTTATTACTTACCTGAGTTATTTACATCCCCCTCTTTTACTCAAGAGTCTCTCCATAGAGCTAGGGGGAACCAGAGGCATTTCATTTGTGATTCTGCTTATTCTCCATGGGCGCACCGAGTTCTGTGACCCTCCTACACAAGTAATCTGAGTGATTACAAGGGCATAACTGTGGTTCAGGCACAATGGTAACAAGCATAATCCAAATAGGAAACTGTCCTCCTTCCCGTTTACATTATAAGAGATTCAGCCTGTTGCTAGCCATCAGGAGATTCTGAGAAATACTTTGACCATAAGAACCATCTTAAGTCTTTTATTAGATCTCAGCTACGCCATACAAAAGAGATTCCCAGAACCGCAAAATATTAGCACCCTAACATCCACAGTTAATGCATTAATCATAGAAGACACTTCACTAGCAAACCATGCCTGAAACAACAAGCTGTATGTTATATCGCTAGCTGAACCATTAAGCCTGTAACTCCGGACTCTTCAGGGTGGTGCATTAGTCTCTTACTTCTACCCTCACTGTGAAAATGGCAACACTTCACAGATGCTCAGCCTATCCTCCCAGATGGGCGACCTGAACACTGACTAGCCAGTGCAAGGAACACTGTTCTGCCCAGAGGTGCAGAAAACCCCACAGCACCTGAGGAAAATGCCACTGGACAAGGAGAGAAGGGGACCAATGACACCTGACCCAGAGTTACAGCTACCTTGGGCCGAACAAGGCTATCACCACCTTAGCCACCTTATGGGTCTCAACCAGAGAGTAAAACAACTTCACTTCACTGGTCACCAAAGTCCCGCAAGGAGCAGACACATGCTCAATGCCCCACAGATCGGCTAGAGACTGAGACTCGAAAAGCTTAACTTTTAAGGTCTGAGACCGCTGCGGAACAAGGAGAGCAGCTGGACATAGAGACACAAGACCCGCGCGACACTGTTGCCATTGCGACAGCCCAGGTACAAAACACCACTGGGAGAAGCCATGCAAAAGGATATCCTCATCCTATGTACCCCATGGTATATCCTACAGGAGTCCACCACAACATCCTCCCCCACAACCTTCACACAGGTGCCAAATGGAGGCTGCATGTGGACAGCTGGACACACCTAGTTACAGGAGCTGCTAACACTAGCAAAGGACCTCCTTGAACAAACTCAAGTGAGAAATATTGAAAGGGACAAACTGCTGACTCCTTGCACAATGCAACACAGCATCAGACTCCTCCAAGGGAGGAGCATCCTGCAAAGCAGTCGACACCCCAGGAGCAGCCAGACAATGTTGGACCGAGCAACAGCTCACATGCCCAGCAACAAAACTCCTACAAACACAAATCAGGCAAGCTCAAGTCAGTGACGCTACAAGACAGAAGTGACACTGTTAACATCAGATTTTTGGTGAATTTCGAGCAGAACAGAGGGCTAACAAACCCTGCTGCCCTCCTACCACCTTCACTAGCGCAGCCTGAACTCTCTTCACACTACAAATCTCCCTAAAAATTCCCTGCGACCCCAGGAACCGCCTGCCCTCTCACAAGTGAGAGTCCAACCAGCTATTCCAAACCGCAGGCACTACAGACAGCCTACTAGATAACAGCACCTGAACCAACCACCTGACCTAGACCAACATCAGGATGACAGGTGACACGGCCCCGACAACTGCTGTACACGCTCAAGGACCCGCACCTTGCTACAACTTACATCACTACGATGCCTGACGTTCTCTTCCAGCCATGAATGGCAGGTGCATGTCTGATCGCTCTACACCTTTAACGTCGATCGCTGTTGTCTATTGGACGGACAACAACGTTCGACGGGGGGGGATATGTAGGGTAGGGACCAATCAGACAATGGTTCATTAGATTTAACCAAATCAGTAGTTTATTCAATTAACAAAGAAGCAGACTTCCCCTCACCCAACCCAACAGTGGGTGACAAAGTCTCAACCAGGACGCTTCTAGCAACCACTGATAATGTCAGTTTACGATGCAAAACTATGCAGGAGAATCTGCAACTATGCAGGCAGACTGTCTTTCTTCACTCACTTCCCCCATAGGAAAGACACAATGCTCATAGAAATGGACTTTTCCCTATTTCATTCACAGACAAACCTTTCTGTGAACGAAGACACATAGCTCATATATCAGTGTGTGTATATTACGACTGTCCATGTCCTTTGTATTTCTTACTTTATAACCGTTTTATGCTTGTGTCTTGATAGAATGCTAATGTAACCACATACAGTATATGCCATGTTTGGTCTCTTTTGACTCGTATGTAGATTTTCTGAAAGATGCTGTGTATTAGATACTGATACCGGTGCAACATATTAACGTTCTAATAATCTTTAGTATTTCTGGCCTGAACCTCTATTGATTTAAATATGCAAACTGACATTTTTCTGAAACAAAGGGCCGTAAAACGAAGACCAAGTTTCAAACCTCCCACTGAGAAAGCCAGCCTTCTCATTGGTCGGAACTACTTGGGAAGGTGTGACTCTGTCCAGACTTTAAAGGGCTCACACCCCATTCCGGCCCCCTCTGCTCTTCTCCTCTTCTTCCGAAAAGTCTTCAGATAGTTATCGTGGAGGTCCTCCACGGAAAGGCCGTGGGGCAAACCCCGTGGCCCAGCCACATGCGGTTTCCCCCCAACATGAGGCCGGACTCTCTCTTTCTATCCTGGCATCTACACCTCAGCCCCTTTGTGACCATCCGATCAGCCGTGCAACGGAACAAAGAAGGCTCCATCTCCAACAAATCATCAGGACTACCTTTGAGCTGGCATCTGGACCCTTGCGTAAGCACCACACAAAAGGAAACCATTATGCAAGTAACCATTTAACTATTAGATGCAATAAGAAAGCTGTGCCCCTTGTAGGTCAAGGCGATTCAGGTTTTTCTGATGATTTGGTTGTGCTGATGTAAAAGATTGCCAGTCTACTCTCTCTCTCCTCCTCACTCACTCTCTCTCTCCCTCTCTCTTGCTTTGTTTTATGTGTTGTCTGTTTAGTGTTCGTTATTTGCTAGCTAGTGTTTATTTTCCCCTTTTACGTATTCAATAAACCCGCATTTTGTATTCACAAATGAATTTCTTACTGTGTTCCTTGCTCACAAACATCACGTCACTTAAACTGCTTTGATTTCGTTACAAAACTGATCCAGTCCTGTAACTTAGCCAATTACAGTGGGAAAGATTAATTTTCAAGGCTAGGAAGTTGATTTTTCTTAGAGTTAGAATAAAAGCGGCTAATGCTCACTGGACGAGGGCATTAGTTCGGTTTATTTTGGACTCGGCTGTTTCAGAGAAGTGTATAAAGTACTGTGGGTATAGAAAAGAATCACCCCCCTTTAAAATAATTACATTTTGTTGCATTGTAGCCTGAAATGAAGACAGACACAGTTTTTGTTTTATCTAGGTGTAATTATTCAGTACAACGTATAACATCCATGTAAAAGATATAACACCAACATGTCAGAAAACAATTAACAAGCATAAAAACAGAATCACTCACTTGTGAAAAGGATCACCCCCCTCCTAAAAATTACTTGTAAACTCAATCAGGTGTAGCTAATCACCTTCTTAACGACACACAAAGCCATTTAACTTTCATTGGTGGTCAATTTGATTAGCTCAGCATGAAAATAGCTTTATTGTAGCATTTCAACCCTAGGTAGTGCAACTGAAGCAAACCATCAACTATGGGTGGCAAGGCATTGTCAAAAGATCTCCGGGATAAAGTTGTGGCCAGGCACAAGTCAGGGGATGGATACAAAAAAATTTCAAATGCTTTATCAATGCCTAGAAGCACAGTGAAGTCCATTATTAAAAAGTGGAAGGTATTTGGTACAACACAGACCCTCCCTGGATCAGGACGTCGCTCCAAACTGGATGAAAGAGCCAGGAGGAAACTGGTCAGAGAGGCAACCAAGAGGCCTACAACAACTCTGAAGCAGTTGCAGGGTTTTATGTCAAAGAGTGGTCATTGTGTGCATGTGACAACAATATCAAAAATTCTCCACAAATGTGGCTTGTATGGGAGGGTTGCACGAAAAAAGCCTCTTCTTAAGAAAAGCAACATAAAGTCACGACTGAGCTTTACCAAAACGCACCTAGAAGATTCCGAGGCCACGTGGAAAAAAGTGTTATGGTCAGATGAGACTAAAATTTAATTATTTGGCCTCAACACCAAACGATATGTCTGGCGGAAATCCAATACAGCTCACCATCCAAATAACACCATTCCTAGCGTAAAACATGGAGGTGGAAATATCTTGTTACGGGGCTGTTTCTCTGCAGCAGGAACTGGAGCACTTGTCAGGATAGAAGGAAAAATGGATGGGGCAAAATACCGACAAATTCTTGAGGAAAATCTGCTGCCCTCTGCCAGAAAGTTATCAATGGGAAGAAGGTTTACCTTCCAACATGACAACGACCCGAAGCACACAGCAAAACTGACCACACAGTGGTTAAAGGAGAAAAAGGTGAATGTCCTGGCATGGCCAAGTCAGAGTCCAGACTTAAACCCCATTGAAAATCTGTGGAATGACTTGAAGACTGCAGTCCACAAACGGACACCATCAAATTTAACTGAACTTGAACAGTTCTGCAAAGAGGAGTGGGCTAATATTGCAAAGTCTAGATGTGCAAAGTTAGTAGAAACGTATCCCAACAGATTAAAGGCTGTAATTAAAGCAAAAGGTTATTCAACCAAATACTGAAACAAGGGGGTGATCCTTTTTCCAACCCATTGATTCTGTTTTTTATATGTTCATTTTTTTCAGACATGTTGGTGTTATATCTTTTGGTTGGGTGTTATAAGTTGCACTAAGTAAATACAGTTAGACAAAACAAAAAATGTGTCTGTCTTCATTTCAGGCTAAAAAGCAACAAAATGTAATTATTTTGAAGGGGGGTGATTCTTTTCTATACCCACTGTATGTGTAATTAATAACCATTAATTATACTTTTCCTAAGCGTCAAGGACCCCGGCTAAGATAGCGCTGAACCCTGCGCCTCAGGCGTCCTCCCGATCACGGGAACAGGAAGAGGAGGGGAACCCGCTATAGCCGAAGATGCTCTGTTGTGCCTTCCGTCACCTCGTTCTGTTCCGAGTGCAAAGGCCGTCATGTTTGTGTCAAACACTGTGTTCGAGAGGTCCGTATCAGACGTGCCCACACAAACTGTTATGGCAGAAAAATTAAAAAGACAAACATCCTCAAAAAGAGAGAAAAATTCCTCTTCCGTTGTCTTCACTCAGTGATCCTGAGCGATCGCTCGATCCTATACTACCCCTCACCACATAGGCCGAGGCCTGGCAGGCCATCACCGGAGTGTCACAGTGGGTTTTGGGCATAATAATGCCCAAGAGGTTATTCACTTCAATTCGCTCGCCGCCCCCCACGATTCAGTGGCGTGGTGCCCACAGTGGTTTAGAGCAAGGACAAAGATGTCCTACGCACCGAAGTAAAGAACCTGCTGGTGAAAGGAGCCATAGAAATCATCCCCCCAGCCCAGAGCGAGTCTCGATGACTGGCTCATTCTGGCCCAGTCAGAGACCGAGCTAATGAATCACAGGTCCCTCCTCCTCAGCCACTTAGGGTGTCTAGGACTCAGGGTCAACTTTGTCAAGAGCGCACTGTCCCCCAGCTGGCAAATAGTCTTTCTGGGGATAGTTTTTGACTCCACCCATATGAGGGCAGCAGTCTCACCGAGCAGGGTTCTAGCCATTCGGCGGCTCACGGCTTCTTTCAAGATTGGAGACTTTCACCCTCTCAAGGTTTTCCAAAGGATGCTAGGCTAAAACCGAGAGTTCCATTCCATGCTTGGCATTACGGATGCCTCCGTATCAAGGTGGATCAAGCCTGTGTCACAGCCCTCACCCCTAGGAGAAACACTCAATGGATGGAAGAGGGCATTCCCCTTGGCCTAACATCCAGACGGAAGGTAGTCATGACAGACACTTCCAACTCAGGTTGGGGAGCGCTGTGCGATGGCAGACCAGCCTTTCGGACATTGGTCAGAAAGGCAGAAGCGCCTTCACATCAACTGCCTAGAAATGCTAGCAGTGCATTTGGGCCTTCTCAACTTCCTGTCGGAACTGAAAGGTCACCACGTCCTAGTCCGCTTGGACAACATGACAGTGGTGTCCTACATAAATCAACAGGGGGGCCCTTTCATCCAGACACCTCTTCACTCTCATGAAAGATCTTCTGGAATGGGCTCAAATCCATCTACGGTCACTGAAAGCGGTCCATGTGCCGGGCAGACTGAACCAGGGCGCAGACATCTCGAGCAATGTCCCCTTGGACGAATGGATGCTCCATCCCTTGACGGTTCAGAAAATATGGGATATCTTCGGCAGGGCAAGAGTCGACCTCTTTGCATCAGAACTGTTACTGCCCAATTTATTTCTCGAAGGAACAGGACGCGTTGGCCCACAGCTGGCCCAACCTCCTCCTCTACACCTTCCCCCCCGATCGCCCCGATTCCTCAGGTTATCAGGCGAATCAGGGAACAGAGACAGAGTTCTGTTGGTGGCCCCACTCTGGAAAAAACAGCACTAGCTATCAGACCTAACTCAGTTACTGTCAGCAGCCCCGTGGCCCATCCCCCTGAGATGAGACCTTCTTTCTCAGGCGAACAGAACTATTTGGCACCCCAGACCAGAACTGTGGGCTCTACATCTATGGCCTCTCGATGGGAGCCTACAAACCTCCCTGAGAATGTCTTAAATACTATATCTCAGGCTAGAGCTCCATCTACAAGACAGCTTTACAGCCTTAAGTGGTCTGTTTTTGCTACCTGGTGTAAAGCCCACGGCGCAGACCCAACTTCCTGTGACATATTGTTGATATTGTCCTTTCTGCAAGAGTTGTTGGAAAAGGGTCGCTCCCCTTCCACATTCAAGGTCTATGTAGCAGCCATAGCAGCATACCATGCTTCTATATCCGGCCAATCAGTGGGTAAGAACAACTTAGTTGTTCGTTTTTTGAAGGGTTCCAGAAGGCTCAACCCGCCTCGGCCCCTTACTGTCCCTTCTTGGGACCTGCCCTGAAGGGCCCTCCGTTTGAGCCACTTCAGTCTGCTGACCTAAACCCTTTTGGCTCTAGCATCGGTGAAACGCATGGGCGACTTGCAGGCTCTCTCTGTGAGTCCATCCTATCTGGAATTCAGGCAAGGCTATGGTACCTTTGACTCCTTTCAGGGCCCAAGTTATAACACTCCTGGCTCTTCCCCTGTCTGAGCAAGACCAGGACTTCTTCCTCCTTTGCTCAGTCCGGGCATTGAGGACCTACATTGAGAGTTCCGCCTCGTTTAGGCAGTTGGAACAGCTTTCGCGTTTTTCGGTGACTGCTCCAACTTGCCATGGGCGTGGTCTAACGGTGTAGCCACGTCGGATATTTGTGCGGCAGCAGGCTGGGCCTCCCCTTCCACATTTACCAGGTTCTATAATTTGGATGTCCCAGCTTTACAGACCCGGATCCTTTTGGTTTAATGGCTATACTGCCAGCCTTCTTGGTACGTTCTTGGCCCTTTGTCAAGTGCCAAGGTTGTACTGCTTTTCAGACAGACTTTCGGTCATGACCTCTTAGTTCCTGGTGAGCTAAGGTCTAGAATCGCTTGTTGTCCCTGCTAACACGGCGAGATTGTACTGGTTCCCCATAAGCGTCTGTGACACAGTACGAGTGAAACTATCGAAAGGGAATGGTTCCCTGAGATACGGGAACGAGTACTGTGCTGCCTGCCGTGCCAATCGCTGCCAACTCAGTCGTCGCTTCAGTTGAAAAATCTGAATAACCGTGGCAAAGCACCCACTTATATAGCAGATTACTCCACCCATTCTGGTGGGATTTCGCTAAATTCAGTCTCAGAGAAAATAAGGATTTTCCCATAAGCGCCTGTGAGGCAGTACTCGTTCCTGTATCTCAAGGAACCACAGTTAAGTAACCGAGTATGTTTACCTTATAATGGTTTTCTATGGGAAACCATTTAATGTGGAACTTTGCACATTGCGTTTTTATTTCAGGTTAATTTGCCTGTCAGTACAAAATACACATCATCAATAAGGTGTTTACTGCATTAAGCCTATTAATACCTGCATTTTACTACATTACTACTTAATGACAACTGCATAAAAATAACTGGTGGTCAGTGGAGCAAAGCTTCGTTTTGCCCTCCAAGTGGCATTCCTATAGGCTTGTGACGTCACGTGAAAACTATCAATAGGGAGGTTTTTGTCTAAATAAAAGAAAAAATTATAATTTACACAATATGTTATTACATAGTATTTTATAATGTACTACAGTACTGATGTATAAATATCTGCCACCTAATTACCATTTACCCGCCTGTTGCTAAAGAAAATGTGTGTAATTTTAGTTTCATTATTGGCACTTTGTGTAACTAGAATATGTCACTTTTTCCACTTAGTGTAACTGCCAAAAACATCATTGATCAGTTAAAGACAGTTCAGTGTTGATTCAGTTCTGTCTAATACGTAAAATTAAATTATGAAATTAGTTAAATTAGGCAATATAGCAATGTTCACAAGTATGAGGCCTTATTAACAAGCCTTTGTAAAAATACCTGTTAGCACATTTGTTTGTAAAGTAACAGCTTCGACAGCTGTGCTGAACTAATGTTCAGTGTTTGTCATGTGACAAGCATACTACTCTGATTTTTTTCCACATACTATTCTTCAAAAAAATTAGTAGGCAGCATGCACTGTGTACTGGGCAGTAAGCGGTAAGCAAGTATGCCATTTCAAACACCGCCTATGGTTCCCCAGATTTATATGGAACATAAGAGACACTGTTCCACAGGCTATACAGTATGTTCTAAGCACTTAAGGATTCAATTATCATATGGTCTTAGATAACTAAGCCAGCTGCGCTGGACATCCACATCCATCTAACAATGTTCCAGCTGATTTCATCACAGTTCTCATCATCAAGAGAACAAATAAAGGTGTCTCACTCTATGTTGTTCAGTTTAACTTCTATTAAAATGCACTTTTTTTTATCCAGGGCAAGGTTAGGAAGTCCTGATCTTTTACATTTTCTACTTGGGTTTAACATCATAAAATAATTTAATATCTTAAAAATGATATAGGTTCCAATAGAAAAAGTTTTCCTTACCAGCCAAAGCAAAACATGACGAATGAAGCTCCAATGATGGTAGCGACAGCATGTCGAACCTCAGGGGTGGTGCGCTTCGAATTAAGACAGAGGCGAAACCAAAATGCAACTGCTAGTCCAAAAACCTGGCAGGCAATGAAATTCACCTAAAGTGAGAAACAGAGGTCAATTTTATTTTTTGTTATACATGCTGCTCTTAGGGTCTATTTTCATTAAGCATATTTTTTCCCCTACAGTGTCTTGCAAAATTATTATTTTTTCCTTTTTTTCCCCACATTTTTTTCCCATATTTTACAGTCACATTTATCCACACCTTTTTCAGTGAGACTTAAAATTTAGCTCAGGAGCATATTCATTTCAGTTTCTAGTTTCTGAAATTCAATTGATTGGACATGATTTCAATAGGCACTTATACAACCCCAATTTCAGAAAAGTTGGTTTGTTTTGTGAAATGCCATAAAATCAAGAATATGTTATCTGTTCATTCTCTTCAAACTTTATTTAGTTGACTAAAGTACAAAGAAAAAAAAAATGTTTTCAGTGGCCAACTTTTAATTTAATTTTGTAAATATAAGCAAATTTAGATTTTCATGGCTGCAACACATCCAAAAGTTTGGACAGAGGCAAAATAAAAGTGAAAAGGTTATAGAATATCCAAATTAAACCGTTTTGAAACAGTTCACAGTAAGCATGTGAAATGGAAAGTTGAAGATATCATGTTTGGGTATAAAAGGAGCATTTCAGTCTTTGCAAGCAAAGTTGGATCATGTCTCATCACTTTGTGCCAACAAATCAAAAATCTTATTATCATCACATTTCTTAATAAAAAAAAATGTAGGTCTTTCACTAACTACCACACATAACATACTGAAAAGATTCAGGGAATCCAGAGAAATGTCATTCTGTGTAGGGCAAGACAAGACACATCAGGTGAATGTGCATGACATAAAAGCTCTCAGATGGCAATGCATAAGAAACCGTCATGCTGTGGTGTTAAATAATAGTCACATGGGCTCAGGAGTACTTCTGAAAACTGCACTCACTTAACACATTCTACAGCTGCGTCAATAAATGCAACTTGAATTTATGTTGCTTTAGCAGAAAGCTATACATCAATTCTATGCAGTAATGCCATGGTGTTCTCTGGGCCAGAGCTCATCCCATCTCAGTCAAAAATACCACATTTCAGCTTGTTTCTGGGAAAAAAGGACATCAAATTCTCAGTGCCAAAGACCAAATTCAGTTATTTAATTCAGTCAATTAAATAAATATTAAAGAGAATGGACAGATAACATATTTTTGATTGTATGGCATTTTACGAAATGTCTCAACTTTTCTGTAATTGCTGTATGAGGTCTAATGGCGGAAAATGCACAGAGCAAATACAAAGCCATGCAGCCACAGAAAACTGCCTGCGGTTGAAGATTCACAAGAGCATAGTTATCTTTATCTTCATAGTTCTAAATGGAAGAAGTTTGGAACAGGACTAGAGCTGGCTACCTCAACAAACTAAGCAATTTGGGGAAAAGGCGGCTGTAGCATTAAAAAAATTGAACAAATAAAAAAATTAAACACTACAACGATTCTTATTAAAGCAACTGTATTAAAGTTCTTCTGTCAAGAGCAGTGTGATTTTTTTTCTTTTTGTGTTTTGTTGTTTAATTAACATTATAGGGATATTTGATTGAGTGCCATCTGTATTTAGCATTAGCTTTCAATAAATTGAATGAACAAACCAAAAAATAAAACACTACAGTGCATCCGAATCCATGTATCATTCGTTCTTTTTTTTTTTAAAATTTAATATTGAAAGAAGAAACATGATGATTTTTCCATTTTTTTCCATAAGCATTCAGCTTGATTGAACTGCTTGAATATTCGATTTCTACACATAGGCCATTGTTACGACTTCCAATTCGGCTGCTAAATGATGATGTAATTTTAGGTCTGGGGATAAAGGAAGTCAACACAAAAAAAAAGAAAATAATAAAGAAATTAGAAATGTATATATAATCAGGGAGGTTGTTTGTTACTAAATGTTGAAATGAGTGTTGAAATGAAGCAAAACAGAAACCAAAATAGCGTTTTGAAGGGTTCTTTAGTGAGTAATTGTGTCCATCAAAGGAACTTTGTTTTTATATTTACAATGAAAACACAAACGTACATCCAAACATATATTTACAAAAGTATATACAACATTGAAAAAGTAAACTCAAAAGTGCGAGACGTGAGCGGAGCTGAAAGCAAAGAAATTAATAAAACAAAACACAAACTAACTTCAACCGAACCCACTCTAATCTAAACAAAGAAAAGAAACAATACTTCGGCGTAAACTCAACACTTTGAGTCAAGAGATGAGTTCGGCCAACAGCTCTTAATAAGAGAGTGGTAAACAAATCACAGCACAAACGGGAAGGTAGTCCGTATCAAGTCACAGTTAAAACAGCAACACGAAGAAAAAAGGAGCGCAGAGAGTGTAAACGAATCGTAATAATAATAAACTAATTCAAAGGATGGACAGTGTGACAAACTAATGAAAGCCGATCGACATAGGAAGATGCGCTCTGCCGTCTTACGTCACTTCCGAGCTCTTTATGGAAGACTGGGGAAGCCTGATTGGTTCAGTGGTAGGTGTCGTCGAACGTCCAATGGCCAATGGAAAGATCTAAAAGTAATATAAGAGTAGAAACGAGGCAAAAATAGAAAAGTAACACCTTCCAACATTATTGCTGGATGTAACAGCCATAACGAAACGCCCCATTCTGCTGATTGGTCAGCCGAAGATCAAACCGTGCAGTCATCGGTCCTTCCTCAGTTTCATGCAGAATAGTCCTCCGCTGCAACTACATTTAATCTTTTTCTCATCAAACAACCAGGCCAACGAATTTCTCACCAGGCTCTACAGTATGCCCTCAGACCCCTTTGATATACTTCGGCACGATTTGCATTATTTTACGACACATTAAAAAACTGAAAGCCATTCTATGCCACCGTTTTATTTGACATCAATTAAAACCTATTATTAATTAAATAAACTTGTCTATAGGGGCGTTTATCTGCTTAAAGTTTAACCCAATGCAACTTATTGAAACTGTGTGAACTTTTTTTTTATAAATTATTCATTCATTCATTCATTAACTATAAAATTCTTAACTCTATAGTTAAGTATTTAAGTTTATTCAGGTTTTAATTGATGTCAAATATGATGTCTCTTTTCTCTGCCAAATAAAAACCTCCAAAGCAAGTCATTGGTCATTCTCTCCACGCTGTCCGTGTACACAGTATAAACACTATAAACAAAATTATAAACACAAACAAAAAGTAAATATTTTGTTTGATAAAATGTATTACATATGTGACCCTCGACCACAAAACCAGTCATAAGTCACTGGGGTTTATTTGTAGCAACAGCCAACACAAAATGGAGGAAAATGTTTACAGAATGATGTGCTCTTGTAAACAATTTTGTGCTCTAGTAGTAATTTATTTATCGGTTGCATAGATGTGAATGTGATGGTGGGCACAATTTTCACTACATGCATTCTTATAAAAGCTACAAATGCTATTCTGTCAAGTGCAGGGAGTGACTTTCTACTTGTTTTTTGTTGTTGTTGTTGTTTGATTATCTGACTCTGACATTTAATTCAAGAGACCAGATGAGACACAAGTTCACAAGAAGGAGACGAGGTTGAGATTTTTACACATTTCCAAAAAAAATTCTCAATGACCAAATACATGCTTGTATGGTCTGCACATGCATTTTGAATTGTTTGAACTTATCTTGTAGGCTCTCTCAAATTTCCAAGTGCAAATAGAGACCAACATTTAAGCTATTTAATTTAAGCATGATACAGAGCTATAGACAACACTATTATAGCCTACATACTAATAACAGCCTAAATTACCAATCCTACTTACCAGCTGTTCCAAGCCTTGTTGATGTCCTTTGTCTCCCTCGTGTTTGTGTGTGTGTGTGTGTGTGTGTGTGTGTGTGTGTGTGTGTGTGTGTGTGTGTGTGTTACCCGTCTACTTAACTGCATCCAGCGTCTATACACCAGCTCCTAGAAATCCAGCAATAATCACAGTCTTTGTTCAACCTCGTAAACAAGAACACAATTGTCAGTTTAATCCATTATTCAGTGAAGAACTTCATCAAGTTGGACCTCCGGAGAGCATATAACCTCATTCAGATATGTGAGGGGGGCGAGTGGAAGACTGTTTTTGTGACCCCTACTGGCCACTACGAATATCTGGTCATGCTGTATGGTCTAGTCAACGCCCCCTCTATATTCCAAGGGTATATGAATGAGGTGTTCTGGGAGTACCTCCACCGCTTTGTGCTGGTTTACATTGATGACATCTTATTGTACTCCCGGAACGAGGCCGAACATCGCCAGCACGTCTCGGAGTTCTTCCAGCAGCTTTGTGAGCATCAGTTATATCTCAAGGCAGAGAAGTGCACCTTTCATTAACATTACATCCAGTTCCTGGGTTATCACATCAGTGCTCACAGCATCAAAATGGTCGAGAGGACGGTGGAAGTGATCAAGACCTGGCCCATTCCTTCCACCATTAAAGAACGATTCCTAGGTTTCTCCAATTTCTATCGTCGATTCATCCTGAACTACAGTTCCATCACAGTCAAGTCAGCTTTATTTATATAGCGCTTTTTACAATACAAATTGTGTCAAAGCAACTTTACAGTATTAAATGGGAAAGTAATATATCAATTCAAAAGAAACTTTAAACAATTTAAAATTAATCAATAGTTCCAAATTAATAAATTGTTAATTTTATAAATTGTTAATTTTATCACATTGTTGAAGTCAACACCTCAACATCACAGCACCACTCACAAATCTTCTGAAAAACAAGCCCAAGTCTCTGTTCTGGAATCCTGAAGCTGCTGCAGCCATGAGGAAACTCCAGGAAGCTTTCACCACAGCTCCTCTCCTGATGCATCCTGATCCTCATAAATTCTCACATTGTTGAAGTCAACACCTCAACATCGGGAGTAGGAGCCGTGTTGTCACAGCAACAGGGGAATCCGCCACAACTCCATTCATGCAACTTTTCTCAGAAGTTAACCTCAGTGGAGCAAAACTATGACATCGGGAATAGAGAACTACTCGCCATCAAGCTCGCCCTTGAGGAATGAAGACACTGGCTAGAAGGAGCTCTTCATCCCTTCATTGTCTACACTGATCACCGAAACCTTGAATACCTCTGAGAAGCAAAGAGATTAAATCCCAGGCAAGACAGGTGGGCTTTGTTCTTTACCCGATTCATTTTTACCATCTCCTATTGTCCCGGGACAAAGAACGTCAAAGCAGATTCTCTGTCAAGACTTTACGCTCCAGACGAACAACCTGAAAATCCAGAAACTATCATTCCCACAGATCCCATTGTAAGCCCTATCCAATGGGCTCTAGAAGAGGACATAGCAGCAGCAAGTGTCTCCGATCCACCATGGCTAAAACCAGTGTTGCCAGATTGGGCGGGTTGCCGCCCAATTGGGCTTCTTTTGATAGTCTTGGACCGGAGAATAATGCACTGGGCGGGTAGACAAAATTTGGGCTGCTTTTAAAACATGAAAACCGCCCAATCAGCTGCTTTTTCTTCACTTTTGTTATACAGGTCATGCTATTTTAATATGTCCGAGCTCAAAGTATCACAGTAAAATAATGTGTAATGCAGTCATCAACTTCTTTTTTTTTTTCCTTAACGCAACCCATGGTTTAGTTTAACAGAGACCTGTCAATGAATTTACCATCTTTTATGTTGGTGAGATGTGATGATTCGTGAGTGATGGGGTTTTGGCGCTACAAAGGTCAAGATTTTGAATGTGCAGCTATATATTCTTTCATTCATTTTATTTAAGTGATTGCGATGGCAAAGTGGCCTAAATATAAGTTACACGATAAAAAGTCTAAGTGACTCGTGATTACACGTGGTGAGAGATGAATAGAAGGCTTCAAAGTATAATTGTAACTGAAGAACAGTTGAATGAACAGTTAATTAATAATCAAAACTGAATATGGGACTAGTATACGATGCTGTGCTGCATCTGAACATCTTTTAAACCGTCCAGACTATGGTATAATTGGCAATGACAGCTGCTGGACTTGAACAGTTTTGACTGTGCAAAGTTCTACATTATGTTCTAAAATGTGCACTTTGTGAAATATGTGTTATTTCTGTTCGATAACGCACAAGACAAAGGTAAATGCATTATTGTTATCATCATTATTTTATTTTTGCTGTTCGATTATCATGTGTCAGTGAATAACACATTTCTGACTGTCGTGATGTATACATGAACGGGAGTAAATGGCAGCTAAATTAGATTGCTTTCTGATCACTTTATAGTGCACTTTTTGCACAAAAAAAATTAGCTTATTTTCACTGTGGACATTTTACTGTTGGCCAAGTCATCGTTAAATTCTTGATTGCCACTTTGAAAAGATTTCTGGACATTTTCAGCATATTTTTGGACTCCCTTTAATGTATCTGTGAATGCTCTGTGAAATTGATTATCTTTATTTTATTTTGTCATTATTGTTTTTTAAAGAGATAAAAATGGTCTTGACATGGACATGGCAATAAAATTCTATCACAATTCTATTAAAATTTTGGGCTTGTTTTTTGTTGAAGTGGGCGGGTTTTGGTGAGCTTTTGGGCTGGGAATCGTCAACCCGATCTGGCAACACTGGCTAAAACACCTCACCACTCACCCACTGGAAAACTCATACCTTTACCCATTCCCCGGTGCCCATGGTCACACTTAGGGGTAGATTTCATCACAGACCTCCCTGCATCTGATAACAATACTTGCATCCTGGTGATTGTGGACAGATTCTCAAAAGCCTGCCGATTAGTTCCTCTGAAGAGACATACAGCAATGGAGACTGCAAAATTACTGTTTAATCATTTATTCCGTGACTTTGCCATTCCTGAAGAGATCATATCTGATAGATGCCCACAGTTTATCTCCTGTGTATGGAGAGCCTTCTGCTCACTCCAAAGTGTGACCATCAATCTATCTTCAGCAACGGTCAAACAGAAAGAAAGATCCAGGAAATGGGTTAATACCTCTGTACCTTCTGCCATGGTCACCAGAACACCTGGAACCAGTTCCTTGCATGGGCCGAGTACGCACAGAACTCCCTACGACAACCCTCCACGAACCTCACTCCATTTCCCCTGGACAGGGGAACCCTCAGATGTCCCCTCTGTCATCCATTGGTTCCAGGAGAGTGGGTCTGGGACTCAGCACATCAACATCTACAGCGGGAAGTAAGACGCTATCAGCATCATGCCAAATGTACAGAGAGGCCCTGCTCCAACCTTCCACCCAGGACAAGAGGTATGGCTCTCCACTCAAGACATTCGGTTGTGCCTCCCCTGTAAGAAGCCCAGGTATATTGGTCCCTTACCTGTCATCCGCCACAATACAGAATTCACCCCACATTCCATGTCTCGTTGCTCAAACCCTGTCACCCACTCTGACACCACAGAGCCTGGTGTCACAGACGAACCTCCTCTCCCAATAGTGCTGGAGGACGGTACGGCTTACTACATGAGGGAGATTCTGAGCTCACAACGTCGTGGTGGCAGATTGGATTACCTCGTTGACTGGGAAGGTTACGGTCCTGAGGAAAGGTCATGGATTCCAAGGGACGACATCCTCGATCCCAATCTATTGACAGAAGTTCACGCCTCTCATCCTCACGACCCGGCCCCACGCAGTAGGGGTCAAACCACCACGGCGTCGGTATCTTTGGCCCTCAGGAGTGGGCCGTGCAGAGGGGGATTCTGTCACGGACACGCCAGGCTCTTCCACCAATCAACGCTCACAATCACCGGACTACTGATCACACACATTTGACTGTCATTCACTAATCACTCACACAGCACTATAAGACACTGTTCACAGTGTCACATCGTCTGGTCTCCCATGTGGAAAAGGACTCTAACCTCCCTGATATCACTTACCAGTTGTTCAAAGCCCTGTTGATCTCCTTCGTCTCCCTTGTGTGTTCCTGTGTGTATGTGTTACCCGTCTACTTACCTGCATCCAGCGTCTTTACACCAGCTCCTGGAAATCCAGCAATGATCACTGTCTTTGTTCAACCTGGTAAACAAGAACACAATCGTCAGTATTATCCATTATTCAGTGAAGAACTCTAACTGCTATACTCACCATTCCATTGGTCATCTTCATGCAGTTCAATAGATCTGTCTGTTTGATTCCAACTCACCTGTGTGTCAAGTCTAACTTCCCGTTACATATGTTGTGAGAGCACGCAAGGTGCCACTTGAATGTCTTTCCTCAGCAGCAGAAACTTCATACTCTGTCATTCACAGTCATACAGATAACAGCAGGACATTATTCGAAATTGAAAAATATCTTTTTTATGTACATAAAAAAAAAAATGCTTTAGTCTCCTTGAACACGTATGCCACAAACACTGACGGCACCTACTTTTAACAGTCTACTGCATTAAGATTATTTGATGTGAACTGCAATATGTAGGAATTCGGCTCTGTCAACAAGAGAACCACAGAATCACATTTACAAAACATCTGGAGATTCTCATTCCAACTGGGCTTTGCCATAAAACTTACCGATTGCCCTCACGTGAGCAGCCTAAGAATCATAAAAGCAATCACTCCCCATCTCTGGCGCCCCATCTAGCCCCGGAAAGGTGGTGAACTAGCGATAAGATAATCCACTCAGAAAACAGGACACTCGTCCTCCGTGGGGAGCAATTAAAACCAAATGTTCGGACCATCACCTCTTCCCCGACAGGATCAAAGGGAAAAAACGGGATGGCCTAATCAACAGAAATTCCTTTTCTGCTTCAGATCAGCCACGGAACAGATGGCCCGTGTCACCACTGACCCACTATTCATAAATTGATAATCAATAGACAAAGACGCAAAAACAGGCGCGCAATTTCAACTCCCCCTCCCCTCTTTTACGCATTGATCACTAACGCGGACTCACCTGAAACTAGAGAAAACGATCTATAAGAACGACCTATTTTCTTTCAGAGCAAATATACTCGCTAATAGTGTACTATATATCTTTGCTGTATTCTTCTATGTATTTTACGTGAACAGAATTATCTGTGCCTTGTACCTCTTCTGTTGTCTATATGTGGGAATTACCAAAATGTATCACTATGGGATTCTTTTCAAACCCAGTAACTTTCATCACCCTGAACTCGTATGTGTGTGTGTGTGTGTGTGTGTGTGTGTGAGAATGCGTGTGAATCTCAGTAGTTTTAGTTTCTGTATCATAGAGTAGTTTAATAAACCAGTGTTTCATTTTTCTTAAAGAGCCGTGTCTTGTGTCTGAGTTCATAAGTTATTGTATGCCCAGATCCAGTTACCTAAGCTTAAAGTATCTAAACCTTTCCTTGTTATATATGGCCAGGAGCGTAATATAAACAACAGAATAGGTATTGAGTTAAACCTTTTGGTGGATAAACTGTTAATGAATGCTAACTGTCCAGTGTGAATTAAATTGATCACACAATTCCGAATCCTTACGATTCAAATTTCAAACTGAATCAATTAAAATTTGATCTAGTTCCTACAATTATATAAGTTACTTTTGAATAAATCATGTTTCACATAGGGCTGGTTCGAATACCATTTTTTGAGCTTCGACGCTTTGGTGGTAATCAATATTGAATATTCAAAGCTTCGGTGGGAGGGGCAAAGAATATAATAAAGGCAGAAATCTCTGTGTGTCTGTTTGCATTTGTAATATGTCGGGAATCGTTCATCCAAACAACTTCACGCGTCACGAATGTGTTGCTGCAGACCCAAGGGAATTCCGCTCCAATGCCCTTACACCACGAGTCTAGGGCAGTGGTTTTCAAACCCTAGGTCGCAACCATCAGGTGGGTCGCAGGACTTAAAAAATAGATCACCAGGATGATTTCCGGAAAATGTATATATGTATGTAACAAAGTTCAAGACTCTGGGAAGGATGCGGGAAACTGTAAACGTAACTTTAATAACAAAAGTTACACATTTTTAATACCCCTTTTAGAGAACGTAGCTCCCCAATGTGCACAAATTAGGCTATATAACATATCTAGGCTTTATAACTGTTGCAGTGAGTTCTTAGAATAGAATATAGGCTGGATGGCGGAAGCGTCGCAGATTTGCTGCCTGCCGATTTTCCTTTCCGCGCCTATGTTAACAAATTAGAGCAGCCACACTGCCTGTGGCATATGCGCGTATCAGGTGTGGTCCAACCATACTGTGACCCCGCGACAGAATAAGTAAAGCGGATTTTTTCCGCAGCGGTCACGTAACAAACCCGCTCCACATCCGCCACGCAGGCAGTGTGGCCCAGGCGTAAGGCTTCGTTTGAAAACGGCATGCAGCTCCGCTCACACACTCTGTTAGGCTGGCTAGACAGCTCACATTTCAAAAAAATATTTATTTATATTTCAAACTTTAAAATAAATCGCAACCAGGTTGCAAGCTATAGTGAAACTAGTACCTACACTCTTTTCTCCGTGGCTTGCTGACAGCTCTTTCCCCTTCCGTTCACTAATGGGCATTTCAAGCGCGAATGAGATCTGTTTCGCGGAGGATGTCACGTGTTGAAAAAATAATAATATTCGACAATGAGATGACCCCCAAAACAGGAATGGTTTTACAGGTGGATGCAACTGACATTTTTTCCCGCTCATGTTTTTTGACTGTTTTTCACTAGTTTTGCATTTGGCTAAGGCCACTGTCACTACTGGTAACATGGGGTGATACCTGGACCCTACAGAGGTTGCACAGGTAGTCCAACTCCTCCAGGATGGCACATCAATATGTGCCATTGCCAGAAGGTTTGCTGTGTCTCCCAGCACACTCACAGGAGCATGGAGGAGATTCCAGGAGACAGGCAGGTACTCTAGGAGAGCTTGACAGGGCCGTAGAAGGTCCTTAACCCATCGGCAGGACCGGTATCTGCTCATTTGTGCAAGTAGGAATAAGATGAGCTCTGCCAGAGCCCTACAAAATTACCTCCAGCAGGCCACTGTTGTGAATGTCTCTGACCAAACAATCAGAAACATGAGGGTGGCCTGAGGGGCCGACGTCTTCTAGTGGGGCCTGTGCTCACTGCCCAGCACCATGGAGCCCGATTGCCATTTGCCATTGAACATCAGAATTGACAGGTCCATCATTGGCGCCCTCTTTTCGCAGATAAATGCAGGTTCACCCTGAGCACATGTGACAGACGTGAAAGGGTCTGGAGAAGCCATGGAGAACATTATGCTGCCTGTACCATCGTTCAGCATGACCGGTTTGGTGGTGGGTCAGTGAGGGTCTGGGGAGGCATATACATGAAGGGATGCACAGACCTCTACAGGCTAGACAATGGCACCCTGACTGCCATTACGTATCAGGATGAAATCTTTGGACCCGTTGTCAGGTCCTACGCTGGTTCAGTGAGTCTTGGGTTCCTCCTGGTGCAAGACAATGCCTGGAGAGTATGCATGCAGTTCTTGGAGGGTGAAGGAATTGATACCATTGAATGGCCCCCATGCTCGCCTGATCTAATCTAAATCTAAATCAAGAACACCTCTGGGACATTCTGTTTTGGTCCATCCGACGCCACCAGGTTACACCCCAGACTGTCCAGGAGCTTAGTGATTCCCTGGTCTATATCTGGGAGGAAATGCCCCCAGGACACCATCTGTTGTCTCAATAGGAGCATGCCCCGATGTTGTCAGGCATACATACACACACTTGGGGGCCATACAAACTACTGAGTTCCATTTTGAGTTGCTGCAATGAAATTTCAGCATAATGGATTAACCTGCTGCATACTTTCTTCACTTTGATTTTCGGGGTGTCTTTGAATTCAGCCCTCTGTAGGTTAATCATTTTCATTTCCATCAAACCATGTGGCATCCTTTCGTTCCTAACATATGACCCAGTCCATATCAGTATAGATATCCATCATGATATATTTCCCTATTGAGATCTGATGTGTTTTCAAAGAGTTCCTTTAATTTTTTTGAGCAGTGTACTTAAAACCCTTCTTCCAATTCAACTCACCAGGTAATTGGGGTAACCTACTCTCCCATTTTCCGACAGCCAGTGCTTCGCTCTTCTCCCAATTAACTTTTGCAGCTGAAATTAATCCAAAATCATTAACGACAGAAACTAGCAGATTAATGTCTTGTTGCCCACTTACCATAACAATTACATCATCAGCATAAGCTAAAATGTGATGCTTTACATCATAATACAATGTTAAACCTTTATTTTTTTCTTATTTCACATTGTTTCAATAGCTAGAGTAAAGCATTCCAGACAATGCACAACCTTGTCTGATCTAGGGCTGCCCTCCACTAAGGATTTTTCTGGTTGATGTTGAAGGTTTTTATTGGTCACTGTATAGCCATTTATGTATCAAATAAGTCCACCATTATAAACATGTATTGTCTTTGTATAAAAGGCCTAAGTAAGCATGGTAAAGATGCCAGGAATGTGCAGACATACATTGTATGCTGAAGCAGCACATCCTGTTTTGACACAAGACCATGAACATGTGATGAGGCCTCTTCCTTAAGACCATGATCATATGATGGGGTCTTTTCCTTAACATAAGGAAGGCTTTCAGGATGCTGACTGGAGATGCAGCCAATTAAGGAAAACAATAGTTTCTCTATAGGAAATGTATAGAACACGCCTTGAGGAAACCTGTATAAAAGATGGTGCAAATTTGGATTCGATAGAGATACTTGGAGAGAGATTACTGTGATGGAGATTTCTCTGACGGAGATTGCTCTGATGGAGAATGCTTGGACCTGAGTTCTCTCGGCTTTTTTGTGTCAGCAATAAAGTCTAGCTTTTGAAATCAAAACCTGAAACTCAAGAATGTTTCTTCCAACGATAAAGAGGGGAAACCACAACATCTGGCGTCACGAACAGGATAGAAAAGAGCATTTGGTGATCACGATGGGCTAACTCTGGACGAACAACACAACAAATTGGCCAAAGGTAAGCAGCTTTTGCTTATATAGTTAGGTTGTGTTGTTTGCCAGAGTTGCTTGTGGTGAGACACTTTAAGTTCTTCTAATTCATCGAACTAAATTGTATGGAATGAATCTTTAAATAAAGAACAAAGAGAAAAAGGGGTTTTGATTCCAAAAGCACTGAATGCATGCATTGCTCTGTGTTTTCTGTTGAGCTGGTCTTGAGGAGAACAGGAAATTCAGATTTTAATATTTTAGATATTTGGAGTTTAAATGATAATGGGGGAGAAGCGCTGAGAAGAGTCCTACAAAAGGTAGGCATTAAAATCCTGCGAGTGTTGCCTTTATCGTGTAGAGGAAGTGAATCGATAAGACAGAGTGCAAACTTGATAGGTTATTTGTTGTGTTGAGGAAGAGTATCAACAAATATTAAGTTGTGTATTTAAATTGTTTTCTGATCTGTGTTTACTGTCAAGTGGGCCTTGATGGATGGCAGTAGACGTTAAGCAGATCTACATTGCATGCAATGGTCTGTGTTTGTTGTTAAGTGGGCCTTGAGGATAGCAATAAACGTGAAGCAGATGAAGTAGAAGTAAGTGTGCAAAGACCTATGGATACCGCTCTATTGGCGTTAGGAAGATTATAGAGGGCTGAATAGATAGGCAAAAATTCCTGCAGGGTACTGCTTTTTTACTGCATTGATGAGAAAAGTTCAGTGAAAGAGCGAGTAGAACTGACAGGTCACTCAGGAAGAGTGTAATGTAATGTAGTGTAGTCATGTAATGGTTTGTGTCCATGTTAATGTCTGTGTCTGTGTGAGTGATTGTGGTTGAAGCAGAAAATAAGCTCTGTATCTGGTGCAACGGGGGAGTGTGCCTATCCGGTACCATCACTTGAGTGTGATCGGGTTGCGGAAATGGACGCTGCTGGTGTTGCACTGGCGAAAAGTGACTCAGAGTATGAGCCCTAAATAATAGAGACTAATAAATATGAATAAATAAAGGGGACCTGTATAAAGGTTGTTTTAAGAAGTTATACAATAAATAGACTTTGCAAATTATTGTAATAAGAGATTAATTAAAATAAGATATACATTTATTATTTAATGATTTATCTTAATAGATAAATAACTAAGATTGCACGTGCTTAAAACTTATATCTTATATAAGATATCTAAAATTTGTATCTCGTTATCCCCGGGAGACAGTATGAAAGTTAATCCATTACAGAATTTTGGAGATTTAGGTTTGAATTAACTAAAAGATAACTTTTGATGCAATGTTGAATGAGAACAAGATTGGGTGACCAAGTTAATAGAAATTTTGATTTAAAAGCCATAGACATTTTAGAATAGCAATAGGAACTTATTGATGAAATATATGTTGGTTAGGGAAAAATCATTCACCACTGCTAGATTATTCTGAACTATCTATGTGAATTTAAAGAAAAATTAGGATTGAATTGTTTATCTTCCTATAAGAATGTCATACTACTGAAGAAAGAAAAATATTTTGATTTATTGCAGTATTCCTAGATAATAAACTGCTGTTTTCTGCATTTTTGCAAGGAAGAAGCTGCTGGCTATTTTTCTGCAATGAAGAACTTGCTTTACTAAATTAGAATAAGGGAACAGCTGAGACACCAGAAGAATGTTATATATGAAAGTGATGGTTGAAAAGTAAAAGTTTACAAAATGATAAATTTGATTAATGCAGTCTCTGAGTGTTAGAATTTCAGATGGCTTCTGCAACTGTGCCGGGAAAAAAAAGGAAGCAGAGAACTGGAGTCTGTCTAGTAATGTGGTGAAGAAACAAAGACAAAGCGGCAAAGAAAAGAAGAGGAAACGGCTGATGGACTTCTGGAGTGCACATTTCTGAGTGGAGAAAGGCTGACTTAAAGCAGGAAAAGGTGAATTTTTCACTTGAGACTTTTCCTGAGGATGAAGAGACCATCCTGAAATGCAAAACTGTGCCAGGATCAATCACAAGCTAGACTGAGGAGAAAAAAATAAAATAAAATAAAAAAAACAATGAAAGCCATACACCTGAACATCAGACCACCACATACTGACAACTCAGTCAACAGTCAAGCAGCTTCAACTGGCTGATGATCTACACTAAAGAACTTCCACCCTTCCCCTGCCATGCACAGGTGCTGCATATTTACTGATCACTATAGAGACTGCTTCAAATTTGTTAGTTATTTTATGAATTTAGTAAATATTGATCATTCACTGGTCTCACAGCAGTTCTTTTAATTCTATGTTTTAACTAACCTTCTTGATCTGCTTTTCAATAGGTACCTGTCCAGTCCAACCTTATGTCTTTAAGAAAAGAGAATTTGAACAGACAGAAGTGGGTGCTTGACTCACCAATTAGATAAAATGGAGCTGGATTTGGCATAGTGAGGGCTATTTGATTAATCAACTAAAGGGAAAGGTAGAACTGAATTATCCACAACAATGCTGAGCTTTAATGGAAAAAAGACAGATAGGAAAATATGATGATGAAATAAAATACTGGTCACTCCATTTTGTTTACTGAACATTTTAGGGCTAGATTGAATAAGATAATAATATAAAAGAATAACTATAAAGTTCCAAAAGTTCCAAAATCATGAAAATTACAACTGTCATCCCTGGGAGTAACAAGATAGAAATGTTGATATCCATGGATTCTAGATGATGCAGAGATCTCCAATCAACCTCTCAAAGTAGCTCATGAGCTATAATAAAAATGCTAAACTGATAAATGATAACGAAAAGTAAAAATAAACAAACAAGTGACATTTGAGAAATTACAATTGGCACTCTCAACTGCACAATGCCTAGGCCTAATATTATAAATGAAGTACTTTATTAGATTTTTTAGGGGAAAAATATGTTTAAACAGTGGTGTTCATAAAATAAATATATATGGCCAAAAAAGGGGGGTGTGAAAGGGTGTGATAAAATGTGGAAGGTGTGATAAAGTATGAAAGGATGTGAAAAAGTGTGAATGATGGTGTGATATGGAGTGAAAGATGGTGTCTGACGAGACACTGAGGCAAATGAATTATTAGCCAAAAAAACAACTGTATGTATATTTTGATATGTGGGCCCACAGGGCAAATTATGCCCAGTAAAATAATGACCATGGATGAATTTGGCTAAGTTTCCTGGTCAGTACCTAAGTTACTGTTGGGGCAAAAAAGAAAAACAGTGCCACACTTGCGCAGCGTATAAAATGGGAAGGCAAAGCAAGCAAGTTTGCTCTGTCCACCCCACAGCTAACTTTCTTTTCAGGATACCATGATGGAGCTGATTCTGTGTCAAAAGGATAAAATACTGTCTTAATGATTGTTAACATAAATAAAGTGGGTTGAGTGTTTTCCAGATCAACAGGTCTATACAACAGAGCAAGAATTTCTTATGCCTAAAATAATACAATTCAGAGATCACTGAATTTGCAAACTGTTAAAAATAAATTTGAAATTTATTAAAGCCAAAGTCTTTATATAATAGAAAATGGGTATTAACCCTGCTATAATACCAATGGATATGTGAAAGCTCAAAAAGAGGCCAGGACAGCCCTCAGCCCACATGAAATCTCCACAGGTTGCACCATTAAGGAAAACTGAACAGATGAGCGAATGAACATGCCTGATATCACTAACACAAACTCTGAAGATTTCCATTTTACAGGCAACAGAAGTTCTATCAAGGCCAGGGAAAGGTTTGCTCCACCAGTAAGAACCAGCGAGCAGTTATGAACTTCAACAACCCACACAGCAGGAAGTAAGGGATTAAGAGCGTGCTAGTAACGACTCTCCCTTGCCAACGAGGGAAAGACCATTGCAACGTCTCGCAAAGAGTCACCCTGGTGAAGATGGAATGATTGATGAAAAGGAGAAGGAAAGACAAAGACAAAGAATGAAGAAAACATGTACAATTGTGTCATGAAAAAACTTTTTTAAAAGAGTGAAGGAGACAGGATCTTTTACTATTCCAAGTCAAGTGTGGGATAGATGTTTGGTCCTGCTGCCTGCCAGAGTGCTGTTCCATAATCTGGTTATTGGTAATAAAACTATGTGACTTACCTTAGTCACTAAGTAGTGATAAGTGATGAGACTGAATTATGAGACTGCACTCTGGACAAAAAAGTGATGGTGAGACTAGTAAGTCTCAAAGGGGGGAATGTTGAAGGTTTTTATTGGTCACTGTATAGCCATTTATGTATCAAATAAGTCCACCATTATAAACATGTATTGTCTTTGTATAAAAGGCCTAAGTAAGCATGGTAAAGATGCCAGGAATGTGCAGACATACATTGTATGCTGAAGCAGCACATCCTGTTTTGACACAAGACCATGAACATGTGATGAGGCCTCTTCCTTAAGACCATGATCATATGATGGGGTCTTTTCCTTAACATAAGGAAGGCTTTCAGGATGCTGACTGGAGATGCAGCCAATTAAGGAAAACAATAGTTTCTCTATAGGAAATGTATAAAACACGCCTTGAGGAAACCTGTATAAAAGATGGTGCAAATTTGGATTCGATAGAGATACTTGGAGAGAGATTACTGTGATGGAGATTTCTCTGACGGAGAATGCTTGGACCTGAGTTCTCTCGGCTTTTTTGTGTCAGCAATAAAGTCTAGCTTTTGAAATCAAAACCTGAAACTCAAGAATGTTTCTTCCAACGATAAAGAGGGGAAACCACAACATTGACTAGTAGTCGTTAATTTTAAGCATTAGTCGACTAATTGCACGTTTATTAATAAACCATTAAAATCATTCAAATGAGTCTTTAATTACCTACATAGCCTAATAAGCACTCAAGCACACGCGTAAAACTTGCCACAGCACACCGTAGAAGTAATAATTATAAATGTGTCAGGGAAAAACAGTAAGGAGACTGTATTATCATTTTAATAATTTATTGAAAAACTAGTGCTTTCTGTTTTCGGATGAAGTCGGCGACAATGCCTTCTCCGCATCTCCGCAGTTGTGATGCGCCTGAATGCGTGTTTCATTCGGATTACATAATCTGAGAAAGTAGACATTTCACTCTCTCTCTCCCTCTCTCTCTCTCTCTCTCTCTATAAATATATTTACTGTTTGTAAGGCAAAGATATACATAGAATTTCGTGCTCAAGTTCACAGAAAACGAGATGACAGAAAGCGTATCCTGTTTGTTTTCATTATTTTACAACAGCGCAATGTTTCATTGTTATTGTGAGCATACACAAATAAACGTCTTTACAGATTCGAAAGATGATTTACCTGTATGCCCAAAAATTAGGAAGTAGGCCATTTTAAGAGCAAATGACCAAATCTGTGCCTTCATCTGTCCTATAGTAAGTGCGCGTCTCTTCATCTTCCACACTCCACACAGACACGGAAACAGCGCACATTTCTCTAGGGTAACATAAGATTGATGGCCATGTAAAGTTGCTACTACTTACATAGACCTATTTCAGATAATAATCCATATTTGAGGTCGATGAATGATAGGGTGTTGGATCTGCTGCCCAATGTACAATTACCACACAGACTAGCCATTAACGATCTCTCCGTCACGAACTGCGTTACTTTGCCTGAAGCTTTATTTATTTATTTCTGTGACTAAACAACTAATGAAAACTACAGTAAATAGCTGTAAAATAGCAACAGTAAAAGACTGTATAAACCAAAATAATGAAATCGCCATATTTTATACATTACATTATAAAATAAGAAATGGTACATAACTTTAGTTTTTACTCTGTGTAAAAAACACACATTCTTACTGTGAAAATATGTTTGTTTGTTTTTTGTTAATGGCAAAATATCATAACTTCGCAAGCAAGTAATTACCCTAAAATCAAAGGTATTTTGTTGATGTGTACTATAAAATTTACAATATAAAACCTTTCACAATTCAACAAACATGTAACTTAAATTCTACAGTAACAATTAGTTAAACAAATGGTTTATGTTTGTTAAAAAAGTCAATTTTAAGGTAAAACATATTTTAATAGATAAATTTACTCTAATTTACGGTACAGGCTACTTTTGTGTAATGTTCTATAAATAGCGGTCTATTCTGGTATTCTAAACAAAACAAAGAACAAAAAGATGAATTTCTTGAGATGAATCGTGGCACAACTTCACTTCTGCAGATTCAGCATTTCTTTTGAGGTAGGCCTGACACTGATCCAGACTAAAAAGTTTTCTTTTACACTCGTCTTAGTTATTTACAGGAAACGCAATACAGAACTAGATTTTTTTTTTTAAACTGCTGCCTCTCATAATTGGTGACAATGTAAAAGATACAGCAGATGATGTGTGACAGTTGACTCTGCTGCTGAAAGACATTGTGGATTTGATATGTGCTCAGAAAATCTCTGTCGCTCAGGTTGCCTATCTTGATGTTGTTATTCAAGAATATTTATAGTTGAGAAAAGCTCTATTTCCAGAAACTAACCTGAAACCAAAGCACCATTATTTCCGCCAGTACCCAGCACTATCCTGAAATGTGGTCCCTTGATGAGAGACTATGGGCCATGCGCTTCGAAAGTAAGCAGGGCTCGCAAAATCGCTAGCCCAACGTCCCGGGGCTATTGTGTTTTCCAGTCGGGCTACCAAAAAGTTTCACTGCCCTACCCGACGAGCTATCTTAAAGTACAGCTGTTACTAAGGAAACCGCAATATTTTAGCGCTCCTAAAGCGCCACCACGTGGCAGAGAATGATTTTGCATTTCCAATAAATTTTTCAGTGGTTTATTGTCACATTATTGCAAATATCGACCCATGGTTTTACGCAGCAAATACATAGAGTTATAAATGTGAAAAAAGTTAATGTGCCTTCTAAAAGTCCAAACAATGAAGACAGTAATATTTATGTTTTAATACATTATAATACAGTATATACTTGATTTATCCCTTTTAATGGTCTAAAGGCTGAAATGCCATTGTATAAGATTTTGTTCTTGTGAAAACCTGTATATGAACTGTAAATCATGTCATATTATGGCTTAATACATTACCGTACATTGTCCAACCCCACTCATGCTGTTCATTTTACTTGTGCAGCTGTTAAAAGGTTCATAAATTGCCTTAAATTGATTTTAAAAATTATGCAGATACCCTGTAAAAAGTGACATAAAATTCCATCCTTGATATTTGTATATTGAAATATTTTTGATTGACATTTAGACTCTAACTATCTGATTTTCTATTTTCTAGTTTCTTTTTTTTTTTTTGGGCTAGTTAAATAAAATTTCGGGCTACCAAAATCTGAAGAGTACAAGCCCGAAGAGCTACCAGAGATTTTGAAATTTTGCGAGCCCTGGTAAGCATAGTTATTTTAAAAGTAAAGAAAAAAACCTGTCTTACTCTGTCTGACAGACATCAGATGATGCAGGCTTACCTTTCAGCAGGCTTAATGGATCAGGCTGTCTTGCAAATTAAAGGTGGTTGTCCATTTTACTTAGCACTATACAGTAAAGCCATTCAAGACGTTGCCAGACAATTTGGCTTCACTGAGACCAACACAAAGGTCACAGTAGAAATTATGTATAAAGGAACATCTTACAAAAAAAGGATAATTCCTTGTCACTGGGAACACTGATTTGGTGGAGTTTGTTGAACTTATGCTTCTTTTCTTTTATAAAAAACAATACTGTTTATCTTCTGGTATCAATGTACAAGGCAGAGTTACTTCCCCAGTACCATGTGTACTCGGTGAGGAAAGACAATGAAAAGACGCAGTGTCTGAATATCAGTGACTTGACTGATTTCTATCAGTTGGCTTCTTACATGAAGGATGGATACCAAATGGTTCCATTGAAACACAGTGTGTTGTCACACCAATGAATCCCTTGTTTTTTTCCCCTTACTCAGAAATGGATGATGCGGAGCCAAGCAACACAAGCAGTGTCGTTATTAATGTGTTACCAGACCTCCCAACCTCAATTCTAAATATTGTATTAGAGATGCTACAATCTTTGGGTGTGGAAAACACTGAAGATTTTCAGTACATCCAGGAAACTGATCTTCTTTCAGTACTGAGACCGATTCAAGCTAGGAAACTGGTGGCTGCTTGGAAACAAATCAGTAAGTACATTATGCAGTAATGTATGTTTAAGTGTAACAAAGGAATAGTTCACCCAAAAATGCATGAAAAGAAGAGGAGAAGAGGAGAACCTCTTCTACTATGTTGAAGAAAGCTGTACAGCAAAGGAAGCACAAGTGGAAAGCTTGCCTGTGACACCATGTGTCATTGTATGTGGTAAGTTCATCTGTATCTTCTTGCAGGAACATCATGTTATGCTGCAAAGCAATTCATGCTCAGTGTAGACCAAGATCAGATCCCAGATTCCCACCTTCATCACTGCTGTCTGCATGATGTTTGCAAGCTATTACTGCCTCAATATCCACTATCCTGTGGGTCTGGCCTCCACACTTGGGTTCCTTCAGAGGTATTTTTTTTTCTCTTTTAGAACAAATTACTTTATCTAGTGGTTGATTTTGAATTCTTGCATTCAAAAAGGTGTTTCTTCAACATCAATCCTGAGAAGGGCACAAAAGTGGAAACAAAGAAAAACAAGGAGCAACTGTCAGTGAATCCTAGAGTCCTCACCCTCATCACTAATCTCTCTGATCATGAGTGGAGAGAGACATGTTGACATGGAGAGACATGGACCTTCAGTTAACATAACACTTAAACAGCACTAGTTGTATGGAACAGTATCCATTTTACTGTACCTACTGTTCTGTTAACCACTAACAGGTTTTGGGTTAATGTTACTGTTTTAAATAAGCGTTGTTTTAGTTTTGTTAAATAGACAAACTGGCTTATTATTAACCCTCTGGGGTCTGAGGGTGTTTTTAGGCCCTGAAGAAGTTTTGACATGCCCTGACATCTGTGCATTTTTCAGTATCTTAAAAACATATTCATGGCTAAAGTCAGATTACATTGTAATCAGCACAAACTGAGCTACAATAATATGCAAGCAACATGAATGTACATGTTTGTGTTTCTGAAAAAACAACGTTTATGCGTGGTTTGTAAAAAAATAAAAAATCTAAGTCACTTAAAAACAGCAATGAAACACGGACAGAATATTTGTTCACAAGGCTTTTGATAACTGGATGTGGTAGGCTAGAGTTTTTTCTACACAATGATGTGAAAATCATCTCATTCACTCATTCAAAGAAAACAATATATTGATGTAAATTTACCAAAACATGTTTTGTGATGGAAAGACAATATGCAAGAGATTGACAATGGTCATGAATATTTAGTGATTCACACCTGACACACATAAAGCCCTCCCTAATGGCCCATCAAGGACACTGTGGCTGTCAGGTAAGAAACAATGTGAGAAGATTCAGAGAATGGAGTTTTAGATTAGTTGTATTTTATTTAACACAGTATGATCTAAACATACATGAAGGTAAAGACACATTATTGAGCACTCTGATCTACAGATATGAACAGACTTTGTGTCAGACTTTGTGTCAGAATTCAGACTTTCTGAATTCTGTTCAACAAGTGAAACAAGTAAATCATGCCTGACATTTAAGTGCTTGCAAAACTCATCATCAGTGGTCAAGAAACTTGTTTTGCACTAGAATATCAGTGTAGATGAACATCTGAAGCTGCATCTGAGTTTTATATCTGAGAAACTAATTTATTGTTTAGCAGATCGCGATCAGAGTATTACTAATAAACATGGTCTAAACATACACTCAGTATAAACACTCATAGGCTATTTTTTATTTTATTTAATTCATTTTGCGATAAATAAATAAAATACATATACAAATATGATCTTATAGTCATAAACACAAGCATGTTTTGTATGCAATACATGCTGTCTAAACATTCTTAGACTCTATCATTCAGTGTTACAGTGTAAACACTATTACTTTTATATCGCATCCTTGCGTCGTAAGACATTTAGATGAAATGAAATGAAACCTATATCATAACGTTTCACTTGATGAGGTCAGTAATTATAGTTTGAAAAAAGTCTAACTAGTAAAATCTATACAACTTAGTCTGTCACAGTAACACAATAACAGCGAATGCAAGCAAGCTAATAAAAGAAAGTCTTACATGTAAATGTAGAATTTATTATCTGTTGAATCTGCTGCGCGTCACATCGCGTTCTTCTTCTGATGAGGTAAATATAAGATTTATTCCTCTCAGCACGTCTTCTTTCAGAAATGAACAGTAATCCAGATAAACTTGAAGTCTTTCCGTTTTGTTGACGGTGATGTGGGCGTTTAACTCCCGCACTTCGCACGTGGCTAATTGTAATATGAAAGCGAAAATAACTTATGGGCGTCGACAAATTAAAACTTAATTAGATCCAAAGGGGATATTGGACATCGCGTTGTTTTCATAAGGATTACTTTATCACAGAATATTTGTTTTCGATAAGACTTACTTCGTTTAAGAGTAGAAATATCAGGCTTTCTCCGGGTATGTGTATAATGTCTCTATGTGCTGTTTTCGCCGAGTATTTGATCATTTAAGTGACGCGTTTCAAAATGAAGAGCAGAGAGACCAACGCGGCACACAGCACTCCCTGTATATTTTCTTTATTTGTCAAAAACTCACCATTTCATTGTTATTATGTGTCTGTGCAAATAAAAGTAGACCCTTTACAGATTCGATTGATGTATTTATCTTATCTGTACGATCAAAACTGACGGAGTAATTTAAGTTTATATAGAGGGCTTTTTTAAAAAACGCACCAAAACGCGCCGGCGCGGTCTTCGACCCCAGAGGGTTAAAAGTTACTAATGTCTAATGATTACCTAAGGCCAATGTAATAGAATATTTTGTTAATTTTTGTTAGAGGCTGCGTTTGTTCAGTTAGGTCAAAACAAATTGAGGGAAAGACCAACTTTACTTGCATATTTCTAATTTTTGAACTACCTGCATATAGTGCAATTTGTGTTTAATTTTGGCTTTTGAGAAGTTTGTCATTTGAAAAATTGAAGAGTCTGATACTAGTAGGGAGTTCAGAGTGTTTGGCTGTCCACATGCCACATGCAATGTCTTGAGATCATGCTGACCGAGATTGGTGACAATCCTATGGAAATCCTGGGAGGAGTATATCAAATTCCACAGCATGTGTTTTTTAAACAGCCCTGAATAGCTCACTTCCCTGTTGGGTGTAGCCCATGACAGAGTATGAAAGATGTTTGGCTCAGTGAGATCTATATGTGTTCCGAGTTTCATATGAATTACGTGAAAGTATGTGTGCGCTATACATCAAGTTTTCTGACTGTGTTCAGGGGGCGCCGTAGAGCCCCTGTGTCACACCCGGGTCCCAGCCTCTGCGGCGTCCTGATGGATTCCAATGTGTGTGCAAAATTTCAAGAGTTTTTGAGCATGTTAAGCCCCCCAAAAACCCCCGGAAGGTTAAAAAAAAAAAAAAGAAAAGAAAAATCATTAGGAAAACAAGAGGGCCTTTGCCCATTAGGGCTCGGGCCTTAATAAGAATCCTTAGAAAAACAATAAATTAATTAACAATAAAATCAATTAACAATAAAACTAATTAAAGCTGCAAGCAGCAATGAACAGACTCTCGCACCCGGGCTCACGGCCGACTGGTGGCTTTAGGAACACAGCAAATGTTGACCAATTTATGCATTTAAAGTGGTAAATATAAATAAGTGACATATTCCTTCTATATGTACCCAACTTCCTGCCGCCAGATGGTGGCGCTATCGCTATAACTGGATATTGGCATGTAGGTGTCTTCAGGCCAGGACTCTTATCAAACATGTGAAGTTGGGTGCAGATCAGATATTGTTAGTTTAAGTTAGTGTAAAACAAGCTATTTCCTGTTGCCAGCAGGTGGCGCTATGATTGTAACAGAGTATTGGCCTTTAGGTGTCTTCAGGTCAGGACTCTTATCAAACAAGTGAAGTTTGGGGCAGATCAGACACTGCCTGCCTGAGTTACAGTAACCTCCTGTTTCATTGCATTAATAATAGCATCCTTTAGCACTTAGCATGTGTATAACATGTTGCTAGCATATTTTACACTTGCTGATGCTTTTTAATATGCTGCTAGGAGACCATAACAGTGTTAAACATGTTACTTCCTGTTGCCAGCAGGTGGTGCTATGACTATGACTAAATATTGGCATGGACATGTGTTCAGGACATGACTGTTAATAAACGTGAAGTTTGGGACAGATCAGACATTGTTTGCCTGAGTTACAGCAACTTCCTGTTTCATGCGAAACAAAGTTTGTCAGGCCACCAGGGATACGCCCTTTGACGAAAAGTCAAGATCTTCGCAATTTAGCGTCACAAAGGCCTTATGATCACACTCACCAAATTTGAAGATGATCTGATAAAAACTGTAGGAGGACTTTGTTAAAATATGAGGTCTGAAAATGGCAAAAACTGCACAAAAATCGTACAGGAAATTTAAAATAACGAACTTCCTGTTGGGTTTGGGATGTTGTGCCGGGAGACTTTTTTGTAGGTATTGGTGTGATACACGTATGTAGCGAGTTTCGTACACGTAGGTGAAACGTAGCTGGAGGCGCACTCTGTTAAAGTTTTATAGGTTGCGCTACAGAGCCATTTTGCCACACCCACTTTTGAAACCCATATCAGATGTAAATTTTCAGTGAGTTTCATGAGTTTCATGAGTTTTCAAGCATGTTTAGGCCCTCTAAAATGCAATTCACTTTGGAGAAGAATCAGAAGAATAATAATAAACGGAGCAATTCCAAGAGGGTCCTTACACCATCGGTGCTCGGGCCCTAATAATAATAATAATAATAATAATAATAATAAATATAGCTGCAAGCAGCGATGAACGGGCCCTCGCACCCGGGCTCACCGCCGACCGGTGGCTTTAGAAACAGAAAAATGGCCGACTTCCTGTTCCTAGAAAGTCTATCAAAATGGCGTGTGAAAATTGAAAAATTTCATATTCAGTCCAAGATGGCTGACTTCCTTTTGGGCGAAGTCAAATAAAACCAAGTGAACTTTGCCCTTTATGACTTTACCAATGACTATACTGACATTTGTGCAGATTGGAGAAAGTTCATCCTGACCCCAGCCTCCATTTAATGTCTTACTTTATTTTACCAGTTGGTGGCGCTACAACTATGACCTACACTAACCACATCAATGCGATGAGCCCACAAAGCCAAACGTGTGTCCAATTTGAAGTAAATCACTTGATGCACAAAGAAGATAGAGTCCACTTCCTGTTTCATATTTTTGATGCTTATTTGACGCATTGCCATGGCAACACTGTTTGAGCTATCAAAAAAAGCTCCGCAATTTATCATCTCCTATGTCTTGACATGATTGTACCAAATTTTGGTGCCATTTACATGAATCCCCTATAGGAGGAGTATTTCGAAAACGACAGCATGCCATTTTTTTAAACAATCCAAAATGGCCAACTTCCTGTTGGGTGGAGCAAAAAAAATTTAATAGGAAATTTGTTTGTCATGATGGTGGCAATGTCCCTATGAAATTTCGTGAGGATCAGACAACGTCTGTGGCAACCACAGCGATAAATAAAGTTTGAAAAATTTAGGGGGTGCTACAGAGTTCACTGGCCACACCCAAAACAAATGACCATAGAATTAAATATAGTGGCCAAGCTTCTACCAGTGTAACAATTTTTGTGAGTTTTCGTGTATTCGAAAGGTATGAAATATGTTTTTTCAGACTAGGTGGCGCTATGGAGACGATTAAGCATGTCTCTACAAAATTGCACTATTAAATCAAAATATACTGTAAGACAAAATTTTTGGTTGATTTTTGTGAAAGTTTAAAAATGGAAAGTCTATCAAAATGGCGTGTGAAAATTGAAAATTTTTTATATTTAGTCCAAGATGGCTGACTTCCTTTTGGGCGGAGTCCAATAAAACCGAGTGAACTTGGCCCTTTATGACATCACCAATGACTATACTTACATTGGTAAAGATTGGAGAAACGTCATCCTGACCCCAGCCTCCATTTAGTGTCTTACTTTATTTTACCAGTTGGTGGCGCTACAACTATGACCTACACTAACCACATCAGTGCGATCAGCCCACAAAGCCAAACATGTGTGTCCAATTTGAAGTAAATCACTTGATGCACAAAGAAGTCCATGTCCTGTTTCATATTTTTGATGCTTATTTGACGCATCGCCGTGGCAACACTGTTTGAGCTATCAAAAAAAGCTCCGCAATTTAACATCTCCCATGCCTTGACATGTTTGTACCAAATTTTGGTGCCATTTACATGAATCCCCTAGGAGGAGTATTTCGAAAACGTCAGCATTCCATTTTCAAACAATCCAAAATGGCCGACTTCCTGTTGGGTGGAGCTAAAAAGTTGAATTGGAAATTTGTTTGTCATGATGATGGCAATGTCCCTATGAACTTTCGTGAGGATCAGACAAAGTCTGTGGCAACCACAGCAATAAATAAAATTTGAAAATTGTAGGGGGCGTACAGAGTCCACTGGCCACACCCAAAACAAATGACCACAGAATTAAATATTGTGGCTAAGCTTCTATCAGTGTGCCAATTTTCGCGTATTCCAAAGGTATGAAACATGCATTTTCATACTAGGTGGCGCTATGGAGCTGATGAAGCACGTCTCTACAAATTTGCACTACTAAATCAAAATACACCGTAAGACAAAATTTTCAGTTGACTTTCATGTAATTTTAAACATGGAAAGTCCCTCAAAATGGCGTGTGAAATTTGCAAAAAAACAAAAATTGCAAAAATTGAAAAAAACCTGCAAATTCAATCCAAGATGGCTGACTTCCTGTTGGGCGGAGTCAGATAAAACCAAGTGAGCTTAGCCCATCATAACGTCACCAATGACCATACCGAGTTTCGTGCAGATTGGAGAAACTTCATCCTGGCCCAAGCCCAAATTTGCCCGCATTTGGTGGCGCTGTAGAGCCCCTCGACCACGCCCAAGCTCAACCATGTTAAAGCACTTAAAAATGAGCACGAACTTTAAAAGAGAAACTGGGAAAAAAAAAAAAATATTATATATATATATTATATATATATATATATATATATAATAATAGTCAAAAAACATGCCGAAAACAATAGGGCTTTAGCACCTCGATGCTCGGGCCCTAATAATAATAATAATAGTGAAAAAACATGCCGGAAACAATAGGGCTTTAGCACCTCGGTGCAAGCCGTTACGGCTTGCTCCTTGGTGCTCGGGCCCTAATAATAGTGAAAAAACATGCCGTAAACAATAAGGCTTTAGCACCTCGGTGCAAGCCGTTCCGGTTTGCTCCTCGGTGCTCGGGCCCTAATAATAATAATAATAATAATATTAATAATAAACAGAGCAATTCCAATAGGGTCCTCACACCACCAGTGTGGGAGTGTCTTTTGTCTCTCCTGGTGTGAATTACATGAATATTCAGTAGGGATGCACCGAAATGAAAATTCTTGGCCGAAGCCGAAAACCGAAAAAGAGGAAACCAAGGCCGAAAACCGATAACCGAAACACCGAAAGAAATTACGCCAATTATTAGTAACATTGCATTTATGGCCATGACTGTGTACTAACTTTACTAAAATCAAGGCATTGCAATTGCATAAATTAATATTAAAGTTTCAAAGAATAAATCAATTACAAATTATGCAAATATTTATTTAGCACATTGCAACAATGCACAGTATAAAATAAAATTCAAACTAAAATGTTTAACTTGACCCCACTCATGTGTACATTAAATAATAATGTACTGGCCGACTTTAATTATCCATGTACTAAATTCCTTATTCGTTTTGTACACATAGTCTTGTTTATGGGCATGTGACTTGCGTGTACAGAGCGCTGACATTCGCTGTTTATTTTCGGTTTCTCTGCTATCCGCTATCTTCAGTGAGTAGTAGGCAAAATGTGCGTGCATGAATGTAAATCAATTTATGTTTTGTCTTTACCCGTCATATTGCGATAATGTTATCATTAGTCTATACTGTAGTTCAGTTCATATAGAATGTGGAGAAGCGATGCGCGTGAATAAGGAGCTAAGAACCGCGGAAGCGTCGCGTTTTTAAGGTGGAACGGATAGCGTCAATAAGAAGCTGGATTCAGCCTTCTCGCATACGTTTAGCGCCATTTCATCTCATCATATGTGAATGTTTATGTTTACTATATGGACGGATTCTGATCGTATTTGTTTGTTTCAGCCTAAACCACCTCGGTGGTCCTAATGACTGTGCAGTGCTGGATAATATAATGCTCATATTTCCTTAACGTTAGCTTTAAAAAGCAGCTACAGAAAACGAGCAAAGAACATTTGTCAGAGAACATCACTGGCTTTGTCTAGCGCGAGTTTATACACTTTTAAAAACCACTCGCGTTATAATCAGTAAAGCTATCTGCACTATATGATGAATAAATCTCTTACCCCTTATTTTCATTGTGCACGTTACGGCTCCGACGCCCCGCGGCAAGTTTCTGAAGCATCCTAGAAGCGGTTCTCTGCGCTGCTTTGCTAAACATAAGCGCCTAGTTTATTTTTGACGGATAATAATAATAATCGTCTTGCTATTGTCATAGGCATCAGCAACAGACGATATCTCTGACTATCGTCGATACACGATAACATCCTGTTTCGGCCGTATTGTTTCGGTGAGAAAAGTCTTTCGGCCGAAAACCGAAAATGCACTTTTAAGCCATTTTCGGCCGAAAATTTTCGGTGGCCGAATATTCGGTGCATCCCTAATATTCAGAGCTATTAACACTCCCATGAATATGGCAATGCTGGCCAAAAACTTACTTTCAAAATTCAAATCATTATATCGTTGTTTGTGATGAAGTGGTCAGAATGATTCTTAGATCATTTTGAAGTAAATATTCTAGCCTACAAGAGTGATTACTCAAATGATTTCATCAGAACTATTCAGTGTTTTACGGTCTTATTTCAGCTAAATGTTTTTTTTCTTGAAACATACTAACCACACATAATGTTTTTTTTTTTTTTTTTTCTAAGAAATGCAAACGTACATCCATCTTTCTCGCATATTATTGTACCACAGTCTGTGCTGAACACACACAAAAGAAAAACATACTGGCAAATTGTATAAGTAGCTGAAATAAGCGCAAATGTCAGGGCACGTCAACACACCTCAAGGGCCCCAAAATCACCTCAGACCCCAGAGGGTTAAATGCAGAGCACAAATTCTGAGTATGGGTCACCATACTTGGCCACACGTCCTGTCCTTTCCTTTCCTTTTCTAAAATGCCAGTATGCACTCTTTGACTTCACATGTCCTATAAACACCTATAAATAGGTTTTAAAACAATAAAACCCATCCAATCTGACCAAGGAAAGGAAATTGTCTCTGTTATGTACCCATGTGTACATTATTATTTTGATGTCTCCATATGTCACATAAGCTATATGTCTCAATTAATTCATTTAAGGCAGAACTTGAAGCAGCATGCGGTTCCATATGATTTCTATCTAATCTATAATTCTGATGTTTAATTGTTTTAAGTTCCCTTAAATTAAAAGTCTTTTTTTTTTAAGCCTAACAAATGTAAAATTGATAGCTCTCAATTATATTGTAATTTTGAATGGCTATAGTCAAAGGTTAAATATTAGGAAAAATAAAATTATTAGAGACATCAGTTGGAGTTATATTTGTCATCAGTCATTAAAAAATGGCATTAAACAAATATTAAAAATATACTTTATGCTTTTTCTACATAAATTTGAAGTCTTTTAAGCGATTGACAGCACTTGGGGGTTGTTGAAAAATGTTAATGTTAAAATAGGGGTCCCCTGGAAAAAAAGGTTGGGAACCACTGGTCTAAAGCATACAACATGTTTAAGCAAGGGCAATTTACACCCCAGCTGAATCCTTTTCATCTGAGAAACAATTTTGCTATGTCTAGACAATTAATTAGGAGTTCATCTTTAATGAAGGGTGGCACATTCAACAAAGTTTTTCTTTTTTGTCAGCTAAACCAACGGCATTGTTGGGGTAAAAACATCCTGAATTGTTACTCCACTCTGAACCACATAATTTATCTTCTCAATACTATCAAGAAAGATAACAACAGCACTGTTAATTCACAAGGCAGACATAATACTGTCAAAACCAACAGCTTTGCCCACAGCCAAGCTACAATCTTCCACTGAGCAGTTCATCGCACTAGGGCTGCCCCCTAATAGTCGACTAAGCGTTAGTTGACCAGAAAAGGCTTGGTCGACCAAAATTTTATTAGTCGTTTAGTCGCAGAATTAAATAAATAAATAAATAAATCTCACGGAGAGATCGTTAATGGCTATAGTATGTGTAGTAATAGTTACACAGTATACATTGGGCAGTACACCCAACATTCGCTTATCATTCATCAGCGTCAAATATGGCTTATTATCTGAAACGTAAGTAGTAGCAACGTTACATGTAATGTTGTACAATGTAATGTTAAGTGCGTATCTGTATTTGCGTTTATCAGTTTAGTGAGTTATCAGTTCCACTCACCGCTGAAAACGCCGGACTTTTTGTTCAGTCCTGAGTTCTGCAAGCTATTTAATCCTGCCTTTAGACGCGCCTGTAGAACGCACGTTCAGTACCGCGGAGAGTTTCACGCAACCGTTAAAACGAAAGCAAAACGCGCGCACGCATTCAAAAGCAATTTTAATATCCCGCGTTCAGAGAGCGACAATCCCAATGCGCGCAAATTAGGCTATATATACATATATTAAAAAAAGTTTGCAAACCACTGACCTAGAGAAATGTGGGCTTTCTGTGTGGAAGCTGAACAGACATGCGCTTACTGCAGGACAGATGGATGCGCCGGTGTGGTAATTTGCTATTAGAATAGCTTACTCCCTCATTTTTGGGCATACAGGTAAAAGTAAAACATTTTTATAACATACTTATTGTTTTTCCCTGACACATTTATAATCATTACATCTGCGGTGCGAGCAAGCTTTATGCGTGCTTAAGCGCTTATTAGGATGTGTAGGCAATTAAAGGCTTATTATAATGATTTAAATGTTTTATTAATAAACGTACGATTAGTCGACTAATGCTTAAAATGAGCGACTACTAGTCGACCAGAAAAATCCTTAGTCGAGGGCAGCCCTACACCGCACACAGGAAAAATGGCAGAGTCGTTTTTCCAGAGTTAATGTTTTTTTCCTCAAAAATAGTTGTTGTTCTCTATTTTGAGTGGACAGAGTAAAATGTGCCACTCCTCTACCTGTTCTCATCACTTCGTTGATCCGCCATTACTGTTAATCACGGCCATCGACTGCTGCTGCTTTGGGTTAAGATGACTGCACGCTTCTGCTGGATGGTAAAGTAAGTAAAGTTTCAAAGTCTTAGTCTTTATTTTCATAATATTTGCCTCTGCTTTGAGCTCAGAATCAGATCATTTTACCGCGTTTTTTGAATATTACAGTGTGAATATTATCGCTTCTCATGTTAGCTTGATAACTACGTTAGGCAAAGTTACCTTGAAAGCGAATAACTACGCTAACATATAACGTTATATTATGAGATTTGGAAAGTTAATTGACACCAGTGAAACTAGCTTACTTTACCTGCTTATCAATGCTGCCCACTAAACTATTATGACGAGCGGCTCGAGTTGTGCACCACATGTACTTGACTCGGAAAAGAGTTAAAGTTAACGTTAGCCTTCATTGGTTTGTTGAAGGTCATTTTGATGTGAATTAGCCCTATTCGGACTGTAATTTAACTGTTTCTCATAGAAGCGTAAGGTATTTTCAATATTTACATGGCTTAGTCTGTGACTTTATTGAAGAATGTCAGTTTCAGCTCAAAATTCATCTTTTTGATCACTCCTTTTTGACCACTGCGGAACACGAACGATAACTTTTGTGCTTCACTGTAATTTGCATACATGCATTTTAAATAGTAATATAACTGTATGATTGTGGTCTTATGTGGAATAAAAATAACTATCTTAATTCCTTTGGCAGTGCTGGCCTTTTTTTGCCAGTGGTTTGTCTTCCTTCAGTTGCCAAAAAATCGTCAGAGTCTGATGACCCAGCAATGTTGATTAGAAGTTTTCCTGAAAAAAATCAAGTTGAGGAACATTCTCTTGCCGAAGTAAGAATTATTAGTCTTGCCTCTAATATTTAAGTCATTCTATGTAGATGTAATTCAAATATATTTGAACTACACTTGATGTTTCAGCTCAGTTCATCCACACATCTGTAGTCATCAAGACTTGGTCATGAATGTTAATACTGAATCTGTGTGCAACATAAATGAAAGTACTATAGTGGTTAATTTATTTGTATTGGCACATCTTCCAATGAAGTTAAGTCAAGTTAAAGTCAGGTCAAGTTATTTTGTTTTCCATGTATCCAGGTTGGGAAAGCGTCATGTCTTTCATTGTCAACTATGTCAACGCCGCATAAAACCGGGAAAGATCTCCGCTAGAGAAGCACGTGATCGTCTTGAAATTCAAGGTGAAGCTACTGATGAATCAGATCAAATTACACTAGTTCATAATGTTGTATTACTGTGTGACCTTGAATCTTTTTGAGAAATAAGTTCACCCAAAGATTAAAATTCTGCCATTAATTACTCACCCTCATGTCGTTTCAAACCTGTAAAACTTTTTCAAAACAAAAATTAAGATATTTTTAAAGAAATCCGAGAGCTTTCTGACCCTCCATAGTTAGCAAGATTCCTACCACAATCAAGGCACAAAAACTTAGTTAAAATAGGTTAAAATAGTCCATGTGACATCAGTGTTTCCACCATAATTTACAATGCTATGAGAATACTTTTTGCGCACAAATAAAAATAAAATAATTATTCAACAATTCTTCTCCTTCAAGTTGCCATCCTCCACCATAATCGAGAGTACACAACGCATGCTGCTGACGCAGGAGACACATTCTAACATTGTGCTGCGTCTTGTTTACAAGCAGAGGAAGGCACACAAAGCATTGTGATACTCTCATTAATGGTGGAGGACAGTGACTTCGGGGAGAAGAACTGTTGAACTAAGTAGTTATTTTGGTTTTCATTGCACACAAAAAGTATTCTCATACCTTCATAAAATTATGGTAGAACCACTGATGTCACATGGAAAATTTTAACAATGTTCTTGTTACATTTCTGGGCCTTGAACATGGTAGTACCCTTGCTGCCTCTGCAGGGTCAGAAAGCTCTTGGATTTCTTGAAAAAATATCTTAATTTGTGTTCCGAAGATGAACGAAGGTCTTACGGGTTTGGAACAACACAGGGTGAACAATTAATGAATAACAATTAATTATTTTAACTGCTAAGTCACATTCGCACTAATGTGTTTTCATTATTTCACAGACTGGACCAATATCCAAGACCACTTGGACAGCACTGGAGAGGGTCTCCATCTATATCTAATTGTTTCTGGACTGATGAGAAGTAGGGTCCAGTCTTGTTTTATTTTAATTGTCCCACATGCTATCAACTCTAATCAAAAGAGTAACTTTTACTCTTTTTAGAGAGGGACCAATGTTATTTGGCATAGAGGCGTGAGTTTTATCCTGTGCCTGCGTGAAAGCAGCTCAAACTTTGTTTTGCGAGAACCAGCCACTGCCAACCAGCAACAAGCTGGCTGACAGCGTTATACAACCTCAAAACTAGATAGATAGATAGCAGTGTTTACCCATGCCCAGTGGGAACGAATGTCATAGTAACTAACTTACTACCTGTCCAAATAACGAACAGCAAAATAGCCTATGTGAAATTTAATTTGTTCTTATGTCCAACTTTGACCCGACATCTTATTATAATTAGAAACTATATGTAAATGAGACATTGTGTCTATTGCCAATTTGCCACTGTAGCTATACTCGAAATTAAAGATTGTCCTAGACATGGATTTTTTTATTTTTTTTTTAAAGACATCTTTACATGCCTGATTGGATAAGTTAGCCTGATTTAAAACTTGAATGAAAAAACAAATAAGTAACTAGGGAAGCATCGAAATGTGAGACTGGTTTTTATTACATTCTGTGTAAACATCATACAAATAAACTTAACGGCACACATAAACTCACGGAAGAAACATGAGGTAAATATTTAAACTGTTGAGTTTATTTATAACATATGATATTGTTAAGTAGCATAACAAGCAAACTATTTTGCAAATGTTACATAGTTTAATAAACAATTAGTTAACATTAATTTACTTTTAATTCACTTACTTTTTAGACACAATATTGACTATTGTTCTATTTCACCAATGAAAATTGTTCCAAACAAAGATCAAAGCAAAACTCAGCTGTTTTTTTTTTTTTTTTTTAAATGAATGATTCAGCATTTTGAACGCATTGGTACAATGAACTCAAAAGAACTCAATTGATGTTTTTTGCTGCCACCTAATGGCGGTTTAGTTTCACGTTTATAAGTATCATTGCATTTTTCTAACATTTCTTATTTGTATTTTCAAAAATGAATGTAAAACATTAATGTCACAATTTTGCATTATAAATTATTTTATTTTATGATTGGTGGTACAGTTCTACAATATATTATTATAATTACATTTATTGATCAAATGTAAGAGTTTATTTTAAATTATATGCCTTTTTGGGTGTTCATTTTGGTCTCATTTATGTAACTGCATTAAAAAAAAACAATTTTCTTTATTTCTTGTAGATTAAAAGAATAGCAGCTGATGTAGAGAAATGTTTGATGCTTCAAGACTCTCTGAAGCTGAATATATTAGGTAATGTATTAGTTCTTATTCATTCTTTTGTAAATCATTTGATACATTTTATACACAATACAATTTTAGATTACATTTTACATTGAAATACTGTAGTGTAGGTTACATTATTGCTTATATTTTTTTAATTTCAGGTGAACCTAGTGGCTTTTGACTATTCAAGGGTCACATGGTTGTGAATTCATACCTCAACTTTGTAGCTGGATTTGCATTCTTATTACAACTTCAGGCAACTTCTGGCGTCCCAGGAGTAGGCATCTTTTGCACACTTGAATTTCAAAGGTAACATGTTTTACTTGAGTAATTTAATTTGTGAAAAAGGTTACTTATTTAGTTTAAGTAAATGCTGATTGTATTGTGTAAGTGGCATTTTTACATTTATGTTATTGAGCTCGTTTCATTCAATAATGAACTTTATTCTAAAGCTTCTGCTTGTTTTTATGTGCAGATGTTTTGTTGGAATCACAGCACTCACTGGATACAAGATGGATACATAGACGCAAAACAAGTGGAACGGTCTCAGAGAAGAGGGACAACCCTCATGTGTGTGCTCATCTCAGAAAGTTAATGGACTTTTAGACTTTTCAGTATACAAATTCTGTTGATTGACCTTCATTTTTAAAAAGAGTTAATGTTCCACTCAGAATGTAGTTTATTTTTTTAACAGGTAATTGTAGATATATTATTTATTTATTATTTTAACTGTTAAAAGACTGAATATTTTATTTTACCAGTAAAAGCCTTGTAATATCTTTCTGCCAGTTTTAATAAATATTTTTTGCAACATCTTTGACTTGGTTTTTATTCGTTTGTAAATGTATTAAGAGCAGTATTTTACAGTTACAAGAGTTTACAACTGTTAAAATTATTCTTTACAACATTTTTTTATTATTAAATTATTACAACGTCATCTTGAATTTTGGGGTATTTACAGGATTTTATTGGCAACTTTTGTTGCCAGATAAATACTGTCATTTAGTGAAATTACAAATATTGCTGCAAAATATATTTATAAGATTTTATTGGCAACTTTTGTTGCCAGGTAAATACTGTACTTTAGTGAAATTACAAAATATTGCTGTAAAATAAATTGCAAGTTGAACTCAATGTTACTGTTAAAAAAATAAATAAATAAATAAAAATAAAAATACTACAAATGACTGTATTTCACAGCAATTAACTGTAGTTTGCTTTGCAGTATTTTACTGTAATCCATTTTACAGCAATTAACAATTTTTACAGAATTTTATTGGCAACTTTTTGGCCAGTAAAATCCTGTAAATTGTATGGTAATTTTTTTAAAAGATCGATAGACAGATAGGTAGGTAGACAGACACAGACACAGAGTCAAGTTATTCTGATCAAACATTTTATGATATTGTGCTTTTTCTTCAACACCTACAACACATTTTAAGATCATGAATAAAGCTGCCAGCTGTGTCTCTAGGAACTTTTAATGTCTTGGAAATCTTCATATAGCCTTAAGCCCTATTCGCACAGGATTAGTATTATCTGGGGACCTCGTGTGATTTAGAAATTACCCCCCAACATCTGAATTTCGTGTGACGCATTAGCACGGGGTAAACAAAATCTGTGATTATACTCGAATTTACAGACTTATCTCATGGATTTGATGTCAAGGCTTTGCATAACATTATATATCATAAACAGAAGATTGCATGCTGCTATATCATCTCCACATCTCCAGCTAATCATTTGTTTTTGCTATTCTGATGGTTTTCAGCTTTCTCTTTATGCAAAAGTATAAACTGTATATATAGTGCATAGCGTTATGACCCAGCACCTAAAAAATACTTTCAAAACACTTTGCAGCCTCCATTCATCACTAAAGATGGATAAAAGGCACACAGGAAACAAACACTTGAAGAAATTATATACGATCCCGCCAAATGCTGGCCAGATCACAGAGATGCCGATTTGCATTGGGCTAATATTATCACAGAACCTCTGTGTTCGGCAAAATATGGCAGGTCATTTGCAGGGGAATTTTTACTTTACAAATTACAGACATGGCTGATTCGCACAGGATTACCTCTGCAACCTCTGCAATTATTACAAACGACTAGAGGTCACCAGGTAATACTAATCCGGTGCGAATAGGGCTTTAGACTTTATAAAGTAATAAAATTATGCAAGTGTAACAGCTCAAGTCAATTCTGTTTTCTAATATATATTTTTAAAGGTTTAATTGTGTTTTAAGACATATTTGTTCCTCACCATACAAATAAGTGACTAAAAAACAGCAATGTTGAATAAGGGTTTAATAATTATATATTATAATTATTATAGTTATATACATAGCTGTTTTATTTAAAAAAAAAATCATAGAACTTAAAAATGTGACAAATTAAAAAAGTTGCAAATTAATGTATTACCAAGTAAAAAAAAAAAAAAAAAAATAGAGAGAGAGAGAGAGAGAGAGAGAGAGAGAGAGAGAGAGAGAGAGAGAGAGAGAATATTATTTTTCTCTTTTAATTTAGTACATAGAATAATACTGGCATAAAGAGACTCTTTAATACTCATTATATTTAATACCCGTGTTATTCTGTTTTTATCCTATTTATGTTATTATTGTAAGGCACATTGCTCGATGGTCTGTTGCTGTAATAGTGCTGTAAATTTACCTGAACTATCATTCAGTTAATGTTTTATGCAGTACATTATATCAAAGCAGCTTTATAGCAAAATAAAGCCAAAGGCGACTGTGGCAAGTAAAGAAAAACTCCAAGGTGTTGGAAGGGGGAAAAACTTGTGAAACCAGTTCTCCTCTGGCAGCGTGAACATCGTGTCATTGTTTGCGGAGTTTACTAGGCCTACAAGTGGTAAAACATGATAAAACTTTAAGAAATTTTATACAGGGGACTTGACATTCAATTAGATATTGGCTTTGTTATGTTTGTTTAAATCCCAAGAGAAATGAAAGTCTCAAGTTTCCCAGGACAAGATCGCCCTTGCTTTTTGATTGAATGAACACTCACCTGATCCAAAGGAACTCCAACTTGATCGCTGACTGAACTTAACCAGGTGCAACCAGTAGTTTTAAAAGCGATATTTGTGTTTTCCTTTTTGTCCATTCTGCATAATGTAGATCCTTGTATCGCCTCACAAATATCGACGTCGAATCGCCAAACTTTACAGGTACAAATATTATATCAGAATTAAAGCATGCTGAAGATAAACCAAGCGCTCCTAATTCTGGGATAAAGTTAGATGTGTTGCAGTAGATTGAAGGCGGGGCTGGTTGAGCTGTCAGCTGGGAGTATGGCGTGATCTCATTGGAGTGAGTGAAAATCACATATTAGACAAAAGTCTCGTTTTGAGATGCCACCCGCCTCGCATTGAAAGTAGACTAGAGTAGGAGTAGTTAGGGGAGGAGCGAAATACATGTAGTCTTTTCTCGTACTTGATCAGGCACCTAGAACACAAATATGGGTGCCATTTGCTTCCAAAAATGTCATTTTCCATTATTATTATTTTTTTAAAGACTAAATAGTACATATTTAACTATTCAAAATCTGTAATGGTCCACCTGTAACTTTATTATTTATGTATTTTTATTTTTTATTATACAATTTTAAAGTGGAAGATGGATGCATTTTTTCAGTCCTGCTAAACTCTTATGTTTTTTAAAAAGCATGTTTAAAAATATGTCAACAAATTCCTTCATTTTCCCCTTAGGCAGGTGAAAAAAAAAAAAAAAAAAAGTTTTTGGTTTCATGGTCAAAATTTTTATCATAAAAAAAAAAAAAAAAACTATTTATCTACACAAAGGTTATTTATTTTAAAACACAAAAACTTTTTTTTTTTTCATTTTTAAAGTGGTGACTTTATTAAACAATAGGATATATGATTTACCAAACTTAATAAAATAAAAATAGTGGTTTAACTTTATTTTTGAAGAAATAACTATTTAGTAACAGGGTAAAAGGAATGAGTATCCACTATATTAGTATATAGGTTCAGGGCGCCCCTTGCCTCACAGACCATTTCACCAATAATCACTGAAATTAATGAAGAATACCGCGTTTTTCCGTGTACGCTCGACCATTTCCATCCTTGGTGCTAGATCACTTGATGAGGTCCACACATCACGTGAAAACTATGCCGCAAAAAGAATAAAAAGGGTAAAAGAACGCATGCATGTTTTCTAAATATGATAATTAAAAACCAACAGACTGCAGGACATTTTCTCAATATGCGATGTGCGGGACAAGGGGTGAAAATGCTGTGCGCTACAACGCAAAGCGGAACGGGTGGTCACCCTACTCTGCCCTGTCTGGACTTTTATGTTGAAGTGTTTCCTGTGCCTTGTTTGTAGTCAGTTTGTGTATTGGTTCCCTGTGATTATGTTAAGGTGGCATGGTAAAAGGGAAACACCTGGGGAACGTAATCACAGGGAACCAATAAACAAACAAACTACAAACTGACTACAAACAAGGCACAGAAAACACTTCTACACAAAAGTCCAGACAGGGCACAGAGAACATGAAACATAAGGAGTGTAGATAAGGTCATAAAAAGGGGCGCCTTGAGATGTAAAGCCGTTACTGTGCATCAAGTAACTTAAAAATCAAACAAATGTTTCAAATACAAACATTTTAAATTACGTCTCTTGTACAGCAATAATTAGGCAGATCACAGAATCATTTGGCTCACTCCAGAAGACCTATTTAAAATTTGTAATGGAACACTGGATTTGCTTTATCTGTCATCTCCACAGCTGATTACTTACAGTTCTGATTGTTCTCAAGTCACTTGATACAACTGCAGAATCAGTGATATTAAAGACTGACAATGGTTAAAAAAAAAATAAAAAAAAAAAGTCTCCAAAAGGGAAATTATTAGTATCTGTAAATTACAAAAAGAACCAACAACAACTGGACCTGTACATACCGGTATGCCATTAAAAAACTTGAATGTGTTCCAGTGAGTTGCAAACAAAGTTTTCTTTCTTAAAATTTCTTCAGGTTTGCCCAGTGCTTTATGCAAATTTGTCCCAAGGTGGAGGCAAATTTAGACTTTGGAGAAAACAGGAATGCACAGCTACACCAGTATTCACTCTTCTTAGGTGCCAGTATGACACTAAATACAAAGGCAAGTAACTACATTGCAGTGCAGATGGCTTTTCTTATCTACTGCTAAAGATTACAGTGGATTTTAACACAACAGATCCAGCTGATGCTGTAACGGGGTGACAGAGGCTTGGGGGGTGCGGATCCATTTGCAGCATTTTATTAAAGTTAGACATAGACATGGTTGTGAGCAGGCAGGGTCAAACAATGGCAAACAGGTACATAAGGGCTAGACACAAGAGTAATTCGAAAACAGGCGAGGGTCGATCAGCGGCGAACAATATCCAAGGGGCAAAGCAAATGGGTAATCCACAGACAAGTTAGAGTTCATGCAAGGGATGAACAGAGTCTGAAAAGGCAAGGCAAAGGGTAAATCCAAGGCAAAAGAGAATCAAAAACACAGATGACACAGACTAGACTAGAACTGGAATTCTAGGAAAGAGAAGTTCTAAATGCAATACAATACTTTCTGTATTAAGTGAATAAGTGATCTGAAGGGGAAAGGTCCAAGGCTTAAATGGTGTGTCTGATTGGTAGTAGCTGTGTGAGTGTAATCAGTGCAATGAATTATGGGAGATGTAGTCCATGGTGACGTGTGTAGTGTAGTGTAGTACTCTTACCATCCGACCGTGGTTGTATCTCTCTATTAGAGCTACTGGATCTTAGTGCTGTGTTTGATACTATTGACCACAACATCCTTTTGAATGGACTCGAAAATGATGTTGGCAGTAGTGGTAGTGCATTGGCATGGTTTAAATCAGAGGTCTTCAACCCTGTTCCTAGGGACCCACTATCCTGAAGAGTTTAGCTACAACCCTAATCTAACACACCTGAAGCGGGCAATCAAGCTCCTCAAGACTGCTTGGAAATTGCAGGCAGGTGTGCTGAAGCCAGTTGCAAATAAACTTTCCAGGCAAGTGGGTCCCCAGGAGCAGGGTTGAAGACCTCTGGTTTAAACCATACCTATCTGACCACCATCAATTTGTGGCAATGAATGACGAGGTATCATATCAATCACAAGTGCAGTATAGAGTACCTCAAGGCTCAGTACTAGGGCCATTACTTTTTACACTTTACATGTTACCCTTAGGAGATATCATCAGGAAACATGGTGTTAGCTTTCACTGTTATGCTGATGATACTCAGCTCTATATTTCTTCTCAGCCCGGCGAAACATACAAATTTGAAAAACTAACGGAATGCATAGTTGATATAAAAAACTGGATGACAACTAATTTCTTACTGCTAAATTTTGAAAAAAACAGACGTGTTAATTATTGGGCCTAAATCCTCGGCAAGTAATAACTTAAAACACATACTTGATGGCTGCTCTGTGTGCTATTTGATAGCAATCTTTCCTTTGAAAGCCACATTTCTAGCATTTGCAAAACAGCATTTTTCCATCTTAAAAACATATCAAAACTACGACCTATGCTCTCAATGTCAAATGCAGAAATTTTAATCTATGCGTTCATGACCTCCAGGATAGATTATTGTAATGCTTTATTGGGTGGTTGTTCTGCACGCTTAACAAATAAACTCCAGCTGGTCAAAAATGCAGCAGCTAGAGTTCTTACTAGAACCAGAAAGTATGAGCATATTAGCCCGGTTCTGTCAACACTGCACTGGCTACCTATGAAACATCGTATTGATTTTAAAATCTTGCTAATTACTTATAAAGCCCTCAATGGTTTAGCTCCTCAGTACTTGAGTGAGCTTTTATCACATTATAGTCCGTCACGTCCACTGCGTTCTCAAAACTCTGGAAATCTGATAATACCCAGAATATCAAACTCAACTGCAGGTGGCAAATCATTTTCTTATTTAGCGCCCAAACTCTGGAACAATCTACCTAACTTTGTTCTGGAGGCAGACACACTCTGTCAGTTTAAATCTAGACTAAAGACCCATCTCTTTAACCTGGCTTACACATAACACATTAACGCATTTCTATAATTCAAATCCATTAAAGGATTGTTAGGCTGCATTAATTAGGTCAGCCGGAACCGGGAACACTTCCTATAACACCTGATGTACTCGTTACATCATAAGAAGAATGGCATCTACGCTAAAATTAGTCTGTCTCTTGCTTATTCCAAGGTCATCGTTGCCACTCAAGATCCAGTCTGTATCTTGATCAGATGGTCACTGCAATCTCCTGATCCAGTCCATATCCGGATGGTGGATCAGCACCTATAGATGACCTCTACAGTTACAAATTGCTTGTTTCAGACTTGGATGGACTACAGCAAACACACAAGCGAGGTTCTTCAATAAAGAGTAACTTCTGCTTGAAAGATATCCCAAGCCTCCTGGATCTTTACTTAAAGAAGAAATTAAGTTTTCAACAACCTCCTTGCCACACCAAATTGAGGCAGTAATGAAAGCAAAAAGAGCCCCTACCATGTATTGAGTACATATAGAGTAAATGAAGAGCTCTTTTCCAAAACGGGATAAAAAAATGAGTTATTGCCAACACCAGTATTGTGTCTGGTCGGTATTGAAAAGTCCATTATTAATTTTACACAAAATGCAATATCCACAGTGTTATTCTGTCATGTTTTGTCCCTTTTTTTCCAAACCGCAACAAACGCCAGTCTCCTTTCTCTGCAAAATGCGATAGATCCGCTCAACCCATCACAGCGCGCCATTCAGCGCATTGTAAACAGTAAAGGGAGTTTGTAAATGAGATATGAGATGATTTAATACAACAGTTAAATAAACAAGACGGTAATATTAAGTTACTTACGTTGTCTGACTCTACTATTGTCTGATTTTGCTCCATTTCTTTGTGAAAAATAGTTTGAAACAAAGTCACAACTGAGCCGCTGCGCATCTACATTCAAACACAGCGTCATTTTTTTTTTTATGAATGAACTTGTATTTTTACACTAATCAAGTGAGTCAATTTTCCATTCATAAAGACAGTCACTTGCTTTATTCCTCAATGAATCAGCCGTTCGAACGAATCAAATAAATATGATTCAGTAATTAAATAAGTTTTTAACAAAAAGTAAGCATAGAATCCTGCTGGACTGAAAAATATTCAGTTTTTATAATAAATCTTGATGAAAATCAAAATCTGGATTTGAATTTTTAATGTAATTATAACCTAAAGATGCTATGTAAAAGTTTGAAACAGAAAATACTGGTCTTCATCTAGCCACTTTCTTGGTAAAGAAAACACATTTTTTACTCAAAGTAATCAAAATGGATTTATAGCATTTTGGAAAAGAGCTCTTCAAATGAACAACATAATTTCCAGATGGCTAACAATTCACTAAAAATGTTCGGTAACGCTTTAGAATAATGGTCCGTTGTTAACAAGTAACTATGCAGGAAGTAATAGGTAGTAATACAGTAACACTGATCTTAATACTACTAACTAATATGGAAGCAAGATGAACTAAGCAGTAAGTAGTAGCACATTTAGGACAAAGGTAATTCCTTATTAGGTATTAAATAGTTACCAAATAAAACTATACTCAGGACCGGCCCAGGCTCTGTTGGTGCCCTAGGCGAGATTTTAGATTTCCGCCCCCCATAACCCCCAATTTCAGAAAATGCTGATTTTTCAAAATTTGGCAAAATGGCAAAATTTCATTTTATTCTAACATTATTTTAATCACTACGATCATTGACAAGGTAAATAATAGATTCAGTAGCCTCATTAATTAAAATGGAAGTTTGTGAGATCGCAAAGACGAGAAATCGTTTTTTAAAGGGAGTTTGCAAATGTGAAATTTAATTTTGCAACAGTTTTATTAATTTTGGATTTTATACGAAAGTTAACATAAGGATACTTATTTCAGGAACACTGTTGTCTGATTTTGCTGTATTTCTTAAATGAAAATAGTTTCAAACAAAGCTGATCCGCTACGCATCTCCAAGCAAAGGCATTTCTGTTTCGTTTTTGAATGAATCTTCGTTTTTTAAACATTCGTTTGATTGAATCGATTACGTAAATAATTTAGTGACAAGACAATGACTTGCTGCCCCTGGCCATTTCACTGGCCATTTCAAAATCATTTTATAAGTAGCCTATATATTGAGTCATTTAAATCATTACAATTTCTATATTCTAAACTTTATATTTAAAACATTATAACATTGTTAGTATGAAATGCATTAATGAGTCTGAGTCTGGTCAAAAAGTCTGTACATAATACTTAATGCAACAGAAGAGTTCTGTGCCATGCAAAGACGAATTGATGATGCTGACTTCATTTGACTTGAAACTTACTCTTCTTGATTGTATCTTATTATTTTAATTAAATGTATTTTTTAATAGAATACATTTTTAATAAAAGTTTATAATTCTAAATGGTTTGTTTTAAAAAGTTTTTAAATGTGAATCTAAAATTAAATTTAAATGTTTAACAATATTCATTCTCATTTTTTATAAAGTATCCTTTAATTTCACTAATTAATCTTTTTTTACTTTATTGTTTTATTTTAAACACAAGGAGTCATTAATGATGTTTATGTCATGAACTGCGCCATTGTGGCTCCCTCACTTCATCCTTAGAGGGAGCCTTCATTTCTCTATGGACCATTAATTCACTACATTTCCTATAATCCCCTTCTCATTAACTTCCTGTGTCCTCTCACCTCTCACCCGTCGGCCATCTTGCCTTCACCCGCACACACCTGACAGTCATTACACCTCATTACTCCCATTGCATAAATAGCCTGGTTCTCCTCAGACTGGTTGCGAAGTCTTGATCACTTACTGTAATTTCTGAGCGTTTCCCGTGTTTGTTTTCCCGTCGCTGTCTCCCCTTGTTTCCTGGATCCCGTGATTGTTCTCCGCCTGCCTTTTGACCCTCGCCTGTTCTCTGTTTTTCCGATTGTTTGCCTGTGCCCCTTGAGACTCTCTGCCTGGACTGACCACGAATTGGATTGCCTGTGTTGTACCTGTCTGCTGTTATTGATCCCGCCTGTCGACCACGATTTTAAATAAAGTCTTGCACATGGATCCCCACGTCTCAGCTCAGTTTGTAACAGAAGACTTCGCCGTCTACGGATCCAGCGACTTTACCATGACTATGGACCCAGCGGATTAAATTTTTTCTATGCGACAGGGAGACCTCACCATAGCGGATTATGTGTTCAGGTTCGGCCGACTCGCAACTCAGGTACCATTTAACAATGACAATTCCTTGATGGATCTCTTCACTTTCGGTCTTAATCAACCACTTAAAACTATAGTCCACTTTGAGGGTCCACGCACTTCTCTTGTGCATCTAATGAACTTTGCATTAACTTATGGCTTAGAGGACTCTATGTCAGCTCTGGGTCCCGTTGAGCCAGCACACAAGGAGGCAGCCACACCGCAGCACAGCGTGGTAACCTCAGCAGTAAGCCCTTCCACCACCCATGCTTCTCAGAAAGTTACACCCAGTGAGGAGGACCTCCCACCGCTGCTGGCAGCAGATTCCCAGAGACCAACTTCAACCAGGTCAACGCCCGCCAGTATCATACCAGCCTGGTTAGCGGTCGCTAATGCTAAACTAGAATCTGCATGTGACAAGATGGCCGCCGATCCAGAATCAGCCCCAGACAAGATGGCCGCCCTTCCAGAGTCAGCACCTGTCATGGCCGCCCTTCCAGAGTCAGCACCTGTCATGGCCGCCCTTCCAGAGTCAGTTCTAGCCACAACAGCCTATCCAGTGTCAAGTCCAGCCACCACAGTTGTTCCATTGTCAAGTCCAGTGGCAGCTTTTGTTCCAAGTCAAGCTACAGCCATCGTTCTAAAGTCAAGTCAAGTCTCTCATGTCATTACAACACTCGACCGTCTGGATAACATTCTTGCTACACTCCGTGAGTTACAACAAACCGCAGCTCTGCCTCCCATGCCAAGTCAAGTCACTGCAGTTCCCTCAGAGCCAAGTCAAGTCACTGCAGTTCCCTCAGAGCCAAGTCAAGTCGCTGCTGTTCCTCCAGAGTCAAGCCAAGTCGTTGCAGTCGCAGCTCCAGAACCAAGTGATGTCGCAACTGTCACTCCAGAGTCAAGTGATGTCACTCCTGAGTCAAGCCCCGTCGCCGCTACCCCGCCTCCAGAGTCAAGCGTCGCCGCAGCTGCTCCGCCTCCAGAGTCAAGCGTCGCCGCAGCTGCTCCGCCTCCAGAGTCAAGCGTCGCCGCAGCTGCTCCGCCTCCTGAGTCAACAGTATTCACAGTTGCTCTCCTTTCAGTATCAAGTCCCACCGATGTATCTCCAGAGTCTAGTTCAGCCGCTGTTCCAGAACCAAGTCAAAAGTCACGTCCTGCCTCAACTGTCCATTTAGTATCAAGTCCGGCCACAGCTATCCATCCAGTGTCAAGTCCAGCAGCCGTTCCAGTGTCAGGGCCAGCCGATGTTCCAGAGCCAAGTACAACCACAGCTGTTCTTCCAGAGCCAAGTCAGATCGCAGCTGTTCTTTCTGAGCCAAGTCATTTCGTCACAGCTGCTCCTCCCACTGAGTCAAGTGTCGTCGCTACTTCGCCCAAGTCAAGCTCCAATGCAACTGCTCCTCCAGAGTCAAGCCTCGTCACTGCTGCTGCTGAACCCTGTCTCTACACAGCTGCACACACCCCCGGTCAAGCCACAGTTCCAGTCCTTACACCCGGGCAAGTTACAGCCGTTGCTCCTGAGCCAAGCCCTATCACAACTAGCATCCCTGAGCTGGCTTTCACTGAGGCCACATTCCTCCTGAGATTGGCTCTGGCGGCTCTCGCTGCAGAACCTCTGAGGGTGGCTCCACCGGAGGAGGTGGTCGAGACCATGGATCCTCGTGCCGAGGGGGGAGCCGCACCTGCTCCTTACACGGTGGTAGCGCCCAGCAACCCACATCCCTCTGGTGAGTCCTCACCCAGTTCTGATTCGGCCACTGAGGTCTTCTATAAGCTGGGGGCCCAGCTTGACCAGGCCAAGAACTTGGGCTCCGCGCCCTCTATCTCTCTGTGTGTTTGTTTGTCTATGTTCTGTGTTCCAGGCCTGCCTGTTCCGCCCTGGGGGGCTTCCATGCTGCCCTGGAGGGCTCCTGTCCTGCCTGTTCCGCCCTGGGGGGCTTCCATGCTGCCCTGGAGGGCTCCAGTCCTGTCTGCTCTGCCCTGGGGGGCTTCTGTGCTGCCCTGGAGGGCTCCTGTCCTGTCTGCTCCACCCTGGGGGGCTTCCGTGCTGCCCTGGAGGGTTCCTGTTCTGTCTGCTCCGCCCTGGGGGGATTCCGCTCCGCCCTGGAGGACTCCTGTCCTATCTGCTCCACCCTGGGGGGCTTCCGAGCTGCCCTGGAGGGTTCCTGTCCTGCCTGTTCCGCCCTGGGGGGCTTCCATGCTGCCCTGGAGGGCTCCAGTCCTGTCTGCTCCGCCCTGGGGGGCTTCCGTGCTGCCCTGGAGGGCTCCTGTCCTGTCTGCTCCACCCTGGGGGGCTTCCGTGCTGCCCTGGAGGGTTCCTGTCCTGTCTGCTCCGCCCTGGGGGGCTTCCGTGCTGCCCTGGAGGGCTCCTGTCCTGTCTGCTCTGCCCTGGGGGAATTCCGCTCCGCCCTGGAGGGCTCCAGTCCTGTCTGACCCGCCCTGGTGGGCGTCGGATCCTCTCTCTCTCTCTGTGTGTCTGTCTATGCTATACGTTACAGACCTGTCTGCTCTGCCCTGGGTAGATCCCGCTCTGCCTTGGAAGGCTCCAGTCCTGTCTGCTCCGCCCTGGGTAGATCCCGCTCTGCCTTGGAGGGCTCCAGTCCTGTCTGCTCTGCCCTGGTGGGATTCCGATCAGTCCTGGAGGGTGTCTGCTCCACCTGATCCGCCCTGGAGGGTGTCTGCTCCGCCTGATCCGCCCTGGAGGGTGTCTGCTCCACCTGATCCGCCTTGGAGGGTGTCTGCTCCGCCTGATCCGCCTTGGAGGATGTCTGCTCCACCTGATCTGCCCTGGAAGACGCCTGCTCCGCCAGTTTCGCCTGATCCACCCTGGAGGGTGCCTGCTCCGCCTGATCCGCCCTGGTGGGCGTCTGATTCGTCTGCTCTGCCCTGGAGGGTACCTGCTCCGCCCGATCCACCCTGGAGGGCGTCTGACTCGTCTGCTCTACCCTGGAGGGTGCCTGCTCCGCCTGATCCGCCTTGGAGGGTGCCTGCTCCGCCCGATCCGCCCTGGAGGGTGTCTGATTCGTCTGCTCTGCCCTGGAGGGTGCCTGCTCCGCCCGATCCGCCCTGGAGGGCGTCTGACTCATCTGCTCCGCCGTGGAGAATGTCTGCTCTGCCGGCTCCACTCAAGAGAATGTCTGCCCCGTCCTGGTGGTCTCCTAAACATCTAGAGCAGCTCTGTTGCTCTGCTGCCCTTTGGGCATTTTCTGGACTCTTTGCCCCTCCCACTCTGTAAGCCCGCATGGACCTGGTCCTCCCCTCTGCATTCTGTCCCACCCCCCCACCCCTTGGTGTTATTGGACTGTGTTGAGCGTCTGGAAGCCGCTCCTAAGGGGGGGGCTCTGTCATGAACTGCGCCGTTGTGGCTCCCTCACTTCATCCTTAGAGGGAGACTTCATTTCTCTATGGACCATTAATTCACTACATTTCCCATAATCCCCTTCTCATTAACTTTCTGTGTCCTCTCACCTCTCACCCCTGTCGGCCATCTTGCCTTCACCCGCACACACCTGACAGTCATTACACCTCATTACTCCCATTGCATAAATAGCCTGGTTCTCCTCAGACTGGTTGCGAAGTCTTGATCACTTACTGTCATTTCTGAGCGTTTCCCGTGTTTGTTTTCCCGTCGCTGTCTCCCTTTGTTTCCTGGATCCCGTGATTGTTCTCCGCCTGCCTTTTGACCCTCGCCTGTTCTCTGTTTTTCCGATTGCTTGCCTGTGCCCCTTGAGACTCTCTGCCTGGACTGACCACGAATTGGATTGCCTGTGTTGTACCTGTCTGCTGTTATTGATCCCGCCTGTCGACCACGATTTTAAATAAAGTCTTGCACATGGATCCCCACGTCTCAGCTCAGTTTGTAACAGAAGACTTCGCCGTCTACGGATCCAGCGACTTTACCATGACTATGGACCCAGCGGATTAAATTTTTTCTATGCGACAGGGAGACCTCACCATAGCGGATTATGTGTTCAGGTTCGGCCGACTCGCAACTCAGGTACCATTTAACAATGAAAATTCCTTGATGGATCTCTTCACTTTCGGTCTTAATCAACCACTTAAAACTATAGTCCACTTTGAGGGTCCACGCACTTCTCTTGTGCATCTAATGAACTTTGCATTAACTTATGGCTTAGAGGACTCTATGTCAGCTCTGGGTCCCGTTGAGCCAGCACACAAGGAGGCAGCCACACCGCAGCACAGCGTGGTAACCTCAGCAGTAAGCCCTTCCACCACCCATGCTTCTCAGAAAGTTACACCCAGTGAGGAGGACCTCCCACCGCTGCTGGCAGCAGATTCCCAGAGACCAACTTCAACCAGGTCAACGCCCGCCAGTATCATACCAGCCTGGTTAGTGGTCGCTAATGCTAAACTAGAATCTGCATGTGACAAGATGGCCGCCGATCCAGAATCAGCCCCAGACAAGATGGCCGCCCTTCCAGAGTCAGCACCTGTCATGGCCGCCCTTCCAGAGTCAGCACCTGTCATGGCCGCCCTTCCAGAGTCAGTTCTAGCCACAACAGCCTATCCAGTGTCAAGTCCAGCCACCACAGTTGTTCCATTGTCAAGTCCAGTGGCAGCTTTTGTTCCAAGTCAAGCTACAGCCATCGTTCTAAAGTCAAGTCAAGTCTCTCATGTCATTACAACACTCCACTGTCTGGATAACATTCTTGCTACACTCCGTGAGTTACAACAAACCGCAGCTCTGCCTCCCATGCCAAGTCAAGTCACTGCAGTTCCCTCAGAGCCAAGTCAAGTCACTGCAGTTCCCTCAGAGCCAAGTCAAGTCGCTGCTGTTCCTCCAGAGTCAAGCCAAGTCGTTGCAGTCGCAGCTCCAGAACCAAGTGATGTCGCAACTGTCACTCCAGAGTCAAGTGATGTCACTCCTGAGTCAAGCCCCGTCGCCGCTGCCCCGCCTCCAGAGTCAAGCGTCGCCGCAGCTGCTCCGCCTCCAGAGTCAAGCGTCGCCGCAGCTGCTCCGCCTCCAGAGTCAAGCGTCGCCGCAGCTGCTCCGCCTCCTGAGTCAACAGTATTCACAGTTGCTCTCCTTTCAGTATCAAGTCCCACCGATGTATCTCCAGAGTCTAGTTCAGCCGCTGTTCCAGAACCAAGTCAAAAGTCACGTCCTGCCTCAACTGTCCATTTAGTATCAAGTCCGGCCACAGCTGTCCATCCAGTGTCAAGTCCAGCAGCCGTTCCAGTGTCAGGGCCAGCCGATGTTCCAGAGCCAAGTACAACCACAGCTGTTCTTCCAGAGCCAAGTCAGATCGCAGCTGTTCTTTCTGAGCCAAGTCATTTCGTCACAGCTGCTCCTCCCACTGAGTCAAGTGTCGTCGCTACTTCGCCCAAGTCAAGCTCCAATGCAACTGCTCCTCCAGAGTCAAGCCTCGTCACTGCTGCTGCTGAACCCTGTCTCTACACAGCTGCACACACCCCCGGTCAAGCCACAGTTCCAGTCCTTACACCCGGGCAAGTTACAGCCGTTGCTCCTGAGCCAAGCCCTATCACAACTAGCATCCCTGAGCTGGCTTTCACTGAGGCCACATTCCTCCTGAGATTGGCTCTGGCGGCTCTCGCTGCAGAACCTCTGAGGGTGGCTCCACCGGAGGAGGTGGTCGAGACCACGGATCCTCGTGCCGAGGGGGGAGCCGCACCTGCTCCTTACACGGTGGTAGCGCCCAGCAACCCACATCCCTCTGGTGAGTCCTCACCCAGTTCTGATTCGGCCACTGAGGTCTTCTATAAGCTGGGGGCCCAGCTTGACCAGGCCAAGAACTTGGGCTCCGCGCCCTCTATCTCTCTGTGTGTTTGTTTGTCTATGTTCTGTGTTCCAGGCCTGCCTGTTCCACCCTGGGGGCTTCCATGCTGCCCTGGAGGACTCCTGTCCTGCCTGTTCCGCCCTGGGGGGCTTCCGAGCTGCCCTGGAGGGTTCCTGTCCTGCCTGTTCCGCCCTGGGGGGCTTCCATGCTGCCCTGGAGGGCTCCAGTCCTGTCTGCTCCGCCCTGGGGGGCTTCCGTGCTGCCCTGGAGGGCTCCTGTCCTGTCTGCTCCACCCTGGGGGGCTTCCGTGCTGCCCTGGAGGGTTCCTGTCCTGTCTGCTCTGCCCTGGGGGGCTTCCGTGCTGCCCTGGAGGGCTCCTGTCCTGTCTGCTCTGCCCTGGGGGAATTCCGCTCCGCCCTGGAGGGCTCCAGTCCTGTCTGACCCGCCCTGGTGGGTGTCGGATCCTCTCTCTCTCTCTCTGTGTGTCTGTCTATGCTATACGTTACAGACCTGTCTGCTCTGCCCTGGGTAGATCCCGCTCTGCCTTGGAAGGCTCCAGTCCTGTCTGCTCCGCCCTGGGTAGATCCCGCTCTGCCTTGGAGGGCTCCAGTCCTGTCTGCTCTGCCCTGGTGGGATTCCGATCAGTCCTGGAGGGTGTCTGCTCCACCTGATCCGCCCTGGAGGGTGTCTGCTCCGCCTGATCCGCCCTGGAGGGTGTCTGCTCCACCTGATCCGCCTTGGAGGGTGTCTGCTCCGCCTGATCCGCCTTGGAGGATGTCTGCTCCACCTGATCTGCCCTGGAAGGCGCCTGCTCCGCCAGTTTCGCCTGATCCACCCTGGAGGGCGTCTGACTCGTCTGCTCTACCCTGGAGGGTGCCTGCTCCGCCTGATCCGCCTTGGAGGGTGCCTGCTCCGCCCGATCCGCCCTGGAGGGTGTCTGATTCGTCTGCTCTGCCCTGGAGGGTGCCTGCTCCGCCCGATCCGCCCTGGAGGGCGTCTGACTCATCTGCTCCGCCGTGGAGAATGTCTGCTCTGCCGGCTCCACTCAAGAGAATGTCTGCCCCGTCCTGGTGGTCTCCTAAACATCTAGAGCAGCTCTGTTGCTCTGCTGCCCTTTGGGCACTTTCTGGACTCTTTGCCCCTCCCACTCTGTAAGCCCGCATGGACCTGGTCCTCCCCTCTGCATTCTGTCCCACCCCCCCACCCCTTGGTGTTATTGGACTGTGTTGAGCGTCTGGAAGCCGCTCCTAAGGGGGGGGCTCTGTCATGAACTGCGCCGTTGTGGCTCCCTCACTTCATCCTTAGAGGGAGACTTCATTTCTCTATGGACCATTAATTCACTACATTTCCCATAATCCCCTTCTCATTAACTTTCTGTGTCCTCTCACCTCTCACCCCTGTCGGCCATCTTGCCTTCACCCGCACACACCTGACAGTCATTACACCTCATTACTCCCATTGCATAAATAGCCTGGTTCTCCTCAGACTGGTTGCGAAGTCTTGATCACTTACTGTCATTTCTGAGCGTTTCCCGTGTTTGTTTTCCCGTCGCTGTCTCCCTTTGTTTCCTGGATCCCGTGATTGTTCTCCGCCTGCCTTTTGACCCTTGCCTGTTCTCTGTTTTTCCGATTGTTTGCCTGTGCCCCTTGAGACTCTCTGCCTGGACTGACCACGAATTGGATTGCCTGTGTTGTACCTGTCTGCTGTTATTGATCCCGCCTGTCGACCACGATTTTAAATAAAGTCTTGCACATGGATCCCCACGTCTCAGCTCAGTTTGTAACAGTTTACATTATAGCATGTGCAAATTCACACACATAGTTTCTTTAATTTGGCCAGAATTGCAGGTGTCTGTATTAATATTCAATAATAGCAAAGAGAAAATATCAAATAAGCTTAAGGTTATTATAGATTTTAAAGAGATTTATAATTAAATACATCTGAATGGTCATTACCTTTTATTATTGTTATTAATTTATATATTATATAAATTATATGTAAATACATTTATTTATTATTTTACCTCTTATTATCAAATCAAGTGAGGACCCCCCCCATAAGACTTTCAATTCGAGCACTGACTACAATGATCGATCAGTACTAACTAATTATTTTGGTAATGGGTGTAGGAGCGCATGATGGTCACAAGAGGGCGCTCTTCTGCGAGAGAAGCCCCCCCAGTCATGTTGCGCCCTAACCAACTGCCTATTTCGCCTATGCCACGGGCTGGCCCTGACTATACTGATTAAAAACTACTTGCTAACTATGATAAATTAATACAGAATAACAAATTAATTACTAATCACAACAGTAACATATCTATAATCTTATTAAATTAACATATGAAATTTAACGTCAATCCCTCACTAATTACTCAAGAGTTACCTTGTCAGTTCCCAGGAACTACTAGTGATCAGGACCATTATTTTAAAGTGAAAAACAAGTTAACCCTTCAGTAATTACTCAACCATTACCTTGTCAGCCCTCAAGAACTACTAGTGATCTGGATCATTATTTCAAAATGAAAGACATGTTAACAAGTTAAACAGCTTAACTGCTCACTAATACTCAAGCATTACCTTGTCAGCCCTCAAGAACTACTAGTGATCTGGATCATTATTTCAAAATGAAAGGCATGTTAACAAGTTAAACAACTTAACTGCTTACTAGTACTCAAGCATTATCTTGTCAGCCCTCAAGAACTACTAGTGATCTGGACCATTATTTTAAAGTGAAAAACACATTAACCCCTCATTAACTACTCAAGTGTTACCTTGTCAGTCCACTTGAGTTTTAATGACGTGTTAAATTGTTTAACTTGTTTATGTGTTTTTCACTTTCAAATATTGGTCCAGGTAGTGGTCCCTGTGGACTGACTAGATGTTTAATGCTTGAGTAATTTGTGAAGGATTGCTATTGACTTCACACGTAATTTATTAAGTAATTTAAAATATTTTATATCTGACATATACTGTACAGGCATACATTTCTGAGGCCCTAGTGATATAGTGGAAGCGGCCTAAGTTTGAAATAAACTTATTTAGGGGTATATAATATTCATATATCCGCAAAGAGCACATTTAAGGTGCAAGCTTATGAAAAAGGCAGGTAACACTTTAGAATAATGGTCCGTTGTTAACAATTAATTGTGCATGAAGTAATAAGTAGTACTACATCAACACTGAGCTTATTACTGTTAACTAATATGGAAGCAATATTAACTAAGCAGTAAGTGTCAGGTTTTGAGACTCTTTTGTTGTGTTTTTGATTTGGTTTAGCCCCTTTTGTCTTTGGTTTGTTCCATTTCCTTTTTGCCCTTATTTGGTCATGTTCCTGTCTCCACCCCTCATTAAGTCATTATTAGTTAATCACCATCACGTGTCTGTGTCTTGTTAACCACCCTGGGTACTGGTGTCATGTCAGTCGTCAATGACTGTGGACATTGTGGATGACACCAGTCCCACTCATGACCCAGAGCCCAGCCCACCATCACCCGTGACGGAGCTGCCCGAGCCCACCACAGACGGAGAGCCAGAGCCTGCCGCGGTCGTTGAGCCATCACCGCTGGAGGTGACAGAGTGGACGATCGTCTCGGAGCCAGAGCCTACAATGTCTGACCAGGTGCGAGAGCCGGCAACAGAGCTTCGGACGGTGGAAGTTTCAGTGGAGTGTGAGGGGACTATGGAAAGCCCCACTCACTACACCACTGATGAGGGTGAGCAAGCTCAGGACTCTGGGGACTCTATGGACTGTTCCAAATTTGTTATGGACTGTTCTGAATTTGTTATGGACAAGAATCAAGTTTTCCCACCCACCCTCCCTCTCTTGCCACTCGTGGTTGTTCCTGTCTCAGCCACACCACCGCTGTCTCCTGACAGTCCCTCAGCTCACCCTCATCCCACCATCTGTGCGGTGGATTCACCGCGAGTCTGCCAGCTTCCATCGGCGTTGTGGCTGGAGGATCTTTCATCTCCGCCTCCAGCCTCTGAGTCCTGGACTCCGCCTCGGCCCTCCGACCCAGTGGCTACACCATGGCACCTAGCTCCCTCATCTCCACCGTCGCCCGTCGATCCACCAGCTCCACCGGGCTCCCTCGTCCCTACAGCTCCGCCCTGGTCAGTCGTCACCCTGACATCGCCTCTGGACTCGAGGACTCGCAAAACAAATCTTTAATAAACAAATCCATAACAGAATATCCAAAAGAGGCAGGCAAGGAGACACGCACACAAAGATGAGAACGGACAACCAAACAATAAACAAAATCCAACTTAATTAGGGTGGTTAACAAGACATAGACAGGTGATGGTGATTAACTAATAACGACTTAATGAGGGGAGGGACAGGAACAAAACCAAATAAGGGGATAAAGGAAGTGGAACAAACCAAACACAAAAGGGACTAAACCAAATCAAAACACAACAAAAGAGTCTCAAATCCTGACATCAGCCATTTGCTAAAATCATTTAAGTTCATTTTTTCCTCATTAATGTACACACAGCACCCCATATTGACAGAAAAACACAGAATTGTTGACATTTTGCAGATTTATTAAAAAAGAAAAACTGAAATATCACATGGTCCTAAGTATTCAGACCCTTTGCTCAGTATTTAGTAGAAGCACCCTTTTGATCTAATAGAGTCATGAGTCTTTTTGGGAAAGATGCAACAAGTTTTTCACACCTGGATTTGGGGATCCTCTGCCATTCCTCCCTGCAGATCCTCTCCAGTTCTGTCAGGTTGGATGGTAAACGTTGGTGGACAGCCATTTTCAGGTCTCTCCAGAGATGCTCAATTGGGTTTAAGTCAGGGCTCTGGCTGGGCCATTCAAGAACAGTCACGGAGTTGTTGTGAAGCCACTCCTTCGTTATTTTAGCTGTGTGCTTAGGGTCATTGTCTTGTTGGAAGGTGAACCTTCGGCCCAGCCTGAGGTCCTGAGCACTCTGGAGAAGGTTTTCCCTCGATTGCAACCAGTCGTCCTGCCCCTGCAGCTGAAAAACACCCCCACAGCATGATGCTGCCACCACCATGCTTCACTGTTGGGACTGTATTGGACAGGTGACGGGCAGTGCTTGGTTTTCTCCACACATTCCTAATGTTGTACAACATTAGGAAGATTTGTACAACATTAGGAAGATCAGATCCTTCCTATCAGAGCAGGCTACACAACTTCTTGTCCAAGCTCTTGTCCTTTCCAGACTGGACTATTGTAATGCACTCTTGGCAGGCCTTCCTGCATGCACTTCCAAGCCTTTGCAGATGATTCAGAATGCAGCAGCAAGAGTGGTCTTTAATGAGCCGAAGAAATCCCATGTCACACCTCTCTTCATCAGACTGCATTGGCTGCCAGTAGCTGCTCGCATCAAATTCAAGGTACTGGTGCTTGCCTACAAGACAACCACTGACACTGCACCAGAATACCTAAACTGTCTAATCCAACCTTATGTCCCCTCCAGAAGCTTGCGTTCTGCAAATGAAAGACGCCTTGTGGTGCCATCCCAAAGAGGCTCAAAATCACTTTCACGTACCTTTTTGTGGACTGTTCCCAGCTGGTGGAATGACCTACCCATCTCAATTCGATCAGCTGAGTCATTGGCCTTCTTCAAAAAACGTCTGAAAACCCATCTTTTTCGGCAGAACTTGACCAATTGACACTAGCTCTTTCCTACTCTTTTCAGTTTTCTATATTTATATTAAAAAAAAAAAAAAAAAAAAACCCTTGCAAGACTTATCGTGTTTATCTAACTGAAATTTGCCACAGCACTTATACACTGTCGCTCTCTTGTTGCTCTGATTGCTTCTATTGTAAGTCGCTTTGGATAAAAGCGTCTGCTAAATGACTAAATGTAAAATGTAAATGTAAATGTAGAATTAAGGCCAAAAAGTTCTATCTTGGTCTCATCAGACCAGAGAATCTTATTTCTCACTATCTTGGAGTCCATGTGGGCTTTTATGTGTTTTGCACTGAGGAGAGGCCACGCTGCCATAAAGCCCAGACTGGTGGAGGGCTGCAGTGACGGTTGACTTTCTATGACTTTCTCCCATCTCCCAATTGCATCTCTGGAGCTCAGCCACAGTGATCTTTGGGTTCTTCTTTACCTCTCTCACCAAGGCTCTTCTCCCCCGATAGCTCAGTTTGGCCGGACGGCCAGCTCTAGGAAGGGTTCGGGTCGTCCCAAACGTCTTCCATTTAAGGATTATGGAGGCCACTGTACTCTTAGGACCCTTAAGTGCAGCAGAAATTTTTTTGTAACCTTGGCCAGATCTGTGCCTTGCCACAATTCTTTCTCTGAGCTCTTCAGGCAGTTCCTTTGACCTCATGATTCTCATTTGCTCTGACATGCACTGTGAGCTGTAAGGTCTTATATAGACAGGTGTGTGGCTTTCCTAATCAAGTCCAATCAGTATAATCAAACAGAGCTGGACTCAAATGAAGGTGTAGAACCATCTCAAGGATGATCAGAAGAAATGGACAGCACCTGAGTTAAATATATGAGTGTCACAGCAAAGGGTCTGAATACTTAGGACCATGTGATATTTCAGTTTTTCTTTTTTTAATAAATCTGCAAAAATGTCAACAATTCTGTGTTTTTCTGTCAATATGGGGTGCTGTGTGTACATTAATGAGGATGATTTTATAAATGATTTTAGCAAATGGCTGCAATATAACAAAGAGTGTGGGGGGGGGGGGGGGGGGGGTCTGAATACTTTCCGTACCCACTGTACGCAACAATGCAATAAAAAGCGCAACAATGCAATCTCCCAAAAGCGCAAAAATGCAATTATTCTAGAACTATTTTCTTTTTAAAATAATAATAAATTATTTGCTGTCAAGTGAATAAACGTGTAAACCCTTTCTCTCATCAGCACACACTTGTGTTCTGTGTGGAATATGTTGGATCTAGTGATAATGTACACCAGTTTTACCCTCCAATGAAGATCACACCAGGTGCACAGTGCTAAATTACTCCATGTGTGCCACAGAAGACATCTTTACTCTTACCAGTCAGCCCTTACATTGCATTACACACTACAAATTATTTAAAACCTGTTTTGTAAATGCATGAGTAAATCATTTACAAATCTTTCCGCATCCCCTAATCTAAAGTGTAAAAAATTCATCACTTGTAAATGTGTTACACATCATTTGTAGATCTTTCTTACATGTTACAAATGATCTGGTGTATACAAGGCATTTACAACACTATCTGTATCCCCTAATCTAAAGTGTAAACTATTAATTAGTTGTAAATGTTTTATAAACCTGCTGGTTACAGGTTGTGTGGGTATACACACTGGGGGGAAAGATCTACAGATGATGAGTAAAACATTTACAACTGATGAATTGTTTACACTTTGGAATAGGGGATGCAGAAAAAATTGTAAATTAGTTTTTAATTTATTATGTGATCTTCAATGGAGGATAAACATTTCAATGACTGACATTTCAATTATTTATAATTGTTTAATAATATATTAACTAGTGACGTATTAACCATTTACTAAGGATCTGTTTGATTATTTCATTATATGCTATTTTTAAGATAACTTATGACAGATTTGTAAATTGTTAGCATATCAATTATTAATCATTTATTAATTCATAGTCATGTTTTGTAAATGATTAGTTAATTTTTGAAAATTAGTTAATTTCCTTATTTGCTGAACTATCCGTTTCACCTAAAAATGTGGGTGGTTGTTAACCCCTCCCCCTCAGTGCTTTTGGCTGTATTATTTAAAGCAAAAGTTGCACCAAAAATGGCATGCGTCAGGCAGCAGTTTTCTTTGAACAGTAAAATATTTAGTTCTGTAAAAATGTATGGAATGTTTCAATAAATGATGCACATGACTAATTTAGCAGAGTTATTTTTTTATTTAAGCTCCATGCCTTAATGTCTTTTTCAAAGTAGTCTGCATGCATGAAAAAGATAATATTGTTTGTGAAGTACTGTGAAGTAATAGTTTTGTCATTTTAGATCTTTATTGGAGGTTATCCATTACTGTAAAAAATTAAAGAGACATATACATTAATTGTCTCACAAAATCTTGTATTGCTACATTTTCTGATGTGTTGTGGATGAAATTACCCACAGAACATGTGTCATACTGGGCGTGTCACAGCTTAATAATTCCAAAAGTTCTCAAAAAATAGAGCACATAGAGGGAAAAAAATCCTGCATTAGAACATTTTCTTATGTTTTATAATGGAAATATGCCCTAGAGAATATGCCCTCCAAAGCAACTATATGTGCCGACAAAGCATACTGGGCGTGTCATAATTTTCTTACCTCATGTAGGGTAAGGACCAATCAGACAATGGTTCATTAGATTTAACCAAATCAGTGGTTTATTCAATTAACAAAGAAGCAGACTTCCCCTCACCCAACCCAACAGTGGGTGACAAAGTCTCAACCAGGACGCTTCTAGCAACCACTGATAATGTCAGTTTACGATGTAAAACTATGCAGGAGAATCTGCAACTATGCAGGCAGACTGTTTTTCTTCACTCACTTCCCCCCATAGGAAAGACACAATGCTCATAGAAATGGACTCTTCCCTATTTCATTCACAGACAAACATTTCTGTGAACGAAGACACATAGCCCATATATCAGTGTGTGTATATTACGACTGTCCATGTCCTTTGTCTTCCTTACTTTAAATTTCTTACTTTATAACCATTTTATGCTTGTGTCTTGATAGGATGCTAATGTAACCACATACAGTATATGCCATGTTTGGTCTCTTTTGACTCGTATGTAGATTTCCTGAAAGATGCTGTGTATTAGAGACAGATACCGGTGCAACATATTAACGTTCTAATAATCTTTAGTATTTCTGGCCTGAACCCCTATTGATTTAAATATGCAAACTGACATTTCTCTGAAACAAAGGGCCATAAAACGAAGACCCAGTTTCAAACCTCCCACTGAGAAAGCCAGCCTTCTCATTGGTCGGAACTACTTGGGAAGGTGTGACTCTGTCCAGACTTTAAAGGGGCTCACACCCCGTTCCGGCCCTCTCTCTTCTCTTCTCCTCTTCTTCTGAAAGATCTTCAGAGTTATCGTGGAGGTCCTCCACGGAAAGGCCGTGGGGCAAACCCGTGGCCCAGCCACATGCGGTTTCCCCCCAACATGAGGCCGGACTCTCTCTTTCTATCCTGGCATCTACACCTCAGCCCCTTGGTAACCATCCGATCAGCCGATCAATGGAACAACGAAGGCTCCATCTCCATTACATCATCAGGACTACCTTTGAGCTGGCATCTGGACCCTTGCGTAAGCACCACACAAAAGGAAACCATTATGCAAGTAACCATTTAACTATTAGATGCAATAAGGAAGCTGTGCCCCTTGTAGGTCAAGGAGATTCAGGTTTTCCTGATGATTTGGTTGTGCTGATGTAAAAGATGGCCAGTCTTCTCTCTCTCTCCTCCTCACTCTCTCTCTCTCCCTCTCTCTTGCTTTGTTTTATGTGTTGTCTGTTTAGTGTTCGTTTATTTGCTAGCTAGTGTTTATTTTCCCCTTTTACGTATTCAATAAACCCGCATTTTGTATTCACAAATGAATTTCTTACTGTGTTCCTTGCTCACAAACATCACGTCACTTAAACTGCTTTGATTTCGTTACAAAACTGATCCAGTCCTGTAACTTAGCCAATTACGGTGGGAAAGATTAATTTTCAAGGCTAGGAAGTTGATTTTTCTTAGAGTTAGAATAAAAGCGGCTAATACTCGTTGGACGAGGGCATTATTTCGGTTTATTTTTGACTCGGCTGTTTCAGAGAAGTGTATAAAGTATGTGTAATTAATAACCATTAATTATACATAGTTTATTGTGCTTAAATTAAATAACTTTTGTTACATTATTGGTGGAGAATTGCGCGGGCAGTTTTAAACGTGTTTGTGAGCAAACCCAGTATAAGTTCATTCCGTGTCTACATCTGTGTGTAACGCGCGCCGAGCGAAATGAGACCCGCTCCTTCGTTTTGTTTTAAGAATCAATACAGACCGCAGTTAGTCTGCGCCGAGACAGACTGAGTCTTTCTATCCAGAAAATCAGTCACTGTTAATGACGGCTAAAATTAACTGTAATTTATGTGACCCTATGAGATGAAAAAAAATTCCTTATAGTGAGTTTCACTAGCATTACGGCGCTGAGACAGTACCTGAGTTTGTCTATTCAGAAACCTGTTGATGAAGTTAAGTAACTGCAATCTACATGACCCCGCAAGATGAAAAAATTCCTTGCAGCGAGCGTCATGAGAATTACGGTGCTGAGACAGACCCACTGTTAATGACAGCTAAGTAATTTTAATTTGATACCGCCATAATGCGAAGAAGGTAACGTTAGACTGAACGACCTTATATCGGCCGAATAAAAAAATGTATAGCCCAATATTGATACATTGCACTTCCAGTGTTTTCGCTGGCTATACCCATTTCCCAAGTTAAAACATTAGCTTTGCTACCTAATGTATAACTTTCTCGTTTCCTCCGTGAGCAGGAAGGATGTTGTTCTTGCTTTATTAACTTTAATAGGCTAGCACACAATAGATGACAAACTGTTCTGAGTTAGACGAGGCTGAGGATGTTGTTTCTGGTTTTGTGTACTTTAATGTAAAATGAATCAGACGACAGATGACGATGTAAATGGAAATGTGATATCAAATCTTGATCAAGTTAAAGGTGTGACGGTGAAAACCCCGTCGTGTGTTTGTTGTATGTATGATAGTGTGTAACTCTGTGTCCGGGCAGAAAATTAATCCGACCGCACGCCGCGCAAGGCAAAGCTCGCGTGCTGCTTGTGAGATCTGCTGAGATCAACAATTTTGCCATCCGCGATGGTCCCAGGCCAGCAATGTGATTAGAATTGGTATCAAATTGACGTCAAATGCTGTAAACATCAGGTTCTTGTGAATCCAGTTGAATTACCATATTTGATTTGGGCATTGACGTCACTTTGGATATCAATTCTTTTCAACAGTGATTATTTAAGTCTTGTTAAAGCGAGAGCGCTCTCATGATAAACTTAAGCCTTAATCACAGTGTGTTGTAGGGTATGGAAGTACATGCCTGAGATTGCGTGAGGAAACCAATCTGCATGTTCTATGCCCTGCATCAGACTATTGTAATCAGAGCAAATATCTTCAGAACAGCATTTTAAAGTGTATTTCGCTGACAAAGAAATCCCAGCGCAAAAACTGTGTTTGAAAAATGAGCGTACTCATTTTTCCAGTAAGATATTCCGTTTACAGATGTGTCTCATTGTAGTCAAAGTCATTGACGTGATGAATATAAACATTGCTTGACTGGTGGAACACTGGTTCGACAGAACCAGCCTTCCACCACGGTCTGTGACGCGAGCCTGCTGTTGAAGTTTTGGAATTAAGTTGTGTGTGTCGCGTCAGGACTGACTGCTGACAAGATTCTAGAAATGTGCTCGCACCCTTCACCCACAAGCTTTGTGCACACTGGGGGGTGAGATTACGCCTCCTTAGCAACATGGAAAACCATTGTTGTTGTTTTTTTTTCTTTCCCCAGTCAAACTCACGTCAGCGCCCACGTCACAGACCTGCATGTAAACAGACCCATGCGTGTAGCATAGGCTAACTCATTAGCACATCCACACGCCGATAAGCTAAGCCTTTTTCCTCAACTGATAGCTATTAGCATCCGGCTAATTTAGAGAGTGTGAGTGTAAGATGTAACCAGTCTTCTCTAGCCACACCTCCGTTCTCAGTTTCACTCTCTGTCTGTTCTCAACACTGTTGTTCCACTACTGGCCTATCTGTGTTATTCTATTTTTATTTATTTTTTGTTTTGTTTTCTTTATTGTTACCCCCTCATTCATTTATTTAAGTTTAATTTAGGCATTTATTTTGCTTTTGGGATTTTGTTTTTCTATTTTAATTGGTTTAGCCTGAATAATCATTTGGCACAATGGATTCCATTTAGAAAAAAATCTAAATCTAATCCAAACCCATTTGTTTATTTTCTATTTCCATTGATGCTCTTGCCCTAAGCAATTAGGACATCTCTCATCTACTTTTATTTCTATTGATTTCGATTTACCCCTCATGAAGTTAATTTTAAGGTCAACTTTAATTTTACTTCCCTCTCATTTCCCATTCCTAGGGTGTAGGATTACAGTAGCTTAAATAATGTTGCTCTTCAAAGTAGCTAGTTCACTAGTGGCCTTTGAATGAAATCTCTTACCCCCTCAACAATTAGCATCAAGCTACTTATCTTATCATTTAACCCTTGTTCCTTCTCTCAGTGTGTCCTATTAGGGAAGCCCTCCTTTGTGCCTGGGTGGTGAAGCGTCGGCTGGTGGGGCCCGGGGACCGTAGTCATCTGCCGGACGCACCCGACACCCTCTGGGGGGTGCCCTAGATACCTCCTTCCCCTGTACTCCGGAAAGCGACCCGCAGCCGACATCAGCAATGTGGTACCTCAAGTGTTGTATCAACCATATCAACTGACACACTAGGGCAACTTTGGTTAATTACCCTGGGGTGGTTCCATGCATCATGTGCCCATCTTAGTGGGGAGCGCGCCCCCACTTTGCCGGCCTATGCAACTCCAGATCCCCCAGGCGAAACCCAATTTTGGCTGTGTCAGCTGGTCGTTGACCTTCCCTCACTTGAGTGCGGCTCATTGTGCAAACGGTCAAGGCTGTTTGAGCGATCGCTGCCGAGTGCTGTGAGCGGGAGTGATCTGAGGTCCCCGCAGTTGTGTGTCGGGGGGGTGGTCTGGGGATGGCTCGGTCACAGGATTTCACCAGGTTGGCCTCAACTCACCACCTTGCCAGCACATAGCACCTAAGCCCTATTTACTCCATCTAAGCTCCCAAAGAGTACTAGAGAACCTCTATGCTTCAGATACGTCTGATAGGCCCTGCTATCTCCCTTTCCACATCCCTAGGCACTATACCTCAACAGCGCCCCCTCTCTGAAGGCCCTGACAAAACCATGGTAGAAAGTCTAGCCCCTGCTTTTCCCAAACTTTCCCTCTATATTAACCTTGGTCCGACCTTTGCGGTCTCTCCTGGTTGAATTTTTATTTTTATTTATTTTATTTTATTTTATTTTTACTTCTTTTGTTTGTTTTGCTCTGTCATTTCCTTCTGTTTGTTTTTCACTATGCATAGATACCAAACCAGTGAGAATCATCAGAGAAACTGAATAATAGACTTACAAACGGTGCAGCCATAGAGTCAGGAAGTGACCCCCTCGGCTACCACACCCGCCACAATCATTATTCAGTTTACCTTCCGGCAGTACACTACCACCTGCACACTGCAGACAAGATGACGCATGTCCACCCCACGCATCCTCCCTTACTGACTGCATCAGTTAATCAAATTGCACAGCCAATCAAACTGTATGGTATCGTAGCTTGTTAAATACGTCTATACTTGCATTGGTGTCCTTTTGTGTTGTGCTGTTTTTTCTCTCGCCACCAGTGAGACAGTATGCCCAAGCATCCAGCCCTGCAGACCACTGGGACCACCTGGATGCCTGGCCGAGCACCATGACCAATGCGATCCACAGTACCTCAGCCAGCACAGCGGGATGATCAACAGAATCGGCCGATAGCCCCAACCTGATCCAGAGCTACAGCTACAAGGAGCTGGCCATGATCACCAGGGAACTGGTCTACAACGTCATCATCCAAGCAAGGTTGAGTGGAAAAGACATCGCTAATCTGGAGAAAGCAGCAGCAGAGCTAAAGCTCCAGGCCAAGGTGGCTCGGCGGAGCAGTTACTTAATTAAATCTAAATTTAATCACATGTAAACTGCTTAAGGAGAGAATAATTTTATAGATATAGGGAACCGTTAATAGCACTTTGTCTAAACTTTATGGAAGGACACACCCATATAATGGTCTTGAACATGCAGCAGCAGTGACCAGCTATGGTGAGGATCAAAGCAAACCCAATAGTTAATCAAGAGTGCTATTGAGTTTTCCCAATTTCTGGCCACTGCATTGTTTGAATCACTTATTTACGTTTTCTCCTAATGATGATAGCACTCAGCTATTCACTCATTTATTACTTACCTGAGTTATTTACATCCCCCTCTTTTACTCAAGAGTCGTCTCACCTCTCCATAGAGCTAGGGGGAACCAGACGCACTTTCATTTGCGATTCTGCTTATTCTCCATGGGCGCACCGAGTTCTGTGACCCTCCTACACAAGTAATCTTAGTGATTACAAGGGCATAACTGTGGTTCAGGCACAATGGTAACAAGCATAATCCAAATAGGAAACTGTCCTCCTTCCCGTTTACATTATAAGAGATTCAGCCTGTTGCTAGCCATCAGGAGATTCTGAGAAATACTTTGACCATAAGAACCATCTTAAGTCATTTATTAGATCTCAGCTACGCCATACAAAAGAGATTCTCAGAACCGCAAAATATTAGCACCCTAACATCCACAGTTAATGCATTAATCATAGAAGACACTTCACTAGCAAACCATGCCTGAAACAACAAGCTGTATGTTATATCGCTAGCTGAACCATTAAGCCTGTAACTCCGGACTCTTCAGGGTGGTGCATTAGTCTCTTACTTCTACCCTCACTGTGAAAATGGCAACGCTTCACAGATGCTCAGCCTATCCTCCCAGATGGGCGACCTGAACACTGACTAGCCAGTGCGAGGAACACTGTTCTGCCCAGGGGTGCAGAAAACCCCACAGCACCTGAGGAAAATGCCACTGGACAAGGAGAGAAGGGGACCAATGACACCTGACCCAGAGTTACAGCTACCTTGGGCCGAACAAGGCTATCACCACCTTAGCCACCTTATGGGTCTCAACCAGAGAGTAAAACAACTTCACTTCACTGGTCACCAAACAAAGTCCCGGAGCAGACACATGCTCAATGCCCCACAGATCGGCTGGAGACTGAGACTCGAAAAGCTTAACTTTTAAGGTCTGAGACCGCTGCGGAACAAGGAGAGCAGCTGGACATAGAGACACAAGACCCGCGTGACACTGTTGCCATTGCGACAGCCCAGGTACAAAACACCACTGGGAGAAGCCATGCAAAAGGATATCCTCATCCTATGTACCCCATGGTATGTCCTACAGCAGTCCACCACAACATCCTCCCCCATAACCTTCACACAGGTGCCAAATGGAGGCTGCATGTGGACAGCTGGACACACCTAGTTACAGGAGCTGCTAACACTAGCAAAGGACCTCCTTGAACAAACTCAAGTGAGAAATATTAAAAGGGACAAACTGCTGACTCCTTGCACAATGCAACACAGCATCAGACTCCTCCAAGGGAGGAGCATCCTGCAAAGCAGTCAACACCCCAGGAGCAGCCAGACAATGTTGGCCCGAGCAACAGCTCACATGCCCAGCAACAAAACTCCTACCAACACAAATCAGGCAAGCTCAAGTCAGTGACGCTACAAGACAGAAGTGACACTGTTAACATCAGATTTTTGGTGAAGTTCGAGCAGAACAGAGGGCTAACAAACACCTGCTGCCCTCCTACCACCTTCACTAGCGCAGCCTGAACTCTCTTCACACTACAAACCTCCCTAAAAATTCCCTGGGACCCCAGGAACCGCCTGCCCTCTCACAAGTGACTACAGGCTAAGGCACTACAGACAGCTTACTAGATAACAGCACCTGAACCAACCACCTGACCTAGACCAACATCAGGATGACAGGTGACATGGCCCCAACAACTGCTGTACACGCTCAAGGACCCGCACCTTGCTACAACTTACATCACTACGATGCCTGACGTTCTCTTCCAGCCATGAATGGCAGGTGCATGTCTGATCGCTCTACCCCTTTAACGTCGATCGCTGTTGTCTATTGGATGGACAACAACGTTCGACGGGGGGGGAATATGTAGGGTAAGGACCAATCAGACAATGGTTCATTAGATTTAACCAAATCAGTGGTTTATTCAATTAACAAAGAAGCAGACTTCCCCTCACCCAACCCAACAGTGGGTGACAAAGTCTCAACCAGGACGCTTCTAGCAACCACTGATAATGTCAGTTTACGATGTAAAACTATGCAGGAGAATCTGCAACTATGCAGGCAGACTGTTTTTCTTCACTCACTTCCCCCCATAGGAAAGACACAATGCTCATAGAAATGGACTCTTCCCTATTTCATTCACAGACAAACATTTCTGTGAACGAAGACACATAGCCCATATATCAGTGTGTGTATATTACGACTGTCCATGTCCTTTGTCTTCCTTACTTTAAATTTCTTACTTTATAACCATTTTATGCTTGTGTCTTGATAGGATGCTAATGTAACCACATACAGTATATGCCATGTTTGGTCTCTTTTGACTCGTATGTAGATTTCCTGAAAGATGCTGTGTATTAGAGACTGATACCGGTGCAACATATTAACGTTCTAATAATCTTTAGTATTTCTGGCCTGAACCCCTATTGATTTAAATATGCAAACTGACATTTCTCTGAAACAAAGGGCCATAAAACGAAGACCCAGTTTCAAACCTCCCACTGAGAAAGCCAGCCTTCTCATTGGTCGGAACTACTTGGGAAGGTGTGACTCTGTCCAGACTTTAAAGGGGCTCACACCCCGTTCCGGCCCTCTCTCTTCTCTTCTCCTCTTCTTCTGAAAGATCTTCAGAGTTATCGTGGAGGTCCTCCACGGAAAGGCCGTGGGGCAAACCCGTGGCCCAGCCACATGCGGTTTCCCCCCAACATGAGGCCGGACTCTCTCTTTCTATCCTGGCATCTACACCTCAGCCCCTTGGTAACCATCCGATCAATGGAACAACGAAGGCTCCATCTCCATTACATCATCAGGACTACCTTTGAGCTGGCATCTGGACCCTTGCGTAAGCACCACACAAAAGGAAACCATTATGCAAGTAACCATTTAACTATTAGATGCAATAAGGAAGCTGTGTAGGTCAAGGAGATTCAGGTTTTCCTGATGATTTGGTTGTGCTGATGTAAAAGATGGCCAGTCTTCTCTCTCTCTCCTCCTCACTCTCTCTCTCTCCCTCTCTCTTGCTTTGTTTTATGTGTTGTCTGTTTAGTGTTCGTTTATTTGCTAGCTAGTGTTTATTTTCCCCTTTTACGTATTCAATAAACCCGCATTTTGTATTCACAAATGAATTTCTTACTGTGTTCCTTTTTCACAAACATCACGTCACTTAAACTGCTTTGATTTCATAACAAAACTGATCCAGTCCTGTAACTTAGCCAATTACGGTGGGAAAGATTAATTTTCAAGGCTAGGAAGTTGATTTTTCTTAGAGTTAGAATAAAAGCGGCTAATACTCGTGCTTAAATTAAATAACTTTTGTTACACTCATAAGTTCTCAAAAAAGAGCACGTAGAGGGCAAGAGTAATTAATTCTCTAAATAAATCTTGCATTACAACATTTTCTGATGTTTTATAATGGAAATATGACCCAGAGAATATGTCCTCCAAAGCAACCGTATGTGCCGACAAAACATACTGGGCATGTCATAATTTTCTAATTTCGGAAGTTCTCATAAAACAAGCATGTAGAGGGCAAGAGTAATACATTCTCCAATGAAATCTTGTATTAGAACACTTTCTGATGTGTTATAATGGAAATATGACTGTGTTGTCATGTGTGACATTAGGTTAAATTGTGCTGGCTCTTTTAAGAGTTGCAAACTGATGGTGATGTCATCAGTATAGGACCAGTTTCATTCTATTGCATGGAAGAGAGCAGCCTGCTATTGTGTCTCTTTCCATCTTGAGCCAACTGTTACATTTCTTGTCTTTCGGAAGTATCGTTGGTATGTGAGTTCATGTTAAAGAGCAATTCAACTATATTTGATAGCATTTGCGTTAAGAGTAAACCTTATTGCAAATCTTTATATAGGTGTGTGTCACCAGGTGTTAATCATGTTACATTCAAATTTGTTACCTATGCTCCAGTTACATATCGTTAATCAGTTATTTTGGTGCAATTTGATGCAATCTATTCAGTTTACAGTCTGGAATGTGAAAAATGTTACAGTATTTTATTTCATATGTATGAATGCAGACTTATATGCAATGTTATTATTGTAATGGTGCTTTGCTGGAACCAGGAATGTGATGACGAGGAGACGTGAAGTACGTAAACAAAAACACTTTTAATAAATCCAAAACAAAGATGAAAACAGAAACGCGGAGAAACACCAGGACACCATAACATGAACAATAGCAGACAATCCAACACAGGGGAATATGGGGTATTTATACAGGAAACGTATGGGGTACGTTAACTAGAAATGGAAACGAGACCATATACAGACAAAACGGAAACAAGGCTGGGGAAAAAACACGACATGGACATACAGAAACCTGACATAACTCCCCCCCTCTGGGAGGTGAGTCTCACGCCGTGACATACAACCAGGGAGGGGGGGTGGGCGCCCTGGAGGCCAATGACTAAAAGGAGACAGAAGGCGTCCAGGGCGGATCAGGGAGTTCAGGAGACCATGGCGGGTCAGACTGTTCAGGAGGCCATAGTGGGACAGATAGTTCAGACGGCCATGGCGGGACAGGTAGTTCAGGAGCCATGGCGTGACACACAGTTAAGGAGGCCATGGCGTGACACACAGTTCAGGAGGCCATGGCGTGACAGCCCTTGGCCTCCGTACTCAGCTTGGCTCGGCCTGGCACTGGTGATCAGTCTCCGATATCGCTAAGCCAGCATGACGTGCCTGAACGTGGCCAGCGTGGCCACCGAAATAAAGTGTGGTGAAGTGATTGACGTTTCTGGGCAGAGGGTCTGGCTGGGGGAACGGATTCATTGGAGAGACACGTGGAGGAGTCTGGCTGATGGTGAGGTGTAGTGAGTACATGCTCTGGATGGGAGGAGAATTACTATTTTCCACATCGACTAGGAACTTGGAACCACTGAGATCAAGAACATAATTCAGAAAATCTGCTATGGATTTTCGGCAAAAACAAACGGAGTGAGAATTTGAAATAAACAATCGTCTTTTAGTCCCATCCAGAAACATGCATTAATCATGGAGTCGCTATGCCTCACCTGATCTAACATGCTCAGGAAATCCTCCACATATTTCTCCAATGTCCGATCCCCTTGTTGTAAGTCCATGATGTAATCCTCAGCCCAGTTTGTCATTTTGTCGGTCTGCTATTCTGTAATGGTGCTTTGCTGGAACCAGGAATGTAATGACGAGGAGACGTGGAGTATGTAAACGAAAAAACTTTTAATAAATCCAAAACAAAGATGTGTAGTGGACAGCACATTCCAGGGCCCAGTTTATGGCAAGGCCCACTCTCTGACCACAATAGTGGACAAAGGTTTGCTACATTTTGATTGGAGCTTGATGGACTAACATAAGCAAACTGTCCAACGCCATCAGATAAAGACGCCAGGACAGATGCCAGACACCTCTTAGCGGGCAAGAAGAAGACTTTCGGTACAATGCCCGGGAAGGACAGAACTTCCTATTGGTTTCTGTTGGTTTCTGTTGGTTCAGTTTCTGTCCTCCACCCACCTTAAGACTGATTTCTAAGGCTTGTGACAGTCATAAAAATTCCTTAGGACCTCCAGACGCAGCAGCAGTGGGTGGTGAAACAAAGAGAGATCACAGAGATCTATTCAAATCCATTCATAACTATGTTTTCAAACCTGGAACTGATGCAGACCACAACACACACACACACACACACACACACACACACACACACACACACACACACACACACACCTTATACTTATACAGAGAAATAAGTATTTTAGTGACAACGATGTGTAGCGCAACATCTTTCACAAACTCAGCTGTTACTGGACAAATGAATTCATGCATGACAGTTCAATCATTTCCCATCATGTTTGGATTTAATGCATTCATAACTCTTGTTGTGGTTTGGAAAGTGAGAAATGCATGGGTAAACCTTCAGTGACACTTTTCTAACTTTGTGTTTGGACTACACAAATAAATTCCACAAGAGGAAAGAAGGGTGGGCATGTTCCACTCTGATGGAACAAGCCAATCACAGCATGAAAATGGAGAAGTGCCAAATTGCCATCTCCTCCTCATCGGAAAGGTATAAAGGTACCCTTCCAATATACACTCCTTGTTCTGAGTCTCCATTCCGCTACAGGGAAGGTAGCAACAGACAAACCAGTTCTGAGTCTGCGGCCTGCAAGGCTGAGACAAGAACACATACCCGAGCAACAAGTTCTGAGTCTCCGGCCTGTTACAGGGAAAGTAGCAACAGACACAACCGTTCTGAGTCTCCCATCCAGCGAGTCACTAACAGACACACCGCTCTGACACCGTCTACTGTCCAGAGAGGCAGAAACAGACACTCCATGCTTCGAGTCTCCTGCTTTGAGCCAGCAACAGATATGACTACGTTCTGAGCCTCAACAACAGATCCAGCACGTCCTGAATCTCCATCCAAGAGAGACAAAGCAGATCGACCAAGTTCTGAGTCTCTAGCCCAGAGAGGCAGAAGACACACAGACATTTGCCAGATCTTAGGACTCTTTGGTGCTTCAGGAGATCAGCATCCTCCAGCGCTTCATGTTCAATGCTGTCGAAACGGATTCCTGCTCCTTTTCCCATTCTACTGCTACCAGCACAACTAGTGGAAGAAGTCGCTGCCACCGGACTGCTCGCTCAACCACAGAGAACGTAAATATCACTTCCAAACCTCTTCCAGAGACCTCGGCATTGTTGTATATTATCAGTATATATTTGTTTGATGCATAATAAGGTTCTTCACCTTATTGGTTTCAGAGTAGCAACAGTTTATCTTTCCATGAGATAACATAGCTCTGACATAGCAACACCCAACTGAATCACTTGTATTTTATGCATCTTATGCACTTTATTCCTTTTCCATTCATGATATTCATTTAGTAGTTGTTAATTACTCTTGTCTATCTTTTGTTAATAAAATTTACTTTATTACACTCATGTCTTCCTTGTGTTGATAATACAGTGATAGGTTCTACAAGTTAGAGGTCACACCAACCTTTCTTATGTGATATACTCATAAGCGCACATTAAGTGACACATGTTCCAAGAATCATAACGTCACCTGTGACACGAGTATCCATCACTACACTATTTCGCCCCCTTAGGTTGGTGAAAGCAAAATTCACTACAGATAAAAACAGAAATGCATAGAAAAACCAGGACACCATAACATGAACAATAGCAGACAATCCAACACAGAGGAATACGGGGTATTTAGACAGGAAACACGGTACGTTAACTAGAAAAGGAAACAAGACCATATACGGTAAAAACGGAAACAAGGCTGGGGAGAAAACACAACATGGACATACAGACACCTGACAATTATTTTATATGTGCTTCTATTAAACTGATATATACAGTGTGTGAAATATTCATTTTCTTTCAATGTACTTAAATTCAATTTGTTCTTTTCAGTTTTACCCTACTTCCAGCCATCCATTAAATGAAGTGAACTGGGTATCAGCTTCAGCGTGGTGATTGGTAGAGGAGTTATCTGTCTGTCAGCGTATGCAAGGCACATACGTTGTATCAAGTTATAAATCCAGCAGTCAACACACCTCAGGTTCTCATGTCACTTGTAAGAATTCGGCTTTGCCAACAAGAGAACCACAGAGTCACCATTACAGAAACATCTGGAGATTCTCATCCCAACTGAGCTCTGCCATAAAACTTAGCGATTACCCTCACGTGAGCAGCCTAAGAATCATAAAAGCAATCACTCCTCATCTCTGGCGCCGATCGGACCAAATCGCCCTATCTAGCTCTGAAAGGGGGGCGAACTAGCGATAAGATAATCCACTCAGAAAACAGAACACTCTTCCTACGTGGAGAGCAATTAAAACCAAATGGTCAGACCATCACCTCTTCCCAGACAGGATCACAGGGAAAAACGGGACGACCTAATCGGCAGAAATTCCTTTTCTGCTTCAGATCAGCCAGGGAACAGATGGCCTGTGTGACTAATGACCCACTATTCATAAATTCAATAATCAATAAACAAAGAAAAACAGGCGCGCAATTTTAACTCCAGAGCCAAGAGGGCTCGCGCAACAGGGTTTCCACTTGTGACACTTATCTGAACTCGGGGGCATTCAACTCCCCTCCCCTCTCTTACATGTTGATCACTAACACAGACTCACCTGAAAGTAGAGAAAACGATCTATAAGAACAATAATTACTGTTTTCTTTCAGAGCAAATATACTCGCTAATAGTGTACTATATATCTTTGCTGTATTCTTCTATGTGCTTTATGTGAACAGAATTATCTGTGCCTTGTACTTCTTTTATTGTCTATATAGGAATTACCAAATGTATCACTATGTAGGTCAAGTATCTGCGTGTTTGATATCAATCTTATCAGAATGACGTGTGCTGAGTGCATGTTTGAATGAAATGTGAGTCCTGTGTACAATACGGATATTACAGCTGTGTATTGATATTATTATTGAAAGTTGGAGAAATATCCCTCCCACTAATGGAATGCACGCAAATTAATGTATGCACGAAAGAAAGTGACCGCGCTGGGTGGGGCTCTGCCCCCTAGGTAATTCATTGGACCACAGCCCCGTGGGATGGGCTCAGAGGACCCGATTAAAACACTAGTGTCAATGCAACTCGTTGCTTGAACCGCCGGAACTTCCTGCACAAGATCTCTTGCTAAACAGCTTGACCAATCTTCTTTGCGGACGATTATCTTGCACTTTCCAACTGCGTGGCGTTCTTGCCATCAGAACTCTCAAACTAACAGACGAGCCTTGGGAAGCGGCTGCAACTCCAAGGCACTCGGAAGAGCATCCAGCGTCGCGCCGTTACTAAGCAACGCCTGAAGGCCCACAAAACCGGTTCCAGTCATCCAATCCTCACTGAGGAGTTTCCTAAAAGACGTCATTCCAGACCGATCGTGACCAATCAGGAGCCGCACCGTTCCTACGCTGAAGTGAGCCCATCACGGAACACCCGACAAGGCAACACAGAGCAAGTAACAAAATCTCCCTCTTCCTAGCTTGAATTGGTGCATAAGTATCCGTAGCAAATCAGAGCCAGATTCCTGCCTTATGATTATTATCAGGTTGCGATTTGAGCACTGTAAGCAACGACAGAAATTTGGGATTCTTTTCAAACTCAGTAACGTTCATCACCCTGAACTTGTATGTGTGTGTGTGTGTGTGTGTGTGAATGCGTATGAATCTCAGTAGTTTTAGTTTCTGTATCGTAGAGTAGATTAATAAACCAGTGTTTAGTTTTTAAAGAGCCGTGTCTGGTGTCTTTGAGTTCATAAGTTATTGTATGCCCAGATCCAGTTACCTAAGGTTAAAGTATCCAAACCTTTCCTTGTTATATTGCGATCTATGGCCAGGAGCGCAATATAAGCAACAGAATAGGTATTGAGTTAAACCTTTTGGTGGATAAACAGTTAATGAACTGTCCAGTGTGAATTAAATTGATCACACTGTTCCGAATCCTTTCGTATTTCTAACTGAATCAATTGAAATTTGATCTAGTTTCCCTACATATAAAAACTGAATCAATTGAAATTATATCTAGTTTCCCTACACGCTACTGAAAGAACTAAAGAGTATGTACAAGAACAAGCTAAACTGCAAGCTAACAAACAGCTCGATCTGCTCATAATTTCAGAAGTTTGGAGGCCATTGCCGAGTATGCGACAAGAGTATGCCACAATTGCTGCCATATGAGTTAGAGGCACCTGATTCAGGTGAAGACTTCAGACTCAAGAAGTCCCAGAGAATGCCATTGACAACGAAACTCATATCTGGGATAAACAATCCCTACCCTGATAAGTATCATCCTAGGCTGTCACAGAGTGCAAAGCTGTCTCCTTCTGTCAAGAACAGACAAGATCCTTACTTTGCTCATGTGAGACCACCTGATGATCCCAGCCACTTGCCAGTGCACGTTCAATTGTATTCTGATATTCAGTCACAAGATATGGCTACAAATGCAATAGTTGCGCTGAGATCAAGTCATGTGCTCCAACTCCACCTCATGTTCAATTTCATACAAGTACTCCTTATACAAATGTTGATGCAAATCAGAACCTTGTTAGATTTATGACAAGAAGAGAAGTTGTTTCCACAGGTTTATTACAATTCGACAACCATCCTGAAAATTACAGATCATGGAAAGCATCATTCTTTATTGCCACTAAAGATCTCAATCTCACAGGTAAAGAGGAGATGGATCTTTTGGTCAAGTGGTTAGGAACAGATTCTAGGGAGCAAGTGAAACGCATCAGAACAGTGCATGTAAAAAACCCAGACAGAGGTCTCTTGATGATTTGGGAATGGTTAGACAATTGTTTTGGGGCACCTGAAGTTGTTGAAAGCTCACTACTCAAGAGATTGGAGACTTTCCCAGAGATTTCAAATAAAGAATGGAAGAAACTCAGGGAGACATTCTAATGGAGCTTCTAGTAGCAAAATCTGAGGGAGTGCTCCTGGGTCTTGCTTGGACACTGCTCATAGCATAGCCAAAATAGTGCAAAAGCTACCTTTCAACCTACAAGATAAGTGGATGACTCTGGGCTATACCTACAAACAACAGCACAGAGTTCCCTTTCCTCCATTTTTGTACTCGTCAACTTCGTTGTAGAACAAGCCAGAATGCGAAACAATCCTAGCTTTGCTCTTTCCCTTCAAGCTGATCATTCAAGGTCAGAACATCCCAGATACACTAACAAGCATCCATCTCAGTTCACAAAATGTACGTCTCCCCTCAGAGGTTGATGACTGGTGAAACACGAGGACCCAAGACAGACCTAAGAAAGTTCTGTCTAATCAGTCAACGCCCTCCAAAAACCGAAAGGGCTTGCCTGTTATCCTGCTGTTTCTATTGCCTTGGCTGAAGCCGAAGAAGCCAAAGCTAAAGTTAAATATGCAGAAAAGGAGATGAAGATAAAGATGCAAAGGGCACATTCGGATTCAGAGAGGGCATGTTTAGAAGCACAGTTAGCAGTGCTGGATGTTGAAAGGGAAGCTGCAGTGGCAGTGGCCAAAGCCGAAGCACTATTGACGGCATTAAGCAGCGTGAGCAGCGCAGATTGTTTCGTTTACTCTTTATAGCAATCTATCTAACTACTACTAACTGTAGTTTAAGTGATAAAATATATTCTTGATTTCACCAAATCTCAAACTTGATCCGTCAAACTAATTTGACTGATCTGATCGTTTCACTGTTATATGTTATACAGCAGCGCGTTAGCGAGTTAGCAATCAACAGTGGTAAGTTAAGTTTAAATTGTTTTACATTCAAGTGAGTAATGGCATCTTCTCCTACTATTGTTGTATGCACTGCATGTCACATGTACAGTTTATCTATCTCTGTCAGCAGTGAGGGATTCACATGTGATAAATGCAGGGAAATAGTTAGGCTGACAGAGAAGATTTCAGAACTAGAGACACGCATCCAAACTTTAACTGAGGATAATAAGAATGTGAGGGCCTTAGATACGGTTTTGGATGCGACTAGCTTAGATCTTCCTGTACATTGTTCGGGTCCGGTAACTTTGCCCGTGCAGCAGGGCAACTGGGTGATGGTGAGGCAGCATAGTCGCGGGTCAAAACACCGCTCTTCCGTTCCGATCCAAACATCAAACAGGTTCTCCCCACTTAGTGACGCACCCACTGAGAAACCTGATGAAAGTGCTCTAGTTATTGGCGATATATCTATTGTACGGAATGTGAAAATAGAGACACCAGCCACCATAGTCCAATGTTTAGCCAGGAGCCAGAGCGCCTGACATCTTGGCAAATTTAAAAGTGCTGGCTAAACGTAAATTCAGTAAGATTGTTATTCACGTCGGCACTAATTATGTTTGACTTTGCCAGTCAGAGATCACCAAAAATAATGTTAAAGAGGTGTGTGCACTTGCAAGTTCGATGTCAGACACTGTAATACGCTCTGGTCCCCTCCCTGCTTACCGTGGTGACGAGATACATAGCAGATTGTTGTCACTCAATGGCTGGATGTCTAAGTGGTGCCCGCAGAATAACATAGGTTTCACAGACAATTGGACAAGTTTTTGGGGCAGACCTGGCCTGTTAAAAAGAGACGGTCTCCATCCCTCCGGGGGAGGTGCCGCTCTTCTCTCTAGAAATATGGCATATAGTCTCAGAGTTTGCACTTAACTAACTGGGGCCCAGATCAGGAAGCAGACAGACTGGTTAAACCGAACGTCTGCTAGCTGCCTCACGTCACCAAAATCAGCTAATTTTCAGCACATAGAAAACTTTTTACCTAGATACCATATTATAGAGACTGTGTCTCTTCCCCGAACTAGAAAATCCAAAAAACATCCAAACCAATCTAATAGTAACAATTTAATTGATGTTCAACAAATAAAACAATCACATAATACAGAGGAACAAATGATAAAGCTTGCCTTATTGAATATTAGGTCCCTCTCTTCGAAAGCACTTTTTGTACATGACTTGATTATTGATCACAACCTAGATGTGCTCTGTTTGACAGAAACCTGGCTAAAACCAGATGATTATATTATTTTAAATGAGTCCACCCCCAAGATTACATGTGCCGTGTCTAAAAGGTAAAGGGGGAGGTGTCTCTACTATTTATAGCAATAACTTTAGCGTTTCTCAGAGAACTGGCTTTAAGTATAACTCGTTTGAAATCATGGTGCTTCATACAACACTATCCAGATGTAACCCTTCTCTAAACCCTATGGGTTAATTTACTTATTTCTCCAACAAGGAACCTGGATTCCCGGCAGTTGAATGGTGAATTAGGCCGGTATTTTCCCTTTTTGTCTTTTGTACCAAATATTTCACTATTCCTTTAATAAAGATCAATTGAATAACTCTTATTTATAATTCACAAGAATTCAGTAACTTTGTAAATGAACAAAGTACTTAGGCAAATGTTCAAGAGAAAAGGAATAACAAAGATTTATTTTTCTTCAATTTAAATGTAATGCTTCCTTTTTTTTCCCTTAGAGAAAACAGTAAATAAAGAAACCAATAACAACCCTTTTTTTCCTATGAAAGCAGGTAGACACTTCCCTCTGATGATATACGAGTTACTTCTTGTCTTTCAAATAAAGATATGAACCTCTTTTATGGTCTCAGAAGTTTTTGTTCTTTCACACTTTTTACACTCTACTTCTTAACCCTAGCTTTGTTCCTATTTGTTTTAAGACTATAACTGAATCAAGATATACAACATCAGTTTAAACCTTGTTTGAGTAAAACACTCAGTTTCCTTCAGAACCAGGTAAAACAAAATGAAAAGCAACAATATCTCTTTCAAGATCAGTTATACACTTGTGACAACTCGCAGTTCACGCTATACACAGTTCTGTCAGTACTGTATGCACATTAGTTACACATCTTTCAGTCGATGCAAATTCACGTGAGTCAGTCAAACAGTTCAAAATGTATGTGAGTCAGTTAATCAGTTCAAAGGTACGATCGATCGTTAACGTTGGGGCCCATTCATTGGTGCACATTAATCAGATGATGAAATTGTAAATAATCCTGTCCGGGAATGAATTCACTTACGGTCCTCACGTCATGAACAGTCAGCGTCTCCTCACGAGCCGTCTTATAAAAGAGATGAATCCAGTCTATCCACTTCTACTAATGAAACACTTGAATCATCAGATTTCGCACGCACTTCTGAAGTCCTCCGCAAACTTGTTAGATAACTTAATAAGCACAGCGGGTGTTCGTAAAAGCAATTGTTTTTATAGCCACTAGGCCATCATCACACATGGCTTAACGAAGTTTTGACTCACAGGATCACGGAAAAAATTAAACTACACTTTAAATATAAACAGAAAATAAAACAAGCATTGTCGCTCTGCACTTTGGGCCTTAAATTACAACGAATATAACAGTCTCCAAAAGAATGATGCACTTTCAGTTGAGACGAGCCGATCTTGCACGTAGTACCTGTTCTCACCATGTGTGATATCTTCTTCCTGATTACGTGATTTGCATTATGACACACCCTCAGGCTCAACAGTCATTGGCTTTCAATAGTACACACTAAACACGCTTTCCCATTGGACATAAGCAATCCACATAGTTGTTGCATCACACTTCGAAACAAAGAAGGTAGAACAAATAGAAAATACAGTTTAAGCATTTTAAACAATATAGATTTTAGGAGTCCCTACACAGAGAAAAGGGTCCAAAAGGATAAATCCCTCGCAACGTTTAAACTTGCTACAGCATACAGACCTCCAGGGCACCATACAGAATTTTATTAAAGAATTTTCTGAGTTTATATCAGAGTTAGTGATGTCTGCAGATAAAGTCTTAATAGTGGGTGATTTTAACATCCATGTTGATAATGAAAAAGACGCATTGGGATCAGCCTTTATAGACATTCTGAACTCTATTGGAGTTAGACATGTGTCAGGACCTACTTATTGTCGAAATCATACTCTAGATTTAATACTGTCGCACGGAATTGATGTTAATGGCGTTGAAATTCTGCAGCAAAGCGATGATATCTCGGATCATTATCTAGTCTCATGTATACTCCAGATAGCTAAACCTGTAATCCCACTCCTTGCTACAAGTATGGTAGAACTATCACCTCATCCACGAAAGACAGCTTTATATGTGATCTTCCTGACTTATCTGAATTCCTTAGTATATCCAATAGCTCAGATAAACTTGATGATGTAACTGAAACTATTGACTCTCTCTTTTCTAGCACTTTAGATGCGGTTGCTCCTTTACGCTTAAGGAAGATTAAGGAAAACAGTCCGACACTGTGGCATAACGAGCATACTTGCAACCTCAAAAGAGCAGCATGGAAAATGGAGCGCAGCTGGAGGAAAACAAAACTAGAGCTCTTTTGTTCTGGCTGGCGTGAGTCTACCGTATCCTATAGAAAAGCATTAAAAACTGCTAGAGCCGATTACTTCTCATCTCTTTTAGAAGAAAACAAACATAACCCTAGGTATTTATTCAATACAGTGGCAAATTTAACCAAAATAAAGCACCAACAGATTTTTCCAAACAGCACGGTAGTAATGACTTTATGAATTACTTTACAACAAAGATCGATACTATTAGAAATAAAATTTTAACCCTTTAACTGCCATTAACAGCCTTCTTGAATAGCTAATGGCAGTTAAAGGGTTAACCATGAAGCCGTCAGGAACAGTAGCAGATCAAATAGTGTGCTATAGATCTCCTAAGGAACTATTCCACTCATTCTCTACTATAGGAGAGGAAGAATTTTATAAACTTGTTAAATCATCTAAACCAACAACATGTATGTTAGACCCTATCCCATCTAAACTACTAAAAGAGGTGCTTCCAGATATCCTAGATCCTCTTCTGAATATTATAAACTCATCACTGTCATTAGGATATGTCCCCAAAACCTTCAAACAGGCTGTTATTAAGCCTCTCATTAAAAAAACACAACTTCACCCTAATCAATTGATTAATTACAGACCGATCTCAAATCTCCCTTTTCTATCAAAAATACTAGAGAAGGTAGTATCCTCACAATTATGTTCCTTTTTAGAGAAAAATAATATCTGTGAGGATTTCCAGTCAGGATTTCGACCTTATCACAGTACTAAACCGCTCTCATTAGAGTAACAAATGACCTGCTTTTATCATCCGACCGTGGTTGTATCTCTCTTCTAGTGCTACTGGATCTTAGTGCTGCGTTTGATACTATTGACCACAACATTCTTTTGAATAGACTCGAAAATTATGTTGGCATTAGCGGTAATGCATTAGAATGGTTTAAATCGTACTTATCTGACCGCTATCGCTTTGTAGCAATAAATGAAGAGGTATCGTATCGATCGCAAGTTCAGTATGGAGTACCTCAAGGCTCAGTACTAGGACCATTACTTTTTACGCTTTATATGTTACCCTTAGGAGATATCATCAGGAAACATGGTGTTAGCTTTCACTGTTACGCTGATGATACTCAGCTCTATATTTCTTCAAGGCCTGGCTAAACATACAAAGTTGAAAAACTAATGGAATGCATAGTTGATATTAAAAACTGGATGACAAGTAATTTCTTATTGCTAAATTCTGAAAAAACAGAGGTGTTAATTATTGGGCCAAAAACCTCAGTAAGTAATAACTTAATACACAGCATAATACTTGATGACTGCTCTGTAAATTCATCATCATCAGTTAGGAACCTAGGTGTGTTATTTGATAGCAATCTTTCCTTCGAACACCACATTTCTAGCATTTGTAAATCAGCATTTTTCCATCTTAAAAACATAGCAAAATTACGACCTATGCTCTCAAAGTCAAATGCAGAAATATTAATTCATGCCTTCATGACCTCCAGGATAGATTATTGTAATGCTTTATTGGGTGGTTGTTCTGCACGCTTAATAAACAAACTCCAGCTGGTCCAAAATGCAGCAGCTAGAGTTCTTACTAGAACCAAAAAGTATGAGCGTATTAGCCCGGTTCTGTCAACACTGCACTGGCTTCCTATTAAACATCGTATTGATTTTAAAATCTTGCTAATTACTTATAAAGCCCTCAATGGTTTAGCTCCTCAGTACTTGAGGGAGCTCTTATCACATTATAGTCCCTCACGCCCACTGCATTCTCAAAACTCTGGCAATCTGATAATACTCAGAATATCAAAATCAACTGCGGGTGGCAGATCATTTTCTTACTTAGCACCGAAACTATGGAACAATCTACCTAATTCTGTTCGGGAGGCAGATACACTCAGTCAGTTTAAATCTAGATTAAAGACCCATCTCTTTAACCTGGCATACACTTAACACATTTAAATATTTCTAATATTCAAATCCGTTAAAGGATTGTTAGGCTGCATTAATTAGGTCAACCGGAACCGGGAACACTTCCCATAACACCTGATGCAAGAAAAATGGAATCTATGCTAATATTGTCTGTCTCTTGCTTATTCCGAGGTCAGATCCAGTATGAATCCTGAACAGTTGGCCACTGCAGTTTTCTTTGATCCAGTTTGTATCCAGATGGTGGGTCAGTACATATAGACCACCTCTACAGGTCTGTATGGGAGTATAAACTACTTGTTTATTGGTCAGAGGAGAACTGACCCCCCGACTGAGCCTGGTTTCTCCCAAGGTTTTTTTTTCACCATCAGTGTCATAGATGGAGTTTTGGTTCCTTGCCACTGTCGCCTATGGCTTGCTCAGTTGGGGACAACAACTAAATTGGGGAAAACTAAATTGGGGACAAACAATTGTCAGAAGTCGGTTGATCCATTTGCAACGGTTTATTCACAGACAATAAATCAAGGTTAAACTGGCGTGGGTCGACAACGGCAAACAAGTGTGACAGAGACAATCCAGAGAATAAACAGAGTCCAGGCAAAGAGGTCGGGGCCACTAGCAATCCAAAGAATAATCCGTTAGGCAAGCAAGGGGTCACAAAGGCTGGCAGAGTTCGTCACATGTAAGTAAACAGTCCGAGTCGTACACAGGCAGAGCAATAATCCAGAAATAACGCTTGGTGATGATGGCCGGAGCAAATCAAAACTTCGCGACCAGATCGCGGAATGGCGGCCGTTTTTAAGCCGGAGAAAATGGCCGCCGGGGCGAGCGACCCGGAACCGGAAGCGCGGCCCAGGTACGGGGTCGTGGGAAATGTAGTCCGGGAGATTAGAAGCCGGGAGATGGTTCCCGCTGACGGCATTCGGAGGAAGCCACAGAGACCGCGCTCGTGACACAAGGGGTGTTAAAAAAAAAGAGCAATAATATATGAAGTAATTAAACAGAAAAATGTTGATGTTGCCTTTTTACAAGAAACCCATAGTGATTTGAAAAATGTTATTGGCTGGATGAGAGAGTTTGATGGCACTTCTGTGCCAAGTCATAATACTTCAGTCAGTGGTGGAGTAGCCATTTTATTTGCAAAGAATTTTAGCCCTGTTTCTTATGTAGTTGATAAAATTGTTAAAGGTAGACTCTTAAAAGTTAGAGCAGTTTTTGAAAGTGATGTGTTTATTTTTACCTGCGTGTATGCACCAACTTCACCAGTTGAAAGATTAGTTTTTTTAGACACACTGTGTTTGACCTTACAAGACTGTTGTCCTGAAGATTTTTTGTTTCTAGGTGGTGATTTCAATTGTACTGAGCTTAATTTAGATTGGAATCATATTGAGCCACATCTAGCTTCACGTAACCATCTTGTTCATTTTATTAATAAGTATGAATTATGTGATGTTTGGAGGTCTTTAAATGGCAATGAAAGACAGTACACTTGGGTGCACACACATGATAATTTTATATCTTTGGCCAGACTGGATAGATTTTACAGCTTTAATTATGGAAGAAAATTAATGACATGTATTTGAAAGAAAAAAGCATGTTGAACTAACTGAAAAAATAATTGTAATTGGTAGAGGTTTTGCTGTTGGGCTTGTGGGCTCGTTGCTCTATCCAACGTTGTTTGGCTGCTCCTGGGGTGTCGACTGGATTCACAGGATGCTCCTCCCTTGGGAGAGTCTGATGCTGTGTTGCATTGGCCAAGGAGTTGGAAGTTTGTTGTTTCCAATGCTCCTCAGCTGAGTTTTGTTTAAGGAGCTCTTTTGCTAGTGTCAGCAGCTCCTGTAACTCACAAGTAGGCGTGTCCAGCTGTCCTTGTGCAGGCTCCATTTGGCACCTCTGTGAAGGGTGTGGTGGATGATGTGGTGGAGGGCTGCGGTTGGACATACCACGATGTCTGCACAATGAGGATGCCCTGCTCAATGGCTTCTCCCAGTGGTTGGTCTTGAACCTGGGTCTGTTGCCATTGTGATGGCTCTGTCCTCTGCTGACTAGTGTTTTTCTGTAGAAGGGCTTGGCATTGCGGTGATACTGGGTGCCCTCTGGTGCCTGCTTTGGATTCTGAGTTGTGCAGTTCAGAATCAGAGGGGTCTTACAAACACCTTTGGTGGAGGCCATGTGTTTGTTAAAGGCCTTTTGTGTCAAGTCACGCAGTTGTTTCATAGGCATTGAGTGGGAGCAGGCTGAAATGCCTAGATGGTGACTCACAATGGGATGGAGATTTTGGAGGAAGAGACTTTTGAAGTCAGGGTCCTCCTCCATCCCAGGTTCGTTGCGAGCTCCGAAGTAGGCTCGTCTGAGTCTGTGGAAGTAAGAATGTGGAGTCTCTTGACGGCCCTGTTCTGCGGCTAGGGCAGGGATCAGTCCGTGATCAGACTCTGGTTCTGAGAATTCCATTATGATGGCTTGTCTTAACTGCTGGTAGTCAGATAGGATGTGTCCTGGCTGTCGAGCCAGGAAGCGTCGCACCTCTGGGCTAGAGGTGATTTCTAAGCAGATAAAGTCTATCTTTGTAGGTCACACTTTTCAAATACTGAAGGCAGAAGTCAATGTCTCTCAGGTAGGCATGAACGTCATGGTCTCCTGCAAGTTCTGGCGTGAATGCAGGGATGCTTCTGGCCAGTAGATGGAGTTCTTTGAGTGTCACTTCATGTGTCCCTTCAGGGTCTGTCTGACTTAACTCCTTTTCTGCGGCTGCAGAGGTTTTCTGGGAACTGACTTGTGAGGTGTCAAGCAGAAGGCTTTGGGTCCCCCCCCTTCGTATCTGGGTACGGAGGTACGAGGGTTTGCACTGCTGGTTGTGTGACATGCAGCAGGGGGTCTTTTACTCAGTCTGCAAGACTGTTTCAGTTCTCTCTGAAAATTGTGAAGTTCCTCTTTAATGTTGCTGAATTGCTGGTTCAGGGTCTGAACTTCAGCTCTGGCTGTATGCAGATGGCCTTCTAAGGCCTTAACTTTAGTGTCTCTCTCATTAAGTTCTACATAGGCTGTTTTTAACAGCGACTTTGTGTAAAACAGTTCTTTTTCCAAGTCTTGTCTGGTGGCCTTTTCAAGCTGCTCTCTGTGTCCGGCAGCTGTTAGAGCTTCCTGAAGGCTGGTGATTTCTTTCTGTTGCTCCATCTTGTCAGGTTCCTTGCATCTGTTCTGTTCATTCTCTTGCTGAGCAGGTGTCGGTTCCCTTGGAGCTTTGTGACTTGCAGGTTCAGTTCATTTACCTCCTGTCCGAGGCCCTTGAAGGTGTGGGCCAAGGAGATGATGATGCTGGTCAGCTTCTGGTTGTTCAGGCTGGGTGTGAGTTGTCCACTTGTCTTGCAGTCCTGCTGTTCCTTTCGCTGCCACTGCAGGCCGTTGGCTACTTTAGGCTGAAGGATGTCCATCACAGTGCTCTGCCAGTCTCCAGGTGGTCCCGTTGGGGGCAGGGCTAGTTGTCTGAGCTGGGCTGGCTCACTTGTGGGAACACACAAGAGAGAGGCAGAAGGCACATGCAAGTACGTACAGAGGTGTTAAGCTATCGGAAAGAGGAACGGCTCTGAAGGCCGTGTAGGTGTGAATAGCTGGTTAGGGGCAGCTAGTGAGGTGGGGGCGCTAGGATTTTGTGCAGTTGAGCACAAAGAGAGGTGTTTGAGTAACTTTGACAGGGCTGTACGCAGGGGTCAGCTGATGACCAGGCTGTACGTGTGGTCAAATTATTACTCAGGCACTGATGGTTCACAGGTTTGGTTACTATGAAAATATAAAATAAAACAAAACTGAAATAAAATCAGAAAGAGACAGAGAGAAAAAGAAAGAAAGAAAGAAAGAAAGAAAGAAAGAAAGAAGGGTTTTCCTTATTCAGTTTAAGATAGGGAATATGACTTATCACTTGTTCAAGGACTGTAGCAGGGTCATAAAACCTAGGGGGTCTGTTAGCTTTACTAGCAGGGACACATCAAATACCTCAAGGTAAACAAACAGAAACAAAAGGAAGTGTTTCTAGTTTTGGCCTATGGCATGGTGAACAGTAACTGTATCTCATGTGACAGGCTTGACTGCTAAGGAGTAAGGAGGGGTGTGGGAGAAACAGGAATTAGTTTACTAATAACCTGTACAGTTCATTAAGGGGACTACAGTTGCTAAAACTGCTAAAATCCTATACCAAGAGGGAAGAAGGTGATGGTCAGTTAAACTAAAATAAGTTAAAAGTAAAAAGAAAATGTCCAAGTAGCTTTGGGAAACTAAAGGGAAAGTTAAATAAGTTGATTTAATTAAATTTCTGAATTAATTAAGGTCAACTTAGCTGAATTGTTACATTCAGGCAAAAAAAAAAAAAAAAAAAAAAAAAAGGTAAATAAATGAAATAAAATCAAAGAGAGGCAGAATAAAAAAAAAAAAAAAAGAATAAAAAGAACACAGTTAGAACCAAAGTATGTGGGGATGAGCTATCCTAACTTAGCCTAAACAGAAGCTAGTAACACAAACAGGAAGTTAAACCAAGAGTGAGGGGGAGAGAGAGAGAGAGAGAGAGAGAGGAGTGGTTCAAACATTACACTTACACTCACACGTATCTAAAAGTTAGTCGAATGCTAACAATTAACAGTTGAGGTAAGGGCTTAGCTTATATGCCTCTATGGCTGCTAATAAATTAGCTTTTGGCTAGTTGTTTAGTTACACAAGGGTCTGTGACACGTGTGCTGTTATCAGATTGAACCGGAAGAAGCTGCTCTCAACTTCCGGGGTCAAATGTTGTAAGAAGCCGATGCACACTTACAACAACGTACAAGTTTGAGCAGGACTTGCGTTGCTGTAAACACACATGGGAATCTTATGCGCAGTCAGTTATGACTTTTGTATACAACTTCACTAATCAAAACAGCACATTCATTTCACAGACAATGGCAAATTACTAGTTAGCTAGGCTAGAATTATACCATTAATTTGCTATTCAATTGTATAATCTTAATGATTACAATGATATGCAATAGTTATAAGAGACCTTAATTCTGAGAAATGAGGCTCAAATTACCATTAAAATAGTTATAGTGTAACAAGATTGCTTCGTCGCTCAGTTCTAATATCAATGCAAGTGTGATTCCTTCACCATGCAGATAAATTCATGCTGCTAATCTGAGATTGCTTCATCAGATAAGACTTACACATTTAAAACTGAAAATGGGGGTTCAATTTATTGTGGTACCATTTACACAAGATGCTAATCTGAGGTTTTTTTTTTTTTCATCAGAGAAGTCTTACGCTACTAACAACAGAAATTAGAATTTGCTTCACTAATATCAGGTTAGTTTCTTATCGTACAATTTAAACAGGCATTATAGCATTGAGGAACCTTCTACTGCTCTTAGTAAGGCACATTCAAGCTATAGTCTATCTGACTTTGTCAGAAGCTGCATGTGTAAGACGTTAATAAAATTTATGAGACAAACACACAAGTTTGAATCTGAATCTGCTTGCAAATAATGTTTAAACAATTTCCCGCATTTTCTCCACCAAATGTAATGTAGGAATTATCACTCAAGGGGGAAATATTAATAATTAATTATAATTCATTGTAATTAATTATAATATTTGGATAATTAAATAGAATTAGCTTGATAAAGCAGAATTCACATTAAAATCAACTGACCTGTTTGTCCAGCGAACATTCAGGGTAAATTCATATGTATTCAAAGAAAACTATTTTTCTTGGCCACAGAAAAGATCATTTTCTTTTATACTAATGCATTAGAGCATGTAGCTTGAATCGGAAACCGTAAAGTGACATTACTTTTGCAAGGCAAAATCAGAAACTCATGTAATTTGTGCACAATAATTTTATTAACTAAGGGCTAAGCACATAACTATTCTAAACAAACAAACATACAGTCATTCATACAGGGGGAAGGGCAAGTGAGAAAGCATTCGAGAAACAAAGAAAATTAAGCTATGAAAAGAGTCATTTAACCTGTGAAACCATCTGTGCCATTTTTCAATGGGTCTATAGCTTATACTAAACCTCTGTTTAGTTAAACGTATGATACTTGCGTTGCCTCGGTTGTGTCCGGATGCAGTCTCGTATGAAAGACTTGATGGTTTCAAGATTTTGGATTTGCGATCACGTTCTTCCGGGTTTGAAGAGTGATGTTCTCCAAAGGTGTCCTGACTCTGTGGTGATTGGGAGTTCCTTCCCAGTGACGTGAAGAAGACAAAGGGGCTGAGAGAGAACATCCAGCCGAAATCTGATGATACTTGGGGAATAGAAAAGACAAGGCCACACGGCCTGGCACAAGCTTAAAAGGTCCAGAAGAGTTCTTAGCTCATCATCTTCTTGGGTTCTGAAAAGTACCTCCGACGGATCATGCTCAAGTCCTGCCGGCGCTGGTGAACTGAAGACTGAAGAGAGAAGACTGAAGACTAGAGGAAGACGACCTAAATGTGGCTGGTGTGAATCTTTTATCTTCTAGAGTTGGTCACACCTCTAGAAGTTCAGAGAGCCAATAGGGTCCTGTATCTTTTGGAGGGAAAGTTAATGGTCTTTGTCTGGATCCAAAGTATTTTGTATATGTGATTCGATTGGGGTGTTGATGCAAATACTACTAAGGATTCCTAGAACACTAATATGTTGCACATGTAACAACAAATAACAAAAAACATATTTTAGGTAATCAAACTACAAGTTGAAAGAGACCAAACATGGCATATACTGTATGTGGCTACACTACATAACATTCTATCATAACACAAGCATAAAACAGTTACAAAATAAGAAATACAAAGGACATGGACAGTCGTAATATACACACACTGATATATGGGAACATGTGTGTCAGTTCACAGGAAGGTTGTCTAAGAATTAACAACAAAAGTCACTTTCAGTGAAGGAATGCATTTGCTTTAGGTCAGGATGGGGGAGAGCGTCTCCCCAAATTCTTTTAGATCATAACACCCATTTGGTCTGCCAGAAGCGTCCTGGCTGCCATGGTAACCAGGCCTCTCTTGAGACTTTGTGTCACCCACTGTTGGGTTGGGTGAGGGGAAGTCTGATTCTTTGTTAATTCAATAAACTACTGATTTGGTTAAATCTAATGAACCATTGTCTGATTGGTCCATACCCTACATAATGCATTGCATTAACAGTGCCTGCATTTTAATGCCTTGTACTTTCAGGACTTGCATTTTTAGGGGCTGAAATTTAACATAGTTGTTTATTTAAGCTGTGAATATTTCAATTCAAAACATTTCACACATTTTTCATAATTAAAAATTCAATAATTCATATTCACCTTCCAGAGTTCACTTCCGCAATAATCAATCTGTTTAAAAATACACTGTATAATTTTCAACAGGCAATTTTTGGTCCATTTTATTTCACTTTACAAATTCGCTTCCACAAATTCACTGGTTCAAATTCGGCTGAATATTCAACACTGCACATCCGGGAGCTGCAGGAAAATCAGTAGAGCACCGATGCGTAATCTCCAGCTAATGTTATTCGCTCACCAGCAGGTGGCGCAAAGTAGAGACGAGAGAGGAGGTTGGCCGCCTCTCCCTTGACATGGACTACCTGGAGTTCATCTGCTCACAAGAAATAGTCTTTTTAAGTGCTGTTTCCAATATAGTTACCATCCCACAGGATATTTTGGAGGGCCTCACAGAACTGCTTAGACCAATTCAACTCGACCTGTCAGACAGGGAGACACGCACTGTGACCATTGTACAGGAGTCAGGGCCGATGGGACGGCCACGTTTTATAATCTCACCGGATTACATCACACATCTTCTGGACTTCAACTGTTCTGTTCCAACAATTGCTAGCATGATTGGAGTAAGCACACACACAGTATTCAGAAGAAAGGCTGAATGTAACCTCTCCGCTCGGGCACGATTTAGCCGTCTCACAGACGAACAGTTGGATAAGTGTGTGAAAGAAGTAAAGTAAAGGAACACATGCCAAATTGTGGATACAGAATGATGAGAGCTGCGTTAAAGGCGCGAGGACACCAAGGCCAGTTTGACCGGGTCAAAGCTGCAATGCACCGGGTTGATACAGTGGGAGTCCTGTCTCGAATGACACAATTGGGCTGCATAGTACAGTTAGTTTCAAGTTCAGTTAAAGTTAAGTAAATGATATGACTAGGTTTGTTAATATTCACAATATTTAATATTCACAGTTTTAGCAGGTACTCCTTTAAAAAAAAAAAAAAAAAAAAAAAAAAAAAAAAACTGGTCACACAAGCTCCTCAAATACATTTGACTAATTAAAAATGTTTAAGAAATGTGCTTAAATGTGATCTCTCTGCTTAAATACTCATGTTCTTATAGGGTACGTGGTGATCAGGGCATTGAAAACGTGGACGTGGCTCGCCTGATGTTCACAGTTCGTGGGACAGAAAGGGGCAGCTTTATTTCAGGAAAGAGTGTCCACAATCAACGGTGAGTAAAATCTTTCCAGTAATGTTTTTTAAATTGTTTGAGTTTTTGTCTAGAATTATGAGTTATTGCTTTGTGCATGATATCTGTTTGAATTTGTTTGATTTAAATTACATATTACTTTGTTTTTCAGTATTGAGAGATTGTGGAGAGATGACTGGACATCAGTGACAAATGTCTTCTACGATGTTCTACATGCTTTGGAAGAAGGTAGCCACCTTGATATTTCTGACAATGCTCACCTGTCTGTTGCCACTACGTATTTCTTCCACGGCTTCAAGATGATCTCAACCTTTTCCAAAACACCTGGGACAATCACCCATTATGCACAGAGGGTAACATTACCCCCAGCCAGTTGTGGGTGATAGGAAGTATTCAGAATCCTGTACCTGAACCTGACATTGAGGTATGTTTTGTGTAGATTTTGACATTCAAAACTTTGAATGAGCACACTTTGTATTAAATACATGGCAGTGAATACAAATTTGAATGTTAATGCAATTTCTTTTCTGTTCATAAGTATAAGTGGGATCTCATTTATGATGTTAAGTGCTCTGCATTGCTGTTTGTAGGGACTGAGCATACCACACATAGACTGGGAGAGTAGTGGCCTGAGTGTTGATGCACATTCCAGCATTGTTGTGGCTCCAGCTGATTGTCCCCTGACTGATGAGCAAATGTAAGTGCTCAGAGAAACTGTAGATATATATATACAGGGGTTGGACAATGAAATTGAAACTTGGTTTTAGACCACAATTAGTACGGTGTTGGGCCTCTTTTTGTGGCCAATACAGCATCACTTCGTTTTGGGATTGACAAATACATATCATGCACAGTAGTAGATGGATTTTGAGCCATTCCTTTTATAGAACAGTGGCCAGGTCACTATGTGATTCTGGTGTAGGAAAACATTTCCTGACTTGCTCCTCCAAAACATCCCAAAGTGCCTCAATAATATTCAGATCTATTGACTGTGCAGGCCATGGGAGATGTTCAACTTTACTTTCATGTTCATCAAACCTCTCTGTCACCAGTCTTGCTGTGTGTATTAGTGCATTATCATCCATATACATGGCACCACCTTTAGGGTACAATGTCTGAACCATTGGGTGCACATAGTCAACCTTCACACTTTGCTCTTACTGGTAGAATGTGCAATAAGTGAAGATTGGCCAAAAGGCTGTGCAAATATAGCCATGAAACCGAGACAACATTAAGACAGCTCTGGAGGAGTGGCGTCACTGGCTCGAGGGGGCCAAGCATCCGTTTACCGTTCTTACCGACCATCGCAATTTGAAATATCTACGCTCAGCCAAACGCCTCAACCACCGCCAGGCCAGATGGGCCCTCTTCTTTACCCGCTTCCATTTCCAAGTGACTTACCGTCCAGGCACCCTGAACACTAAGGCCGATGCTCTGTCCAGAATCAATGACTCTGATCCGTCACAACATTCCACTGAAAATATACTCCCGACCTCCATCATCGTCGGCCCTGTGGTCTGGGATCTCCTCACTGAAATCGCAGAAGCCCACCGGCAGGAGCCTCCACCTCCAGCCTGCCCACCAGAGCTCACCTATGTACCCACGTCACTCCGTCAATGTGTGCTCACTCAGGTCCACTCACTCCCCAGTTCCGGCCACCCAGGGATCACCGCCACTCTACACCTTCTGTCCAACCGCTTCTGTTGGCCCTCACTCCGAGCGGACACCATTCGCTTTGTCAAGAGCTGCGCCACATGCAACATGGCTAAAGTTCCCCGTCAATTGCCAGCGGGCCTCCTCCAACCCTTACCCACGCCACAACGTCCGTGGTCGCATATTGCTATTGACTTCCTTACTGATCTGCCACCATCTCAAGGCAAAACCACCATTCTCACCGTGATTGACCGGTTCTCTAAGGGCTGTCGTCTCATCCCTCTACCCAAACTACCTACCGCCTTTGAAACTGCTGAGGTTCTGTGCGACACTGTATTTCGCTACTACGGGCTCCCGGAGGACATTCTTTCGGACCGAGGACCCCAGTTTACCTCCCGAGTATGGAGCGCCTTCTGTCACCTCCTAGGCGTCAATGTGAGCCTGACCTCGGGATACCACCCTCAAACCAACAGCCAGGTAGAGAGATTAAACCAGGAGTTGACCCGCTTCCTCCGCACCTACTGTTATGACCATCAGGAGGACTGGGGCCGGTACCTCTTCTGGGCAGAATATGCGCAAAACTCATTATGTAAGCCTGCCACCAACCTAACTCCGTTTCAGTGCGTTCTAGGTTTCCAGCCTCCACTCTTCCCTTGGTCGGGGGAACCCTCCGAACTTCCAGCGGTCAACTCCTGGTTTCAACGAAGTGAGGAGACATGGAACCGGGCCCACGTACATCTGCAAAGAGCCGTCTGCCGCACCCAGACCCAGGCAGACCGTCACCGAAGGCCCAACCCTCCTTATACCCCTGGACAATGGGTATGGCTCGCTGCCCGGAACCTACGCCTCCGTCTCCCCTGTAAAAAGCTCAATCCCAGGTACGTGGGTCCTTTCAAAATAGCCCGTCAAATCACTCCTGTTTCTTATCGATTAGAACTACCTGCTCAATACAGAATCTCACCCACCTTTCATGTGTCCCTGCTCAAGCCCGCTGACCAGCCGAGAGGAGCGGATAACCAGGAAGAGACCTCCACGCAGAGGGATACCCCCCTCCTGGTCGACGGCGAGGAGGTTTATCGGGTCAACTCTCTGCTGGACTCACGACGTCGAGGGGGCCATCTCCAATATTTGGTGGACTGGGAGGGCTTCGGGCCTGAAGAAAGGTCTCTACCGAGGACATCCTAGACCCCACTCTCATCAACGAGTTCCACGTCTCCCACCCCAACCGACCCGCCCCACGAAGAAGGGGCAGACCTCGACGTCGGTTACCTCCTCGCGCCAGGAGTCGCTCGCGGGGGGGGGGCTCTGTCACGAACGCGGTCTCTGTGGCTCCCTCCGATCGCGGTCAGCGGGAACGCTCTCCCGAATACTAACTTCTCCCGGACTCCATTACCCATAACCCCGTACCTGGGACGCGCTTTCGCTTCCGGGTCCTCCTCTCGGCGGCCATTTCCCCTCTCGCATAAAACGGCCGCCATTACGCGGCCGCGACGCGAAGTTTTGTTTTGCTCCGGCTAACAACTCCAAGCGTTTTCTTCTCTGGTTTTTCTTATTGGATTTTGACTCGGACTGCTGCTCATTTGTGACGTCTTCTGCCTGCCTTTTCGACCTAGTTTGCCTGCCCTGTGGATTTGCCTTTGTTAGCTAGTTGCCCCGACCTTTTTGCCTGGACTTTGTTTATGCTGCTGTCTTGCCTACGTCACATCTGTCTGCCCCCGACGACCCATTGCCAGAAGTACCTTGAGTTGTGTTTGTCTGTCTGTGTAATAAAGAACCGTTTGCAAATGGATCAACAGTCTCCTGACGTTGCGTCACAGGTCCATTGGATTATGAAAATATTTTTATTAAAAAATAACAGACATGTTCTGAACATGTTAAAAAATGCATAAACTTTTGAATGCAAATACTTTAAAAGCATAATGTAGTTCATGGTATTCTTGTTGATTTTGACAAGCTATGGAACAGCAGATTACATTTAACACCACTTACAAAAACCACTGCATGAGTACATGCATAAAAAAAAAAAATCACTGTGTAACCATATAAGCTTACAATGTAAGTGATCTTCATAACATTAAACCATTACTTAAACATGTAATGTCCTATATCTTATAACATAGGATTAAAATTTAACTGCATTACCAAAATAATTAGTTAGTACTGATCAATCATTGTAGTCAGTGCTCGAATTGAAAGTCTTATGGGGGGGGCAATTATGGGACAGGGTGAGATGAAAAATAGGGGGGAGGCAACCGACTCGTCACAACCCCCCCACCCCAAGCAACATCCCCGTCAACCGGCCGCTGCCCACACGGGAGCGCTACCTTCCTCAACCAGGCTCCAAGCGGTCAGAGTGGGCAGGGATACCTCTCTGGGCAGCTCTCCCTCTCGCAATGCACCGGAACAGGGACGGAAAAAAACAGGAATTAGCAGGAATTACCTCAACCAACCACGGGATAAGTGATTAGAAACGAAAGATCAAGGTGATGACAGAGAGCTGAAGGAGCCGACTGACACCGTGGGCACAGGAGACCTGGCGCACGGGTGACGACTGACCAAGGGGAAGCCGGAGGGATGAGGGAACCCGGTGGAGCCATAAGGTCGAGGGTCTCTGGTGACCGAGTCGATGGGCCGAGGTGGCACGAGGGGATCAGAGGCTGGCGGCAGAGCCAAAAGTTCCAAAACATAACGTAAGACAGGGGAAGACGATGGGCTGCAGGAGGACAGCTGAGACTGGGCTGGAGGACTGGCAAAGGTCTGTGGTGGTGGAAATGTGAGGGTATATAATGCAATAACTAGAATGGCAATGCAAGTAACTGAGAATAGTAAATTCCAGTCCATTTCATTAAAAATATTGTCCATGTCTAGCAAGGATGATGATGATGATGATTCAGGTGCTGGGTGGGATAGGGCGGAATGCAGTATTTCTGTGTTCCAGTCTATAAGCCAGTCCTCCTCTGCATCAGTCTCCACCAGAATTCACACAGGAAAGGCTGTTGCCCGCTCACACCCCGGTCAGACTCGCATGGGAGCGAGCAGAAGCTCTCCGTCTTCGGGGGGCTCTGGCATAGTCGTCTCCATGATGACGGAAGTCGGTGGGCTGTGCTCTGGGTCTGTCTGCGCGACGTCTGTCTGATGTGGCTGGACGAGGCTGCGGTCGTCATCCACTTCGCCCACAGGGATCCGCAAATCCATAGTGCAAAGTTGATGTAACTCTGTAGGGTCCAGCAGGGGCATGACGAAGCGGAGGTCATCGTCCTGTCCACACCGAAATCCCTCCATTAGACAGATGTCGTCGCAGGTGGCTTGATGGCAGATGTTTAGGAACTCCTCCACGTAGAGCTCCAGGTCTCTGCCACGCTGGAACAAGAACATAGTCGCTCCACTCAACATTGTGTTGCCCCTCATTGGAGCAACGTTAATAGACGCTAAAATCATTTTCTATCTTTTGGGACGGATCCTCTGTCAGACTTGGAGAGATGGGGAAACAGGTAAGTATATTTCTTTCTTTTTCGGGCACGAAATGGCAGACTGGCAGAAGGACTGGAGAGGTAATGGAGGAATCGTCATCGAGGTAAGTGACCTTGAGATCCGGCAGGGAGTGACAAGCATGCTGGGTTTTAAAGTGTGCAAGTAAGTGGAGTCAGGTGAGTGCAATAAGAAGACCGGTGATTGTGAGCGTGTGCAGGTGGGCATGGCTGGTGACAGTGTGCCACTTGTAGTCAACTTCTTATTTAAGAATTTAAGATATGTCCCACCAGTAAACTACTGGTGTTTAAAATAATATGGATTACTTTCAGCTCTTTTTTTTTTTTTAATTATGAACTTTTTTTTCTTATTGGTCTTATTGGCTCAATTGTCAGTGGTGAATGCATATGTGATGAATTGTATTAAAGTAACTTATAAAAAAACTTGTATACATATATAGAGTGTGGCTTATCTCCCTACAATAAGCCACATAGTCTTGTTTAAAAAAAAAAAAAACTCAGTAAGGCATTGATGTATTCCTCAACCTCTGAGGCACATACCTATCTCAATGAACTGCTTTAAATACCCTGTGATCCGTTCTTTGGTGTCAGTTGAGTATTCGTCATCATCTTCATCATCACTCTCTTTGGGACAGGAGATATTAGATAGCAGCATCTAAAGCAGTAAAAGAATGAAAGCATATAATCAGTTATATATTAGTGTTTGTCAAGCAAATAGCTGTAGACATACTGTTTATCCTGGAGAAAAAAGTACACTTCCATAATCTATTTAAAGTGCTCATTTTTCACACACTAATTTTGTAGTTAATATAAAATATCTATTTAGTTACAATTTGTAGTAGGCTACACTTGAACCCATCTTTCATGAACCCATCTTGAACCCACACTATTACAGTGGTTCCCAACCACGTTCCTGGAGGTCCCCCAACACTGCACATTTTGCGTCTCTCCTTTGTCTGACACACCCATTTCAGGTCTTGGAGTATCTACTAAAAAGCTGATCATCTGAATCAGGTGTGTTTTATTAAGGAGACATGGAAATCATGAAGTGTTGGGGCCTCCAGGAACATAGTTGGGAACCACTGTACTAGTGTATGAAAGATGGGTTCAACACACAAAACACATTAATATGTATTCAAGTAAAATTAGTTGCAAAATACACTTAATGTATGGAAACAAGGGCACTTTTCACAAATTACAATTTTAAATTACTGCATGTGAGAGCAGACATTCATAAAGCCACCTTCTGTTTTCTTCTGTTGGACCAGGAAGATCCCAAGACAAACAAAGCTCCAGGACTTTACTATACTGGTCTTCATTCAATGGAGACTGTCCACTAAGCTAAAAAGGAGAAAAGAACAATATATAAAAAAAAATCAAAAATCAAAGTTGTCCTAAGACAAGAACGGGTATTGTTTTGGTTTTTGTTTTGGACAATTGCAATGTTGACTAATATATATATATATATATACACACATTTATAATTAATTCCAAATATGTCAAAACATCTTCCAAATCAAAGCTAGACCAAGTCTGTAATAAGGATATATACCAAGTTGATGGTGTGACGTGAAATGAGGAAGGAAGCAATTGCAGTGAATGAAGTGAATGTTTATTGAAATGACGGAAAGTGCACAAAAGTCTTTGATGAAATCTCTCGGCTGGGTGAGGCAGGGGTTAGATGACAGACGGTGCAGTGGCGTGAGTCCCGTGGTGGTAGAAGTCCAGGAAGTGACGAAGAGACACGACGAAATCCAGACACGAAAGCAACTCCGACGACGTATACGGGAGCCGACGACGTATACGGGAGGCTTCGACCGGTGGCGATCAGCCTTGGCCTTGGTGCGCGCTTCCACCTGGAGTAGAGTCTCGCGGGCTCTAGTCCAAGTGCGAAGACACCTCTGAACAAAGGCGTGGGCAGAGGGGACCGCGACTTCGGATTCCAGACTAGGAAAAATTGGTGGCTGGTACCCTAAACTACATTCAAATGGTGATAGGCCCGTAGCTGATACTGGTAATGAATTGTGGGCATACTCCACCATTGAGAGTTGTTGGCTCCAGGAGGAAGGATTTCTGGTAACCATACATCGCAACGTTCTCTCCAAATCTTGGTTGGCTCTCTCAGTTTGACCATTGGTCTGAGGGTGGAATCCTGAAGAAAGACTAACAGTTGCCCCCAATAATTTACAGAATTCTTGCCAAAATTTGGACACAAATTGGGGTCCCCTATCTGAGACCACGTCCTTCGGGAGGCCATGTAACCGAAAGACGTGGTCAACGACAGTCACCGCTGTCTCCTTGGCTGAGGGTAATTTGGGCAAGGGAATAAAGTGGGCCGCCTTCGAGAATCGGTCCACCACGGTCAAAACTACCGTGTTGCCCTGGGAGGGCGGTGACAAAATCTAGCGCGATGTGGGACCAGGGTCTCGAAGGAACCGACAGCGGTTGAAGGAGCCCATCAGGGGGTCTGTTAGAAGTCTTACCCATGGCACAAACTGAGCAAGCCAAGACAAAACTGCGAACGTCGCGAGCCATGAGAGGCCACCAGAATCGTTGCTTAACCATAAATAGGGTACGATTAACTCCTGGGTGACAAGCCACATTAGAACAATGTCCCCACTGAATAACCTCGGACCGTAATTCCTCTGGCACAAATAAGCGATTCGGTGGACAAGCGACCGGAGGCGTTACCCCTTCTAAGGCTGTCTTAACCCTCGTTTCGACCTCCCAAGTGAGAGTTGAAACGATAAGCGTCTCCGGAAAAATGCTCTCGGGCTCTTCCGGGCGATCGGAATGGTCAAAAATTCGCGATAAAGAATCGGGTTTGACATTTTTGGAACCCGGGCAGTACGAAAGTGTAAAGTTAAAACGTCCGAAAAACAATGCCCACCGAGCCTGCCTAGAGTTCAATCTTTTAGCAGTTCTGATATATTCGAGGTTCTTATGATCGGTCCATACAATGAAAGGTACCCCCGACCCCTCTAACCAGTGACGCCATTCTTCCAATGCCAACTTGACTGCCAACAACTCTCGATTACCAATATCATAATTTGACTCTGCAGGTGACAGACGATGAGAGTAAAATGCGCATGGGTGCATCTTGTCGTCCGTGGCCGAACGCTGGGACAGGACTGCTCCTACCCCCACCTCTGACGCGTCAACCTCCACCACGAACTGACGTGATGGATCAGGGGTCACTAGAATGGGGGCCGAAACAAAGCGGCTTTTTAGTTTGGCAAACGCAGCTTCCGCTGCGTCTGACCACCTGAACGTAGTTCTGGGGGAGGTCAAGGCGGTCAGAGGTGAGGCTAGTTGGCTGAAATTGCGAACAAAGCGCCGATAGAAGTTGGCAAACCCCAGAAACCGCTGTAGGGCCTTACGGGAATCTGGAGTAGGCCAATCCACCACAGCCTTAACCTTCTCTGGATCCATGCGAACTCCCTCAGCCGACAAGATGTACCCTAAAAAAGGAATAGACTGTGCATGAAAAACGCATTTTTCCGCCTTGACAAAAAGCCCATTCTCTAGCAGCCTCTGAAGCACTCGCCTAACGTGCTGCACATGTTCCTGGAGAGATGAGGAAAAAATCAATATGTCATCCAGGTAGACATATATGAACTGATCGACCATGTCTCGCAGCACGTCATTGACGAGTGCCTGAAAGACCCCTGGGGAGTTGGACAAACCGAAGGGCATGACCAAGTATTCAAAGTGCCCCCTGGGGGTATTAAAGGCGGTCTTCCATTCATCTCCCCTCCTGATGCGGATCAAATGATGTGCATTTCTTAAGTCCAATTTAGTGAAGACTGACGCTCCCTGCAACCTCTCAAAAGCTGAAGATATCAATGGCAAAGGATAGGTATTCTTTACCGTGATATTATTCAGCCCTCGATAATCAATACAAGGTCGCAGAGATCCGTCTTTCTTCCCCACAAAAAAGAACCCCGCCCCCGCTGGAGAAGAGGAGGGTCGAATGAACCCGGCTGCTAGAGAATCAGAAATGTATTTCTCCATAGCCTCTCTCTCAGGAATTGAGAGCGAATATAATTTGCCCTTAGGCGGAGACGTACCTGGCAATAAGTCTATCGCACAGTCATAGGGACGATGAGGAGGAAGAGAAGCAGCCCGAGACTTACTGAACACTTCCTTCAGGTCGAGATACTCTATGGGCACGTTACACAGATCCACTGCCTTCTCCTGAAACACAGAAGTAGAAACAGAGGGACAGGCAGACACAAGACAAGACTCATGACATTTAATGCTCCACCCAGACACAGACTTAAGCTGCCAATCAATCCGGGGATTGTGTTTGATGAGCCACGGGTGTCCCAAAACAACGGGTGCATGAGGGGAGTCCAAAATGAAAAAGGGGATACTCTCACTGTGATTGCCAGACACAGTGAGAGTGATGGGAACAGTAGTGAGAGTGATCTTGGGTAGAGTCTGGCCATTGAGTGCGGAGACGGCGATGGTGTTGGTGAGGGGAGAGAGAGGAACATGATTGTGTAAAGCAAAACTGTAGTCCATAAAGTTACCTTCAGCCCCAGAGTCCAGAAGTGCAGAACAGTGATGATCATAATTCTGCCATCTTAACCTAACCGGGAGGAGCGTGGAGGTCGAGCTGGATGAGGTCTTCTTAGCGGAGATCCCACCCGACAGTAGCCTCAGATTTACTGCCGGGCTGGCCCTTTTACCGGGCAGTTGAAGGCAAAATGTCCCCCAGCACCACAGTACAAGCAAAGGCCCTGGGACCTCCGCCTCTCCTTCTCCTCCCGAGAAAGCCGAGCTCGACCCACCTGCATGGGCTCGTGTTCGTCGTACTGACTGATCGCGTCACCGCCGCTGGCTCGAGGTGGAGCTCCCTCCCCAGGGGGAAGCCGAGCGGATAATCCCCGCCGCTCAGCTCGGGAGAGACGAGAGTCTACCCGCAAGGCAAGGTCGATGAGTCCATTAAGGTTGGCGGGTAGATCCAGGGCGTAGATTTCCTTTTGGACCCATGCAGGAACCTATCCCACTGCGCCTCCTCGTTCCACTGGCACTCTGCCGCCAGGGTGCGAAACTCGATCGAGTAATCGGAGACGGATCTCCCCCCCGTGGGAGATCCATCAATGTCCGCGCGGCCTCCCTCCCTGAAGCTGCGCGGTCGAACACCCTCTTCATCTCGGCGGAGAGAGCCGTGAACGAGGCACAACAGGGATCTTGATTCTCCCACACCGCCGTACCCCAAAGTGCCGCCCTCCCCGTCAATAGGGTGAGCCGGAACGCCACCTTGCTTTCCTCACTAGAAAACGTGCGTGGCTGGAGAGAAAAATGCATAGAGCATTTAGTGAGGAAAGCTCGGCAAAAGTTCGGCTCACCACTATAAACCTCCGGCGGGGGAAGGCGGGGCTCGTGCTGTAGAGCCGCAGCAGATGATCCGACGGCCACGAGAGGGGCGGGCAGCGTTGGTGGCGTGACTGGCGCAGCGGGAAGTTGCAGCTGTTGCATGCGCTGGGTCAGCTCGGACACCTGCCCCACAAGAGCACGGATCGCGGAACCAACCTCGCTCGTGCTCTTCTCCTGTTTCTCCAGCCGAGAGATGCAGTCCTGTACGTAATCCTCCAGGGTGGGTTGTGAGGTGCCTGCTGCTTCCATGACGGTCTGATAGTTCTGTGACGTGAAATGAGGAAGGAAGCAATTGCAGTGAATGAAGTGAATGTTTATTGAAATGACGGAAAGTGCACAAAAGTCTTTGATGAAATCTCTCGGCTGGGTGAGGCAGGGGTTAGATGACAGACGGTGCAGTGGCGTGAGTCCCGTGGTGGTAGAAGTCCAGGAAGTGACGAAGAGACACGACGAAATCCAGACACGAAAGCAACTCCACACAGACGATCCACACACACGAAGACAGGACCAAACACCGCGACATCCAGTTGAACTATCGGACGAGGGGGAGAGAGAAGAGGTGAGTATATATAGGCTGAAGGTAACGGGGAACACCTGTGACGGACTGATTAGCAGCTCAGCTGAGCGAGCACAGATCACATGACAAACCAACAGATCACGAGACTTGAGAACACAACAGATCCGTGAACCGTGACAGATGGTCTCTTGTATGTCAGGATCTGGGCAGTCCTCCAACTGCAACGTGGCTGTATCTTGAGAACCTTGAAGCAGAACATGAACAAAAGCTCTGCTAAGCCCTGCAAGACATGGGCCACCATGCAGAAAGGAATGGCCTAGCATCCTCCCTGCTACTAGGAAGAGATCACTTTCAATTAGGAATTGTGACGATGAGGGCACCAAGTGGTCTGGCTCTCCTTCGAAGAGGCAAGTAACAGCGGTGTTACCTGTTAATTCAGTTCCAAATTAGCATTAGGTAGATCCCATTAAAACAATGCAGTGCAACTCCAAGTTCAAACTGAAACCACACTTCAGTTTTTCAAGAACTGTAGAAAAAAAGTGCCTGGTGACTCCATCACCAACTGCTGCATCCCCTGAAAGCAAACAATATTTAAAGCTGTCATCACAAATACCACTATATAAGCTGAATAATTTATTGCACACACAGTTTCATTAACAGTTTCAAGCTTGTACCTTTAGATTACATTTAATTGGATTTGCCCACTCTACATTTCTTTGCTGGTAGAAGTTGATCAGTTGCCTCTCCTGTTCTTCAGAACATGATCTTAGGTCCATATACATGAAAAGAGGTTTCCCTGTCTCATGAAGTCTGAGAATTTCCTTTCTGTACAAGGCTGCAGCTATTTTTGGATCTGGGTGGGTCTTCCAGTCTGGTAAATAAAATTATTGTTATTCCCAAATCAAGCGTCAATATTTTTTAGAATGTCAGAGAATAAAAACATTATCCATGAATGCAAACTCAGCAGTGTCATTTACTTCATTATCCATGAATGACAGTCCAGCTGTGTTGTTAATTTCATCATTCATTGTTCTACAAGCCAGGAAAGAGAAAAACAACACTTAAAATACTGATTCTAGTGTGAAGTCCTTTCATAAATGATTTTCCAACTTGCACACGTTTCCCCACAATCACTGGCATGAACTTCCAAGACATCAAGGGGCATTTCTTCTTGACAAATAGGACAGCAAGCCTATAAAACATTTGACCAACCACAAAAATATCCTAAATCAGTGGTCTCCAACTCAATTTCTGGAGGACCACAGCTCTGCAGAGTTTAGTTCCATCCAGCTCCAACTCTCACCTACTAAGTTCCTGCTAATCCTGAAGACCTTGATTAGCTGGACTAGGTGTGTTTGATTAGGGTTGGAGCAAAACTGTGCAGCGTTGTGGCCCTCCAGAAATTGAGTTTAAGAACACTGTCCTAAATACAGAAATTTCTCTTTAGTCAGCAATTCAATTTTTTGATCACCTTGGGTCAACTGTTAAAGTCAGTAAGAAATGTAATTGTACTGACAGAACTTACCTGTTCATTGTTTATGTTGTTGTCCTTATTCTCACCTTCCACATCTTGTGCTTCATCATGAGTCTCATTCTCATTTCCACCACAACAACATCAGAACACGCTTAATATGATTAGTTAGGACTTGAAGTGGGTATGATACATTGCATTTCTTGCACATACTGCTTTAGGCATGTCACGAAAGGCTTCAGAAGATGGTGGCAAGGGAGCAGTGTCTAGCTCATCCTGTAGAGGAGCTATGTAGAGTACAGAATTCTTTCCTATTTTAGTAGCTTTAATAAGCCTGACTGTATACCCACAGTCTGCAGGTGCCACAAGGGTGAGTTTACGACTTCCCCAACCTCCTGTAGGTAATGTAATAACAGCAAGAGTTATGTATCATGTTTATTATATATGAACAATAAAATAAACATTCTATGTAAGCTGTCACATGTAAATGTATAAAAACAGTTATCTTAATGAAATATTCAATATGCATAACACTTCAGCACAGAATTCTTCTCTTTATAGTAAAGATTTAGTATAGTATAGAAATCAAAGGTATAGATTTAAACAACTACACTGCTCAAAAAAATTAAAGGAACACTTTGAAAACACATCAAATCTCAATGGGGAAAAATATCATGCTGGATATCTATAGTGATATGGACTGGGTAATGTGTTAGGAATGAAAGGACGCCACACCGTTTGTTACAGAGGGCTGAATTCAAAGACACCCTGAAAATCAAGTGAAAAAAAATTATGAAGCATGCTAGTCTATTTTGCTGAAATTTCATTGCAGCAATTCAAAATGGTACTCAGTAGTTTGTATGTCCCCCACGTGCTTGTATGCATCCTGACAACGTCGGGGCATGTTCCTAATGAGACAACAGATGGTGTCCTGGAGTATTTCTTCCTAGATGTAGACCAGGGAATCACTGAGCTCCTGGACAGTCTGGGATGCAACCTGGTGGCGTCGGATGGACCGAAACATAATGTCCCAAGAAGAAAATATAAGGGACTTTATGTCAAGTTGAATGATTTATGACAGGGGTGTGTCCAAATATGACACCAAATATGGCCCCTGTCACATCCTGTTCCTGTTTCCTGGCTTTTATGACACGTAGGTGTCCACATGACACTTCTGACACCTCTGACCTCCTGTTTCCTGGGTTTACGACCTGTAGGTGGCCGAATGACACTTCCAAAAAATCCTGTTCCTGTTTTGTGGGAATTGTGACACTGATTATGGCGGCGTCCATTTTGTGATCAGGATGTGGTTCAACCATTTTGTTTTATCAATTGTTATGAAGTGTTATAGTGATCTCGGTTGGGTTGGACCTTCAAGTGCTCTGGTTGTTTCACACCTTTGACGGGAAATTAATAAGATGAGAGAGAGATTGTGATCTTTTGTATTGGGAAAATAGTCTCCTTCAAACATGTTTCCCTATAGCCATCAGTGGTAGCTCATTAGATTGAACTGGTCAAGCAGTCATCCAAGTCGATGTCTAATCTATCTAAACATGTTTCTACATGTTTTTTGCCGAATCCCCAGTGTTGCAGTATATTTTTGTACTCATGAAGGCAAATTAAGAAATGACATTGTTGAGACAATGTTTAAAAATAAAACAATAGTTAATAAAGAAAGTTCTAAGACAACTTACATGAGTTAGACATCCATGCAGACCAGTTACCTCTCTGTGAATGATGGAGTTGCTCCCACAGACTTGCATGCATAGCCCTCCTGTCTGGGGTCTGTGTTGATAAAGTTATTCAGGATGTAGACGAGGATCTAAAGAAGATCTCAAATCTTCTGGTCTAAAATCATTCTTTCATCCTAAGCATCTGACTCCTTCCTGGCATCCTGTCTGTGTGTATTAGGACTACAACATGTTACCCTGGTTAACAGTGTCATACATATTGAAAAAAGTTAGCCAGGACATGACTTTTTCATCTGCATCTTTCTTTCATCCTAATCATCTGTATCCTTCCTGACTGGGTCTGAACAAATGAACAAATTTTGTAGACACCTCAGCAGGTTCAGCTCTATTGGCTCTATGTTAATGTCTCTTACCTTCTGAGCAAGAAAGGTCCGCCTTTCCAAGGAAGATGACCGTCTTAATGTGTCTATGTTAATGGGCCATTCTTTGTTTTAGTTTGAAGACATCCTATCTATGGGCTAAAAGTTGATGGCCAAGACAAACAATCAAAGCATTAGAGACCATAGCAAACATATGGTTTATGTACTTTATATCCTTCTGAAAAGGTTTCAAGTTTGAGTCTTTCTAAATCATTTGTATGTGTGCATCCTGACACAGCTCTGTAGGAGCAGTACAATCTGATCCATAGTCTAATGTTAAAAACTTATCACAAAGAGTCGAGATATTTATTCAAACCACCTACCATCCACCCTATCTAATGTCTCTCTGATAGTTAAGGTGTTTTGAAGGGTCGTGAGTCTTTTAACTGTGAAATGGTGTATTGGTTGATAAAATGGGCTCAATGGGTAGTTTTTATTAAAGTTTTTACATGCAGATAAAAACACTGCAACATTTGTATATTTCCAGAAAACTTGAAAACAAGACGGATGTGTGTCAAGACAAACATTTGCGTATTGATAAACAATTATAGAAAAAAAGCTGTGAAATATTTAAAACAAAAATGTATTAAACACGTCTGTGTTAAACAAATGCATACGATAGTTTTCAAAATCTGTGTTGCAGTTTTAAAAAAAGGTAGAGTTTGTTACTGATTCAAGTTAGAAAAAGAAAAACAAACAAAAAATATCAGATGCAGTCATTAAGCAGCAGCATATGACAGTTGTCAAAATTTGTGCAATTAAAAAAAAAAAAGTTTACTGATACAAGTTACAATCTTAAAATTTAAGATGTAATGAAACATTGCAAGAAAAGAAAAAGAACCGAGTATCTTACACAATGGCCACGATAGCTCTTCATTCACTTTGATTTTCCAACCGTAAGACTTACAGACGGCTATATCAATTGAATCGCACACACGCACAGTTAAATGTCTAAACTTTTACAACATCACACGAAATGCTTATATCTTGTATCATGCAGTGCAATACAATGAAAGAGTAAAACTATATTTAAGAGTATAACTTTATTTCTTCACCGAGATTATTCCAAACCTAAACACAAAAAACACTGCAAACGCAAATGTCTACACAAACACAGACATACAGCTAAAATGGAAACGTGCACAAACATACACGAAAACGCAAACATGCACTCAAACAAACACAAGCACACACACACTCACACAAACATACATATGCAAACACAAACAAGTGCACACACAAACAGAGACATGCAGCTAAAATAGAAACGTGCACAAACATACACGAACACACACGCACACACACACACACACACACACACACATGCAAACACACGAATGCAAACACATACAAATGCAAACATGTACACACACACACACACACACACACACATAATGCAAACACAAACAAGTGGACACACAAATGCAAATACACAAACATGCAAGCATACAAACACAAGCATACACGGAAACACAGGCATAATGACAAAAATGGATGCAAACAAACACTCATGCAAACACAGACATGTGCACAAACACTCACATAAAACCAAAAATACATACAAACACAAACACGTGAACACACAAACACAGTTTTGAAAATATGGCTTCAGTATTGAATAAGGCTTATTAGTAATTGAAGAAAATAATAATATTTTATATACCATATCTGACTTTCTCATTAAAACACAGCACATTTTCTTTGACTCAAATAAAGCAACATCTCTGGAATACGTAAGCATCTACAATGTGTGGTAAACTTCTCCACTTCTGTCATATTTGTTAAATGTACTACTCTTGTAATGCATTCACATTTGAGAACTATGATGTTCCACACTTTTGTAAAGGTTATAGAGAAAAACTGTTCCAAAACCCTTTTCCAACCTGTCTACGATCCTGTCTACCTGTGCCACACATAATAGCCCCTGCCTCAACTTGAAAATGGGCCTTGCTATTTTCTGTTATGACTGTTACACTTAATACAAACCCATCTTTTACACATACACGTAGACATTAAGCGTCAAGGATACCACAGGCACTATTTTCCTTGTCTGTGTCTCTTAAGATTACTCCAGTAAATAAATCACTGATGACATGCAGTTAATTCATTTAAAAGGACATGTTTTTTAGACAGCCTGCACCAACACACAGACACATTTTAGGTATTCATCTGACCCCAAAGGTTTGATGTGGGAAACATGCATTGCCGCAACAGCATGTTGTCATGACTGTCTTCATACATTTATTAAAACAATGTGGCATGAAGTTACTGTCCTCAACAGTACAGTACCCTGAAATATTTTAGTATATCATTATTTTGAAATATCTAAACATGTGTTTAGCTTAAATATTAGTTATTTATACTATAATATTATTTTATAATATTAGTTTATTTAATACATTTATATTTTTAAGAACATTTGATATAGTTTATCGTTTTGAATTGTGTAACATGTATTTCTCCAAACTTAAAGGACTGTAATGTAGGTGTAGCATCAGTCCACATTTTAGCTGTTAGCCAGAAAATACAAACTCAGTTTTCATTACTGAGATAATCTACAGAATGTGAAACAAGCTCACAGTTACATTAACTTCTAGTTTATGTTGAATATTGTTTGGTACTGTTCCACGTTTAATGCCTCATTACTCCATTGTGAAGACACGTACTGTTTAAATTTGTATACCTTTTTTACTATGCTAGGCTGATCTGAAACCAGATCATAAAAATTTAGCTTCAGTCTTATTTATAAGTATGCAGTATGAAAAAACACAATTTGTATTGTATTGTCATGTGTGATTGTAAAACTTTCATGTGTGAGTGTCTGTTTTCCATGTTCTTTGTCGAGAAAAAACATGCAGCTTTTTATTTGCAAACAAGACTATAATGTTAGCAAACTTCTTTTCACTCTTTAGCGAACATCAGTATTTGAATTTACTTAATTTAATGATTTATCAAAAATTGTGGGTAATGTGTGTGAATTCAACACAAGGATCTTTGAAAATAGTTTATCTTGAAAAAAAAAAAAAAACTTCTTTTAAAATAATAATACAATTAACACATTAACATTTTACAACAGATGTGAATGAGAGTTCTTGTGAGTTCTTGATCTTGAATGATGCTGAAGGTTCATACAAAGGTTCAAACAAACATTGTGAATTTTTATATATTGAAAAAACTGTGCAACATCCTATCTAACACAACGCACATTTTACAGAATGGGGTGATGATGGGTGCATTACTTCATGATGAATACGGACTGAATATTCAGACAGCAGCAGTAAGACCTGATTGACTTTTTCTTAAGAGAAAGACACTTGTTTGATTTTTAAGAGGACACAACTAAAAACTCTAATGCTATTTCAAAAGATAACACAACAACGATTTCTCCATTACAACACACACGTCAGGTCTGTTTTAGCGTATGTTTATGGTATTATTCTTGAAAATAATTGTTTAGGTCTAAATATGTTTCATATTTCATTCATATTTCATTTCTTTTTGTTTTTCTTTTTTCACAAAGATGTTAAATTGAACAAGGGTAACTAATGCCTCATTCAAACGCTGTAGACTTTTAGGCCAGGGAACGTCTCGGTTACGAAGGTAACCCTCGTTCCCCGAAGGAGGGAACGGAGACGTTACGTCAATGACGTAATATTGGGGATCGGCTACGAGACCCTATCACCTCTGAGCTAAAGAGAAAAAGCCAATGACAATTGGCGAGTGGAATTTGCATGCTGCGCCACTCCCCCGGACATACGGGTATATAAGATGGCGGCGTGCATCCACTCATTCAGATTTGCTGAGGAGCCGAGCCGCAACCCGGCTTCAGCGCAGTCCAGGATTGTGGCAGGAGGACGTAACGTCTCCGTTCCCTCCTTCGGGGAACGAGGGTTACCTTCGTAACCGAGACGTTCCCCCTCAGTCGTTCTCTACGACGTTACGTCAATGACGTAATATTGGGGACCTCTGGAAAACGCCACAATCCTGAACTGCGTTACGCAGCCGAGACCCAATGCCGGCAGGCAAGCGTGTCGGAACAAAGGGCTCAATGCGTAACCGTCCCAACGCCCTGTAGACCACGCGGTGGCCCACCAGGGGTGCCAAGTTTTGAAGCAGCCGTTGGGGGGCGGAGCACAATGACGGTTAAGTCATGTGGAAGCTTTAGAAGTAAGTCTAACTAGACTGGGGAAACACGGAAGGTTCCATGGAGATACTGAGACATGATGCCACAACCGGAGGGGGGTGAAGGAGGCCCCGCTCGGGAGCACAGTATGGACTACTCCGTCTAGTCCAGTACTGCGGGGCAAGGAGGACCCAGAGTTCAACCATGGGAACAACTGGGAGAATAGCGCACGGATCCGAGAGGAGTGGCGCAGCAAGCCGACACCTGAGCCGTCCTCCCGCAAATTACCTGATGTTACCCAACACACGGGAGGACACTGGCTCAACGCGGAGGTTGTAGAACCGCGCAAAGGTATTGGGTGTCGCCCAGCCCGCAGCTCTACAGATGTCCGCTAGAGAGGCGCCGTGCGCCAGCGCATAGGAGGAAGCAACACTCCGAGTGGAGTGGGCTCGCACTCCTAGGGGGCACGGCTCACCTTGGGCTTCATACGCCAAGGTGATGGCATCAGCTACCCAGTGAGCCAACCTCTGTTTGGAGACAGCATTCCCCTTCTGCTGTCCCCCGAAGCAGACAAAGAGCTGCTCGGAGCGTCTGAAGCTCCGGGTGCGGTCCACGTAGACGTGCAGGGCACGGACGGGACACAGCAACTCCAAGGCCGGGTCTGCCTCCTCCTGGGGCAGAGCTTGCAGGTTCACCACCTGATCTCGGAAGGGAGTGGTGGGAACCTTGGGCACGTAGCCGGGCCGGGGTCTCAGGATGACGTGAGAGTAACCTGGCCCGAACTCTAAGCACGCTTCGTTGACCGAAAATGCATGCAGGTCCCCTACCCTCTTGATGGAGGCCAGCGCAGTCAGGAGTGAAGTCTTGAGTGACAAGAACTTCAGCTCGACTGAACTGAGCGGCTCGAAGGGAGCTCCCCGAAGGCCCTGAAGGACCACGGAGAGATCCCAAGAGGGTACGAGGTGCGGTCTAGGAGGGTTAATCCTTCTCGCACCTCGAAGGAACCTGATGATCAGGTGATGCTTTCCCAGAGATGACCCATCTACTGCATCGTGGTATGCCGCAATGGCTGCGACATACACTTTCAAAGTGGAAGGGGACAGTCTCCCTTCCAACTTCTCTTGCAGGAAGGAAAGCACCACTCCGACCGAGCACTTCCGTGGGTCCTCTCGGCGAGAGGAACACCAATCAACGAAGAGACCCCACCTCAGGGCGTAGGCCTGCCTCGTAGAGGGGGCTCTAGCCTGAGTGATAGTGTCTATCACGGCCTGGGGGAGACCGGCGAGGTCTTCCGTGTCCCGTCCAGAAGCCACACGTGCAGGTTCCATAGATCGGGACGCGGGTGCCAAATCGTGCCGTCCCCCTGAGAAAGAAGGTCCTTCTTTAGGGGAATCTTCCAGGGAGGGACTGTCGCGAGGAGCATGAGGTCGGCGAACCAGGTCCGGGTGGGCCAGAACGGCGCAACCAGCAGGATCTGCTCCTCGTCCTCCCTGATCTTGCACAGGGTCTGTGCAAGGAGGCTCACTGGGGGAAGGGCGTACTTGAGGAGGCCCCGCGGCCAGCTGTGTGCCAGGGCGTCCCTGCCGAGGGCGAGCTGCGACAGGCGACGGGAGCGCAGACCACCCTGACGGTTGATGTACGCTACGGTCGCTGTATTGTCCGTGCGGACAAGCACGTGCTTGTGGCGCAGCAGCGGCAGAACCCGCCGGAGCGCCAGAAACACGGCTAGCAGCTCGAGGCAATTGATGTGCCACTGCAGTCGAGGTCCTGTCCAGGAGCCCGAGGCTGTCTGCCCGTTGCACACGGCACCCCAGCCCGTCGAGGAGGCATCTGTGTTGACTACAACATGCCTCGACACCTGTCCCAAGGGCACGCCGGCCCGTAGGAAAGCAGGGTCTGACCAAGGGCTGAAGAGGCGGCGACACTCCGGGGTAACGCCGACCCGGAACGTGCCGTGGTGCCATGTCCATCTCGGGACTCGGTCGTGTAGCCAGCGCTGAAGCGGTCTCATATGAAGCAGCCCGAGCGGCGTAACTGCGGCTGCGGCTGTCATATGCCCCAGGAGCCTCTGGAAAGTTTTGAGAGGGACCGCCGTCTTGTGCCTGAAGAGTTTCAGACAATTCAGTACCGACTGGACGCGCTCGTTGGTGAGGCGTGCTGTCATGGAGACCGAGTCCAACTCCATACCGAGAAAAGAGATGCTCTGCACGGGGGAGAGCTTGCTCTTCTCCCAGTTGACCCGAAGCCCCAAATGGCTGAGGTGCTGTAACACCAGGTCCCTGTGTTCGCACAACAGATCTCGCGAGTGAGCCAGAATGAGCCAGTCGTCGAGATAGTTGATGATTCGGATGCCCTTCCGCCATAGGGGAGATAGGGCACCTTCCGCGACCTTGGTAAAGACGCGGGGGGACAGGGACAGGCCAAAGGGGAGGACTTTGTACTGAAACGCCCGACCCTCGAAAGCAAACCGAAGAAACGGTCTGTGTCGAGGTAAAATCGAGACATGAAAGTACGCGTCCTTCAGGTCGATGGCTGCAAACCAATCCTGGTGTCGTACGCATGACAGTATGCGCTTCGAGGTAAGCATCTTGAACGGTAGCCTGTGAAGGGACCGGTTCAGCACTCGAAGGTCCAGGATCGGTCGCAACCCACCTCCTTTCTTGGGCACGATGAAATAAGGGCTGTAGAACCCCGATTTCATCTCGGCTGGAGGGACAGGCTCGATCGCGTCCTTCGCCAGGAGGACCGCAATCTCCGCCCGAAGAACAGAGGCATGGGTGTCCGAGTGGACAGAGGTGGAACGGATGCCTCTGAACTTGGGCGGTCGCCTCACGAACTGAATCGCGTAGCCGAGCCGTACTGTTCGGATCAACCAAGGGGACAGGCTGGGGAGCGCTAACCAGGCTCCCAGCCTGCGTGCCAGTGGGACCAGGGGAACAGTAACTGGCGTGCCAGAGGTGGGGCAGCCGGGGGGGGAAGGGGACTCAACCCAGAAGGCGGGGCGTTCTGGAGGAGAGTGGTGCTGCACGGGGCAGCTCTTACCTTCCCGGGTTCCCGCGCTGGCGAATTCAGGCTCCGAGTCCGAGTCCGAGGAGGCAGGGCGTCGCTCAGGAACGAGACTCGGGGCACTGGGCCCAGAGATGAAGGAAATTGCTCTTTTTGTGAATATGTGGGTACCACTGACCCGGGGGTCAGTGGCAGCAGCGATGGCTTCCGGCCCCGGCCCTCCCCCGGGGCTGGGGGGACTGATGTCGTTGTCCCCCGAAGAGCAAACGTCCTCATCTCTGGGTTGCCCGTGTCAGGGCCGCTTCGCGGTCTTGCGGGTGGTTTTGGCGGGCCGCTGAGGGACGGGCTGCGCCGCCTTCCTGCGGGTGGCTCTACGCCCAGGCTGAGGCGATCTCACCTCAGCCGATGGTGCAGGGGGCGGAGCAGAAGCCGCAGCCGCAGGGGGGCGCCCTCGGCGACGAGCAGCCGGAGGCTTGGCACTCGACGGCTTGGTGGAACCCCGTCGAGGCAAGATGTGGCTTATGGCCTCCGACTGCTTCTGGACTGCCGAGAACTGCTGGGCGAAGTCCTCGACAGTGTCGCCGAAGAGGCCGACCTGGGAGACGGGTGCGTCGAGAAAGCGAGCTTTGTCGACGTCAGCCATCTGCGCCAGGTTCAGCCAGAGATGGCGCTTCTGGACTACCATGGTAGACATCACCTGACCGAGGGACCGCGCTGTTACCTTGGTCGCCCGTAGGGCGAAGTCGGTAGCCGAGCGCAGCTCCTGCATCAACCTGCGGTCAGAACTACCCTCGTGCAGTTCTTTCAGTGCTTTGGCCTGATATACTTGCAGGGTGGCCATCGCATGCAAGGCAGAGGCAGCCTGGCCTGCGGCATTGTAAGCCTTCGCGACGAGAGCCGACGAAAGCTTACACGCCTTGGATGGGAGACGCGGACGATCCCGCCAGGTGGCGGCGTTTTGCGGGCACAGGTGCACCGCAACCGCACGCTCCACCTGGGGGACATCCACGTACCCCCTGGCTGCCCCGCCATCGAGGGTAGTGAGGAGGGAGGAGCCCTGACGTGTACGAGCCGAATAAGGGGCCTTCCACGTCTTAGTGAGCTCCTCATGCACCTCGGGAAAGAAAGGTACTGGGGCGGAGCGAGGTTGAACGTCACTACGCGCACCCAGATACCAATCGTCAAGCCGCGAGCGCTCGGGTGAAGGTGCCTTCGACACCTCCAGGCCGATGCTCACGGCTGCCCGATGGAGCATGGCTGCCAGTTCGGCGTCCGCCTCAGATCACCCTCACCTCTAACCAATGCAGCCGAGGAGCCAGGACGGCCCGCCGAACTGGAAGGGGTAGAGGATGAGGGGCGCCATCTCGCGAACGAGAGGCGCGATCTCAGCGTGGCCATGGTCATGCGCTCGCAATGAGCGCATGAACCATCCACAAACGCCGCCTCAGCGTGTTCTCGGCCCAGGCACGAGAGGCAGCGTTCGTGGCCGTCATTGGAGGACAAAAAGCCACCACATCCAGAAGCACACGGTCGGACAGTCATCTCGGAAGATGCTATCAACGACCGTGTAAGAAATTTGCTCTTTTAGATCGGCGTGCCCCAGGGAAAGCACAGAAGATCGCTGGTACAGCACAGATGCCGGCAGCGCCGGTAACACGATCGAGCAGGGTAGGAGCAGGAACAGTGAAGCGTTCTCTCCGTCGTCTTTCTTTCTCTTCTTAGCAGCCGCTCAAACAGGCGAGGCTCCGAAGCAGAAATCTGAATGAGTGGATGCACGCCGCCATCTTATATACCCGTATGTCCGGGGGAGTGGCGCAGCATGCAAATTCCACTCGCCAATTGTCATTGGCTTTTTCTCTTTAGCTCAGAGGTGATAGGGTCTCGTAGCCGATCCCCAATATTACGTCATTGACGTAACGTCGTAGAGAACGACTGAGGGGGAACTACAATACAATAAATGATATATCTATATCCCAAAATGCTCACACATGGCAGCGCTCTAAATCGTTGGACTTTTAATTATACACACACTCAGATACCCCAGTATAAAAACACTTACATTTCCACACTGTTTGCAATGCATACGCTACTTCTGCATTGCAATGTTAAAAACTCTTTTTGTGATCTGTGTTGGTGATGAAAAGTATGATTTTCTACAAAACATTTCATTTGGGCAGTTCAGCTCAATATACCTGTTTAAAGACTTGAGAGTACTCAGGTCTTACATTTGTCAGTATACATTTCTTTTTATTTCATTGTATTTCATTTTATATCAGCGAGACGTTTAAATAAAGTTAACTGTGTGAATGCGTATTTTGTTCATTTGAGTTGGTGTTTTTGGTTGCCGTTTCCTGCATGATACTTCATTGTTTGTTTAGCTTAAATATTAGTTTTTTAGTCAGTTACAACTAAGTATTTTTAATAAAATCTTTTAATAAAACATCCCATCGAATGTAACTAAAACACTAATGAGTACAGCCTAGGCATACAAATAATCATAATGCCAATAATTTCAATGTAGATTAACAAGACAACAGACTGATCCCTGTTAATTACACCTTAAAATTGTTGGAACAATTTCAAATGTTTCCGTGACTTTTACACTTTTATGTTTCCTAGTTTTTGCTGACATGTTAGCTGGCCTCTTTAAACCAAAGTCTATATTTCTGTGATTTGATTGATTTAATAAAATTTACATTATATGACATTTACATTATATGATTATATTATCCTAGTTTTTGAAATATCTTTATTTGCATCTTTTTATCAAATTTTTGATAAAACTTTTTAACAGCAAACAAAACACTTCCTCATTTGTGAGTCGTTTGGGAAAAAAAGTGTATGCAAAATCATTCGATTAAAATTTAAAAACTCAGAGAACTGAATAACGAGTCAAGTTAAAATTTTATTTCAACAATATGCATTGAAGTAGTGAAGAAAGTCATCAACTGACATTGCAAACAAGGCAAGGCAAGTTTATTTATATAGCACATTTCATACACAAT